>JAYESD010000009.1:153860988-155060988 GCA_036927565.1 Tuctoria greenei | reverse complement strand
ATGCCGACGTAAGTTATGAGCTCTAACTTACGTCGGTTGCTCCAAAACGACGTAAGTTAAGTGGTTTAATTTACGTCGGTATGGTCTGACCGACGTAAGTTAAACTGGGCTAACTTACGTCGGCCAGGCCATAGCCGACGTAAGTTATGTTTTCGAATTTTTTTTAAAAACAGAAACTGACTACCTCGCTCGATGGCGAGAACACATAACAGATATATACAAATAGACAGATACACAGAACAGTATACATAATGCAAAACAGTTGCAAATTAAGTTCCAAAACATCAACAACAACAAAACATCCACCGGACTACACGCTAGCCCCTCCACTGCCTTCGGGATCTTCTTGGCGCGTTCCCGAACCCTGCAAAAGAAACATAATCATTAGTAAGCATCAATGTCAATTCAGTGATAACATCAGAGTCCAAGAACATCAGTGACAAAAGAAGAAAGCATGTTGTAGTTTCAAATGAAGTAATGTTGCATATATAAATAGCAAACTAGCAGGTATCAGAGTTGGAGACTTTAGGTAATGGGTCAAGCTTATGAACCACTAGCCCTTTGTTAACTGGAAGCACTGATCACAACTTATTAACTATATACTAATCATTTCTGCCATGGTCAAAAACTACTAAAGCTGGATTAGATACAATTAACTTCCTCAGCACTATAGGAATCAATATCTGACAAGTCATCAAGATCTACCTCTATGTTCTACCTCCTTATCTCTCTATGTAAAATACTAAAATGGATACAACGATATTAAAGAGAGTTTATCACCTGCTCCGGTGTCTGTTGCGGCGGAAGCGTAGGAATCTCGATATCCTGACTGCTGTGTCGAGCAAGAGCCTGCCATTGCAAAATATTAGAAGATATATGTTATTGAAGTGTTGTGAAATTTAACTACAGTACTTTAAATTACTTACCGCCATCGCTGCTTGCATCTGGGCCATCATTAAGGCCGTCCTCTGCTGCTCCTCCCTTGCCTCCGCTCTCGTCCTCTCCAGCTCTGCCTGGGTTTGCGTCAGCGTCTCCCTCATGGCCTGGAGCTCCAGCTGGATCTGCGAGAGATGACCACTGGTCCCAACAGACGAAACCTGCGATGATGAAGCACCTCTCAAAGGTCGCGTCGACCTCGAGTCGACAACTCCATCTAAAATGGCAAACCTGCAAAAGAATGAAAACACTAAGTAGAAGAAGATTAATTGAAAAAGAAATGAAACACACGAAGAACTCACCGTCTATAGGCCTTCCCGCCTCTGCTTGCGTACGCGGCTTGGGGGTCGATCGGCGTGCTTTCCCAATCGTAATCCGCACCGTGTATCTTTGCAATCTCCTGCGCTTACTTTTTCTACAAAACAAATAAATCTTGTAAGCATGTCAATAATAGTATTAGTTATAATGAAATTGATGAATTTTGAAAACTTACCAGTCGGTCGGCTGCGACCTAACTACACTGCTATGGCTGAAAAGGGTCACTTCCCTTGTGACCTCTCTTCCAAACCTGGGTTGGGGTCGGCTCATGACCCATCTCTCACTCCTGTACAGCCGTGTTAGTGAGATAAATAATATATTAGGAACATATAAATAAAATGAAAAGGTACTTACCATGCGTTTAGCCAAACGCAAGTAGCCATCGCCGTTATAGTTGTGCTTGCCCTCAGACCCCATGCGGCACTGTCTATTCTTTGTGGACTTATTGATGAAAGTGTCGCTAGCCCAGTACCGACAAAGAGCTAAGTACGCCTCGATGTTACCCTATAACCAGGAAATACTAACCTGCACATATTTCATTTTTCATCAGCGCAGTTAACATACGTAGATATTGTAAATATTTAACAATATTAAATACTTACCTCCGCGTTCTGCTCCTCTGTCAAGTACGAGTCGGAGTCCTTCCTAAATACACCCCTTTGCTGCTCCTGCTCCCGCTCCTGGGGGTGCCGCTTGTAGTACGTGTTGACGGCTTGAATCCGGGCGTACGACAACGCCGCCGTCGTGAGCTTCCGAGTGTTCTAATGGAACACGCGTCTCGCGTGGTCCTCCATGCCCGGTTACTCTACTTGGTACCTCAGCTTTAAGCAAACAAATATTTAAGTGATATGCATTAACAATTCAAACGAGTTGAAAAAATGAAACAGTTAAACTTACCATAAAATCGTGCCACACGACTCCCTGAACCGTGTCATGGACCGGGTGAGAGACACGAGCGTAGTCATCCCACGACAGGGCAGGAAAACCGTCAATGACACCGGGATAGTGCAACTTCACGATAGCACCTAGGACACTGTTAACCTGCTTGTGGTGCTTCTCGGCCCCCATGAACGAAAAGTCGTACCAACATCTACAAAATATATTAAATCATTAAGTAAAGGAAAATAACATCTAATATTTAATATACTATATACAGTATTTACCTGTCTCCAACAGGACGGATCATGGTTCGCTGAGTAGTAACCGGAGGAGGAGCCGCAAAGTGGGTCCTCCTCGTCTATCACCTCTGCTGCGATGTTGCCGCGTCCTGTGACCCTGAAGGCTCTGCGGAACCACCGGAGTCTCCAGGAAGGCTAGTGGTAGCCAGCTGCACAGGGAGGCTAGCACTAGCCGGCTCCGAAGGGAGGCTAGCGCTAGAGGGCTACTGTAGTGGCCCCCTAGCCTCTGAGTCGGGCTCCTGTAGCGGCCCTCTAGCCTTTGACTCTGACTCTGACTCGGAAGTATCTGAGTCAGACTGCACAAAAGGAAAAGATTGACAATAAATAATTAATAACAACTGCAATTTCAAAAATAACTTTATTGTAACTAAAATTTACCTCAGTCTGCTAAAAGCACACGACAGCTGAGGGTGGAGCGTGTGCCAGAAAGAGGGAACGTCGGCTAGAAAGGAACGGGCTCCCTGAGCAAGGGTCTTGTGGTGGCTCAGACCCTCTCACTGGCTTCCCCTTCCCCTTCCCCTTCCCCTTTGACGACATCCTATTCCAAGGAATAAATGATTAATATGCAAAGATAATATACAAAATTAATGTTAAATTAGTGAATAAAACATTACTTCAAAATTCATCAACATCACGATCATGCACCCTACTCCTTAAACCAGCCCATCGATCTTCTTCTTTCGCATATCGTTTTTGTTTGCGCAAATCAGCAGGTTCGACTATGTCATCGATATCTTCAGTTTTTTATTCTGATTCTGTTTTCGCTTCCGTGCCAGCCTCGATATCTTGAGCGTCTCCAACTAAGTCATCGAGTCCTACACCGGGCTCGACTGAGAAGGAGTCTGGCAACTCTTCCTCTTGGTAGATACAATCAACCTTTAGCTTCGTCGTGGTAATCATCATCTCCTGGAGCGTATAACCGCTCACGAGGATTCACCCTATGTACGACCCACCAAGCTTTGAATTTATTGCATGGATAAGGTACATAGTACACTTGCTCTACTTGGTGTGCAAGAACTAATGAATCGATCCTTTCAACCGTTCCTTGTGTTTTACTTCGACCATGCCAAGTTCGTTTACTCAAATTCCACGAATGGAATCAAACCATTCGCAGTCAAAGAATACCGCTCGAATTGGCTTGTTTGCGACAAAATTGAATTCAAGGATTTTTTTAATAATCCTGTAGTACTGCGTTTCATGATCTTGTGAATCGATTGCCCTCATCAAAACTCCGGTATTACATGTTGTCGCGAGAGGACGAAGAGATTCAAGTTGAGTTGTATGGAATCAAAAGCCGTTGACATCATATCGACCTAGATTCTAACATTAACCACTCCACGGGATAGTTGTCGCAAATCTTCATGGACGTTGGCATCTTTTTGGCACTATCCAAGATATGGAGTTATTAGAAAATGTAAGCATTCTTAAGTTATAAGAAAACGTTGTTAACATTTATTAGTTATCGAGAAAACGTTACATGATCTCGAAACTAGGAGAGAAAATTAGATCTCCCGTTTATTCCTTCTCGTTGAATATGTTCTATTTGCTTGCTCGTGGGTTGATGTCTATGTCTCCAATTTTGCTTGTCGAACATACTACACGACAAAGATAACCTTTTATAATACATGTGTCGGAAAAGACAGTGAAAAGCATAAGTGTAGGAGAAACACTTACTTGAAATATTCATTCATTTCTTCCATATTAGCGTACATGTAGAAGAATGCAGCACGCCTTTGTTTTTCGCTAACATCGTACGAAGTGTAACTACCAACAGTAGTGCCTCTTGTTGCAAAAATGGAGAGATCGCTACAAGGAGGTTGCTCATCTATATTGTACCGCATTACCGAAGTATTAACATTGTTTTCCTCTACAAAGTAAACACTTGAGAAGTATCCTACTTCCTTAAGAGTAAAAGCTTCAGCGATGCAACCTTCAACCCTTGCCCTGTTACCAACCATTGGTTTCAAATATCTAAGTGATCTTTCAATATGATACATCCACCTATATTGCACAGGACCGCCCACTTTCGCTTCAAATGGAAGATGAATTAAGAGATGTTGCATTGGATTGAAAAATCCTGGAGGAAAAAATTTTTCCATCTTACACAAAAGTACCGGAACCTCCTTTTCCAATGTAGTCATCATCTCTAGCGTGATTTCTTTAGCACAGAGTTGCCTATAGAAGTGGCTAAGCTCGGCTAACACCTTCCACATTGCATCGTCAAAATAACCTCAAAACATAACAGGCAGAAGTCTTTCCATGATTATGTGATAATCATGACTCTTCAACCCAATGAGCTTTCCCGATTTCACATTCATGGCTCGTCTCAGACTAGCTGCATAACCATCTGGGAATTTCAACCTTTGCAACCATTCGAGAACTTCTTTTTTTTCTTTAGGTTGAAGACAGAAAGGAACGCGTGGTTTACCACAATTTTCGGAGAGCTCAAGAGTTTGACGGTTACAAAGGTCGGCAAGATCCTTTCGAGCCTTTAAATTGTCTTTTGTTTTGTTCGTCATGTCCATGCATGTGCTTATGATACATTTGGCCATGTTACGCTCTTGATGCATAACATCAATGTTGTGCCTTAGAATCAACGAATTCACATATGGTAACTCCCAAAGTCCACATATGTGAGTCCAATTGTGTTTGTCTCCGTAACCTTTGAAATATCCAGGACGACCTTCATCTGGCACCAATTTGTCCAACATATTAGATATTTCTGACCCGTTAAGACGTTTTGGTGGTCCTTTAGTGACAATGGTGTTCTTTCTGAAGACATTCCTCTGTTGTCTAAACAAGTGATTTGGAGGCAGCCAACGTCTATGACAATCGAAGTAAGATATCTTGCCTCCATGGGTAAGTTGAAAGCAATCGGTATCTGAGGCACATATCGGACACGTCAACCGACCATGAGTGCTCCATCCAGAAAACATGTCGTCTGTCGGAAAATCATGAATGGACCACAAATAAGCAGCTTGGAGGTTGAATTTCTATTTCTTGTAAGAGTCATACGCTTCGACTCCTGTCCACAACATTTTCAACTCTTCTATCAAAGGTTTCAACATCACGTTGAGACGTGACCCAGGATGATCTGGCCCAGGTACAATGACGCTAAGAAACATAAACTCATTCTTCATGCAAAAAGCCGATGGAAGATTGTACGGAATGACAAAGATGGGTCAAGAGGAGTATGGTGCGACATTTGTGCTTAACGGCGTGAACCCATCTGTCGCCAACCCGATGCAAACATTTCTCACTTCATGAGCGAATTATGGGTCGAACTGGTCCAGCACCTTCCATGCCTCACCATCGGACGGGTGCGTCATGACTCCATTGTTCTCACGCTCACCTTCTTTGTGCCATCTCATGTGTCTGGCCGGTTTTTTTAAAGGAACAGCCGCTTCAACCTCGGTGTCACAGGTAAGTAACGAAGCTGCTTACATGCGACTTCTGTCGTCACAGTATTACCATCGTTATTAACAACTTTGTCAAACATCGGTTGACCACATTTCAAACATTTGTTCTCATTGGCATGCTCTCTCCAGAAAAGCATTCAGTTGTCCGGACACACATCAATCTTTTCGTGCTTCATACCGAGGCCGGAAAGAATTTTCTTCGAGTTGTACATATCCTTAGGCACTTTGTTGGGTTATGGAAAGGCATCTTTGAACAAATTGATGAGCATGTTGTAACAATTGTTAGAAAAGAAGAACTTAGACTTAATTGCCATAAGTCTAGTTACAAAATTGAGGATTGACATTTTAGTGTGTCCATGCAGTGCCTCTTCTGAATCTTTGAGACGTTTGAAGAACTCTTTAACCTCTGCTGTTTGAGGATCTTCTGTAAGCTCTGGTCGTATAACTTCCAGCATCTAGTCCATCATATCAACCTCTGTGGCATCATCATTGTCCGCTTCCACTTCTTGTACAGCTTGAGAAGCTGTCTCGCCGTGGAAGTTCCACAACTCATAATGTGACACGTAACCGTTTCAACACAAGTGCAACGTAAGTTCCACTTTGTCCAAAAATCTGTTTCGGCATTTCGTACATGGGCACCGCGCCTTATCGCTATTTGACAATGAAAAAGCTCATTCCACAAAAGCTTCTGTCTTGGCGTACCACTCATCTGAGTGACCACCAGTTCTGCTCTTCCAACCAGTGTACATCCAACTACGATCTTCGCCCATGTTTGACTCTGCAGTTTAACGCGAAAGAAATTGTCGTTAATGTATTGTTATGTTATGTCACGGCCCTACAACCTAGGAAGATAGATCCTAAACCCACCCAAGAGTGACCGAGCGGAGCGTGCTCATGACGAGACGCGTGATCTGGATTCGAACGAAATTTCGGCAGCATAACCCTGTTGTTCTCCACTACACGCCCAAAAATGGTGCAGCAGAGAACAACAGGGTTATGCCACCGAGATCTCGTCCAAATCCGAACCCACGTCTCGTCACAAGCCACGCCCCCTCGGTCACTCTGAGGCTGTCCAAAAAGGGACAATTCCAAACCTGCACGTCTCACATGCCAATGGCATGTGAAACGTGCCGATCCGAAACGGGTAATTGTGACACCCGGTTCCGAATATGAACCAAGCGTAACGCATATGTGTGCCCAGGAAGTTCATCACACATATACAGTTGCATCAAAAACGATATACAGAATTTAACCACGCCTTAACTATTAAATAAGTACTTTATTACAATAATCCAATAGTTCACAAATGATAAAGCTCTAAATAATGCAGCGGAAAATAAACTAAGCAGCTCGACTCCATTCCACATGCAATTGACAGCGGTACGCAACCTAGTACTCCGCGTGATCCTCAGGGTACTCCCAATTGTCTCCAGTAGCTGTTGGGGGGGGGGGGGATTGCAAGGGTGAGTACATGTCGTACTCAGCAAGTGTGGAAATAGATGACATGTGGCTAAACAAATGATTGGAATAAATTGGCTAATTTCAGAAAAGTACATTTCATAAACATGTAAAAACGGCCTATCATGTCTACGTGAATTTATTTCCCTTCATGACCCAAGTAATTATCATACCATAAATCCAACAGTTCTCATTTATCACCGCAATCCATTAATACCAGCCAACCATAAAATTAATACCATATGCCAATTTCATAATATCTCATTTACCGACAATACTCAAGTGACAACCCAAAACCATACCAACCATCCCAAAATTCCGAGTCCAATTCTAATCATGTAGGTCATCCAGGTGCTCTTAACCGGGAGCACGGCTATCATGATAGTTTTAAACACTCTGCAGAGGTTGTACCACTTTACCCACACGTTCGTGATTTCATCACCTTTCGGTGACTAAGAAGCCTCCATTATGCCGTCTCACACTTCCGTAGGTGTGTGGCCAAGAGATCACAAAATAGCCTTTCAAAAGGGGCTACTAGTATGTACAGGCCCACTAAGGTTTCACCGGCAGGCTTGAATCTCCAATATCCCACCCACGGGCCCCCTCGTGTGCCGTGCAGATCCCAGGGTAGCCCTCCTCGACTCCCATTCCCCGCGCCATCCAATGGTCCATACAATACTAGCAGCGCTCCTAATTATTCAGCTACGCCGCACCCATACTTGGCCTTGTGGTGGCACTGTTGACCTAGCATATTCTCGCATGAACCGGTCCTTAGATCTAAGGCAAGCAACCCACCATATCATCCAACCCATCCACAAAACCATGCTTGCTTAGATCTCCTAAGTTCCAGGTTGCTAAATTAATCATCATCTTATTACCATCCCAAGTTGTCGTAATTAAAGTGTCAACTACATTATTTAAGTTACCCATAACCCATGTAGTGATGCGGTGCAAAAAGAAAAATACCCATACCCGACTCATCGTGTATATCCTGGCGACAAGGGGTGGCAAACAACGCTAGTAAACTCCTACGTATGGGTTTCCCATCATATTGACACAAGCATGCAGGTTCTCAAACAAAACATTTAATAAAACAGGATCAATATGATCAAGGACACTTGCCTTGCTCCAACGGATGGGGTTGCTCAAGCGCTTCAAAGTCTTGATTTTGGAAATCCTCGTATGCGGCCTCTTGAGCACGTTCCTCCACGCGTGATCATACATACAAGAAAATACATACAATTCAATATGATGCACACAAAATAATCAACATGCAATGACATGTATGCATGCACAATTCAATAATTAATTTACTACGGTTGTTTATTAATTAGATGCAACTAGTTCATACGTGTTCATATGAGTTTACGGGGGTTTTAGCGGGGATTAATGTTGCTGAAAATAAAAAAAACAGTGCTACTACGATCAAACTACGTCTATTAGATTCAATATGTTCGCTAAAATTCGCATCGGAACATGGCCTACTGTAGATGCGATGGCTTCGATGATCGCGGGATGGGGACGATGCGTAGACGAAGTAGATGCGCAAGATCCTCCGGCGGCACGACGACGGCGACGCGGTGGCGACGACGATCTCCGGCGGACGACAGCGCTCTCCTCTTTTTCCTCCTCTTCTTCCCCTCCTTTTTCTTCCTTTTCTTCCCTGTGGCGCCTCTGTTCTCTGTACCGGCGACTTTTTCTTTTATGGCGGCGGTGTTTCCTGGGATCGTGGAACCCTACGAAGACCTACGTCGGTATTTATAGGCGGCGAGATCGCGGTCAGAGACCGGCTCGGTCGGGGTCGCGCGGCGCGCTCATCGCGCTGGGGCGCGAGCGGGTGCCAGGCGCGCGCGGGAGGCGAGACCCAGCAGGCGGGGTCGGGGCGCGTCGGGCGGCTCGCGGGGTGGGGCCAGGTCGCGGCAGGCGCGTGCGGTGCGTCGGTCGGGTCGGCGCGAGCGGAGGGGCGCGCGGGACCGCACATTCGGGAGCGGCGGGCGGCGGGGTGGGGCCAAGGCGCGGGCGCGCTTGAGGCCAGGCGGCGGGAGCGGTGCGGCGTGTCGGGCGGCTGCGTGCGGTGCTGGGGCCGGGGTGGGGCCCAGCGCGGGCGTCACATTGGGTGGGTGCGGGAGTCGCGCCGGGTGGGCGTCGGCTGCTGGCTGGGCCGTTGGGCCTGGCCGGCGGTTGGTTTTTCTTTTTTTTTTCTTTTTTTTATTTTTCTTTTTTTATAAATATATTATTATTTCTTTATTCTTTATAATATTTATTTATTATTATTTTTTATATACAGTTATTATATATATTATTTATATATACATTTATATATATATATATATATATTTATATATATTTTTATTATTATTTTTATACTTATTCCCTATTACAAGTTTTAGGCTATAATTATTATTTTCTATTTCTTCTTTTTGCTACACCATATATGTATGGTTTATCATTTTTCTTTTATTCTATTAATACTTAATGCATGAACATGTATGCAATGCATGATGCGAAAATTGAGGGTGTTACAAACCTACCCCCTTAAAGTGAATCTCGCCCTCGAGATTCGATAGCGTGGAGAAAAGGTGAGGGAATTCTGCCTTCAAGTCCTCTTCACGTTCCCACGTAGCTTCGGCTTTTGTATGGTGTTTCCATTGCATTTTGCACCAACGGATCCTCTTATTTCTCGTGACTCTTTCCGTTACGTCCAAGATCTTGATAGGTTGCTCGACATAGGACAAATCCTCTTGACGGCGGTACACAACCTAGTACTCCGCGTGATCCTCAGAGTACTCCCAATTGTCTCGAGTAGGTGTTGGGGGGATTGCAATGGTGAGTAGATGTCGTACTCAGCAAGTGTGGAAAGTATGACATATGGCTGATTCAAATGACGATAATAATAATGGCTAAGTGCTGAAAAGTACAGTAAAACCATTTGAAAAAGCAATGAATCATATTTATGTGAAGTAAACCCATCATAAACCATGTAACCATCACAATACCAGTCCATAGTTTACCATTGCCAATAACCATAATCAATGTCATAAACCATGATTCCATCCCATAACCATAACCATAACCATAATATCAATCATAACCATCCCAAATCCCAATTTCCCTCTAATCATGTAGGTCATCTAGGCACTCATAACCGGGAGCACGGCTATCATGATAGTTTTTAACACTCTGCAGAGGTTGTACCACTTTACCCACATGTTCGTGATTTCATCACCTTTCGGTGACTAAGAACCTCTATGTTGCTCTGTCACACTTCCGAGGTGTGCGGCCAAGAGATCACAAAATAGCCTTTCAAAAGGGATTACTAGTATGTACGGGCCCACTAAGGTTTCACCGGCAGGCTTGAATCTCCATTCTCCCACCCACGGGCCCCCTCGTGTGCCATGCGGATCCCAGGGCAGTCCTCCTCGACTCCCATTCCCCGCGCCATCCAATGGTCCATACAATACTAGCAACGCTCCTAATTATTCAGCTACGCCGCACCCATACTTGGCCTTGTGGTGGTACTATTGTCCTGGCATATTCTCGCATGAACCGGTCCTTAGATCTAAGGCAAGCAAACCACCATAACATCCAACCCATCCACATACCATGCTTGCGTAGATCACCCATCGTATTGACCAGTTCACATTAACCAGAATATCATTGATGCATAATTAAATGTGTAGTGTTGTTTGCCATCCCAATTAATTAAGCGAAGCAAAAAGGTAAAAACCCTTCCCGACTCTCTACCATATATTCCAGGTGACAAGGGTCGTTAAACAAATCTAGTAAACTTCCTACCATAGGATTCTCATCAAATTGACACAAGCATGCAGTTTGCAAACAAAACATTTATTTTAAAAATAGGATCAATATGCTTCAAGGACACTTGCCTTGCTCCGGCGGATGGGGTTGCTCAAGCGCTTCAAAGTCTTGATTTTGGAAATCCTCGTATGCGGCCTCTTGAGCACGTTCCCCTACGCGTGATCATACATACAAGAAAATACATACAATTCAATATGATACACACAAAATAATCAACATGCAATGACATGTATGCATGCACAATTCAATAATTAATTTACTACGGTTGTTTATTAATTAGATGCAACTAGTTCATACGTGTTCATATGAGTTTACGGGGGTTTTAGCTGGGATTAATGTTGCTGAAAATAAAAAGACGGTGCTACTACGATCAAACTACGTCTATTAGATTCAATATGTTTGCTAAAATTTGCATCGGAACGTGGCCTACCGTAGAGGCGATGGTTTCGATGATCGCGGGATGGGGACGATGCGTAGACGAAGTAGATGCGCAAGGTCCTCCGGCGGCACGACGACGGCGACGCGATGGCAATGATGATCTCCGGCGGACGACAGCGCCCTCCTCTTTTTCCCCTCCTTTTTCTTCCTTTTCTTCCCTGCGGCGCAGCCCTCTGGTGCTTTTTCCTCTGTACCGGCGGCGTTTTCTTTGGAAGGCGGCGGCGTCTTCTCCGCTCGGGAAAAACCCTACGAGACCTACGGTCTCTTTTATAGCGGCGGGACGCGGCATGCGATCGGCAGTCTCCCGATCGGCCACGGAACGTACGGCCGACTCGGCCTGGGCGAGGTCCGAGCGCGGGTTGGGCGAGGCCGGTCGCGGTCGGGTGGCATCGGGCGGGAGTTAGCGGTGCGGGGCCCAGGGCGCGTGAGCGCGTGCGGCAGGGCTCGCGCGCGGGCGCCAGGCGGCGGGGTGTGGCCAGGTGGCGGGCTCGCTGGCTCGCGCGCTACGCGCGCTCGGGAGCGGCAGGCGGCGAGGTGGGGCCACGGCACGTGGCCGGGCGCGAGCGGAGCCCAGGCGGCGGGGCCAGCGGGGCAGCGCGCTGTGCGCTCGGGTCAACGGGGCCGAGCGGGAGGTGCCCGCTGGCTGGGCCGTTTGGCCTGGCCGGCGGGTGGGTTTTTCTGTTTTTTTAATAAATATATTATTGATTATTTATTCTTTTTATATTATTATTATTATATATTTTATTATTTATATTTTATTTATTTTATATATCTTATTCATTTTATTTATTTATTATTATATATATATTTATTATTATATATAATTTATTTATATATTATTGTTTATTTATTCTTTTTTGTATTATTATTATTATTTTTATATTTATTCCCTAATACATGTTTTACGCTATTATTTTCTTTTTTCCTCTTTTTGCTACACCATATATGTATGTTTTATCTTTTATTATCTATCTTTTATCCTACTAATGTTTAATGCATGATCATGTATGCAATGCATGATCATGTATGCAATGCATGATGCGAAAGTTGAGGGTGTTACAGTAATACATTGCTATAGGTTACGTTGCTCATTTTCATTTTGAGGTCATTTAAGAGAGAGGAAAGAACTAGAGAAAGAGTGAGAGGAAAGTTGGTCTTAGATGACAATTTCACATCCATGTGGAGTAGGGTATTACGCTCCACATCCAGTTGGTCTTAGAGAGTAAGTTATGCCCCATCGAAGCCCGTCGTTAACTTAAGACGACTTTAGTGTTAGCTCGTCGTACGTTATGCCCAGTCTGGACCCACTGTTATCTTACGATGGCTTTAGGGTTAGCTGCTATAAATAGATCAGAGATGAAACCACTTCGTCGGGGTACGCCATCCACGCGCAGGTGCTTGCCATCCTCACCGTCGTCGTTCGCCTTCGTGCCCGTCTACACGCATACTTTACCTTACCACTAAATGGGCCTTGTCGGGCCTTGTCAAGCCGGTCCGAAGCCCATTTGTGTATATATAGTACTTAAACACTCAGGCAATCAAAATTAAAATTGTAACCATAATTCAAAAAACTAAGCAATTCAAATAAACCTAAACATAACAATTATCCATTGTAATTCATCAATTTATCAACTCAATTCTAATATAAGCAATTCAATTCAATTAAATTAAACCTAAACATAAGCAATTCAATTCTAACCATAATTCTAAGCATAACAAATAAGCATAAAAATTCATCAATTGTAATTCATCAATTTATCGATTTAATTCTAACATAAGCATAGTAAACATTATTCGCACTGCTTTGGTCTTTACATGAGGCAAATGCTCAGATACACCATGAACCATGGACGAACAATCTACCATGAACTACAGAATAAATATAACGTGCACCAAAGGTCTTAAAAAAACTTCAACGAGACAGTTTTCTGTCAGGAGAAACAAGTGACCATGTGAAGCCATGTAATCATATTGTGTATACATTTTAACCCTAAACCCTAAACCATGCATGATTCCCTATTGTGTATCTATATAATTTGTAGGAATAATTCCCTATTGTGCATATGGATTTTAAAATGAAAGCAAAAAAAAAACGCTGAGCTCACCTCGGTGCCGGAGGCGTCGGGGGCGCAGCGAGGGCGCGGCGGTCCGGGGCCAGCGAGGCCAGGGGCGGCGTGGCCGGGGGCGCGGCGGGCCGAGGCCAGGGGCGCGGCGGAATGGGGGCGGCGAGGCCGGGGGCGCGGCAGACCTGGGGCGGCGAGGCTGGGGGCGCGGTAGACCGGGGGCGGCGAGGCCAGGGGCAGCGTGGGTGTGGTGGGCCGGCGGCGGGAGCGAGAGCGGGGCAGCGGCGACGGGTTGGCAAAGCGGCACGCGCGGGTAAGAAACGGAAAAGAGAAGGCGTGCGGGGTAGGTTAAAATACTTAACTTACGTCGGCCTATGTAACTTACGTCGGTCAGTCTTCCAGCCGACGTAAGTTAATCCTTACTTACGTTGGCATCTTTATTCACGTCGGCTAGTTGTCCAGACCGACGTAAGTTTACATTTATTGTTGTCGGTCTTCTAACTCACGTCGGCCGCCGATGTAAGTTAGTTAACTTACGTCGGTTTTTCCTGGCCGACGTAAGTTATTTAATTTACGTCGGTCGACCGACGTAAATAAAGTTGGCCGACGTAAGTGATAGCGTTTCCTGTAGTGCATGGGCTCTAAAAGAGTTAGGCACAACGTCCCTAGGCCCACATAACGTGAAACCCAAGAAACAAGTCGTAAAACAAAGATCAATTCGGGGTCGCGAAATATCAGACAAGTCCGAAAAGGACCGGACTAGTCCAAAAATGTCCAGAGAGAAAATCGGACAAGTCTGGGCAAAAATTGGACAAGTCCGACTTTAGTCAGAGAGGAAAACGGACAAGTCCGCTGGAACACCGGACTAGTCCAGAAAAGTCCAGGGACTTAGCTAATTTACAAGGATTCTTGGAATATCGGACTAGTCCGCACAAAATCAGACAAGTCCAAAAGTTTTCAGAGGCAAAATCGGACTAGTCCGCAGCAAAATCGGACAAGTCTGTTTTTAGTCAGAGAGAAATCGGACTAGTCCTCACCAAAATCGGACTAGTCTACACTTTTCAGTATTTTAAGTGCAGTTTTGTTCCAAATCAATTTTAAATGCTCCAAATCAATTTTAAACTCGTTCCTCTTTATGTGGGTTAATGTTAAACATGTATATGAATGTATGTAGGGCATGATGCATGAAAATGAGGGTGTTACAGTACACAACTGGACAAGTCCAATCTTGGACAGAAACCTTTAGTCCATCCCAAAATGGATTACTCTGGGGGATCCGGACCAGTCCGACCTCTGTGGCGGACAAGTCCGGACTCCCAGGACTTAGCTCCACAAACCCTCACCAAGGCATAATGGACTTTTCCGTACCCATACGGACAAGTACAAACTCGAACAGAGACCCTTAGTCCATCCCAAAACGGACTACCCTGGCCACCCGGACAGAGGCTCGGACAAGTGCGATCCCTGGGGATTTTCTCTCAAAGGATTCTCACTTAGGTTTTTCTCTCATCCACCACTTTGAGCCCTCTTTGATGATCTCAATGCACTTGACACACAAACCCTCACACTGATATGGATAGTCTAAACTCAACACAATAGAGACCCTAATTTCTATGTTTGAGTCTTCGACACATGTTTTAACCTTTTCATTTTGAGGGATTTTGTCTCATTTCAATCATCACACATGTGCTTAAAATCAACTCAGCTCATTAGTCTCTTAATTGTCGTCATCAATCATCAAAAACCGACGGGAATGCCTAGATGCACTTTCAAATGCGCATCGGGCATGGCTGATGCTTGAGCAACACTTCTTAGAGAACCATGCGACTCGGGCTCTCAACATCAACGCACGGTTCCAAAACAAAGTCCAGGGTGACCACACCATCTTCGCCTACTGCGGGGAGATGAAGAGCATGGCTGACGCTTTGCACGACCGTGGCAAGTCGATTGCCGAAAACACACTTGTTCTTCGAGCCCTTCAGGGCCTGAATGAGCGCTACAACCACCTTCGTTCATGGCTTCTTCGTGTGGAGCCGTCACCGAACTTTGAGAAGGTCAATTCTGATCTTGAGCTTGACGAGATCACAGATGGTGGCCCTACTGGCTCTGGGCTTGCGAGCCTTCTATGGCTCTCGGTAGTCCCCACGGCCACCTACTTCTGGCGGACCACCTCCAAGACCACCTGATCCGTCTACTGCCCCAGGTGCCCCTGTAGGCTCCAGGGGTGGTAATCATCGATGCCGCTGGAAGCACGGAGGACGAGGTGTTGATGTCGGTAGCACCTCTGCGTCTACTCCTGCCCCTATCCCTGGAGGTGGTAGTGGTGGCACCGGTCGGGGAGGTGCACTCTGGCCCACACCCTACAACCTGTGGACTGATCAGATATCCATGTAGCATGGGCCGTCTCTGGATCTTCCTTCTCCACGCCAGTTGCGTCTTCAACTGGCGTATGTGGCCCACCCGGGCTTTGGTTGATTTGCCTACCCTGCTGGTGGATCGTCGACTCAAGCCTGTGGGGGCACTGCCTACCCTACTGGGTACTCGGAGCTGCCAGCACTGCTCTAGGTGCCGCCCTGGGGTGGGACTGCTAGTCATTGGCGTCTTTATTCAGCACCATGCACCTCACACGATCTGCTGCTGACTGGATGGCTGATTCTGGAGCTTCATACCATACCACTCTTGATGCTGGTATACTTTCTTCTACCCACCTCCCTCGTCCTTCGTTTCCTTCATCTATCGTTGTTGGGAATGGGTTTGTTCTTTTGGTCACCTCAGTAGGTGACTCGGAATCTCTGGGTTCCTTTCACCTTAACAACATTCTTGTTGCTCTGGATATCATTCAGAACTTGCTTTCTATTCATAGTTTTACCACTGATAATAGTTTTCCTGTTGAGTTTGATCCTTTTAGTTTGTCTTTGAAGGATCTTTCCATCCAGCGTCTTCTTCTTCGATGTGATAGCCTGGGACCCCTGTACATGCTTCGACTTCCTACTTTCACTGCATCTCCGTCTTTTGCTCTGGCTATGACAGCTTTGTCCACCACTTGGCACCGCCATCTTGGTCGCCCTGGTGTTGATGCTATGTCCAAGCTATCAAGTAGTTCAGTTATCTCGTGTACTAGGGGCACACATGAGTCTTTATGTTATGTTTGTCAGCTTGGTCGCCATGTTAGGCTTCCGTTTCCTACATCTGTGACTCATGTTGAGCATATTTTTGATCTCATTCACTGTGATTTGTAGACATCTCCTATTATCAGTGTTTCTGGTTTTAAATATTACTTGGTGGTCATTGATGATTTCTCACATTTTTCCTGGACTTTTCCCTTACGCTTGAAGTCTGAGACATATGTCACTCTCTCTCACTTCTTCGTTTGTGTTTCCACTCAGTTTGGATGCACTGTTAATGCTCTCCAGCGTGATAACAGACAGGAGTTTGACAACTCGGAGCTCCGTAATTTTCTACTCGCACATGACGTCCAGCTTCACATGTCTTGTCCATATACCTCTCTCAAAAATGGAAAGGCAGAGCGTATGATTCGCACCACTAATGATGTCATGCACTCCATGATGTTTCAAGCTTCTGTTCCTGCTCGGTACTAGGTAGAGGCACTCCACACTTCTACTTTTCTTATTAATCTTCTTCCCACTAAGGCGATTTGGGCACCTACCATGTATTTTTGTAAGACCTATTTGTGCTGAATACATTGGCTTGTAGTGAATACACTTGCTTTGACGATAAAAGTTTTGAATATCACCAAAACACCTTTTTATTAAGGTCCGACTAGTTTTGGTAAGCTCTAGCGCTAGGTTCTACTAGCTTTTGTTAGCTCCGGCTCAAGGTCCGGGTTCCTCTGGCAAGGTCAGGAACCTGACCGCAATGCTTCTGTTTTTCATTTTCAATGTTTCGTACTTGCTTTACATCTCTGGAAAGATTGCTTAGTATTCATTTGCTAAGTCTTCGGTGCTTTTTTGGTTGACACGGATGATATCATGTTACTGTGGTTTTGCAACATGCTTATGTGAGGTTCTCACATAAGATGTTGTGTTCGGAACAAACTTGAGTCAAGTCGAGGACTTGGGCTCGTATGGATTGATTGTTTATTCATGTGCAGGTGTTGCTTGAGTTCAAGACATGGCTGGTGATGGGATCCATTGGACTAGTCTCAAGGAGGAGATGAGGTTCCAACAACCAAATTCAGGAGGAATTGTGGTTGAGCTTATCAGGAGGTTGCGCAGCATGATTGAATCAAGAACAATGCATGTGAAGGTATCGTGGATGTCGATGGAAGATGTTTGCACGTGTGCAAGGAGTGCATGGATGTGGCTGCATGGTTCCAAGGCGTGATGAAGAGATGTGGACGTAAAGAGTTGGTCGGAAAGGTCCAACCGACTAGGTTATGGACTCAGGTTGCGGCTGAGTCAGGTTTGACTCAATTATGGAAAGATTTGAGTTGGTTATGATAGGATTTCGTGTGGGTCACGAATTTGAGTTGTTTAGGAATGTGGGATATGTTCCTAAGGTGTTTGGAAGTCTTAAAATTGCTTCTATCTGTGTATAGAAGAACCTAAGCAGTTATGGAAAGTTACGATTCGTGAACAGAGTAGGATTAGGTTCCTGATTTGAGTTGAGTTGGCTTTCGATCTGGTTATATAAGCAAGAGAGCCCAGAGATCGTGGTACACGACTTTGGGGATTTTCCTCTTGTGTTCTATTGAATAAAATTCGTAGTTTGAAGGAACTTTTGTGCCTTGTTCGTCCGACTTGTTCCAGACAAGTTTTACTCGTTGAGTTTCTGGACAGCACTACCTTTCGTAGGTGGTTTTATCATAACTCGAGTTTTACAGATCCAATTGACGTGATTCTTTTTGGGATGTCTTCGAACTTGATTATCTATCATCTGTCAAAATTTCACGGTCATTGGATTTGTGGTCTATGATCTACACGAGTTTCTTTGCAGCGTTCCAGAACTGTTTTTTTCTCGGGTAGGACAGATTGACCTTTGTTTGATCTTTCGATCATAACTTGAGTTTTTCTCGACGGATTTCAGTGATTCTTGTTGTGTTGTCTTCGTGACTTGAATCTCTATGATATCTATCACTTTTGTCACGGTGAAACACGTTTAGATTAGTCTCACACACGATTTCTTTAACAGATCGTTTTTCTGCTGAAGGGGTTAGGGTTTAATTGTTTCCGCTGCGTAAGATTTTTAAATCTACCATTCACCCCCCTCTAGTAGCTTTTCACGTGATCTTCGATCCTACAATTGGTATCAGAGCCACAGTGCTCTAATCTTTGTGATTTGCACGTGTTTTTGACTAATCATCATGGAGAAGTATTCTGCCAAACCTTCTGTGTTCGCTGGTATTGATTTTCAGGTTTGGAAGGCACGCACGGAGCCTTTCATCCAGGCACAAGGCTTTGCAATATGGGAGAAGATATACAAGTCTTACGAAGTGCCATCAAACGATCAAGTTACAGATATAAATTTGATAGATGTCGACAATAACAACAAGGCTCGGAACTTGATCATACAAGGATTAACTCAAAGCGACTTCGACCGTGTTGCACACCTCCGATCTGCATACGATGTGTGGAAAGCACTTTATGACTACCACGAAGGATCCAACACGATCAAAGAGGTAAGGCAAGACATGTTCAAGAAAGAATACATGCGCTTCGAGATGTAACCCGGTGAGTCTATTGATGACCTTTTTGCCCGCTTTAATAAGATTCTCAGCAACTTGCGTAGTGTCAATGTTAATTTTTCAGATGCTGAAAATGCTAGGCAATTGCTAAGTGCATTAGATATGTCAATTTGGGAGATGAAAGTCACATCTATTCGTGAATCTACTGTCATGAGTTCACTTACTTTAGATGTGCTATATTCCAAGTTAAAAACTCATGAAATTGACATAATCTCACGTAAGAACCCCAACAAGTCTATTGCTTTTGTTTCTCAACGTGACATGCCTAGTTCCGGTCAAACATCATCTTGTGGTACACTTGATTTGCTGTCCTCTCTAACCCTTGAACAGATTGAGGAGTTTCCAGAGGAGGAGCTAGCGCTCATCTATACTCGGTTCTCAAAAGCATTGCAAAATGTGAACTAGAAGGAGAGGAAGCTCCGGACCTCAACGATGCTTTGAATGTGGTAAGACAGGACATTTTCGTTCAGATTGCCCTAACCTTTCAGGTCCTACTTCCCGGGATGAAAAGAAAACAAGAATGAAGCACTCCTCTGCAAAAGATACGAAGAAAAAGAAAGGTTTTACAGGACGTCAATTGGTGAGCAGTTTTATCTCAGCACTCCAGGAACTTAGCTCAAGCGACGTGGACATTGGAAGTGATGAAGATGAAAATGATTTGGCAAACATGTGCTTCATGGCGGGCAAGTCAAGATCAAGTATGGAGGAGGCAGAACACAACAGCGACAATGAAGAGGTATGTCCTACTTGCGAAGAAATGTGTGATGCTATTTCTCGTGCCACTGTTATTGTTAAGAAAAAGGACAAAAAGCTTAGGGACAATGCTATTAAAATTGAGTCACTAGAATCTGAAATTAATTGTTTGAAATCCTTGATTCCTAGTGATGATTCTTGTTCCTCATGTGACTTAATATATGAACAATTGTCCTCCCTAAGAAGTGCACATACCTCCACACTTGATAAACTTGAACTTGAAATTGAAAAGAACAAAAAGCTTGCTGCACTTAATATTGGAAACTTAAAAGATGCTTCTTGTTCTACAATTGATTCGCATTGTTCTAGTTGTGATGATCTTGATAAGAAACTGCAAGATGCTATGAATGAAATCTCTATATTGAACAATGCTTTACGTTGTCATGAAGTTAAATATTGTTCCAATTGCAAATTAAAAGGAAAAACTTCATGTGAAAATTGCCTTGATTTGTCCAATAAACTTGATAACATGCATAAGACATTTGATCAGTTTTGTAATGGGAATAAGAACCTGAACTTGCTGCTGAATTCATCCAAGTCTTGCAATGATAAAACTGGTTTAGGTTTTGATTCTCATGCTCATGCTAAAGCACATCCACCTAAAATTGTAAAATCATTAGGAAGTGGTTTGATTCAAACAATTCCTAAACAAAAAGAAGTGGTTTTCAAATCTGCAGGAGTATTGTCTCATTCGGTTTCAAATAAAAATGTTGTTTGCTCATCTAGACATGAACACAAAGTTAAATTTCATTGTACCTACTGTGGTAGAGATGGTCATGTCATAAATTGTTGTTATAGACTAGCTAAACAACAGAAAAGGGAAAGAATGGTTGCTAGATCTCATAACTTTCATGCAAAATTTGCTGCACATATTGAATCGAATGTACAACCTGCTGTTTTGAGTCAAAAACATTCAAAGTTTACCTCCAGACCTTCTGTTTTTGCCTCCAGAGCTACTGATTTTGTGCTACACAAGTAACACCTTATAGGTCAGTAGTTAAGAACAAAAAATCTCAAACTTTGACTCATAAACCTGCTGTTTTGTCTCAGCTTTCGCGTGTTTTTCCTACTGCACATCGTGTGACTCAGTACTGGATTCCTAAATGCCTTTTGACAAACCCCAGTATTGAGTCATCGACGTATTTTGCTTCCATGTAGGTTACACGTTTGAGGAAGGAGAACATTTGGATTGTGGATTCAGGTTGCTCACGCCACATGACCGGTAACAAAAATTGGTTCTCCTCCCTCTCTTTTGTGTCATGTGTAGAGAATGTTACTTTTGCCGATAATTCTTCAACTCCTATAATTGCTAGGGGTTCGGTTAGAGTAAATGATCACTACACTTTGAAGGATGTGGCACTTGTCAAAAATTTAAAATACAACTTGCTTTCTGTTTCACAATTGCTAGATGAAAATCTGGAAATTATTTTCAATAAAATTTGCTGCAAAGTTGTAAGTTCAAATAGTGAGCTTATTTTTAACATGTCTCGGTTTGGAAGAGTTTTTAAAGCTGATTTTGATATGTCTTCCTCTAAGCATAGGTGTCTAGTTGCTAATGATTCAAATGACCTATATTTTTGGCATCGTAGACTTGGTCACGTAGGCTTTGATCACCTAACGCGTGTTAGTGCTCTTGATCGCATACGTGGGCTGCCTAAGCTTAAAGGGGACAAAGAAATTGTGTGCTCTTCTTGTAGACATGCTAAAATGGTATGTACTTGTGATTGTTGATGATTATTCTAGATACTCTTGGGTTTACTTTATGGCATCTAAGAATGAAGTTTTTAGTCACTTTAGAACTTTATTTCTTAGATTATCAATTGATTACCCAGGATCTTTAAAAACAATTAGAAGTGATAATGGAACTGAATTTAAAAATCAATCTTTTGATCATTTTTGTGCTGAAAATAGAATAGATCATCAATTCTCTTCACCAAATGTACCTCAACAAAACGGTGTTGTAGAAAGAAAGAACACAACCTTAGTTGAGATGGCTAGGACTATGCTTGATGAATATCAAACTCCTAGGAAATTTTGGGCTGATGCGTTAGCAACCGCTTGTTATGTCTCAAATCGTGTTTTCTTGCGTGCTAAGCTAGGTAAAACACCATATGAGCTCCAGATTCGACATAGGCCTAGTGTTACACACTTTCGGGTCTTTGGTTGCAAATGCTTTGTTAAGAAACATGGTAATCTTGATAAATTTGAACCTAGATCCATTGATGTCATGTTTCTTGGTTATCCATCTCATACTAGAGGCTACCGTGTGCTTTTACTTGACACTAACAAAATTGTGGAGACTTGTGAAGTGTCTTTTGATGAAGCTAGCCAAGGTACTAGCTCAAACATTGCAGGTCCAGATCCATATCCGCAGGGGGAGAGCATTTTCGTTGAAGATGAGGAAGAATTGGAGCTGCTGCCCGAAAGTTCAGCAGCTAAAGACTTTGGTTCAGCTCCGGATGTTAATTCTCAACCAGCACCGACAACCATCAATGCTGATTCAAATCGTCCTCAAGTCACAATCTCATCGATTTGTGATGAACATGAAGAAGAAGAAGCTTGTGAGACATCTATTCCCCTACGGTTTTACAAAGATCATCCCCCACAACAGATGATTGGAAGCTTGCACGAACGAGTCACACGGTCCAAGTTTTGCGATCCAAACTCTTATGCTCATTCTGCTTTTGTTGCTTCTTTTGAACCCAAATATATATTACACGCACTCACTAATGAATCTTGGATTATTCCCATGCAAGAAGAGTTAGAAAATTTTGAAAGAAATAATGTTTGGAAACTTGTACCTCCACCTCAAGGTCACACTTTAATTGGAACTAAACGGGTATTTAAAAATAAACAAAGTGAGGATGGGGTTGTGGTTAGGAATAAGGCTAGGTTGGTTGCTCAAGGTTTCACTCAAGTTGAAGGTCTAGATTTTGATGAAACTTTTGCTCCTGTTGCTGGATTAGAAGCCATAAGAATTTTGTTAGCTTTTGTTGCATCTATTGGTCTTAAGCTATATCAAATGGATATTAAAAGTGTTTTTCTTAATGGATACATAGATGAGGAGGTTTATGTGAAACAACCACCGGGTTTTGAAAATCCAGATTTTCCTAATCATGTTTACAAACTGTCCAAAGCCTTGTACGGTCTCAAACAAGCCCCTAGAGCATGGTATGATAGTTTAAAAACATTCTTACTTGAAAAAGGGTTTACCATGGGCAAGGTTATAAAACTCTTTTTGTGCTTAAGCGTGGCAATGACTCATTATTCGTTCAAGTGTATGTGGATGATATTATCTTTGGTTGTGCTTCTCATGATCTTGTGTCCAAGTTTTCAGCAATGATGAGTTCCGAATTTGAAATGAGTATGATAGGTGAAGTCACTTACTTTTGGGGGCTGCAAATCAAGCAAACCAAGGAGGGTACCTTTGTGCATCAAACGAAGTATACAAAAGATCTCCTAAGGCGCTTCAACATGGACAAAAGCAAGCCTCTTCGGACACCAATGGGAACAACAACAACACTTGGACTTGATGAAGAAGGTGAACTCATGGATCAAAAAGAATATAGAAGCATGATCGGATCACTTTTGTATCTCACGGCATCAAGACCAGACATACAATTCAGCGTATGTCTTTGTGCACGGTTTCAAGCCTCCCCACGTGTTTCACATCGTCAAGCCGTCAAAAGGATTCTCAGGTACTTACATGGAACTCAAGAATTTGGATTTTTTTTCTTCCTTCTTCCTCAACCGTTACTTTGAAAGCTTTTTCGGATGCTGATTTTGGGGGTTGTAGGATTGATAGGAAAAGTACTTCCGGTGCTTGACCTTTTCTTGGTAATTCTCTTGTTGCTTGGTCCTCTAGAAAACAAAATCCAGTTGCACAATCCACAGCCGAATCTGAATGTGTAGCTGCTGCTAATGCTTGCTCACAAATTCTTTGGATTGTTCAAACACTTAAGGACTATGGGGTTGATCTAGATAGTGTTCCACTATTCTGTGATAACACTAGTGCCATTTGCATTGCTAAAACCCCGTGCAACATTCTAGAACTAAGCACATTGACATTAGGTATCACTTTCTCCGAGATAATGTTGAAAAAGGAAACATTGTGCCTCACCATGTAGATACCGAACAACAATTGGCTGACATTTTTATAAAATCTTTGGATTTCACTCGTTTTTGTTACATTCATAGTGAAATAGGGGTTATGCATCCTCATGGCTTATATTGAGGGGGAGTTTTGAAACTTGGGAAGTCTATGTGTGAATCTAAAATTAAAATAATATGAGCATAGTATTTCATATATATATGACTTTGTGATTCCTTTTACATGATGAAAGTTCTTACTACA
Organism: Tuctoria greenei; assembly: GCA_036927565.1. Classification (NCBI taxonomy): domain Eukaryota; kingdom Viridiplantae; phylum Streptophyta; class Magnoliopsida; order Poales; family Poaceae; genus Tuctoria; species Tuctoria greenei. The sequence continues at coordinate 155,036,548 of JAYESD010000009.1, read as the reverse complement.
TTACTCGTGTTATACATTTTGTAGTTTTTGCCATGTCTAGTAATTGAAATAATTACTTATACTAAAACTGGTCATGGTCGAACTTTCTTGCTGTTTTGAACTTGTTACATGTTCACAGGTGCTTTTAATCATTAAGAATTAATCAAGTAATCAACTCACATGTTGAGTTTTATGAACAAATATAAATTGAGAAAATATCAAGAGAATATACATGCATCGCACTTCTTTTGAGATGGCTTATCATTGCACTTAGATATGAACTTGGAAGAAGTTGTGTATGACTAAAACCATGTCCTTAAGCTTCTGATTGTCAAATGACATAGGCTTGGCTTGGTTGATTAGAATAAGACAGATCCGCATATAATCTCTTGCAAATATCATATGATCTAAATTTATGCTTTGAAAAATAATAAAATGCAGCAACTAGTGTCATGCTTTCAGGTTTTGAAATAGTTAAGTTTGTGAGATCATGACTTGCTTAAATTGAAAATTACATTTGATCTCTAGCATGGCTTACACTACTTTATGTATCTCATTGATGTGATAATGTAAGGTACCTGATAGTATGACTTGGATGAGCTTTGTTTATATGTATATGTTATAATATGCTCATAACAACTAAAGTTGGAGAGATAATTTATTTATATGCTCATGACTTGTTGGATACATTGTCAAAGGGGGAGAGATAAGCATGAAGAGAAAGAGAATATGTGCACAAGGAGAGATAATAAAGGGGGAGAGATAATATGGGATAATTTTTGGATTTTCTTCTCATTTTACTTTTGATTTACAAAGGGGGAGAAATTGCCTTCAAAACTTTTATGTGAATAAGCCAATGTTTGGATTTTAAATGGTGTTGCCAATGCATTCATCAAGGGGGGATTGTAAGACCTATGTGTGCTGAATACATTGGCTTGTAGTGAATACACTTGTTTTCACGATAAAAGTTTTGAATATCACCAAAACACCTTTTTATTAAGGTCCGACTAGTTTTGGTAAGCTCCGGCGCTAGGTTCTACTAGCTTTTGTTAGCTCCGGCTCAAGGTTCGGGTTGCTCTGGCAAGGTCCGGAACCTGACCGCAATGTTTCTATTTTTCATTTGCAATGTTTCATACTTACTTTACATCTCTGAAAAGAATGCTTAGTATTCATTTGCTAAGTCTTTGGTGCTTTTTTTGGTTGACACAGATGATATCGTGTTACTGTGGTTTTGCAACATGCTTATGTGAGGTTCTCACGTAAGGTGTTGTGTTCAGAACTAACTTGAGTCAAGTCGAGGACTTGGGCTCGTATGGATTGGTTGTTTATTCATGTATAGGTTTTGCTTGAGTTCAAGACATGGCTGGTGATGGGATCCATTGGACTAGTCTCAGGGAGGAGATGAGGTTCCAATAACCAAATTCACGAGGAATTGTGATTGAGCAGATCAGGAGGAATTGTGATTGAGCAGATCAGGAGATGAGGTTTCAATAACCAAATTTTACTCGTTGAGTTTCTGGACAGCACTACCTTTCGTCGGTGGTTTTATCATAACTCGAGTTTTACAGATCCAATTGACGTGATTCTTTTTGGGTTTTCTTCACAACTTGATTATCTAACATCTGTCAGAATTTCACGGTCATTGGATTTGTTGTCTATGATCTACACGAGTTTCTTTGCAGCATTCCACAACTGTTTTTTTCTCGGGTAGGACAGATTGACCTTTGTTTGATCTTTTGATCATAACTTGAGTTTTTCTCGACGGATTTGAGTGATTCTTGTTGTGTTGTCTTCGTTACTTGATTATCTCTGATATCTATCACTTTTGTCACGGTGAAACACGTTTAGATTAGTCTCACACACGATTTCTTTAACAGATCGTTTTTCTGCTGAAGGGGTTGGGTTTAATTGTTTCCGCTGCGCAAGATTTTTAAATCTACCATTCACCCCCCCCCCCTATGGTAGCTTTTCACGTGATCTTTGATCCTACAATTTTGCCTTGTATGGCACCACCCCTCTTTACGACCACCTTCGAGTTTTCGGGTGCGCTTGTTACCCTAACCTTTCAGCCACGGCTCCACATAAGCTTGTGCCCCGCTCTACCCGGTGTGTCTTCCTTAGGTACTCACTCGATCATAATGGGTACTAGTGTTTTGATCTCACCACTCACAGTATCTTGATCTCTCGATGTTATCTTCGATGAGTCCTCCTTTCCTTTCTCTACTTCCTCCTCTGCTTTAGCCGCAGATTTAGACTCCCTATTTTCTATTGACACCGAGGCTACTACACTACAACTGCCTTGGCCTTTTTCTTCAAGTATAACACCCACTGCACCACACGTGGCCCCGACGTCACCTACATCACCAGTTGGGCCGCGTGCAACCCCGGTGTCCACGACGTCGACTGTTGCACCCCGTGCAGTACCGACACCTCCGACGCCACCAGTTGTACCTCCTATGGCCCAGCGTCTCGGTTCACTGACCCTGCACTCGTCTACCAGTGACGAGCGCGAGTTGGTGCTCAGGCTCCAACATCTTCGGCGTTCTGGGGGTCCCTAGCCGCGCCACACGTGGCCTCGGTGTCTCTGGCCCCCTTAGCTGCGCCACGCACGGCTCCGACATCTACGACATCCGCTGTTGCACCACGCGCGACCCCGGTATCTCCGACCTCCACTATCGTGACACGCGCGGCTCTGGCGTCTCCGGCCCCCTCAGCTGCGCCACGCGCGGCCCCGACGTCTCCAACCTTTACTGTCGCACCACGCGCAGCCTCGGTGTCACTGATGTCACACGCTGCGCCACGCGCGGCCACAACACCACGATTTGCCGACCCTACTTTTGTCTACTAGCGACGAGAGCGAGTTGGTGACCCGACTCCTGCTCATGTCGAGCCCGCGGTGTACCACCCGCCTTTGCTCCACCGGGACCCAGAGCACGTTCACCCGATGGTTAGTCGACGTGCAGTTGGGGTCCTCTGGCCTGTGGAGCATTTCTCTGTGGTCATCCTTTCGTCGACGACGCCTCCACCGTCCGCCTCCTCTTCGGTATCGCCTGTACAGCCTTTCATCCGTAGCGCTCTCGAGGCGCTATGGAGGAAGAGTATGCGGCCCTACTTGCCAATCGGACGTGGGACCTTGTTCCTCGTCCCATTCGTGGCAATGTTGTCACATGTAAGTGGATGTTCACACATAAGAAGAAGGCAGACGGCTCCTTGGAGAGATATAAGGCTCGATGGGTACTTCGGGGCTTTACTCAGCGATCTGGAGTGGACTACGACGAGACCTTTAGTTCAATGGTGAAGCCGACGATGGTTCACACTGTTTTGTCGCTGGCTCTCTCGCGTTCTTGGTCGGCCCGTCAATTTGATGTCAAGAACGCCTTCCTCCACGGTACTCTGACGGAGACATTGTACTGCAGTCACCGACAGGGTTTGTTAATTCAACTCATCTAGACATGGTCTGCAAGCTGAACAAATCCTTGTACAGTCTAAAGCAGGCACCCCGAGCCTGGTACAGCTGGTTCGCCTCCTTCTTGGTCTCGTTGTGCTTCGTTGAGGCCGAGTCGCACACGTCACTGTTTGTCTATCGACGCGATGGTGACACTGCCTACCTTCTCTTGTACGTTGATGACATTGTGCTGATAGTGTCCAATTCGGCTCTCCTTTAGCGTACTATCTATGCCTTACATCGGGAGTTCGCTATGAAGGACTTGAGCCAGCTCTACCACTTCCTGGGTGTCGCGGACCGACCAGGTGGCATGTTTCTTCACCAGCGAAAGTATTGTATGGACATATTTGAGCGAGTGGGCATGGCTGAGTGTAAGACGTTCTCCACGCCGGTGGATACCGAGGCTAAAGTCTCTTCTACCGACGGGACACGTTTCAGTGACCCGACCGCCTACAGGAGTCTTCCAGGTATGCTCAGTACCTCATCTTCACCAGGCCGGACATCTCCTACGCAGTTCAGTAGGTGTGCCTTCGCATGCATGACCCATGGGAGCCGCACCTCACCGCTGTGAAGCGGATCCTCCGGTACCTATGCAACACCCTCGACTACGGTCTCCTTCTTCGACGTGACTTGCCCTCTAAGTTGGTCGTCTACACTGACGCTAACTGGGTGGGTTGCCCAGACACCCGTTGATCCACCTCTGGCTACGCCATCTTCTTTGGGGGGGGGGGGGGGGGGGACCTCATCTCCTGGTCCTCGAAGCGGCAGCCCGTGGTGTCACGCTCAAGTGCTGAGGCGGAGTACCGCGCCGTGGCTAACAGTATAGCTGAGGCTTCTTGGCTTCAGCAGCTACTTTAGGAGCTCCACTCCCCCATCGCTCGGAGCACGTTGGTCTACTGCGATAACGTCAGCGTTGTCTACCTCTTCACCAACCCCGTCTAGCATCATCGCACGAAGCATGTGGAGATTGATCTCCATGTTGTTCGTGAGCGGGTTGCACGTGGCGAGGTTCGGGTTCTCCACGTCCCAACGACGTCACGGTTCACCGACATCTTCACGAAGGGTCTCTGTCATCGCTGTTTTTAGAGTTTCGGTCCAGTCTCAACATCTGTTGTTGCTAGATGTTGAGACTGTGGGAGTGTTGGACTGTATGTGTGACCCTATTAAGTGTATTGGGTTAGGCCCATGTACCAGCCCACTCTTGGGTCTATATATATGTACTCTCCCCCTTTCGGGTTAATTAATCAAGTTATTATTCTCTATTAGAAACTAAAACTAGCAGGAACAGAAGAGTTGCCAAGTTTTAAAAACTATCTGAACGAAAGAACACAACCAATTCCCGTGTCAAATGTATCTGGAGAAACGATAGGTTTGATTTTGAAGAGATGAATTGTGATGATGTTGTCAGAAGCCCTGTTCTCGTCTTCCTCTACGCATCAACATCCGGGTCTCGCAACTTAGCACCTGCTTTTGCAATGGAGCAAGAAAAGAAATGAGGCAGCTAGTCAGTATTTATTGGTTAAGAAGCAGTTCAAAAGAAGGAACTCCAAGATTAACTGTGTAGCATTACAAGCAGAAAATAGATGAATTTACTTAATTGGAAATCGAAGTTTTGGCACGACTGAACATTTTGAGGATAAGAACTGACATAATAATGATTCAGATTATATTTAAAGTTTGGACCAGTTTTAGCATCCACCATAAACTGCAGATTCCAGAAAGCATACTTGGTACAATTAGCTTCTGCTTAATCTAGAACTTGATTCAGATAAGTCCTAAGCATTCAAGACTGCAGACTACAAAAGTTCTTTGAACAAGGTTTGCAAGTTACAATTTCAATTCTCATGTCAACAAAAGTCTGAGATGCAAAACAACAGGATATCATGCAACCCCTAATCAACAGCAGAAGGTCTCTGAAAATGGTTTGCAAATTACAGTTTCAATTTTCGTGACAGCAAAAGTTCATTAGCATTCACCATGGTCTCTGAACAGTGACATGAAATGGGCACATGAGTATTAGCAGAATTTAACTTTCTGAATTGATAAGCACAGCAAGAAATGAATCCCGTAATGTCTACACCCAGACTATTTTTAGCATAAATGGGCGAGGCACTGTAAATGCAATTGTACTACAAATTTGGAATTATTACCATCCAACTATTTCTGCTTATCAACAGCATTTTAAGGCTATTCTCAATCAAATAAATTGTGTGATTCAAGCACAGGAGTCGGTGTACTTTGACTAAAGTAAAAACCCAAGAAAAGGATTCAACATGCAGCAACTATTCCGGTGTATCTATTTGCTCTACAAAATTCAAAAGTATTATGAATATTTGCTCTAGTGATAACCAGAACAACTACCACAGTAAATTTAAAACCTCACGTGCTATTAACACGTGAATTTCGTGCACAATATGCAAGTTACGGCTTCGACTCTCATCACTACTGTCTATACTCAACACCCTTTTGTAAGAAAATAAACAGGCAATCAGTGCTGCAGACTACTGGAAAAAAAAACTGCTACAGTACAAAAGTTCTCACCCGGTGTGCCGTCGGTGAGGACAACGATGTACATGTCATCCTTGCAGCGAGGTAGGTCCACGACCAGAGGGGCCAGCCGCCCCAAGGTGCCGGCCTGCACGCACAGCTTGAGGCCGAGGAAGACGCTCTGGGACAGTGCTGGTGCCACCGCCAACCTCAGGTCGAACACGGACTGGCCGCGGAAGTCGATTTCTCTCCAGCAGTTGGGGTCGAAGCTCCCATCATCTGGCGCCTGCACGAACCGGATCGTCCGCCTCTCCGCCACGGGTGCTGTGACGGTGAGGCACATAAACTTGTTCCAGAAGAATCTCGGGTGCGCGGCCTACACAGCAGCAATACCACGTGAGGGAAAGGAGCAGCAACCAAAATGTACAAAGAATTGCGTCACAGCGAACTGAAGAAATTGAACATCAGTGACAGAGTTAATGATCATAGCACAAATGGTAGCAGTAATCACGTTACGTTGAGCTTAACATGCTAGATCATGCAATGAATGGGTTCAATAACAGAGATCAGAGAACAACAGATCAAGGTGCAGAAATCGCAACCAGAAGAATGAAGTAATCAGATTTTTGCGATCCTTGCGAAAACCGACGCGAACGAAGAAACATCGAGGACGGAATCCATGCCGCAACTATCCAATTCACAGAATCCATAGGTTCCGTACCCTGCTCCGATGAAATCAACGCAAGGATTACTACTAAGGAGAGAGCGAGACGGTCAGCTCACCGGAGTTGGATAAGGAAGTTGTGGCATAGACTGTCTCGCGGGGATGGCCTCGACTACCCAGTTCATCATTGCGTCCTGCTTGAAGTGGTCAGCGGTGACGCCGGAGTGCCCAGCAGTACTTGTCGTTGGCGCGGAGGAGGCGGTTGGGAGGGTACTGCTCCAGGACGACTACGTCTTCCCCGTGCGCAACCCTGAAGGGCATCCAGGAGACGGCTTCCTTGCTCTGGTCGTCGTAGACGCCCTGGACGACGCATTGGCCGATGTGGCTGCGCGGCGCCGGGTCGTCCGTAGCCTTGAGGTAGCGGCCTTAGGCGGCGCCGTGGAGGAGGACGAAAGTGACGCCACCGCGGACGACGCGGTGCACCTGTCACGCCGCATTCAGCGACGCGCGGACCGGGCTCAGGTACACGCCCACCCCATCCTCGTCTGCGTGGAGGTACATGCCTTTGCGGCAGCAGCTCCGCAGCCGCACGTGGTGCCCGTGGGGGAAGAGATCCATTTTGTCCCTCATGTTCTTTCAAAATAATCGTGATAAGCTTTGGCATACAAAACATTGTCCTTCATACAGAACGTTGTGGCGGATCCTGGGGAGGGGGCAAGACATATTGCAGCAGGAGCAAATGCTATAGAACGTTAAAGATTAAAGAAAAGCTGGTGCCGTTGTCTTTATCAACACAGCGCCAAAATCAAACCTAGGCAGCATGACCGAATCTAACTTTTGTATAATAGGACCAAGAAATATTAATGACCTTAGTTCAATTTTTGTTACAAACTTGGTTCAGAGTTTGGGTACTTCTAAACCTACAGCAACTCAAATTTTCTTATCCACGGCATGACAGTTATGCTGTCTTAATATAAAACCAGCACCAGAGCTACTCAAATTTCCCTTTCAGTGAATTCCTTTTAGGATTTTTTTTCTTAGAAAAACAACTTAATTTTTATATCTTTTCACAAGAAGTTAATTGGTGGTGTTTGAACTCCAAAAGTCGTAACACAATTTTGTGCTCAAGTAATGGCCATCTACATAAGTACATAACAAGTTAAAGATTCTGGTGTTTACTACTCCCTTCTTTCTCAAAAGATTGTCACCTTTAGTTCAAAAAATGAATTAAAGATGACAATCTTTTTAGAAAGGAAGGAGTACACCAGATATGGTCTATCAGGCATTTCTTGGATAAAAACTACATTCCAGCTACAAAGAAAGGGAAGCACTAAACTTAATGTCTATACAGAAATAACTTTATTAGCAGAATGAAGTGCAACTATTTCAATTGCATATTCTGCCAGCATAAATATCACTGCACAAATTCATAGTCTGTGTAGTGAATGAATAGCTGCAACTGCTCATCGAAGACAAGATTCTTCAATACTACATGCTCACGCTTGGCAAAGCTGAGATCCACCATCATCTAAGCAGAGCTACAATTTGTTGCGACTGGACTTTTCTTCAATACCAGACTGCGAAAACCTCTTCCTCAGGACCTCGAGGACTTCTTCCATCTTCACATCTTTGACTCTAAGCAGCACCATTGCATGGTACAGTAGATCAGCCATCTCTGAAGCTGTACGAGATTTGTCCTCTTTCTCAAGCAGCGTTTGAATTAATTCACTAGCTTCTTCACTGGATTGTATGCAAATTGATCAGGAATAGCAATAAGAGGGAAATAACAAGACAACAAATGTAAAGGTCTTCAATTATTCATGAGACGTGTTCAAATTAAAATTATCTTATAAACTTGTTGACACAAGTCACAAATCTATTTACATGCATTAATAAACAAATCCTGAGATTGAGGTAAATGAAACCAGTAACTATGTTACCACTTACAAGTTTTCTCTGCTGTGCAGCCATTGCGGGTTCAGTCAATACTATGTTAATCACTTGTCTTTGTTGATTTGTGGTGCAAACATTATAAGATTTATAAAATTAACACTGAGCATATCACCGTTTTCAAAGTAGGGTGAAGAGCAGAAACTAAACATTAGTTTCATGTTTGATAGAAAGAGCATTGGATTCAGAAACTTTATGTTGTAACTCTTTCATGATAATTTTACTCGCACGTGCATCCTACCATTTGAAACTGTAGAATGATCACCAAAACGGTTAGTAATATTTTCAGGTTATGAATATAGCGAATCTAAAGAATTATGTTATTCGCTGAAAAAAAGACAGGCTAGATAACGAGTAAGCATCACACTTAGTCATCTTAGTCACTACTAGTACCAAAAGCAGGAATCATTGGTCAAATAAAGGCTTGACACATATTTGTTCCTCGAAACAGTCACCACACACTACCCTTGCAAGTAACTTCTGTCATTCATCAACCCTATTATAATGAATTATGTCTATTGAGGTCTCATGAACCAATGAAATTTTAGTAAGCCATTTCATCCATCAGGTCCTGAATTGAATGCAATAAAGCAGAAATGAATACAGCTGAGGTATCAAGTCAACTCAAAATCTCTTTTTCTTTGAGGAATTTACAGTAGAGTAGGCCCCTATGCACTATTTTATTCATAGCAAACATATATCAAATGTAAGGATAATAATGACATATCATAATAGAACAAGGATAATAATGCTTGTTGTGCAAGTTGGAAAACCAGGCTAAAAAAAAAGGAGAGGAAATATTCTATCCTTTTATCCTTTGATTTTTTATATTGACCATTCAATTTATCATAAGTACTATAATGCAGTACCAAAAATATCAGAATGAATACAACATCACATACCGTATTTTCGAGCACAGCAGCTGGCTATCCAGCAGTAACTTTTTCGTCCATGACGGCTTACCACTTTCTTCAGTAACGTGACGCCTACTAATTGTATCTTCCAGTGAGTATAGAGTTGTGGTAACCAGCCTTTCTTGAGTTGTCTGTGAAGGGAAAATCATATTTTAATCAAAAGTAGAAGTCTAATTACAGGAAAGTGTCATTGGAAAATGGGTACCTCTAAACCTTGAAGAGCATCAAAAACTGAAGTATAATAACAGGTTTCTGCTCCGGTATGGCAGGTAGGTCCATCAGGCTTTCCGAGGTATATAATCTAGTTGTGTGAAACCAAAACACCCACCAAGTTAATATCCAGCTATTTGCTGTATCCAGGCTGAAAGTTTTCACAAGGAAGAATATGCTTACAGAATCACGGTCACAGTCCAAGAAAATGTCATGTACATTGATAAAATTCATGGATGTCTCCCCTTTTGTCCACAAGGAAGACCGTGAGCGGCTAAAGAATGTAGCTTTTCTGGTTGAGATAGTTTTTGCAAGGGCTTCTTTGTTAGCAAAACCCTGCATAAGAACGGCTCCAGTATCCACATTTTGCGCAATTGCAACAACCAAGCCTTTGCTGTCCCACTTCACACTGTCTAGTAATGTGTCAACCTAACTTTTTACAGAACAATAATGAACTTTGATTAGACAGTAATTAAATTTCCAACCCTAACCAATAAAGAAAATATCAAAAACCAATGTTCTCATCTGTTCACAGCTGTAGGTTACAAAGTTAGCAAGCATTATCACTGTGAATTTTTAGATGGTATGAAACAAACAATGCAAATATAGTTGAAACACCAAGTAGTGTTGTTATGTCATATAGCCGACAGCCTGACAGCCTATCGATTAGTTGCCACACTCTACAACTTTCAGTGAAGTAATTGGAGGCGAGTAGCTTTAATTGCATGAACTATGTGGAAGAAATTCCAAAAACACCATGTGATTCCTAGATTATTTGATTGTGAAAAGCACTATACCTTACTTACATAACAGCAAACTGCAAATGTTTTTGGCACTGGCTGCAGCAGGAAGGCTACATTTTCCCTCCTTAAACCAGAGAAAGAGACCGACTTGATGTTGAGTGCCTGCATCGTAAGATGTCAACACTTAATTTAATATATTGCACCAACAGAAGTAACCTGAAGCAGTGAATTACTGGTTATCAACCCTGTGATGAAACAAGCATATTATTCTTTCACCAAATTATCCAAAGACCATGCACCAAAGGCCTGGTTACCAAACAAACTTTTCATGCATTACTCAGTTTCTGAAAGTTATGAGGAACAAATTCAAAAGCTGGTAACTGTAGCATCCCCTATTACATAGAATAAAATGGAACATTTCGTTTTCATCAATACCTAATACCTTTTTATTCGTCTTGGTTGACTCATGAATGTAACTCCCATTATAGTAAGCTCACATTTCAAAACAACTCAGTTAACTCAAGAGACTTCAACCTCATGTATTTTTGTTTAGTGTACAGAAAACTTCAATATGCTTTTCAACTTTCTGACTCCATTCAGCAAACAAGATGCAAATAGGTGATCCCTCTGACAAACTACAACCAAGAAATGTACACTTCCGTTCAGGCGTTCACACAATGTAGACTAAGAGGGCCGCAACAAAAAACTAATAAACATTGAGGTGGAAGTGCATCCTATGATTGGTAATAAAAGGTGTACTAAATCTGAAACCGGCATATCCATGGCTTGATACTATGTCAGCCGTGTGGCGCAGTACTATACTAGTGGTTAGAATGACTTGGCTCTGAAGTCCAAACACGGAAAAAAAACATAAACCTGTAATTGTACGGATACCGATCTAGCTTCTGAGTGTACGCGCTCCATGACAAGGCATACTCAAGTTTGTACAAATTACAGGACGTTTTACACCACTACCACTGCAGTAACAGTCTATGGCCCCCGAATCCGCACCAAAAACGGCTGTCACGACTGCGAACAACATATCAACGATCACAGCGCGACCATCAATGCCGAAGCAGTACGGAAACACAAAACATAGAAATCGCATGAGGTGACCACCAAACGCCTCCAAAAGCAGAACCCTACGCAGAGTCGCAAGCGGACCAGACAGTGACACTGACACAGCAAGCGATCCGACAGAGCGTACCTTGACCGGCCTCGCGAAGAAGACTGCGGATCCGGCGACGGAAGAAGCCATGGGAAGCAGCTGAAGCGATTATGACGGCGGCGGCGGCGCGAGGACGGCGGGGAGAAATGAAACGACGGGTGGGAGCAGGCAGTGGCGGTGGCGGCAGCCGGGAAGGGGCTCTCTGCGCCTCGGCTCGTGGGAAGCCAGCACGGTCCACTTGTTGCTGGGCCTTGATTGGGCCTCCACGGGCCGGGTTTTGTGGGCAAATCCTTTAAATCGAAGTGTTAAGTCCAACTTTGACCCGCTAACTATTGTTATGATTTAATTTTTTGCCTCATCTCTTATTTCGATCATACTTAGTATGTATCTCTTGAAACCATGCATTTCAAATCCTGGAGTGGTTCCCACGGTGATTTTGCATGCATGGTATGCTGATTAAGATCCAACGTGGTAGATCTGACGTGGCACTCTATTTTACTCGCCCTCTCTTTATCAATCTGTTCAATCCATTTACTAATTTTCTTTCAAACTCTAGCAACTAAGATTATGATCTTGTGTATTCATAAAAGTAATTTTCTTTCTATATTTCATGAGACGTGTTGTAATGATTACTTCCTTGGCTCCAGAATCAGCGTTGTGAGGTGGGAAAGAGTGGCGTGATTTGGTTGTGTCAAGTTTGATTGGAGGCGTCTGATGGGATTTGGATGGAGCCCAGCAGCTAGGACCCTATTCAGGAATATAGGTATGGATTTGAAGACAGATTTCTCCGAGAGAATACGAGAGATCAAAGATTGATGTGAATTATCAAACTCACCGTATAAATTAACCACTTAAGGAATTATAAAGAACAATTTTGATAGATAATAAACCCACATCTGCAGTACAAGAAATAAGGAACAAAAATTAAACGAGTTAACAGTTAAAGGACCCTAGCTAGACGTACGCCTGTAAACAAACCTTCAAAATACATTTGCATATTTTTTGGTGTAAAGTATTTGTATTTACGTTGCGAATTGCACAACAACGCGAACAAACACCACTACTCTCTGTAGATCGGTTAACAATAACGAGGCCACGGCGGGAGCTGACTACAACGTGTGCTCGCGCTCTCGAGCACCGCAGTGTCCAGCCGTTGCTCAATACTAGTAGAAGTTGAAGAACAGAGACATGAGGAAGGCGGTGAGCGGCGGAGTCAGCTGGAAAGGCCGCCGCCGCGCCCGCGCTTCTTGATCTCCTCCCTGCTCGTCGCCGACGACGACGACGGCGGGGCGGTGGATTTCCTCTTCGAGCTCTTCAAACGCATCGGAGATGTCTTCCACCCGCCCCATTATCGCCGTGACTCGAGCTATGGTGGCCACGGGCCTATCGCGATAAGCCAAGGCCAACGTATCGCCCTCCTGCAGCTCGTCGACGACGGCCTCGATCTCCAGCAGCCGGGCTTCCAGCTCCGCGAGACGCCGGTGCATCCGGACCAAGTCCTCGCTCCTGGTCCTGGACTCTGCCGCGTCGTCCATGTTCTGCATGCACGTTCTTATTGTGGACTACCCCGGCCGGCGATGGATGGGTGGATCGATGGTATGTGTAGTTGCACCAGGGTGCCTGGTTTTAGATTTTTTTGTTTTAGTGTTAAAAAAATCTTATTCGCAAAAGTAGCATGTCACTATATTTTTTTCCAAAAGTAGCAAAATACTCACACTGTAATTGTGCGAGTCGCACATCAGTTGTGCGACTTGACACGTGTCGCGATGCGGTTAGTCGCTGATCGATTCTACGCACTTTGGCCTGCGGGACCCACCAAGTCGCACTTCTACCGTGCAACTCGCAGAGCGGCTGTGCGACTCGCACTTTAAGGACGCGACTCGCACACGACTAAAGTGCGAGCGGACCCCACATCATCACGGGGGCCTGGCCGCGAGCGTTCACGGGCGCTTGGCGCGAGCGCGCGCCGCGCGTTCACTGGCGCGTCTCCGAGCGGTCGCACCGGCTATAAAAGGCCTCCTCCGCGCCCGTTCATTGCAACCGGCCTGGTTCTAGAGCCAAGAAGAGAGGAAGAGGGAAGGAAAAAAGAAGAGGGAGAAGAGAAAAAAGGTAATTTAATTAGTTATTTTATTATTCAATTAGTAGTAGTTGTAGTATTTAATTAGTAGAGTATTTAATTAGTAGTAGTTTTAGTATTGTTAATTGTATTTAGGTGTGGTATAATAGTTATGTTTATTCTTATTGTTACTAGAAATAGATAGTGTAATATATTGTATTATCATTAGTTTATGTATGAATTGAACTATTATTATCATTAGTTTATGTGATATATAAATTTGTATATTATATGTAAGCATGTATAACATGGCTTACAAAAATTATTTGCATGCATTTTGTGAATAGAATAGTGTATTAATATAGTCATACAATGATGCTAATAAACATATAAATAATAAAGCATAAACGCAAATAGATCCTTTATAAAATAAAGAAAGTGTATTAATTGTATTGATGTAAAAAAATAGTTCAATAATTATTACAAAATTGGAAATAATAATAATGATTCTTATATTAACAAAATCAAATATTAAGTAGGTATGGAAGATAAAGTACCATTTCAAATATATTTTGGAGAAGGGGAGATAATATATGGTCCAAATGGAGTGGATTTATCTGCATTTATGTCAGTAACAAAAGGAATACCAAATCCAACAGCGAGAACATATTTGGGTATTCGTAATTGGTTGATGTGGAATTTTAAGCTCAATGAAGAACAATTTAAACTGAAGTATTACACAGTTATTAGTCGTGCAAATGTTAATTTTTATGGAGAGTTACTTGAAATGAATGGAACAGCAGTTTGGAGAAATTATACTCAAAGGGCCATTCAATACGGATGGCCTTTAATTATCTTTTTTAAAGTAAGAACTAGAGAGATAGTTGATGAGACACTTCATACGGTCGTTGATGGGAACGAACAATGTGATCGTAGAGAAGGTGAAGATTCAGAAAATGATGAGGAGAGTGATGCACCTATTAATGTTCACATTGAGCCTACACGTGCAGCAGATGAAGGAGAACAATTGAATCATGTAGTTGATCAAATTGTTCAGGAAGATAGGGGTTATGAGAATATTTCTGATAATAATTCCTCAAATGATGATGAAAATGTTCCAGTACCTGCAGAATGGAATAATCAACAATTTGATAATTTTAGAGTTCATGAAGATCCTCATATTCCATGGTAATATAACGAGAATGATATAGCCGTGGGATCTTTATTCAAAGATAAAGAATCATTAAAGGATGCAATGAAATACTGGTCTCTTTCAATGAAAAGATCATTCGTAACTGAAAGGTCTAATAAAAATTTATGATGTCAGATGTGTTGATTCAATGTGTCCATTTCGTGTCCACGGATATGCTCAAAAGTGGAGCGGCCTTTGGAAATGTTCTATATTCATTGATCATACTTGTGAATTGCATAAACTTGAGAAGTGCAATACTGCTCTTAAATCAGAGTTTATTGCAAATTACATGTATGCTCGAGTTGTAGATAATGTTGGTTTTGAGCCAAAATCTATTATCAACACTATTCAGCAAGATTTCAAATACACAATAAGCTACTCGAAGGCTTGGAATGCCAAAGTTAAGGTGTTAGAAAAGAGATTTGGTACCTTTGAAGCATCTTATGATAATTTGCCTAAATTTTTAGATACCATACAGAGGAGAAATATTAGGACATTTATTGATATTATGGATGTTCCGAATCCCGAAATTCCTGGAAAGTTGATTCTTCAACGTGCCTTCTTTGCTCTTGGGCAAACGATAAATGTATTTAATTATTGTAGACCAATTCTTTGCATTGATGGAACTTTTCTAACGGGAAAGTACAAAGGATAGATTTTGACTGCTATTGCAGTGGATGGTAACAATCAATTGTTACCTATTGTATTTGCCTTTGTGGAAGGTGAAAATACTGATAGCTGGTATTGGTGTTTGTATCAGGTTAAATGTAGCGTGATTCAAGGTCGTGAAAATGTTTGTGTCATACATGACCGTCACGCTAGACTTCTGAAAGCTATAATGGATTTAAAGAACGGATGTCCTAACCGGGACATTCCTATTATTTGGCCAGATATAGAATCGAGATGGTGTATGAGGCATTTGGGTGCCAATTTTTACAGACACTTTAAGAACAAGGAACTTATGAACTTGTTCAAAAGGTTATGTTATCAAAACCAACAAATGAAGTTTGAAGATTTATGGAAACGTCTGGATCAGTTAACGAGGAAACAAACTGACGAAAGATTGTGAAGAGCTTAAAATTAACAAGCAGTTCCAGTTTCAGCACCTCTTAGCAGTCTTCCGTCAGATGATCATAATACAGTTCGTAGATCTCGAACATGTATCCGATCTTTTTTGCATTGGATTCAGAATGAGCCTAAAGAAAAATAGGCTTTGTTGTATGACAAAGATGGGGCTCGTCATGGTATTATGACATCAAATCTAGCAGAGGTATGCATGTAATATAATCTAATCTCAATAATATTGGTTTAATATTGTTGTACTGAACTATAATTATCTGAACATAGGTGTTGGGTCATACGTGGTCTGAGAGGATTGCCACTTGTTGCAATTGTAGAAGGGATCATGAATGGAACTATGAACTACTTCCGTGTTCGTTTTTCTATCGCATCTCGTCTTGTTGCTGACTCTAACCTTCTTTACACGAAGTATATTTCAGACTATATGGATGAGAAGATTAAAAAAGCTAGTTTACACCATGCAAGACGTATTGGAACAGCGCAACACCGATATGAAGTGTTGTGTAGAGACAGAGGTAGACGTTCTGGCAATAGTAATAGAAAAACCCAAGAGTGTATTCTCTATGGAACATATTGTGTATGCACATGCTCGAAACCAAAGTTATTACATAGACCTTGTTCTCATGTCATTGCGGCATGTTCTTTAACAAGGTTGTCTCCAGTGATATATGTATCACAATACTATCTAAAGGAGACATTGAAGACAACGTGGAATGCTGAGATATATGGTTTTCGTATTTTTGGAGATTTCACTACGGATCTGGGACCTGACTTTGAGAGAGGCCCTGATACTACAAGGTTGAAGCAAAAGCGAGGACGTCGTAGGACTCGACGTTTCAGAAATGATATGGATGAGTCGGAAAGTAGAAGACTTCAAGTTAGATGCAGCACATGTAATGAGAGTGGTCATAGTTATAAGAATTGCATTCAAATGAACATTAATGGTGCAGCAGAAGCGGGACCTTCAGAGAATGCTCAAGATGGTCAACGTCCTCGTCGCCCACGTAGGGCACAGGATGTGCCAGATGGGTTCGCTCATTGAGATGTTATGAGTCGTATTATGTTGTAATACAACTTGTATTATGTTGTAATATATATGATAATGCACTATGTCGTATTTGAAGAACTCGAATTATGTTGTAATAAATAATGATATATTCTAATAAATTATGCATTCTTGTTATGCAATGTTTCTAAAAATTTTGTGCAGGTTATGGCTACACGAGGGAGCGGATGTCCAGAGTTGTTGGACCCACAGTTGGAGATAGCAGATGCTACATCCGACAATGTTCCTCAATACTCTTGGGGGTCTGTTGTGCTCGCAGCCACTTACCGAGGCTTGTGTGATGCTTGCACGAAGGTACAATTTCATTGAATATTTTATTTACTATGTCATTTGTACTAACATTTTCATTACTACTTAACTTTCATGCAGATAACCCAGAGGGGTGCTATGACAGGTTGTCCGTTACTCCTGATTCTTTGGTCCTATGAGCGTTTCTCCATTGGTTGCCCATTTGCGGACTTAAGTCCATACGAGGACTCTTACTACGCGGGTGAGGATGATGATGTGGATGCTCCGACGATGGGGACGGTTTGGCTTCGACGCACGGTATGTGTTGTTAAATTTTGTAATTATTTGTAGACTATAATGTTTAATTCTTTCGTAAATAACATCAATTTATGTCTTATGCAGCGTAAGTACGGATCCGGTCAGACACGAAACTCATGTCCAGAGTTTGTGTCAAAGTTTGGTCGCCTATGTGGTAACGAAGATGTCATTTTGATGCCCTACTCCGATGAGTCTTTGTCATACCGAGCACCGAGTGGGTTATCCTCGTTGTGCACGCAAGACAGAGAGTACTGGTGGATAAGGAAAAGTCTTGTGTTCGACATGTATGTCGAGGAGTACTCAGCACATCGTGTGATGCGTCAGTTTGGTTGACAGCAGCCGATACCCGTGCCTAGAGGTCTACGGGTTCCTAAGGAATTTCACGAGTAAGTTTTTTGTACATAATACAAATAACTATGAAAACATTTTGTTATGATTTGTAACGTCATATGTCATATGCAGGTACTCGCGTAAGGGTCATGCCAACACGGTTTACATGCCGCGTATGGTGCCATGGGTCCAGCAATAGAGAGATGCTCTCCATGACATAATTCACGATACAGCGGTGTTCACGCCTGAGGCGTACGTGGAGTACCTACGGTGGTATGTTCCTCGTACACGTACTAGAGTGACATATGCACCACATGACCCAGAGCCACACGTTCCTTCTACGTCAGACACGTATCCGATCCATAGAGATCATGGGACTTTCATAGCGGTAACAAAATATTTTACATTGTACATCACATGATTTGACTTATGAATTCATAATTCTATAACCATTTATTTCTCTTTGCAGTACGATGAGCTGCAACATGCAGATTACGAGTCTTGTACCATCGTAGACAGAGTGGAGAGTGGCATGCACATGACCATGGCCGACTTGGTTCAAACACTGAAGAAGGTTAAATATAGGATCAAAAGTGCTATGAAAAGTTTGTCTTGCACACATTCTTGTCGTCGGGACACTTTGGTACAGCAGCCTAGGTACGCTCCACCTCCGCAACCACGTCCTTCGACTTCAGCACCACCGGTTAGACCGCCGCATGCTGTTGGTGAGACATTTTTTTATAAATTGAGAACATTGCATTTTGTTCGTATGATAATTTTTGTATATTAAAATTTCATACCTTTAATTATGGCATTGTAGGACCATCTACGTCGTATTCTCGTCCCCCACGTTTTGATAATGTTGGACCCTCGACGACCTACTCTCGTCCTCCGCCCCCTCCAGTTGCAGATGGACCTTCTACTTGGTATCAAGGTATACTACTTCATTTGTTTCCATTTTCTATACTGTTCATTTGTACTAACTTATATATTATAGGTATGGCCTCTAGCGACTATGTATTCGAGGACGTTGTACGAGAGACATCGCCTGCTGATGAGTTTGCTTGGCAGTCATACTTTGAAGATGAGTCGCATTTAGATGATGTTCCACCACCGGCAACGCAGCCGTCCCAGGATGAGGATCAGTATATCACGCTTCATCCTGCAGACCGCACTAATAGGGGTCGTCCACCTAACTACTATAGTCTAGAGGCTCAAATTAGGCATCGACCGGCACATAAGCGGACTCGACGTGGTAGGTAGCAGTAGGTATCGGTGTTATATATTTGTGTATCATTGCGACTATGTACTTTTACATTATGTGGAACTTTCAGACGATGTTTTTTATGTAACAAATATCTATGTTATTTCATATCGATGCTATTTTCAAACGATGCTATATTTGTGCCTCATTGCGACTATGTACTTTTACAATATGTGGAACTTTCAAACGATGTAGCAATAAGTGTGTTGTCTACATCAACTGTAGAGTTTTCAGAACATCAATCCTTATCAACTATAAAACAATAAGTGTGTTGTCTACATCAATTGTAAAGTATTCAGAACATCAATCCTTATCAACTGTAAAGCAATAAGTGTGTTGTCTACATCAACTGTAAAGTTGTCAGAACATCAATATTTATCAACTGTAAAATCAATAGGTGTGTTGTCTACATCAACTTTAAAGTTTTCAGAACATCAATCCTTATCCACTTCAATGCAATAAGTGTCTTGTCTACACCAACTGAATATTTTTTTTTTCAAAATTCACCATCTATAAATAGGTCTACCCGTGAGTACTCATCTTCTGCACCCAAGTCACAAAAAATAGGATGGCCAATAGAGGTTGTGGTACGCGAGAAGGTGGAAACTCGAGGGCAGTTCCTCAGAATTACATGATCGGAGGTCCTGCTTGGTACGAACCAACACTAGATGAGTTTCCTCTTTTTTTTCAAGAGTGATTTTAGTTCCTATCGCCCTCTTCGTCCATATGATAACAGTAAGCAAGAGCGGCATCAATGTCGTTGTGGTCTTGATTGTGTTGTGCAAATGATGGATGAAGGAGACGACAACGGACGTCGTTTCTTTCGTTGCCCTGTTGGTGGAGTAAATATACAATCTTATTTTCACACAAATTTCTGATATATGAAGTTCTAATACCAGTTTATATTTTCAGTGCTACTACGATGATGAAAACTGTAGATATACACTTTGGGTTGATCCACCACCTATTAAACCAATACAAGAGTACATTAAACATCTAAAACGTCGCAGTCAAGATTTGGTGGCCGAACTTGCTGAAATAGAACTTCAACAAATAGAGTCTTATCCTACTACAAGTGACACACATGAAAATGAAGATAACATGGTGTGCAATAACATGTATTGTAATTGCCCACATCACAAGTAGTAATTCAACTAAGGTGTGTTATGAGTACGACGATGCACGTAGGTTAAATGTTTAGTGCATTGTACACACACCATTTGTATCGTGAACTTTACGTTTTATTTCATAAGTATGTGTAACTGAGTTTTGCCTTATGTACCCTAGTAGTAGACAGGCAAACAACATACACATATTTTTGAAACTATGTAATTTCAATTTATGTAATTTCAGTATGGTCTTAATGCTTATTCATGACTACATATATATATATATATATATATATATATATATATATATATATATATATATATATATATATATATATGTGTGTGTGTGTGTGTGTGTGTGTGTGTGTGTGTGTGTGTGTGTGGCGGTTATCGGCAAGGTCTCGACCCAGGTGCGGCGGTTGGGGACGATATATCGCGTCATGAAGGATATGTTCGGCGGCGACGAGGCACTGGGCGCGCTGGCTGCTGGGCTGGACAGCTGGAGCGCGTCCCCATCGGCCTCCGCCTCGTCCCGTGAATCTGCGGTTTAGGAGTGTTTTCATCAAGATCTTGTTCTGTCATCAAGCAACTGTAATCCGCTCAAGACAAATGTACTCCCTCTCTTCCGTTCATTTTTGAATTACAAAATGACAATCTTTTTAAAATAGAGAGAGTAGAATTAATATTACCGATCCTTAGTGAAAATTTATCCAGACTCAATGTTAATTTTTTCCCGAGCTTAATTTGCGTTCAATTATTTTTTTTGCTACAGCAGATGTTAAATTATACTTCAAATTTTAACTAAATCATAAATAGCAAATGGAAGATGGTCTTACTTGAAGATTTCAATGCTCTTTATAAAGTAGGCCATTTGATCTTTAAAAAACTTGGGGTTGCCATCAGAGGCAATTCATTGTACTGGTCTACTAGAAAACTAAAGTGTCTGTCTATTTGTCATGTGCCCTCAAATCTTAGACACCAGATAATTAGCAGCTAACTACAGTCATTAACTAATATTCTTGTAATTAAACATTAATCTTTAATTTTATAGGTTAATCAATCACAAATATTTTTTGTCTGATTATTTTACAACTTGATATAACCCTACAAATTACGGATTACAAATACAGATTTACAATTAACAAAAAATTACCGTTCTTCCTCGTCTACTGCGGCCCCGGGCCACCGCGCCTTGCTCCCCGCAGCCGCGTGCCGCCATCGACGCCGCGTCACTGTGCTGCTCCCGCGCAGCAGCGAAACGCGTGTCGTCGTCGCCACGGAGCCGCTGGCAACCGCAAGTCATCGTCGAAGCCGTAGAGCCGCCGCGCTTTGCTCCCACACCGCGCGTCACCGTCAACTCCGACGCTGCCGCTGCTCGGTTTGGATAGAAAGGGCTGAGGCTGCGATATGAATGGGACTGGTGGTTAGGATTGAGGCATAGCCCGCACAAATCGTAAAGATGGATCAACAGTTATGGGCGTCTGTGAATGAGGATTTCCAAAAACTAAAACGAGATAGATCACTTGTTACATTATTCAGGATGAAATCCAACCTGTTAGCTTGATTATCTTTTTGTCATTCTCGACAATTTCTTACCCATCTATAGTTTACAGCTTGTTCAAATAAGTTACGATTTATTTACAAGGAAAATGATGCATACATTTCCAGTGATGATAGGTTGCACACCACGACAGAAGGTAATAACATTAACAATAATAGATATGTACATCGGCAGTATCCCAAGTATTCAATGGATTCAGATAACAAAGCGAGCCCAGTATGTAAATTTTAATCCTCCATCACTCAGTTTACAATCATCAGCCGGTCGTAAAGTCTTGGTTATAAAAAGACTGCGATGAGGAAGCATCTAGCTTCCACACGCGAGACACTCTTCGCGGTTGTTCAAAGAACAGACCATTTGTGCCATTTCGGCTTCCACATCTTGTGCAGGCTTGGTACTATTCACCTGCATATGCAAGTATGTCCGTGGTGAATCATTTTGAACAAAAGAATACCTATGGAATCAAATAACAGAACACCTACTCCGTTGCCATTCTCCTTTAGCAGTCCAGTATCAACTGTAAACTTGATTGCATCAGCTGCCGCTCGTGTTCGTAAATAGTACATCCCAGTTTTTAGGCCCTGAAGTGAAACAATGTTAGGGCACAAAATTACTTATCACCCTACCCTAGCAATCTTGTTTGAGAAAGAGAGTAAGGACACCTCTCAATCCCAAAAAAAACTATTACAGAGTGATTACTGACTGTTTACAAAGGTAAACAATTGATTTAGCTTACCTTAGACCAAGTATGGAAATGCAACGATGTTAGCTTGCCAAAGTTTGCTTGCTCCATGTGGACATTGAGGCTCTGGCTCTGGTCAATATAGCATCCACGATCAACGGCCATATCAACTAAAGTTTTCTGCTTGATCTCCCAAACAGTCCTGATGCACCAATTGTGTAGAAACTTTTATATACAGGGACAGTAATTGCATCTTGTATGATAAAATGACATAGAAGGTTGAATTACTTACTTGTATACTGCTTTAAGATCATCCGGGATTTCTTTTATCTTTTGGACAGAACCATCTTCATATATTATCTGGTTTTTCAGAGTAGGAGTCCATACACCCATTTCAGTCAAATCATGAAGAAGATGCTTGTTGACCACTACAAACTCCCCACTGCAAGAAAAATTGGAATATTAACCATTCACACTTGTGGATTAGAACATAAGCCATATAACTAGTACATTTACAAACCTTAGAACCCGTCGACTGTAAATGTTAGACGTGTAGGGTTCAAAGCATTCATTGTTACCAAGAATCTGACTAGTGGAAGCAGTGGGCATTGGAGCAACAAGAAGAGAGTTTCTTATCCCAACTTTTGAGATAGTCTCCCTTAGAGATGACCAGTTCCATCTGTTAGATGGAACCACATTCCACATATCAGGTTGCAGAATGCCCTACAAAAGGAAATGGTTTACTAAGGTTCAATGCAAAGAAATTTGAGGAAAATTTAAACATAAAAGTACACCA
This sequence comes from Tuctoria greenei, assembly GCA_036927565.1. Taxonomy (NCBI): domain Eukaryota; kingdom Viridiplantae; phylum Streptophyta; class Magnoliopsida; order Poales; family Poaceae; genus Tuctoria; species Tuctoria greenei. Next base: position 155,013,306 of record JAYESD010000009.1, on the reverse strand, counting down.
AAAAGTTTACACCACAAACATTAGACAGTGACAGTAATTTAATGAGGGAAAAGTTGTTGAAGAAAACCTTGCTGACAGGGCTCCCTTCATATGTTTCATAAGGACCTTCTTTGGTGGCAAGTTCAGCAGAAGCTTTCAGAGCATGATAGTAAATAGTTTCAAAGATATCCTTATTCAACTGCTGAGCCTGAAAAAGAGATTCCATGTCACAAAGCACATAGCAGTTAAAAACTGAAACTGAAAGGAACAGGTGTGGTGCTGAGCTGGGGAAAAGTACCTCTGGTGAATCAAAGGGCATGCCAAGTAATATGAAAGTATCTGCCAAGCCTTGAACACCAATGCCTATTGGTCTGTGCCGCATATTTGATCTCTTCGCCGTCTCAATAGGATAAAAATTGATATCAATTATTTTGTTGAGGTTGTATGTAACAGTTGAAGTAACCTGGCAAGATCAACAATGAATCAGAAAAAAAACTTCGAAGCAGACCAAACAAGAATCTAAAATAAGCAGGATCTGAACAAACCTCAGCTAGCTTGTCAAAGTCAAAATATCTGTTTTTTGAATCACTGCTACCCACAAGCCTAGATGGATGGGACTCTATAGGAACACCCTGAAACAAGTTCATCATATGCATGTTAGAATACAAGCTCAATGATTCAATTCAGCCAAAGCACAAACAAGATATACCTTTTCCCTCACAAAACGTGGTAAGGCAATAGATGCTAAGTTGCAGACAGCAGTTTCGGTAGGGCTTGTGTACTCAATTATCTCAGTGCACAAGTTTGAAGATTTGATTGTGCCCAGATTCTTCTGGTTGCTTTTCCTATTGCAGGTATCCTGCAGACAATCAACAGGCATTGAAACAAATCCCTGGAGCCTGATAATTAACAGTGAGAAATTGTGGAGCAAAGAACAGGCAAACAGCAAGTACAGAAGCCAAGTATTCCTATTGTATGTCATCAAATGTACCTTGTAAAGCATGTATGGTGTACCAGTTTCTATCTGTGCCTTCAAAATATCAAACCAGAGGGCCTGTGCTGGAACAATTTTCTTTGCTTTGCCCTGAAACCAGAAAGCTAGGTTACTTAAATGTATTCCCCATCTCAATAGAGTGTACATTAAAAAATTTCAGCCTACTTCTCTCTCATAGTTCTTGTACAAGTTCTCAAACTCTTCGCCCCAGCAATCAGCCAACCCTGGAGCTTCATTAGGACAAAACAGTGACCATTCTCCATTATTCTGGACTCGTTGCATGAATAAATCAGGAACCCATAGTGCATAGAAAAGATCCCTTGCACGATGCTCCTCCTGCAAAATTGTTATTCGGAATTACATGTCTTTTAGAGTCCCCAGAGTATCTTTTAGTACGCTTGACCAACCATTGCCATAAAATATTATCTTCATATAAATTAAGAGCAACTATATATCATATAGAAAAACAGTAGACCATAAGATACTAGCTTGGTCCAGACTAAAACATGAATGGTTGGAGAAACTTAAATGCAGTAATCAACATAATAGTAATCATAAATAGAATCTGTTTTGAGCCACAGTTGCTATGGGAGACCATTTGAATTCTTATGGTCACATGCAACAAATATTAAACACTAATGGCTGAGATTTACCTTCCCGTGGTTCTTCCTCAGATCAAGAAACTCAAAAATATCAGCATGCCAAGGCTCCAGGTATACAGCAAATGCACCTAAGATTTAGAAACTCATAAGAATTTCTGAAGCCGATTGAATTAGGATAAAAAGTAAAAATGATGATAGACCATACCCTTTCTTTTGCCGCCGCCTTGATCGACATAACGAGCAGTATCATTGAAGACACGTAACATAGGAACAATCCCATTGGAAGTTCCATTTGTCCCCCGAATATAACTACCAGTAGCTCGAATATTGTGGACTGAGACACCAATTCCCCCAGCAGATTTGCTTATGACAGCGCATTCCTTCAGAGTATCATAGATTCCCTCAATGCTGTCATCTTTCATGCAAATGAGGAAACAGCTGCTTAGCTGCACAATTGGGAACACAACAATCAGTAAAGATTTTTAACAACCCACACACATATATTATGCAGAAAGAGAAATGCATAGTACTTGGGGCCTCGGAGTGCCAGCATTGAAAAGAGTTGGTGAAGCATGAGTAAACCAGCGCTGAGACATCAGATGGTATGTTTTGATGGCACAGTCAATGTCATCCTTGTGTATCCCTACTGAAACTCTCATTAACATGTGTTGTGGTCTTTCGACAACCTTCCCATCAAGCTTCAAGAGGTAAGACCTCTCCAGAGTCTTGAACCCAAAGTAGTCATAGTCAAAGTCCCTATCATAAATAATCTCACTATCCAAGCGAGCAGCATTCTGAAATTTGACAGGTTTGGAAGCTATATCAAGGGGACAGTAAATCAAGGAGCGTGTACAGCAGAACAGGCTCAGATAAACGGATAAATAATGTTAATATGTAAAGAAAATCAATGTAACTGTAAAATTAACCATAGTACGGAGAGACAGTAGCTATTTGTACACCAATTTTCTGTCAGAAATGGATTATGCCGGACCAGAATATCACCTTCATGATTACTTCATACACATCTTCAGCAATCAGAGGTGCCATCAGCCCAGATCTCTCGTTGAAGTGACCGTACATGTCCTTAATCCTGCATCCACAGCAATCACAACGCGATTCACAAACCAGTACACAATTCGAACTTCCTCCTGTCACGTTGAATGGAATATAACAAAAAAAAAAAGTGAACCGTGACTCACGTCTCTGAGAAGGACTTCTTCGTGTTCTTGTGCAGGTTGGACACCGCAATCCTCGCCGCCAGCTTTTTTCATGGTGACAAGAGGGGAAAACGAACCCAGTGTCAGGACAAGACAGGGGGACAGAACCAAAACCGAAAGACGGGTGGAAAGGCAGGGAAAAAAACGCGGTGGTTACCGAGGCGTAGTCGGGGTGCGAGGCCGTCATGGCAGCGGCGGTCTCGGCGGCGAGCTCGTCGAGCTGGCTGGTGGTGACGCCCTTGTAGACCCCCGCGCAGACCTTCTGCGCGACGAGGACGGGGTCGCAGTGCTCCTGGCTGAGCCCGTAGCTTAGCTTCTTCAGCCGCGCCGTGATCTTGTCGAAGTGCACCATCTCGTGCCGGCCGTCCCGCTTCACCACGTACATCTTCCGCCGGCGAGGACTTCCGTCGAACACCTTGTGGGCGCCTCCGGCGCGAAGGGGACAAGACAGGAATGAGCGGGGAGGCGCCGATGAAGATGGACGAGAATGTAGTAGGGTTTGGGGGCGGCGGTGGTGGAGATTTAAAAAACTTCCCTGCGCGGCGAGCAATAATTAACCGGGAAAAATGGAGGAATTTTCCTGCTGCGCGACAGGGAGGGAAGCGTTGGGTTTTGGAATGGGTTTGGCGCGCGGGCGCGGAGCCGTTTCCCGCGCAGTTTTGGCGTCGTGGCGCAAGGGTGGGTGGTTGGTGGGAGCGCGGCACCTCAAGCTAGCGTCCGCGACACTGACACGTAGACCTGATGACTTCTCTACTCTTTTCCGGTCCCGCATGTCAGTTATTGTACGGGAGACCTCTGCGCGGGAGGCTGGCGGGAATCGAGGGGTGGCAGAGGCACGGCCGCTGATTTTTTTTTTTTGTGACGGCCGCCGTGGACTTCTGGGCGCCGCATGATTGGATTTGGTTGGCTGGCTACGGCCAGGACTCCATTCTCTCTCCCTGTTTCTTCCAGCGGAAGATGCTGCGGTGATGACCGTTGAGATCTGAACTCTGAATGATGGTCGCCGTTCTGGTTTCGGAAATTGGAGAGCAATCGTACGGGAGAAGGGAGCGGGTAGCGCGGCGTCGTACTCCGGACAGGAAGCGTGCAGGAGACGGAGAAGCAGAGGCCGTCGTGCGTCGTTCGGATTCCTCGTAGCCGGACGGCCCATTGGAAGATACTTGCGCCGGCGGTTACGTGGGCCTCTAGTGGGCTGAGCGGCCTGGTGAGAAGGGTTCCTCTGGGAAGCCCACTCGATTCCGAGAGCCAACTTTTCGATCAACAATATATAGGATTTTTTTTCTAATTTAGCATCAATTTATAACGAAATTATATCATTAACTATCAAATTTGTTTGTCATTCTAACCATCTTACCGTCCACGGTATGGACGAGTCGTCCCCACGTGGTAGCCACTTGAACGTTCCAAATTTTCTGAGTAATATTCACTTTTGAATGGCTATTTTAAAAAACCTATAGACATATTTTAGAAATGTTAGTATGAAATGTGTACTACAATTTCTTTTATAACAATTCCTAAAATATATCTCTAGATATTTTAAAATAGCCGTACAAAAGTGAATAAAACTCAATAAATTTGAGCTACAGAGACAAATTTGTTGAGTTTAGTCATTATTAGACGGCTATTTTAGAACACCTAAAAATATATATCGTAAATGTTTTTATATAAGTAAATATAGAATACAATGTGTACTACATTTGCTTTAATAGCTACATTTACAAAATATGTCTCTAAGTATTTTAAAATAGCCGTTCAAAAGTGACTAAAACTCAGAAAATTTGAGATGTCCCAGTGACTAAAATAGCCCAAATTTTCTGAGTTTTAATGACTTTTGAACGGCTATTTTAAGATACTTAGAGACATATTTTGTAAATATTGTTATTGAAATAAATGTAGTATAAATTGTGTTCTACACTTACTTAAATAACAATATTTACGAAATATGTTTATAGGTGTCCTAATATAGCCGTATAAAGAGACCGGTCAACTGCTCGTGTGGCCAGCGGCTGCAGTTGCAGCGCTGCCACCTGAAAGTGCATCTAGGGCTCCCTTGTAGGTTTTGGATAATTTATGACAAGCAATTGGGATCCTAACCTCTTTGTTGAGATGAGTGCAGGATTTTAATAGGAAAATGAGCAAAGTGCCAAAAAGAAGGAAGAATAAGGAGCAAAGTGGAAATGAGCTCAAGGAAGAAGAATAGTAGATCATTGTGTATGGAGTGTGTTAAGAAAACACATCCCAAGAGCTCAATCACAACTTAACACACACATTGCACAAAGTTACACAGGACCGGACTAGTCCGACTAACACCGGACTAGTTCGATATCCTTTCTGCACCATATCGGACAAGTTCGATATCTATCGGACTAGTCCGATATCCTTTCTGACTAGAATCGGACTAGTCCTCCCCAGTGCGGACTAGTCCTAAAAACATTTCACAAGTCACAAAAAATCGGACAAGTCTGATCACAACCGGACTAGTCCGATATTCTTTCTTATCCAAATCGGACAAGTCCGATATTTACACGGACTAGTCCGAAATACCCTCTGAACTAAATCGGACGAGTCCTCCAAGTGCGGACTTGTCATCCTATACACTTAGGGTTTCACATGTCCAGACAAGTCCGATGACTATCGGACTAGTCCGAAGATTTCCAGTATCGAAATCGGACAAGTCCGTTCCTAGCCGGACTAGTCCGATATTTCGGAACACATAGAGTTTGCTACACACAGCACACCGGACTAGTCCGGTGACCACCACGGACTAGTCCGATCTTTCTAAACCCTAACAGTCACTTTCAGAAACTCATATAAATAGAGTAGTACAGCCACATTTTACACACTCTCGAACCCTAGTGCCGTCACACCTCCCAAGAGACTCAAAAACCACATCTCTCCACGAAATTAAGTGCAACAAAGATCAATCCTTTGAGGATTCACTCTAGTTCATTGGAGAGACACATTCAACACCACATTGAGCTCTCGGTTCGATTCTCTAACACACTCCTGCGATTTATTTGTAATTTTTGAGTGTGTTCTTGGTGGTATTTTGTGTTGTAATCCAAGAGAGCTCTCAACGTGTGAGAAAGCCCCTTGAATTCGGTTATTCACCCCATTAAGATAAGTGGAAGAGGATTGGCCTTCGTGGCGATCCGACGATGGTAGGGTTGGAGAAGACCCACCCTTTTGTGGGCTCATCAACGTGGATGTAGGTTGCCTATGTGGGAACCGAACCACAAGATAAATCTCTTGTGTTCTCCTTTGTGTTCATTCTTCTTAATTCATATCAATCTAGGGTTACAAATTGATCTTGATTATTTTACATTGAAATATCAAGTATAAGTTTGAATTGTGATATAACTTGATTCATAATCTTGTGACACTTTGTTTAATCGTATACTTTTGTTGCATATATATAGAAGAACAAAGTTAATCGATCAAACCTAATCAATCTAGTTCGTATACACCGGACTAGTCCGCACTTTACCGGACTAGTCCGATTTCTCTGGTTTTGAACTGGTTGTTAAGTGTTGCAGGATCCGACAATTTTCAAAAAGGCCTATTCACCCCTCCTCTAGGCCACATTCAATTCGTGTCAGAGCGGGTTCTTCAAGAAAGAGACTAATCGCTCGAAGGAGATCATGTCGGACATGAAGGACACCCACAAGAGCAACAACCAAAAGAAGGTTGATGATGAAAAGAACCTCAAGGTGGAAAAACTCCTCAAAGCCATTCAAGACTTCGAGGGCGACGATGAGGAGACGCTGGAGCTAAAGGCGCTCCTAAGAAAGAAGACACTTTCCAAAGGGAAAGTAAAAGTTGAAGAGAAGAAGAAGGGAAGTAGTCACACCGACTACTCCCGATATCCTTTTAACTATGATCGTCTCAATTCCAATAGCAATCATTATTTATCTATCCCTCTTGGAAAAGCCCCACACTTCGATGGAAGTGATTACTCAATGTGGCAAAATATGAAAATGCATCTAATTTCCCTCAATCCAAGTTTGTGGCATATTGTGTGCACAGGGATAGATATCCCAGACGACGACGAAGAGTTCACCCCCAGCCAAGAGCAGGCAATTCACCGAAATGCTCAAATGCGGCCGTAATTACCTCTTCACTCAGTCAGGACGAGTTCACCAAGGTGGATGGACTCGAAATTGCAACGGAGATATGGGACACACTACAAACTGCGCATGAAGGTGACCGACATGTGTGTGAAGCAAAAATCGAGATGATTGAAGGTGAGTTAGGAAGATTCGCAATTGAAGAGGACGAGTCATCCCAAGACATGTACAATCGATTAAAGACACTCGTCAACAAGGTCAGATCATACGGAAGCAAGAAATGGAATGACCACGAGGTGGTAAAGCTCATCCTTAGAGCTTTTATGCCTCGCAACGTCACACTATGCTCCATGATTAGAGAAAGTCCCGGATACAAAAGGTTGACTCCGGATGAACTACTTGGAAAGATCATCAACTTCGAGATGATGGAAATGCAAGTAAAACATGTCGAGAAAATTGCCGATCTCACCTCGGCAAAGAAGAAAGGGGTTGCTTTGAAGTCCACTCTCAAGCCACTATCCAAAGAAGCTAGAGAAGCACAACTAGAGGAAGATAGTGACGACGAGAGCAGTGAATTGGATGAAGAAGACATGATATTGTTCATGAAGAAATTCAAGAGAATAATGAAAAAGAGACAAGGTACAAAGTCAAGCGAAGGAAAGTACAAGGAAAGATCGAAGCCAAAGTTGAGGCGGGCATGCTATAATTGTGGTGAATACAACCACTTTATAGTTGATTGCCCATATGAGGAGAACAAGAAGAAGACCAAAGAAGCCAATCCTCAACCCAAGAAATTCTTCAAGAAGAAGAAACAAGCCAAACAAGCGAACATTGGAAAGGAATGGGACTCAAATGATGAGTCCTCATCGTCCGAAGAAGAAGAGATGGCTAGCATAGCCATCGAGAAGACGTCCAAGAAGTCTACCCTTTTCCCTACACTTGGAACATGGAAGGGAGACAGCACTTGCCTTATGGCAAAGGAAGGTAAACGCAAGGTAACTATTAAACCCCCCTCCTTGCATTCCTATTCTAGCGATGATGAACTCAATAATGATAATGAGGACATGCTTATTGGACTAGATAGGAAAACATCTACTAAAATGAAATTTTTGCTTGATCAACTAGTTGAGAAGGAGAGGTTAATACATCGTCAAGAGGACATGATCATCTCCCAAAAGGAGGAATATGTCGAACTTGACAAACTTCTAGAACTTGAAAAGGAACGAAGCAAATCACTAGAGCTTGAGTTAGCTTCGAGCAAGGAAACTTGCCTTGAGTTAACTGACTCAAATGCCACAATCAAGGACCAACTTGCTGACCTGATCAAGGTTAACAAGATCCTTGAAGTGCAGATTGAGTCACTCAAGCTAAGTGAACCTTTCTCCTCTCCAAGTTCACCTTCTCAACCCACTAAAACTGATTTTGCTCATGCTTGCACATGTAAGAAAGGTGACACCAGTTTGAAGGATAAGCCAACTTCTACAAAGGAAAAACATCCTGCCCAAAGTGGCATATTTGACAAGGAGAAGATCAAATATGCACGTAGTGCATACTTGGTCAAAAGACCTCCAAATGTCAAATATGGCATTGGCTATTCTCATGGTGAAATGCAACATGCTAGTAGCCATAAGAATAACAAGGAGATGATTACCTTTGTAAAAGGAAGGCCCTCTCAAAGTGGAAAGTCATAGATTAAGACAACAATTACACATGAACACTAGGCTAGTCCGGTCGGTGTCCGGACAAGTCCGGTCCTCCGGACAAGTCTGGCCCCCCAGACTAGTCCTGTATACAAACAACAACAGCTATTGTTTAAAATGTTTGATGTCTCCTATGTGTTAATGAGAAATAATTTTGGCAAGGTGTATGCTCATTATGTTGGGCCACGCCATGGGAACACCAAGTCTCATATGTGGGTGCCCAAATGTATTGTAACTAACCTCCAAGGACCCAAGCAAGCTTGGGTACCTAAAACCAAGACATGATTTGTTTTTGCAGGCCTATTCCTTCGGTGGATATAAATGGGTGCTAGACAGTGGGTGCACCAATCATATGACCGGGGAAAGAAGAATGTTCGTGGAATATGAAGAGAATGAGGACCCAAACGAGGGCATCTACTTTGGAGATAATAGTCAAGGAAGGGTGCTCAGTACCGGTAAAATTGCAATATCCTCCAAACACACACTTTCTCATGTTTTACATGTTGAATCTCTAGATTATAACCTGCTGTCCATATCTCAATTATGCGACAAAGGATATAATTGCTTGTTCACTAACGAGGGTGTGACCGTTTCTAGGAGGAGTGATGTTCTGTTGCATTCAAGGGTATGTTAAAGGGAAAGCTCTATCTTGTTGACTTCAACAAGGATAAAGCTGAACTTGACACATGCTTGATTGCAAAGACCAACATGGGTTGGCTGTGGCATAGACGACTAGTGTATGTTGGTATGAGGAACCTTCAAAAACTCCTCAAAGGCGATCGCATCCGAGGTTTAAAGGATGTTGTATTTGAGAAAGACGGGCTCTGTAGCTCATGCCAAGCTGGGAAGCAAGTTGGATCACCTCACCCCGCCAAAAACGTCATGACTACAACAAGACCACTCAATCTTCTACACATGGACTTGTTTGGTCCAATAGCCTACATAAGCATCGGTGGTAACAAATATGGTTTAGTTGTAGTTGATGATTTTTCTCGCTTCACTTGGGTTTTCTTTTTGCATGATAAGTCAGAGACACAAGGAACACTCAAGAAGTTCTTCAAGCGAGCCCAAAACGAATTCTCATTGACAATCAAGAATATTCGAAGCGACAACAACACAGAGTTCAAGAACATGCAAGTGGAGGAGTACCTTGATGAAGAAGGCATAAAGCACGAATTTTCAGCGCCGTACTCCCCAAAACAAAACAGAGTTGCCAAAAGAAAGAATCAAACACTCATAGAGATGGCAAGAACAATGCTCGATGAGTACAAGACATCGTATCTGTCGGTACCCTGGAAACCGTACACCCCTTGAGGTTACAAAGATATTAAGGAAAAGTCACCCACTTGATTTGAAGACCTTCGGAGGCCCACATGTCAGATGTAACCGGACCCGCTTCTCCAACATGGTTAATCCCAGGGTCGCCACGTGTACTATCAAACCGGAGCTACCGCCTACAAGGGGGAAGCTCCGGGCCATGTACCGAAATGACACCTCCGGACTTAACCCCAGACTGAGAGAAGCTCCGGACCTGACACGTGTCAGGTAGCTACGGAGCTTCCTGTTTCCCACAGTATGCTTCGGAGCTACCACGTGTCCACCCGTCGGAGCTTCAGCCTCTAACCTCCGGAAGACTTCATAACGGCTAAGGATCTTCAAAGGGGAATCAAGGACTTCAAGACCCGATTAAGTGTCATTAATACCATATTAATGACACACGGTCGGATGACCTTAATCACCAGTAACGGAGCTGTCAAAGCCCATTACCCGGTCATTAAGGGCAATTAAACCTGCTGAATGAATATCAAATACTAGTAACCGCTGGGGCCACATGTCGGGCCAGGCTAACTTGTAACAGCCTGCCCTTGTACTATAAAAGGACAGGCCGACTACGAACTCAGGGAGGGCAACGCAACATACGCGCCTTAGACGCTCAACACAAGCTCATACAGCTAATACAACACCAACACACCCGTGGAGTAGGGTATTACGCTCAGGCGGCCCGAACCACGTAAACTCCTGTGTCTCATGTGTCATTTATTATCCACCTTCTCGAATCTCCACGCGCCCCATACAGAACATCAAACTCCTCTAACACTTCAGTAGTGTCGGGAGATCTGCCGGTTCCAAACCACCGACAGTTGGCGCGCCAGGTAGGGGGCGCCTGAGATTTTGAGAATGGTGAACTCAGCTGCTGGATCATCCAACGGTCAACCTGCTGCTCAGGTTGTTGGGGGCAATCCCCCTAATATGCAGCCGCCAGCAGGAGCCTCAGCACCAGCAGGAGTCACACTCCCACCACCATCGCCTTCACCAGCAAATCAAGCTGGGCAACGCGATGGTGCGCCGACGTCAATCACTGCGTCGGCAAATCATGACAACCCGGAACACGCGCTCCATGTAGCGTGTGCTCTTCTCCAACGCCCACCACCTCCGGATGCATCCCGGGATGCACTGGAGCAGTGGAGGGCCGATGTGGAGCATTTGGTTGCAGCAACAGCCGAACGCCTCAGCAACCAGGGTCCTCCTCCTTCGGGACGAGCCCCGTCGCAGTGGCGGACTTTGTCTGGTAGACTTGGTCCGCATGTTTCCAATAGCAGGAGATGTGCTGCGTCACAACAAGTGACGTCATTGCCCTCCGGGGCACGAAGCATTCACACGGTATCCAGGCTTTCGACTCATGACCTCCGGGCGGAGCTTGATCGCCGATACCGCCAGCAGGACGGTCGAGTCCATATTGAGTGTGCCCGTGAAAGACGTGAGGCTCAGGACCTTTCTGCTCCTGAAGGAGTGGGAGGAGGCTGTTCAGCCCTAGCCGTGCATTTGCGTATGGTCAGGTGGCCACAGAAGTTCCGGCCTCACCTGCCGGAAAAATTCGACGGGACTGTCAATCACGCCGAATTTCTTCAGATCAACTCCACTGCAATCTTGGCAGCTGGAGGAAACGAGGATGTGATGGCCAATTATTTTCCAGTGGCCTTAACAGGGACCGCCAGGTCCTGGTTTATGAGCCTTCCACCCAACTCCATCAACAGTTGGGAGGAGCTGTGCCGGCAGTTCACCGCCAACTTCGGGAGTTCATACACCCGACCAGGCACATAACTGGACCTTTTTGCAGTCGTGCAAAAAGGGGGAGAATCCCTGCGATCATTCATCTAGAGGTTCTCTCAGGTACGAAATACTATCCCTTCTATCTCTAGCGCCTCTGTCATTGTGGCATTCAGACAGGGTGTACGGGACAAGAAGATGTTGGAGAAACTGGCGATCAAGGAGATCACCAGTGTCACGGAACTCTTCAGCTTGGCTGACAAATGTGCCAGAGCTGCGGAGGGCTGTGAGATGCACTCCAAACCAAACCCGGAGGGTCACAAGAAATCCTCCAAAGAAGAAGCCGCTACCTCCGAGGGTGGCAAGAAGAAAAAGAAGACCAACGGCAAGAAGAAGCCGTCGGCCGACACATCCAACGTTGCAGCTGCTACAACTCCGGGTGGCCGAGGGCCACACCTCGAGAAGCGACCTCGACCGTCTTCTGAAGACGGTGGCAAACCCAAAGTGTGGTGTCCCATTCACAAAACGGGCAGCCACAGTTTGGAAGACTGTCGGGAGGTCCAAAACTTGGCCGAGCGCTACAACAAGCGCCGGGAAGAATCTCCTTTCCGACAAAGGGAAGGAAAGCAAAAAGTCGACGAAGCTCCGGCTGAAGAGGAGTTAGGATTTCAGGATCCCAAAAAGGTCCTGAAGGCCGTTTACACCTCCGTCGACGGTGATTCTGACGTCTCTGATAACGAGCGTCGGAAAACCATGAACACCATTTTTGGTGGATCATGGGACATCACCTCCCGCCGCGTCATCAAGACTATGCGTCGGGATATGGCCGCTGTAGCTCCTACAGTCAGGCCGGAACCTCATCGGAAGTGGATGGATACGGCCATCACTTTTGATGCTTCGGACTGCCCTCGGAGCATGGTTGGAGCAGGACAACTACCTTTGATGGTATCTCCTACCATCAACAACATCCAGCTCCATCACGTCATGGTAGACGGAGGTTCGGGGCTTAACCTCATAAGCTTCAAAGCTTTTACTAAGCTTCAACTCTGACCTTCAGATCTCCTCCCCTCTCGACCTTTCTCCGGAGTAGGTCCGGGGGCCATTACCCCACTCGGAGCTATTACTCTCCCCGTTACCTTCGGGACACGGGAGAAGTACCGCACCGAGAAGTTGGTCTTCGACGTCGCTCAGATCAACTTACCCTTCAATGCCATCTTGGGTAGGCCTGCCCTGTAAAAATTCATGGCAACTGTTCATTATGGTTATCTGGTGATGAAGATGCCAACGCCAGTAGGCGTTCTCCGGATTCGCGAAGATCGTACTGTCGGAGTAACTGCTCTGGAAGAACTCCATGAACTCACCACGGCGCAAGAGGAGGACTCCAGGCAGGAGCAAGCTCCAAAACCCCCGAGCATTCGTCAACGAGGCTCGACTTCTGCACCTCGTGTGCAGCCAAGCGGCGACACCGACATTCCCATCAAAGTTGTCCAAATTGGTTCCGATGTCGCTCAGACCACCCGTATATCGGGGGGATTGAACGACAAATAGGAACTCGCGCTCATCACTTTCCTCCGGGCTAACGTTGACGTGTTTGCTTGGCAACCGTCACAAATGCCTGCGATCCCCAGGGAAGTGATTGAGCACAATCTGAAGATCTACCCCGATGCCTGGCCTGTGCATCAGAAGCCTCGGAAGCAATCCGTAGAGCGACAGAACTTCATTCGACAAGAAGTGAAGAAGTTACTCGAAGCCGGATTCATCCGAGAAGTCTTCCATCCAAAATGGCTGACAAATCCAGTTGTTGTGCCCAAGGCCGGCGGGAAGCTTCGGATGTGCATCGACTACACCACACTAAATAAGGCATGTCCAAAAGATCCATTCCCACTACCTAGAATAGATGAGATAGTGGATTCCACCTCTGGTGTGAATTACTGTGTTTTCTAGACGCATACTTCGGGTATCATCAAATCCGGATGTCTAGGGAAGATGAAGAGCATACCTCATTCATCACAGTAGATGGATTGTACTGTTATACAGCCATGCCCTTTGGTCTCAAGAATGCAGCTTCAACTTTTGTACGAGCTATGTACAAAACTTTTGAAGAACTCATTAGAGACATAGTGGAAGTGTACGTTGATGACATCGTGGTCAAAGTCAGGGACAAGGAGTCACTCCTTGACACCTTGCAGGCTGTCTTCGACAAGCTGCGGGCCACCCGTACAAAGCTAAAGCCAAACAAGTGTGTCTTCGGGGTTAGCTCCGGAAAACATCTTGGTTTCCTGGTAAGTCACCGGGCATAGAAGCTAATCCGGCGAAGATTAAGGCCATTGAAGACATGCGGCCACCAAACCGCATCAAAGACGTCCAAAAGTTGACTGGATGTCTAGCAGCCCTCAGCCGGTTCATTTCAAGACTGGCGGAACGGGCACTCCCCTTCTTCAAGCTATTGAGGAAGTCCGGACCATTTCAATGGTCCGGAGAAGCAGAGAAGGCATTCCAGGAACTGAAACAGTTCCTCACCACCCTACCGATTCTGGTAGCTCCGAACCCTGTTGAGCCTTTGTTGCTTTACATTTCAGCAACTGACGAAGTCGTCAGTATGGTTCTGGTTGCAGAGAGACCAGAGCTACCTCATACTTAGGAATCCAGACCCCTTCAAGAGGGTCCGGAGGTACCTCAAAGCGAGTTTGGGTCCCAGCTCCCAAACTCGAATCCACAAGAAGTTACTTCAGGAGACCCAGACCCCTCCAGGAGGGTCCAGGTCGCTTCTGAAGAGGCCCCAGGTTCCTCCAACCAGAACCCGGAGGTCCCCGAAGAAAATCCAGATTCCTCCGAGAGGATCCGGGTCAGTGAAGAGGAAGCTCCGGACCCCTCCGGGAGGGTCCGGACCATTCAGCGCCCAGTGTACTTCATTAGTGAAGTACTACATGATGCCAATACTCGATACCTAGAGGTGCATAAGCTGCTCTATGCAGTTCTTATTGCCTCCAGGAAGCTTCGCCATTACTTCCAAGCTCACAAAGTCTCAGTGGTGACCTCTTACCCACTTGGAGCAATTTTGCATAATCCCAATTCAACTGGGAATATTGCAAAGTGGGCAGCGGAATTGGCTGAATTTGATCTTGAATTTATTTCAAGGCAAGCAGTCAAGAGTCAAGTATTGGTAGATTTTGTGGCTGAATGGACTCCTTCACCATCAAACCTTGGGGGCCCCAGCGAGCAGAAGACAGAGCATCAAGCTCCAGCCTTCACCGAGCCTCACTGGACTCTCTACTTCAACGGCTCCATGCAGAAGCAGGGGGCCGGAGCTGGAATCCTTCTCCTTGCACCGACCGAGGAGAAGGTGAAATACATGAAACACCTTGACTTCAAGGCGACCAACAATGTGGCAGAGTATGAAACGCTCATCTATGGACTAAAGGTGGCACTGTCATATGGTGTCAAGCAACTGCTGGTCAAGGGAGATTCGTAGCTCATCATTAAGCAAGTGAAGGGTGAATGTTCCTGTAATAATCTCCAGCTAGCTG
This sequence comes from Tuctoria greenei, assembly GCA_036927565.1. NCBI lineage: Eukaryota > Viridiplantae > Streptophyta > Magnoliopsida > Poales > Poaceae > Tuctoria > Tuctoria greenei. The sequence continues at coordinate 154,998,172 of JAYESD010000009.1, read as the reverse complement.
CTTACCTCCTTGAAGTCCAGAGGCTTTAGAAGGACTTTGATGTCCTAGATCTCCGCCATGTTCAACGTGCCCACAACGCTGAAGCCGATGAACTCTCGACGAAAGCGTCAACCGGAGCTCCGGCTCCTGACGGAACTTTTGTCCGGAGGTTGTCGAAACCCACAGCTCAACCTGCCGAACTGAGCGAAGGGGGCGAGATCAGCATCCCGAAGCTGACGGTCCCGATGGCCCTGTTACGATGGCAGCCATCAAGGGTCGTAGGTGCTGCCGAAAGCTCCGAGCAACCCAGCACGCAAGACTCAAATGCTCAAGTTAGTTCCGATGCATGGATCTCGGAGATCCAGAACTACTTGAAAGATAACATCCTTCCTGATGATGATGTATCCGCTGACTGGGTAGTCAGATTGGCTAAAAGATACACGTTGGTAGAAGGGGATCTCTACCGGCGCGGTGCCAACGGCATCCTAATGCGGTGCATCACAAGGGAAGAAGGCTACGAGCTCCTCGCAGAAATCCATGGAGGCGGGTGTGGGAACCACGCGTCTTCCTGCACGTTGGTCGGTAAAGCCTCTCGGCATGGCTTCTACTGGCCTACAGCACTCCAGGATGCAACTGAGCTGGTGAAAAATGCAAAGCATGTCAATTTCATGCGAAGCAAATTCACACACCGGCTCAGCCCTTACAAATGATACCTCCTACATGGCCTTTCGCCGTGTGGGGGATGGACATCTTGGGACCTTTCCCAAGAGCCGTCGGAGGTTACAAGTTCCTGTATGTCGCCATAGACATGTTCACTAAGTGGCCGGAAGCGACTCCAGTTGTGACAATCAACAAGCAATCTGCTATCAACTTTTTGCAGTCCATTGTATGCAGATTTTGAGTCCCAAACAAAATCATCACTGATAATGGGACCCAATTCACAAGCTCTGCATTTCAAGGATATTGCGAAGACCTCGGCATACAAGTTTGCTACGCTTCCGTAGCTCACCCAGCCAGCAATGGCCAAGCTGAGAGAGCAAATGCTGAAATCCTTAAAGGACTCAAGACGCGCACCTATGAGCGCTTGAAAAAGCATGGAGCCAACTAGGTCGAAGAGCTTCCGCCCACTCTATGGGCCAACAGGACATCTCCAAACCGGTCAACCGGAGAGACACCCTTCTTTCTGGTGTACGGAGCTGAAGCAATCCTTCACTCCGGAAATCACCTTGGGTTCACTCCGGGTCCAGACCTTCGATGAAGCCGCGCAGGACCAGCTCCGGCGCGAAGACCTGGACCTCCTTGAGGAGGGAAGGTGCCAAGCAGCTGTTCGGAATGCCTGATATCGCCAAGCCCTTCGGCGCTATCATCAGCGGCATGTACACAACCGACAGCTCGAGGAAGGCGACCTGGTGCTACGGAGAATACAATCCAGAGAAGGGTTAAACAAACTCTCCCCGGGCTGGGAAGGACCCTTCCAAGTGATTAAAGTATCCCGTCCCGGAAGCGTTCGCTTGGCTACCAAGGATGGGACACCTCTCCCAAATCCTTGGAACATCGAGCACCTCCGTAAGTTCTACACTTAATACCACGGAGGTGAGTCTTGAGTAACTTGAGATGTATGTTATAGATTCATTGTACAGAGTCGGGTAGTTCCTCCGGGAGAGCATCCGGACCTTTCCCGAAAGGTCCGCAAAGTTCATGCAACACTTGTCACAGTTTCCAGACTAAAAGTGTGGCTAACTACCCTGGGTTAAACGAGAAATGAAACACGCTTAGCCTGGTTCTGTACCCTAAGAGTGTACTTGTTTCCCCTGTACCCCGGACCTATAATGAAAGACATCTTCATGTGAAACAGACTCCACGTGCATTTATTTTGTACAGGCTCAACATTTTTTATTTTTCTCTTTCTTGTCTATAACGAAGACGTGCTATTCTTAAGAAATTTTAGTTCGACCGGTTTATATACAATACGAGTGCTGACAATTCTTTTGGATTCAAATATTGTTCCTGGCCAACTCGCCTGAAAGCCGCCAAGCCAATCTAGGGCCGGAGTGTGCTATCGACTTAGCCTGGTCAAGCACCCTAAGTACGCCACTCTACCTACACCCCGGCAGGCCGAAGTAAGGCGAGTCCAAATACAATTGAATTCGGAAGAAAAGGCAATGTATTCGATTGTGTCTAGAATCGCGTTTGACCTAAAACTTTCTTGAGAATCGTAAGCCGCGATGAAGTTATAGACAAGAAACAAATTTTACTATTTTTCTTGACTTCAGTGTGCAGGAAAAATAAAATACACGTTGATAGAGAAAAGCCGGAGCTAACAAAGCTCCAACTCCCCTAGGTGGTTTGTAATCGATGTTACGCATAAAAAACAAGCATCACCAGACTAATCAAGCTCCGATAAAGCTAGGGGGTCAGCCGTCGACACTGAATAAAAGATGGTGAGAAGACCCCGCAAATGGAGTCTGCTGCCAACAAACTAAGTGCTGGCAAAGGTCACTGCCGGAGCTATTAGGCTCCGACACCCTGGAGGACTAACTATCGATGCCCTACGCGTTGATAGAGACTATTGCCGGAGCTACTAAGCTCCAACAATAGACAATGCCGGAGCTTCTAAGCTTCGACAACCTCAGGGGGCCTTCACTATCGAAGACTTCGAACCTAAATTCTACAAGTTCGGAGCAAATGAGTCTTCAACAAAACGCAGTATCCTCTTGGTACATGTTCACGATCAAATTGTGTACATCTACCAGGGGGCCAAGTGAAGACAAAAGCGTTGAAGACAAAAAGTGAAATTCACAAAAATTTGGGGATTTCATTCATCTGGAGACAAGGAATTACATCTGGAGACAAGGGATTACAAAATTGAGGAAGAAGAAGAGAAAATACAAGTGAGAACTATAGAGATGGTCCTAGACCCTATGGAAGAATTGGGCGACCTTCTGGGCAACCTCCGATACGTTGGCTCGGGTAGCTTCGCCTTCTCCTTCGACGGGACCTTCAAGCACCGGGTCCATAGGAAATTGGGAGTTCCGGCTGGTGTAGCACATCAGCACATATTCTGCGACGTTCTTCGCCAGGGATTGCCCCTCAACCTCCAATTGGTCCGCGATGACATCACCCACCTTGGAGAGCTTACTACCTGCTGAGCTCAACGCCTGCAGCGCTAGGTCCGGCTCCGGCTCCGGATCATCCGGGGGCACGGGGCTGAAACCCATCGGTGTCAGCGTGTCGTTGGCCTTGCCCAGGAACTCCCAAATCTGTAGGGAGTCCACAGTCCTCAAGCCCTTCATTTCTTCCAGGGATCTCCTGGCCGCCATCAGTTCGGAATTCTCACGAGCGAGGCACTCAACTTCTTTGGCGTTCTGCTGAATCTTCTCAGCAACCCGCTTTTCGAGTTTTCCGAGCTCCTCCTCCCGGAGGTGGATCTTGTTCCGGCGGTCGACCAGGTCCTTCTCTCTACCCCTCACTTTCTTCTCCCTGGCAGTAAGGGCACACTCTTGTTCGTAGAGTTCCTGCCCTTGCACCCAGGCCTTCTCCTCTTCCTCTTGGCAGCGCTCTTCCAATTTTTTGGCACGCTCCTCAAGGCCCTTGTCAGCCAGAGCCACCTTCTCGGCGAGCTCCTCCTCCCTCCTCAGGATGTCATCCCATAGCTCTAGGAGTCTCTGCTCTTCATCCTCGAGCCGTTTCTCCCTCTCCTCAAGTGCCTCCCGGCGCTTGATGAGTGTAGTGTTAATGGCCTCAAGCCTTTCAGGGCGTTCATCGGCCGCACTATTGGCTGCTTTGGCTTGATCGTAGATCTCCCTGGATTGAGCGTCGAGGGCGTGAGTCAAACTCTCCCTGTCATCCAGTAACTTGCCCCAGTACTCCAGGCGGATCTTCTCCCGCTTGATCCACTCTTTGTCATCCGCTAGCCTCGACTGTGCCAGCTTGGTCTCGAAGTAGAGCCGGTTATGCCACCGCCTAAGGGTTTGGCGCTCCTCTTCAAGAGCCTTGCTGTCGTAGAAGAAGGCCAGTTGGACTTGACGTAGACTGGAACATGCGTTGTCAATAGACAATGACAACGGGATAGGTTCCGGACCTGCTGGGATCTCCTCCGCTGGTTCCAGCGGGTTTTCAGATACAAAAATTGGGTCCCACTCCACAAGAGTGGTCCCCTGAGTCTCCATGGCACTAGGTCCGTCCTCCGGGATGGCCTCAGTCGCCATCGAGGAAGGCCCCGCCACTAGGTCTTCGTTCACCCCCTCGGGCAGGGGGCCAGCGACTTCGCTTGGGCACTCCGGCTCGGCCGTGAGTACCTCTGACGTCATCACTTCTGGAGCAGGGGCCGCTTGTGGCTCCGGCCTTGGCACCTCCTCCGATGGGGGCTCGAGCTCCACCACCTCTTCAACAACCGACTCAGGAGCTGGAAGATCTTCAACCTCTACCGGCCCTGCGGCTGGAGCTTCAACAATGACCGGCTCTGCGGCCAGTGCTTCGGAGGTAACCGGCCCAACTGCCGAAACTTCCTCAGCTTCCGGCGTGCGCGCCAGGACTTCAATCACTTCCGGCTCGATCGCCGGAGCTTCGACACTTTCAGGCTCCAGGGCCGGAATCACAGCTTCTTCCGGCTCAACAGCCGGAACTTCCGTCATTTCAGCACCAGGACCCGGAGCTTCAACCTCCGGTGCAGGTATCGCTGGAGCATCTTCTCTCCCATGGTCCTGCGCTACCACGGGAGCCTTTTGGGATGAGTCGAGGTCCATGACCACGACAGTCGGCGCCGGAGCTGTCGCAGCTTCAGCCACCACTTGGGGCGGCACTGGGACCGGAGCAGAAGCTTCCGCCCTCACAGCTTCAGTAGCTTCGGCTGAGGGTGGAGCCTCACTCTCTTCTTGGGAACACAGCAAATGATGGACAAGGAAACTTAAAAAAGCAATCACTAAAGCAAAACAATTGTCCAAGGTAAAGATTAAAAATTACTTTGGGAGGCTTCCGCACCAGCTTGCGCAGAATCTTTTTCCCGGGCGTTCCGTGCTGGTCATAGTCGGTGTGGAAGCTCCGGAAGGCCCCCGGAACTCGTCGCGGTCACGGGTGTTTCCCGGGTCGAGGCTCCCCTCGATCGGGAAGAACCCCCGGACCTAGAGGCCTCCACCGACCCAGGTGCTGGAGTCGCGCGCCCGGAGCTAACACCCCGGGAGGACCCCACTGCGGGAACAGTCTCTCCCCAGGAGGACCCCACTAGGGAACAGTCGCCGCGGTTGTGGAAGACCTTCCCCTCCGGGGAGAAGGAGCCAATGCAGAAGTAGCGGGCCTGATGGACCTTCCGTCGGCGTACTGCAGCTTCCGCTTCCGGCTCACGGGTTCATCCACCAGCTCCTTGCCCTTGCCGATGACCTCCTCCCTCGGTTTCGGAGCTGGGTCAGAGCCACCTTCAGACACTCCAGGGATCGCTACCCTGGTAGTTGATCTTCTCTCGACGACACCAAGGTCGTCAAGCATGGGCATCTTCCGCCGGAGCTCGCTACTGAACTCAACTTCCACGTTCAGAGGAAGAAAAGCCGATGGCGGAGTCAAGTCGTCACCCTCGACGTCGATGCTGTGCTGGAACTTCTTGAGGTGGAACTCCAAGGTTTTCCCCACGATGTTGGACTTCAACCCGGTCTCGACCCGGTCGTCGTCCATCACGCTGTTGAGGGCCCAAGCGAGTTTCTCCCTCTTCTTCAGCGGTGCCCACCTGTTGACCAGGAAGTTACAAAACACCGCTTGAGGGGTTAATCCCCCCTCCACGCACCGGCGAATCCTGGTCAGAACAGGGTCGAAGGCGTCCGCCAGCACCGGAGCTTCACTCCAGATCGTCGTGACAATGTTGGGGAGGCCTTCGGGCAGCTCCGGCCTCTCGTGCTCCTCCACCCGGATGACTATCCAATCCTTCTTCCAGTCATCCCACTTCCCAGAAGGGAACGACCGGAGGTACTTGAATGGGCACTTCTTGCGCTTCACGAAGTAGTAGAAGCCAAGGTACTCATTGCTCCTACCGGTGGTGTGCACGGTGAAGAAGGTCCGGAAGAGTTCGATGCAGGGGGGTGCCCACCCACATCTCACAGAAGTGGACGAAGATAGACACGAGGAGAATGGAGTGAGGGCCAAGGTGGTATAGCTGCAGACCATAAAAGTCCAGCAACATCAAGAAAAAGGAAGAAAAAGGTGGGATCAACCCCACCATGGCGTACGAGGAGAAGTACACCATTTCGCCGGAGTGCTCCTTCTCGAACGGGAGCTCTCCACCGGCGCGGACCGAGCGGTTGAAGAAGTCCGAGGACCACCCCATGAGGGCTCGGACCTTCTTCAGGTCGCCGTCGGTCTTCAAGCGACTCTCGTGGAGACCCAACTCCATCGCGGCACGGCTAGGCAAGAGAAGAAAAGCGAAGCACAAGTTGGGAGTTTGAGCGCAAGATCAGATGGTAGGCGTGAAGAACTCCCAACGGTGCGTGCTTTCCTTATTAAGTAAGCCCTCACAACGCTTGGATGGAAACCGCAAGGAAGTCGAAGATACCATTCAAAAACTCCACCCAGCCGATTACAAGGGGGCCCGGGACCACCCCGACGATCAAGTCGAGGTTCTTACCCAGGCGAACGGTTGTCATCAAGAGGCGGGAAACCCGAAGGCGGCGGCCTGACAAGGCGCGCGGAACCGATACGGTATTCGTATTGGGAACCGACGACCTTCAATTGCGTGAGATCCGCACGCCAAAGATCTCATCTGCCGCACGTGGGACACACCACGTGTCGAGGATTTAACTCCAAACCCTCGCCAATGGCACCTCTGAAGACCTTTGAAGACTCAGTTCAAAAGTCGCGAGGATGGACCCACCTCCGGCAGAATGACTTCACCCTGGTGGTCTTCTCCGGATGTAGGTCCAGGGGGCCACTGTCGGTACCCTGGAAACCGTACACCCCTTGAGGTTACAAAGATATCAAGGAAAAGTCACCCACTTGATTTGAAGACCTTCGGAGGCCCACATGTCAGATGTAACCAGACCCGCTTCTCCAACATGGTTAATCCCAAGGTCGCCACGTGTACTATCAAACCGGAGCTACCGCCTACAAGGGGGAAGCTCCGGGCCATGTACCGAAATGGCACCCCCGGAGTTAACCCTAGACCGAGAGAAGCTCCGGACCTGACACGTGTCAGGTAGCTCCGGAGCTTCCTGTTTCCCACAGTATGCTCCGGAGCTACCACGTGTCCACCCGTCGGAGCTTCAGCCTCTAACCTCTGGAAGACTTCATAACGGCTCCGGATCTTTAAAGGGGAATCAAGTACTTCAAGACCCGATTAAGTGTCATTAATACCATATTAATGACACACGGTCGGATGACCTTAATCACCAGTAACGGAGCTGTCAAAGCCCATTACCCAGTAATTAAGGGCAATTAAACCTCCTGAATGAATATCAAATACTAGTAACCGCTGGGGCCACATGTCGGGCCAGGCTAACTTGTAACGGCCTGCCCTTGTACTATAAAAGGACAGGCCGACTACAGACTCAGGGAGGGCAACGCAACATACGCGCCTTAGATGCTCAACACAAGCTCATACAGCTAATACAACACCAACACACCCGTGGAGTAGGGTATTACGCTCAGGCGGCCCAAACCACGTAAACTCCTGTGTCTCCTGTGTCATTTATTATCCACCTTCTCGAATCTCCGCGCTCCCACACCGAACATCAAACTCCTATAACACTTCAGTAGTGTCGGGAGATCTGCCGGTTCCAAACCACCGACAGTATCAATTTTGGGCGGAAGCGATTAACACCGCTTGTGACGCCGTAAATCGACTCTACCGTCATCGACTACTCAAGAAGACATCATATGAGATACTCACCAGTAACAAACCAAATATTTCATATTTTCGAGTTTTCGGTTCTCCATGTTATATCTTGAACAAGAAGCCTAGGACTTCGAAGTTCGCTTCGAAGTCCGATGAAGGTTTCTTGCTTGGCTATGATTCGAACACTTACGCCTATCGTGTTTTCAACAAGACCTCCGGACTTGTTGAAGTAGCACGTGACGTAGTGTTCGATGAGACTAATGGCTACCAAAAGGAGCAAGTTGATCCATGTGAACTAGGTAAAGAATAAGCTCCTTGTCAAGCATTGAAAAGAATGGCTCTAGGTGAGGTTCGACCACAAGAGCCACCTCCACACGTACATGAGGAAGATGAACCACCAGAGGAGACCAACGATTAAGGGGGAGCTTCAACACAAGATCAACCACAAGAATACGAAGATAATCAATAAGTCAACAAAGACAATCACTTAGGGGGAGAAGAAGATGATCATGAAGATACAACTCCTCAAGTGCCACACCTAAGAGTACACCAATGCGTCCAAAGGGATCACCCAATCGACAACATCGTCGGTGAATCCAAAAGGGAGTAACCACTAGATCTAACATAGCTAACTTTTGTGAACACTATTCATTTGTATCCTTTTTGGAACCACGCAGGGTTGAAGATGCATTGAAAGATTTGGACTGGGTGGTGGCAATGCAAGAAGAATTAAACAACTTCAAGCGAAACGAGGTGTGGGAACTTGTGGCAAGACCCAATGCAAACATCGTCGGCACCAAGTGGGTCTTCCACAACAAACAAGATGAACACAAGGTGGTGACAAGGAACAAGGCATGACTTGTGGCCAAAGGGTATTCACAAGTCGAAGGTTTGGATTTCGATGAGACTTTTGCTCCAGTAGCTAGGCTTGAATCTATTAGAATATTACTTGCATATGCTACTCACCATGATTTCAAACTGTATCAAATTGATGTGAAAAGCGCCTTCCTCAACGGACTAATCAAGGAAGAGGTGTACGTGGAGCAACCACCCGGGTTTGAAGATGAAGAGTTCCCCGACCACGTATTTAAATTGCGTAAGGCTCTCTACAGCTTCAAACAAGATCCTAGAGCTTGGTATGGGTGTCTTAGAGACTTCTTAATTGAAGATGGCTTTAAGATTGGCAAAGTAGATTATACACTATTTATGAAAATTTTTGATAATGATCTTTTTATTTGTCAAATTTATGTTGACTATATAGTCTTTGGGTCAACTAACCAAACTTTTTGTGAAGAATTTAGTAAAATCATGATAGACAGGTTTGAAATGTCAATGATGGGAGAATTAAAGTACTTCTTGGGATTCCAAGTGCGGCAACAGAAGGAAGGGACGTTCCTAAGCCAAACCAAGTACACGCAGGACATACTTAAGAAGTTTGGCATGGAAAAGGCGAAGCCCATAAAGACCCCTATGGCGATGAATGGCCACTTAGATCTCAATGAAGATGGACCTAGCGTCGACCAAAAGGTATATCGCTCCATGATTGGATCTCTACTCTATGTATGTGCATCTAGGCCAGATATTATGTCGAGTGTATGTTTGTGTGCAATATTTCAAGCCAATCCTAAGGAATGTCACTTGACAACCGTAAAAAGGATCTTGAGATATTTAGTTCATACACCCAACCTTGGCCTTTGGTACCCAAAAGGCTCAAAATTCAATCTCGTTGGTTACTCCGATGCAGATTATGCCGGGTGCAAAGTAGATAGAAAAAGCACCTCCGATACATGCCAATTCCTAGGGAGATCCTTAGTTTTTTGGTCCTCCAAGAAACAAAATTCCATTGCCTTATCCACAGCCGAAGCGGAGTATGTTACAGCCAGGAGTTGTTGCGCACAACTCCTTTGGATGCGACAAACTCTAAGGGACTATGGTTACAATATGAACCATATTACACTCCTTTGTGACAATGAGAGTGCCATCAAAATTGCCCACAACCTAGTTGAGCACTCCAGAACTAAACACATAGACATAAGACACCACTTTTTGAGAGATCATGCCATGAAAGGACATAGCCATTTCACATGTCAATACTCAAAAGCAATTGGCTGACATATTCACCAAGCCACTTGATGAAAAGCGTTTTTGTGAACTCCGAAATGAACTAAATATCCTTGATGCTCGGAGTGTGTCTTGAAATGTTGCATACCTGTATGAATTCTTCAAATATGTTGATTGGATTGTGAAAATCATCTCTCTCATTTTTCTCCGAAAAAACTATGTCAATTACTAGATCTTGGTGAATGATGATCATTGCTTGTTTGTTGTATGCTTACTGATCATATTCATCAAGATTATTTGATGTGTTTTGCCTCTCTTTTCTCTAAATATGTACCTTCAAATATATATGAATGGGCTAAGCAATTCTTGCCTGGTGACCACGGACTAGTCCGTTGTTGCCCGGGCTAGTCCGCCTGTGCAGACTAATCCGTAGAGTGCCGATTAGGCCGGACTAGTTCGGTAGACAACGGACTAGTCCGATATAGCCCCTGGAAAAGTTCGGACTAGTACTGTCATCTCCGGACTTGTCTGATTTTTCGTGTCCATAACCCTAGCCGCCACCAAACCCTAATTTCTTCACCTCCACTCTTGCCTCACGCGCTCCCTCTCTTCGTGCTCGAGCTCCCAAGGTGATTTCTTGCCCCCTCCACCAAAAAGCTTTGCATTTGGGCGGAAATCAAGCTTGTCCACTTGAGGATTGAAACTAGCGGACTTGTTCGGCCTTCAACACCCTCATCTCCAAGTGTCAAGCAATTTTTCCGGTAATTTTCGCTCAAACCCTAGAAATTCCAAATTTCTTCATTGTTGATCAAATAGCCTAGCATTCCTCGCTATATACATGCTCTCTTGATGTATTACGTGTATGCTAAGGTTGTTGTGCATTAGAATTCACCATTTGTCCAGTCTCTTAGGTTTTTGAGGATGAACACCGGACTAGTCCGGTCCATGCACGGACAAGTCCGGTCCCCCGGAATAGTCCGTGCCTGTGCACCGGACAAGTCCGATGTTTCTGAACTAAAAACCTAATTCTTCAATTCCTCAATGCAATTCCTTGCTACCCTTTCACACCTTTGCTTTGTGTCATTCATTATCATTCATAACACTCATTCTCAGGTCATGTCGAGCTCCGGCAATGATGTCTTCGACTTTGAGGCCGAGATGGACCACGATGTGGCACCTCGTACCTCGACGAGTCTTGGCAAGAAGCGCCAAGAAAGACCCTCCGATCTAGCTCAATCTCCTCCACAGGCTCGGAGGAAAGTGCTAGCCAAGAAGCCATCCTCCAAGGTGCCTGCTTCTAGGGCTACCACTTGCGGTGGCCCTAGCGCGGCAAGTGCCCTCCTAGCAAAAGGCAAGGGCAAAGGAATAGCAACAGGCCCGGTTGGCCCGTTGAAACTTCATGCTCCAAGGGAAGGGGTACGAGACCCCAATGAAGAGAAATTCAACGGGAAGGGTAGGACTCGGCGGCCAAGTTCAGAAGCATCGATTGGTATGGCCGACCGAAGCAAGCGACTAATGGAAGATTCTGGTGCAACTTCCATGCTGATTTCTACAGATCGGTGTATCTCCCAATGAAGACACCAGTTGTGCGCAGTCATTGGATTGACTGGTCACATTTTGAGAAGAGGGGTTGCTCACCGTTCACTGATGTAGTGAGGGCCATTGAGAAGCATGGACTGAGAGATCTTTTTGCTTTCAGAAATAACTGGAATGATGAAGTGATTGTGCAGTTCTATGCAACTTGTCACTTCTCTAGTGAGGATGAGGAAAGTGTCACTTGGATGACCCATGGATCCAAGTACAACATTACACAAGAAGATTTTGCTAACCTGCTTCACCTTGACACCACAAGATCTGATTGTTTGGTCATTCACAACATTGGTGTCATTGACAAGGATAGGATGAAGTTCCTATATGAGCCAAACTCAAAGTTCAACCCTCCTTCCAACAAAAACATGAAGCCATTCTTTGTGGTGCTGAACAGGGTTTTGAGGAAGACGATTGCTCCTAAGGATGGAGATGCTGGGAGTGTGCAAGGATACCTCCGGACTCTGATGAGGGTCATAAGCAAGGACCGCCCGTTTGATGTGGCGGAATACATTTGGAATTGTATGGTGAACATATCCTGCACTCCCAACAGATCTTGCGGATATGCTCCTTATCTAATGTTTGTGATTGAAAAGGTCACAAAGATTGAGTTTGTTAAAGATGTGGAGCATATCCACTTGAGGCCTCAAATGCCTCAAAAGCCGAGTGTGCAGGCTGCTCCCTCACCGGCCTCCAGTCCCGAGGCACCGACAAGGTCAAGAGAAGATGCTAGGGCTGCCCCTGCTTCTAGTGCAGCCCCTCAAAAAGGTTCAGCTAGTGGTATTCTCAAATACCTGGCTGCTATCTTTGCCTCCTGCAAAAAGGCCGAAGTGAAGGCCTATAAGCTCAACAAGAAAAGAAAGGAGGACATGAAGTATATCAAGGCAAATGTGAAGCAAATTTGCCAAAAGCTGGAGATTGAGCCAATTGGTTCTCCAACAATCTCTGAAGACTCAAATTCTGATTTCACAGAGCTCGGGCCCTTGACCCCCTCCGAGCTTGCCTACTTTGGCGTTGGGGGCTCGAGTACCTCCGCACCTCCTCCTCCTCCTCCTCATCAAGCTGAAGATGAAGATGATGAAGACGACGATGAGATGACCGACAACAAAGAGTGAAGACCCTAGGACCCTCCTCTCCTTCTTTTTGGTGTCTTGATGCCAAAGGGGGAGAGATTGAGGGAGAGTCTTAGTCTTAGCTGCAGTTTGCGAGGAGAGAGCTCTATGCTTTGTTTTTAACTCTTTTGTGGCTTGTAAAGTTTTAACATTGATATTATGTTGATTATGGTTCTGTGATGCAATGATTTGCTCCTTTGAGTAGTTTTTATGAAAACTGTGTTTTTGCTCTAGAATGACATATATGCTTGCTATTGTGTAATTAATGTCAATTATGTCATTCTCAATGCTTCAGTGCACTTAGTTATGCATCCCACCATAAAGAATGCACATATGGACTATGCTTTCACTACTTGATGTATTTTGGACTCATATGTGCATACTTTATGAAAATCTCAATTTTTATCATATTCTGTGAAATCTCAATTGGTTGTCATCAATCACCAAAGAGAGAGATTGAAAGTGCATCTAGGACTCCCTTGTGGGTTTTGGATGATTTATGACAAGCAATTGGGATCCTACCTCTTTGTTGAGATGAGTGCAGGATTTTAATAGGAAAATGAGCAAAGTGCCAAAAAGAAGGAAGAATGAGGAGCAAAGTGGAAATGAGCTCAAGGAAGAAGAATAGTAGATCATTGTGTATGGAGTTGTTTAAGAAAACACATACCAAGAGCTCAATCGCAACTTAACACACACATTGCACAAAGTTACACAGGACCGGACTAGTCCGACTAACACCGGACTAGTCCGATATCCTTTCTGCACCATATCGGACAAGTGCGATATCTAGCGGACTAGTCCGATATCCTTTCTGACTAGAATAGGACTAGTCCTCCCCAGTGCGGACTAGTCCTCAAAACACTTCACAAGTCACACAAAATCGGACAATTCCGATCACAACCGGACTAGTCCGATATTCTTTCTAATCCAAATCGGACAAGTCCGATATTTACACGGACTAGTCCGAAATACCCTCTGAACTAAATCGGACAGGTCCTCCAAGTGCGGACTTGTCATCCTATACAGGGTTTCACATGTCCGGACAAGTCCGATGACTATTGGACTAGTCCGAAGATTTCCAGTAGCGAAATCGGACAAGTCCGTTCCTAGCCGGACCAGTCCGATATTTCGGAACACTTAGGGTTTGCTACACACAGCACTCCGGACTAGTCCGGTGACCACCACGAACTAGTCCGATCTCTCTGAACCCTAACGGTCACTTTTAGAAACCCATATAAATAGAGTTGTACGACCATATTTTACACACTCTCGAACCCTAGCGCCGTCACACCTCCCAAGAGACTCAAAAACCACATCTCTCCACGAAATTAAGTGCAACAAAGATCAATCCTTTGAGGATTCACTCTAGTTCATTGGAGAGACACATTCAACACCACAATGAGCTCTTGGTTTGATTCTCTAACACACTCGTGCGATTTATTTGTAATTTTTTAGTGTGTTCTTGGTGGTATTTTGTGTTGTAATCCAAGGGAGCTCTGAACGTGTGAGAAAGCCCCTTGAATTCGGTTATTCACCCCTTTGAGATAAGTGGAAGAGGATTGACCTTCGTGGCGATCTGACGAGGGTAGGGTTGGAGAAGACCCGGTCCCTTTGTGGGCTCCTCAACATGGATGTAGGTTGCCTCTGTGGGAACCGAACCACGGGATAAATCTCTTGTGTTCTCCTTTGTGTTCATTGTTCTTAATTCATATCAATCTAGGGTTACAAATTGATCTTGATTATTTTACGTTGAAATATCAAGTATAAGTTTGAATTGTGATATAACTTGATTCATAACCTTGTGACACTTTGTTTAATCGTATACTTCCGCTGTATATATATATATAGAAAAACAAATTTAATCGATCAAACCTAATCAATCTAGTCCGTATACACTGGACTAGTCCACACTTTACCGGACTAGTCCGATTTCTCTGATTTTGAACTGGTTGTTAAGTGTTGCAGGATCCGACAATTTTCAAAAAGTCCTATTGACCCCCCCCCTCTAGGCCACATTCACCACCTAGGTTCGATTTCCAGGGATCGCAATTATGGGTTTCTCACCAGGATATATTCTCAAATAATGTTTCAGGTGCCTCTGATGCGTGAAGACACAATGGTAGAGCAACATCCCCGTTGCACATTAGATTCTGGTAGATTCTAGTGATTTCTTGAAGGACGCAGTGGTAGAAATCGTGTGTAGTTGTAGGTTGTATATGTGTGGAAGGGTGTGTGTAGATGCGTGGATGACGTGAGTTCGTGTGTATTCACACATGAACAGATACTACAACTGTACTGATAGAGAGGCTTAAAAAATAGCCATTCAAATGTGACTAAACAAAAAAATTGTCTCCGAAGCTCAAATTTGAGTTTTATTCACTTTTGTGCAACTATTTTAAAATAACTTGAAACATATTTTGGGAATTTTGTTATTAAATAAATAGGATTATTGTGATTTTAACCCTATTATGAAAGCCAATTGTCATTTTACCCTCCAATTTCAGCTTTTGTGAATTTACCCCTCCTTTTCATAAATGAAGCAATAGTTTGCCCCTGAATTGTGACACCGTTAGTTCATAAGGATTAAACAATAAAAAAACAAAGGATTCTAACATCACGATGGATCACAATACCCTTGAATTCACAGGCGGTTAGTATTCTCCTACCCAAACAACGCGATTGATCTCTTATACCCAAGCAACGCGAACGATCTCCTATGTCGCCTATGGGTCGTGTGCCGTCACCTGTTTGCGGCACCGCCCTCCCACTCCGTCGCTAGGCCGCGTGCCTTCGCCTGCATGCACTGCACGTCATCGCTCTCCCATCGCCTTCGCTGGGTCGCGCGATGCCGCTTGCCTACGCACCATGTCGCGCGCCGCTTTGCCGCCTGCCTGCACGTCGCCCGCCTGCCTGCACTGTGCTGCCTCCCTTATAAGATCGAAGAGCACGTGAAAAGCTACCACATGGGGGTGAATGGTAGATTAAAACTTTTTAGCAGAAGCAATGAAAACCCCTCGGCAGAAAAATGATTTATTAAAGAATTTGTGTGTGAGACTAATTTAAACGTGTTTCACCGTGATAAAAGTGATATATATCAGAGAGAGTCAAGTAACGAAGATGACAAAACAAGAATCACTCAAATCCGTCGAGAGAATCTCAAGTTACGATCGAAAGATAGAACAAAGGTCAATCTTTCCTACCCGAGAAAAACAGTTCTGGAACACTGCAAATAAACTCATTAGATCCAAAACCACAAATCCAATGACCGTGAAATTTTGACAGATGATACATAATCAAGTTGTGAAGACAACCCAAAAAGAATCACGTCAATTGGATCTGTAACACTCGAGTTATGATAAAACCACCGAACCAAGGTAGTGTTGTGCAGAAACTCGACGAGAAAGACTTGACGAAAACAAATCGGACAAACAAGGCACAATAGTTCATTTAAACTACAATTTTTATTTAATAGAACACAAGAGGAACAGCCTCAAAGTCGTGCACCATGAGCTTTGGCCTCCCTTGCTTATATAACTAGCCCTTAGGCCAACCCAAACTCAACTAGGATTCTAATCCTACTCAATTCACGAATCGTAACTTTTCATAACTGCTCAAGACTCTTCTATACGCATATAGAAGCAATCTTAAGACTTCCAAACACCTTAGGAACGTATCTCACATTCCTAAAACAACTCAAATTCGTGACCCACACGAAATCCTATCATAACCAACTCAAAAGTTTCCATATTTGAGTCAAACACGACTCAACCGCAGCCTGAGTCCATGACCTAGTCGGTTGGACCTTTCTAACCAATTCTTTACGTCCACATCTCTTCATCACGCCTCAGAACCATGTAGCCACGTCCATGCACTCCTTGCACACGTGCAAACATCTTCTAACGACATCCACGATACCTTCTGTCGGTACCGTGCGTTCCGGGTACCCTATGATACCGCAAGAAGTGCAAAAGAGTTCTACCCGTCAAAATTGAAGGCCTCCTCGGGCCCCACATGTCATATTACACCGGACCCGCATCCCTCATATGGTTAGCTCCAGAGATTGACACATGTAATGTAAATCCGGAGCTAAACTCTCGACATAGAGAAGCTCCGCGATCAACGTGTGTATAATAACTCCGGACCTAACTCCCAGTAGAGGGAAGCTCCGGTGCTGACACGTGCATAATCAGTGTCGGAGCTACCTCCCCGCAAAGGGAAGCTCCAAAGCTGCCACGTGTGGGCCTTCGGATCTTCATCAACGAATAGATTGGTGGATCTCCTTCGGCACGGACATTCAAAGGACATTTAAAGCGATAGTTACAAGACTTGATTGCATGTCATTAATGCTGTATTAACGACACATGATCAGAGTACTGTTAATAGAGGTAACGCAACCATTAAGGCACGTTATCACACTATTAACCATGCTTAATACCTGTAGACAGTGTATTAGGCTACTTAATACGCCAGGGCCACATGTCGGGTCAGGCTAATGATGTAACAGTCAGTCCTTGGACTATAAAAGGGATGACCCACACAATACAGAGAAAAAAAGTTGAGCGAGACACTACGCTTTCCATTGATTCATAATACAACACACACACACACACACTCCGTGGAGTTGGGTATTACGCTTAGGCGGCCCGAACCACATAAATCTCTTGTGTCGCCATACTTCATCTTGATCTCCGCGTGCCCCACCTATAACAAGAACCTCCGCAGACTATACTTTAGTAGTACGGGGGGAAGTGATGTTGTTACACTTCGACATTTGGCGCGCCAGGTAGGGGGACGTCACCCGAGATCTTAAGATGATGAATTCCGCCGCAGGATCTTCCAACGGCAATCGTGTTGAACAACCTGCTGGAGGCAATCCCTCCAACTCTCGCCAGCCAGCAGGTGCCATTGCTCCAGCAGGCACTATGGCTCCACGGCCACCAGCTGGTCCGGCAAACAATGTTGGACAACAAGATGGTGCATCTGTGTCGATCACTGCATCGACGAAAAACAACCCAGAGCAAGCACTCATTGTTGTGCGAGCTCTCGTACAACACCCACCGCCTCTAGGAGCACCCTAGGGTGCTATGGAACAGTGGAGAGTTGATATAGATCATCTAGTTGCAGCTGTAGCCGCTGGCATCAGCAATCAAGGTCCTCCCCCCTCGGGGCAAACACCATCACAACGATGAACCTTGTCAGGTCGACTTGGTCCACAAGTCTCGCAGCAAAGGAGACGTGCTGCATCCCAACAGGTGACCTCGTTGCCTCCCGGGGCATGACGCACCACCACCATCACCAGGATTCCGACTCATGACTTGTGGTCGGAACTTGATCGCCGTTACCGGCAGCAGAACGACCGTGTCCATATCGAGCGTGCTCGTGAGAGGTAGGAAGCTCGGGACAACCCTGCTCCTTAGGGAGTAGGAGGAGGTTGTTCTGCCTTGGCCATGCATTTACGCATGGTCAGATGGCCACAGAAGTTCCAGCCTCACTTGCCAAAAAAATTCGACAGGACTATCAACCCCGCCGAATTCCTTCAAATTTACTCCACTGCCATAGTGTCAGCGGGAGGTGATGAGGCTGTGATGGCCAATTACTTCCCGATGGCTTTAACTGGGACTGCAAGGTCATGGTTCATGAGTCTTCCACCTAGAGGTGGCAATCGGGTCGTGCCGGGCCGGCACGACCCGACCCGTTCGTGCTTCGGGCCTAAATGGCCCGCGGCCCGAAAGCACGGCGGGCCGCCTCGTGCTGGGCCGATCGTGCCGGCTGCGGATTAATAGGGCCCAGGTATGGCCCAAAACATGTCGGGCCAGCTTCGGGCCGTGCCGGCCCAAGCACAGCCCACAAGAATGGTTTGGCCCACAGAATTGAAATGTGAACAAAAATTGAGTATTTTATAAAATAAATGGACAAAAAATTAGCAAAAAATATAGAAAAATTCAGACGTGATAGAGAATATTATTTGAAGAATTTAGGAAAAGAAATCATTGAATTTTACCCATATTTATGAAAACTATAAATATTTGAAGTTTCACTTTTGAATATAAACAAAAAAGCCACAAATGCCCAGCAGCAGCCCAAAAGCAGCACACATGGCCCATCATGTTTAAAATTCGATTTTGAGAGAAATTCAGTTAGAGTACATAGACAAAAATACTTCAAAAAATATGAAAAAATTAGGGAAGGTATGAAATATTGAATTACATGTTCTTGCAAAATTTGAGATTCAAAAACACGATATATTGTTGGTAATAAAAAACAAAGAAAAAGCAATATTTGTCTTTTTTGTATCTCAAAAAGTAAAACGAATTTTGACATGAAATTTTTGGTGCAGTTGTTAAATCACAATAAGAACCTCTATGATTTTTTTTTGAGATTTTTTTGTTTATGTTTGCATCAATGTGTGTTCAAAATTTAGAAATGGCTAATATGTTAATAGAGTTTGAATGAAAAGAGAAGCAATATGAATTTTCACATGTTGGAGTGCTTCAAGAAAATTGTACAAAATTCATGGATGTAGACATATATAAGAAGTATGCACACAATAAATTTCAGCTCAAGGTCCATTGATTTTGATGAGATATAAAAAAATGAACAATATGTGCATAAGGATTATTTTGAGATTTACTTAAACAAACAAAATTTATCATTATAAGTCTGAAAATAACTCATCCAAGTGGTAGATATTGTTTTTTGAAGAATATAGAAAAAAGAATCATCGAATTTGGATCTAATTTGCGGATTCTATACAAGTTTGAATATTTTATTTGGAATTAAAAAAAGACTAGCAAACTGAAGAACAACCGCGTTCAGGCTCTATTTCGTGCCTCAGTCCTATTTTCGTGCTTTGGGCCTATTTCGTGCTTTGGGCCTATTTCGTGACGTGCCGCCCGCCGGGCCCAATATCACGGCCCGAAAAAAAATCGTGCCAGGCCGTGCCCATCCTCGGGGCCGGCGGTGCGTGCTTCGTGCCGCCCGTTTCGGGCCTGGCCCAATTGCCAGGACTATTTCCACCCGACTCCATTAATAGTTGGGCGGAGCTATGCCAACTTCGGGAGTTCTTACACCCGACGTGGCACAAAATTGGATCTGTTTGCTGTTAAGCAAACATCCGGAGAATCGCTTTGATCCTTCATCCAACGGTTTTCTTAAGTATCGAATACTATTCCTTCAATATCAAGCTCTTCTGTTATTGTTGCATTCAGACAGGGTGTATGAGATAAGAAGATGTTGGAGAAGCTGGCCATCAAAGAAGTCACCAGCGTCACTGAACTCTTCAGCCTAGCAGACAAATGTTCTAGAGCTGCGGAAGGCCGTGAAATGCATTCCAAGCCAGCTCCGGAGGCCAACAAGAAGTCCTCCAAAACTGAACCCACTACCCCCGTAGGTGTCAAGAAGAAAAAGAAGCCAAATGGCAAAAATAAGTCGTCGGCCAGCGCACCAGCTGCTGCGGCTGCTGCAGCTCCGGGTGGCCGGGGGCCACGCCCCGAGAAACGACCCCGTCCTTCGTCAGAAGACGGCAACAGTTCAAAGGTGTGGTGTTCGATCCACAAGACGGATAGACATAGCCTGGAGGAATGTTGGGAGGTCCATAACCTTGCCGAGCGCTATAACAAGCGCCGGAAAGAAGCTCCTTTCCGTCAGCGGGAAGGAAAGCAAAAATTCGATGAAGCTCCGACTTAAGAGGAGCTAGGTTTCCAGGACCCCAAGAAGGTCTTGAAAGTTGTCTACAACACTGTCAACGACGACTCTGACGTCTCTGACAACGAGCGCCGGAAGACCCTGAACACCATCTATGGTGGTTCTTGGGACATCACCTCTCGCTGCATCCTCAAGACAATGCGACGGGACATGGCTGTGGCAGCTCCCACTGCTAAGGCGGAGCCTCATCGGAAGTGGATGGACACTCTCATCATTTTTGATATTTTGGACTACCCCCGAAATATGATCAGGGCTGGCCAACTTCCGTTGATGGTGTCACCCACCATTAACAATATTCAACTCCACCATGTAATGGTGGACGGAGGTTTGAGGCTAAACCTCATAAGCTTCAAAGCTTTCGTTAAGCTCCAGCTTCGGCCTCCGAACCTTCGCCCATCACGACCTTTCTCTGGGGTAGGTCCGGAAACCATTACTCCTCTTGGTTCCATCACACTCCCAGTAACCTTCGGGACTCGGTAGAACTACAGAACTGAGAAATTGGTCTTCGACTTCGCGCATATCAGTCTGCCGTTTAATGCCATTCTGGGCAGGCCATCCTTGTATAAGTTCATGGCTGCCGCTCATTATGGTTATTTAGTATTGAAGATGCCAACACCCACGGGCATTCTCCGGATCCGTGGAGATCGCACTGCAGGAGTTACTGCCCTAGAAGAACTCTATGCGCTTACCACAGTGCAAGAGGAAGCATCTGGTAAGGAGTCAGCTCTGAACCCTCCAAGCATTTGTCATAAAGGCTCTACCTCCACACCTCATGTGCAACCAAGCGGCGACACCGACGTTCCCGTCAAAGTCATCCAAATTGGTTCCGACGCTGCTCAGACTACCCATATATCGGGAGGTAAAAAAGCTCCTCACCACCCTACCGATATTGGTAGCTCCGAATCCTGGTGAGCCTTTACTGCTTTACATTTCGGCAACCACCAAAGTTGTCAGTATGGTCCTGGTTGTGGAAAGACTGGAGCCACATCCAGTCTAGGAACCCAGACCCCTCCGGGAGGGTCCGGAGTTAAATGAAGGCATATATGGGTCCCAACCCCCAGACATGGAACCTCAAGATGAAACGCTAGGGGATCAACCTAATTTACGTGAGGAAGTTCATCTGGCTGACCACGATGATCTGAATCCTTCTAACAAAGTCCGGGTCGAACAAGAAGAAGTTTTGGACCCCTCCGGGAGGGTCCAAGAAGCACAGCCTGAAGGTACGGTACCCTCCAGGAGGGTCCGGATCGATGGAGAAGAAGCTTCGGGTCCTTTCGAAAGGGTCCGGACTCTCCAACGCCCCGTGTACTTCATCAGCGAAGTGCTCCACGACGCCAAGACAAGATACATTGAGGTGCATAAGCTGCTTTACGCAGTTCTTATTGCCTCAAGGAAGCTTCGTCACTACTTCCAAGCCCATAAAATATCAGTGGTAGCTTCTTTTCCACTGCGTGCTATTTTGCATAACCCTAACTCTATTGGGAACATTGCAAAGTGGGCAGCGGAACTGGCCAATTTCGATCTAGAATTCATGTCATGATAAGGAATCAAAAGTCAAGCCTTGGCTGACTTCGTGACGGAACGGACTCCCTCTCCATCAAACTTTGGGGGCCACAGTGAGCAGAAACAAGAACCCAAGGTTTCGATATTCACGGAGCCTCACTGGACTCTCTACTTCGACGACTCCGTGCAGAAGCAGGGGGTCAGAGCTGGAATCCTTCTCCTGGCTCCGACTGGAGAGAAGGTCAAGTACATGGTTCACCTTGATTTCAAGGCGACCAACAACATGACAGAGTATGAAGCGCTCATTTATGGACTCAAGGTGGCACTATCTTATGGTGTCAAACAACTGCTGGTGAAGGGAGATTCACAACTCATTATCAAACAAGTCAAAGGTGAATGCTCCTGCAACAATCCTCAACTAGTTGCTTACCTCCTTGAAGTCCAGAGGCTTGAGAAGGACTTCAAAGTCCTGGATATCCACCATGTTCAGTGTTTTCACAACGCTGAAGCCGACGAACTTTCGATGAAAGCCTCAACTGGAGCTCCGGCTCCTGACGGAATCTTTGTCCGGAGGTTGTCAAAACCGCTCAGTCTATCGAACTGAGCGAAGGGGGCGAGACCAGCACCACAAAGCTGACAGTCCTGGTGGCCCTGTTACCATGGCGTCCACCAAGGGTCGTAGGTGCTGCCGGAAGCTCCGAGCAACCCAACACGCAAGACTCAGAAGCTCAAGTAAGCTCCGATACATGGATCTCGGAAATTCGGAGCTACTTGAAAGACAATATTCTTCATGAAGACAGTGTATCCGCTGACCGGATTGTCAGATTGGCTAAAAGATACATGTTAGTAGAAGAGGATCTCTATCGGCGCGGTGCCAATGGCATCCTAATGCGGTGCATTGCAAGGGATGAAGGTCGCGAGCTCTTCGCGGAGATCCATGGAGGTGAGTGTGGGAACCATGCTTCTTCTCGCACGCTGGTCGGTAAAGCCTTCCGGCATGGCTTTTACTGGCCTACAACACCCTAGGATGCGGTTGAGCTAGTGAAAAAATGTGAAGCGTGCCAGTTCCACGCAAAACAGATTCACACACTGACTGAGTCACTACAAATGATACCTCCTACATTGCCATTTGTTGTGTGGGGCATGGACATCTTGGGACCTTTCCCAAAAGCCGTCGGAGGTTATAGGTTTCTGTATGTCGCCATTGACAAATTCACCAAGTGGCCGGAAGCAACTCCAGTTGTAACAATCAACAAGCAATCAGCAATCAAGTTCTTGAAGTCCATTATATGCAGATTTGGAGTTCCAAACAAAGTCATAACTGACAACGGAACTCAATTCACAAGTGCTGCATTTCAAGAATATTGCGAAGACCTCGGCATTCAACTCAGCTATGCCTCAGTAGCTCATCTAGCAAGCAATGGCCAAGCCGAGAGAGCAAATGCAAAAATCTTAAAAGGACTCAAGACACGCACATATGAGCGCCTGAAAAAGCACGGGGCCAACTGGATTGAAGAGCTTCCATCCACATTATGGGCGAACAGGACAACTCCAAATCGGTCAACCGGAAAAACTCCATTCTTCCTGGTGTACGGAGCTGAAGCAATCCTTCCTCCGGAGATCACCTTGGGGTCCCTTCGGGTCCGGAACTTCGACGAAGCCACGCAGGACCAGCTCCGACGTGAAGACCTTGACCTCATCGACGAGGGAAGGTGCCAAGTAGCTGTTCAGAATGCACGTTATCACCAAGCGCTCCAGCGCTATCATCAAAGGCATGTGCGCAACCGACAACTCGAGGAAGGTGATCTGGTGCTTCAGAAGATACTAACTCGTGAAGGAATGAACAAACTTTCCCCCAGCTGGGAAGGTCCATTCCGAGTGATCAAAGTATCCCGTCCTGGATGCGTTCGCTTGGCAACTGAGGATGGGATTCCGCTTCCTAATCCTTTGAATACTGAGCACCTCCGTAAGTTTTATGCTTAGAGTCATGGAGGTGAGTCTGTAATTACACATGATGTATGTTATAGAGTCGATAAACAGACAGGAGTAGGTCCTCCGGGAGAACATCCGGACCCCTCTGGGAGGGTTCAGGAAGTTCAAGTACACTTCATACAGTCACTGCACTAAAAGTGTAACTACCTACCCTGGATTAGTACAAGGTGTATAGCACACTGAGCTTGGTCCCGCACCCTAAGTGTGTCCTTGTCTCCCCTGTAATCCAGGCCTATAATGAAAGACATTGTTATGTGAAAATAAACTCCACATGCATTTATTTTTGTACAAGGCTCGACCTATCAAATTATTGTTTTTAACCTTCTTGTCTATAATGAAGTTGTGCAATTCTTTTTTAGTTTTTACCCAAGTGATTCATATGCGTTGCAAGTTATATTGTTGATCTCTTTGGGTCTTAACATGTTGTATAGTCTACTTGCCTGAACGCCAAGCCAACATAGGTCCGGAGTGTGCTAACGACTTAGCCTGGTCCTGCACCCTAAGTACGTCACTCAACCTACACTCCGGCAGGCCTCAGTAGGGCGAGTACTAAAAAAGCATATGGGTCCGGAAGAGTTACATCAATATACTCGCTATCATATCGAGTAGCTTCGGAATAAAACTCAAGTAAGAATAATAAGACACAAATGATTTATAGACAAGAGGACGAATTTTACTTTTTCCTTGTATTTAATGTGCAGGAAAAATAGAAATTCAAAGCTCCGACAACCCCTGGGGGCCTAAATTCAACTATTCGTGCGATGACATCAGGAGCTACCAAGCTCCGATCGTCAACGTTTTATATGTTGATATTGGGTACTGTCGGAGCTACCAAGCTCCACCAATCCCAGGGGGCCTGCTGTCCACGCCTCAGAATTGAAGACTTCGGACCTAAAATCTAAAAGTGTGAAACGTTCAAGTCATCAATATACTGTCACAACCTTTGGTACATGTACACATTTCAATTGTGCACATATACCAGGGGGCCAGCAAGACAGAGCACATTATATTGAAGACAAAAATAAAGTGAAGTTCATGGCAAAATGGATTTCATTAATTTGAAGCACTGGATTACAAAATTGGGATTATAGTAGAAGACAAAAGGAAGAAGTCCTAGCTACTATAGGATCTAAGTCCTGCGGAAGAATGTGGATACTTTCTTGGCAACCTCTTGGACGCTGGCCTTGGCGGCGTCTTCCTCTTCAGCAATGGGACCTTCAAGCACCGGGTCCAAGGAGAATTGGGGGTCTGGGCTTACATAACATGTCATCACATATTATGCGACGTTAATAGCCAAAGACTTCCCCTCTGTCTTGAGCTGGTCCGCAATAACATCGCCCATTGCATTGAGTTTGCCGCCAGCACCATTGAGAGCCACTAGCGCTCGGTCCAAGTCCAGCTCCGGGTTGTCCGGACGTACGGGACTGAAGCCTAGTGGTGTCAGTGCGTCATTGGCCCGCCCCAAGAAATCCCACACTTGAATGGACTTCGTCTCCTTCAAGCTTTGCAGCTCCTCCAGTGACTTTCGGGCAGCTGCAAGCTCTGAACCTTCTCGAGCGAGGCGCTCGACCAATTTAGCATGTTGTTGCATACTCTGAGCAACTTGCTTCTCATGGTCGGTCAGCTCCATATCCCGGAGGTGGATGCCATTCCGCCTTTCCGCCAAGTCCTTCTCCCTGCCTTTCACCTTCCCTTCCCTGGTGGCAACGTCAGCCTCTCTTTTTGAGAGCTCCTGCCCCAGTTTCCAATACTTCACCTTTTCTTCTTTGCTCCATAGATCCAACTTCTTGCTACGATCTGCCAAATTCTGTTCACCCAGTGTCAATTTTTGGGTGACCTTCGCCTCCCTTTTTACAACATCCTCCTGCTGCTCCAGGAGCTTTTCTTCCCTCGCCTCAAGGTCCGCCCGGCGCTTCAGGAGAACCTCGTTCAATATATTGAGGTTTTCGTGACGCTCATCACGCCTCTCCTTGGCTTGCTCAAGGATCTCCCTGGAGTTAGCGTCGAGCACCCAGATGGCGGCTTCCTTCTCCTCCAGCAGCTTGTCCCAGTATTCTAATTGGGCCTTTTCCCTCTTGATCCACTCCTTCTGATCAGCCAGCCTTGTCTGTGCAAGCCTGGCCTCGAAATGGAGTCTGTTACGCCAACGTCTCAAGGTGTTGCACTCCTCCTTTAGGGCTTTGCTTTCATGATCAAAGGCGAGCTGGACTTGTCGTAGGCTGGAGCAAGCGTTGTCTATGGACAACGCCAGAGGGATAGGCTCCGGGCCTGCTGGGACCATCTCCGCGGGCTCTAGAGGGTTGTCCATTACAAAAATAGGGTCCCACTCTACAAGAGAGGACCCTTGAGCTTCTGTGGCACTGGGACCGCTCTTCGGGAGCCCTTCAGCAGCAGCAGAAGAGGAACCCACTGGAGGAACTCCCACCTCCGGAGCAGAAGTTGAAGGTGCTACCTTCGGGCTTTCAGTTGTTGGCTCTGAGGGTGGAGGACCCGTTGCTACTTCTTCTGCCGCTCCGACTCAGGCCCGGGCAACTCCGGGACCACTACTTTCGGGACAGCGGCCGGGGCTTCATCCGGTGCCCTTGCCACAGTCGGCTCAGACACCGACGCGTTGGTCACTTCCGGTCCAACTATCGGAACTTCAAGCATTTCTGGCTCAGCCGTCGGATCTTCAACATCTTATGGCCCAAGGGTCGCACCTTCAACCATTTCCGGCTCAATGGTCGGGGCTTCAATTACCCCTGGCTCAGCGACCGGGGCTTCGACGACTTCCGGCTCAAAGGCCAGAGCTTTTGGCATCTCCGATACTAGAGAATCATCCTCTGCCACCATTGCCAGGGGTACATCTTTGACTTCTCCCCCGTGGTCCAGCACTACCACGGGAGCTTCCGGTGAGGACTCCGAATCCAAGTCCACGACAGCTGGCACCAGAGCTGTTGCGACTTTTGCCACCACTTGAGGAGGAGGCTCGGTGCTTGAAGCCGGAGCTTCGACACGTGCAGCCCCGGTCGCTGCGACAGGCGTCGAAGTCCCTGACCCCTTCTTCGACACCCTAGAAATAAAGGGAAGAGAAGATTAAATACACATCAAAAATAAGACTAGCATTTTAAGGTGAGCAATCAATGCTTACCTAGGGATGCTACCACCCTAGTCACCTCAGAACCTCTTCTTCTGAGGCCTAGAGCCAGATCCCACCAAGTCTGGTGAGACAACGGGTTCGGACCTCAGTTGAGGGCCACTTGCAGCAGCCGGAGTCCTCTCGGCCGGAGCTTCTTTTGGTCGGGAAGAACTCTCAGGCCTGTAGCTTTTAATCGACACTGAGGCCGGGGTTGATAACCCAGAGCTGGCGCCTCTTGAAGACGCCTGCGTCGGAGAAGGTGCAGTCATAGAGGACCAACTCCATCGGGGAGAAGGAGCCGTCATAGAGGGAGCAACCCTGACGGACCTCCCATCACCATGCTTCAGCTTCCTCTTCCAGCTGGAGGATTCAGCTGGCTCCTTACCCTTGACCTTGCCTATGTCTTCAACCCTCCGGCTCGGGGCGGAGGCAGGCCCTCCTTCGGAAGCTCTGGGGATTACCACCCTGGAGGTCGGACGCCTTTCCACCTCACCAAGGTCATCAAGCGCTGACATCTTCCTCCACAGCTCTCTTCTAAACTGCGCCTCCATGTTCAGAGGGAGGAAAGCTGCCGGCGGAACTAAGTCTTCGCCGTTGACGTTTATCCCATGCTGGAATTTCTTGAGATGAAGCTTCAAAGCTTCGTCATCCAAGTTGGATTTCAGAACAGTTTCAATGCGGTCATCATCCATCACGCTGTTGAGGGGCCACGCGAGCTTCTCCCTCTTCCTCAGTGGAGCCCATCTGTTGACCAGGAAGTTGCAGAAGACCATCTGAGGGGTCACTCCACCCTCCACGCATTCGCGGATTCTGGTCAGGACAGGGTTGAAGGCATCCGACAGCACCGGAACTAAACTCCAAGCGTCGGTGTCAACGTTGGGGAGTCCTTCGGGAAGCTCTAACCTCTCATGCTCCTCCACTGCAATGATGATCCAATCCTTCTTCCAGTCATCCCATTTGTCGGAAGGAAATGACTCCAAGTATTTGAAGGGGTAGTTCTTGCACTTCCCGAAATAGTAGAAGTCAAGAAGCTCAGTCCCCTTGCCGGTGGTTTGGATGGTGAAGAAGGTGTGAAATAGCTCGACGCAGGGGGGAACACCCACCCACATCTCGCAAAAGTGGATGAAAGTCGCCACTAGAAGAAGAGAATGGGGGCCAAGATGACACATCTGGAGACCATAAAAGTCTAGCAGCATCAAAAGAAAGGTTGAAAAAGATGGGATCAATCCCACCATGGCGTACGCAGAGAAGTACACCATGTCGCCATTACACTCCTTCTTGAGCGGAAGCTCGCCGGCGCGGATCAGGTGGCTGAAGGAGTCACTGGACCACCCCATGTAGGTTCGGACCTTCATCAAATTGTCCTTGCTCTTGAGGCGGCTCATGGGAAGACACAACTCCATCGCGGCAAAGTGGAGCGAAGGAAGAGAAAGCTAGCGAAGTTTGGGAGGATTAGAGCGCAAGTTTGATCGAAAGCGTAAAGAGTCCACAAACCGCACATACTTTCTTTCTTAACTAAGCCTCCGCGATGCTTAGATGGAAACTACAACCGGAGTGGAGTCACATTTCAAAAAT
The DNA here is from genome assembly GCA_036927565.1 of Tuctoria greenei. Lineage (NCBI taxonomy): Eukaryota > Viridiplantae > Streptophyta > Magnoliopsida > Poales > Poaceae > Tuctoria > Tuctoria greenei. Next base: position 154,969,728 of record JAYESD010000009.1, on the reverse strand, counting down.
TTACCTCGTCCATGACGAATGGGTCCGGGACCACCCCGACAAAGAGCTCCAGGTTATTACCCCAGGCGAACCGTTGTCATGATGTGCGACGGGAGACCCGAAGGTGGCACCCTGACAAGGCGCTCAGAACCGATACAGTTTTTGTATTGGGAACTAGAGACCTTCAATTGCGTGAGATCCGCACTCAAAGATCTAATCTGCCGCATTCATAACAAGCCACACGGCGATGGTTTTACCCCAGATCATCGTCCCAATGGCACATTACAAGACTTTTGAAGTTGAGGCACGAGAATCAAGGCTGGCCCCACCTTTGGTAGAATAACTTAATCCAAAGGGTTTCTCTTAAAGGTGGGCCCGAGGGCCACTGTCGGTACCTTGCGTTCTGGGTACCCTATGATACCGCAAGAAGTGCAAAAGAGTTCTACCCATCAAAATTGAAGGCGTCCTCAGGCCCCACATGTCATATTACACCGGACCCGCATCCCTCATATCGGTAGCTCCAGAGATTGACATGTGTAATGTAAATCCGGAGCTAAACTCTCGACACAGGGAAGCTCCGCGATCAACACGTGTATAATGACTCCGGACCTAACTCCCAGCAGAGGGAAGCTCCAGTGTTGACACGTGCACAATCAGTGTTGGAGCTACCTCCCCACAAAGGGAAGCTCCGAAGGTGTCACATGTGGGGCCTTCGGATCTTCATCAACGAATACATTGGTGGATCTCCTTCAGCACGGACATTCAAAGGACTGTTAAAGCGGCAAGTACAAGACTTTGTGAGACCTATGTGTGCTAAATACATTGGCTTGTACTGAATTCATTAGCTTTGATGATATAAGTTCTTCAATTCTGCCAAAACACCCCTTTTAGCAAGGTCCAACTCTAGCTTCGAGCTTCTGCAAGGTCCGATAATAGGTTCGACTTGCTTTGTCAGAGTCCAACATGTTTTTTGGATAGCTCCGGTGAGATTTGTCTTTAGATCCGGCATGTCTTTGATAGCTCCGACATGTCTTTGTTAAGCTCTGATATGTTTTGCTAGGTCCGACTTATGTTGGTTAGCCCCGACATGTTTTTTTAGCTCTAGCGCTAGGTTGTACTAGCTTTGGTAAGCTTCGACGCTAGGTTGTACTAGTTTTGGTAAGCTCTGGCGCTAGGTTGTACTAGCTTTGGTAAGCTCCGGTGTTAGGTTGTACTAGCTTTTGTGAGCTCCGGCTCAAGCTCTAGTTAGTTTTGGCAAGATTCGAAGCTTGATCGCAATGTTCCTATTTTTACTGTGAAATGTTTTGAACTTGCTTTACATTGTTGGAAAGATTTCTTAGTATTCATTTGTTAAGTTTTTGGTGCGTTTTGGTTGATATGGTTGATATAATTTTGCTATTGTTTGCAACATGCTTATGTGAGGTGCTCACCTAAGGTGTTGTGTTCAGAACTAACTTGAGTCAAGTCGCGGACTTGGGCTCGTACGGATTGGTTGTTTATTCATGTGCAGGTGTTGCTTGAGTTCAAGACATGGCTGGTGACGGGATCCATTGAACTAGTCTTAGGGAGAATATGAGGTTCAACAACCATGTTCGGGAGGAATTGTGGTTGAGTTGATCGGGAGTGATGAGTAGGGTTAGGCCCGATCTTCCGAAAGGTATGTCGATTGGGGTGGAGAACTCGACGTTGATGATCCGCGGCACTCGAGCGGTTCGAGTACCCCTGCAATCACTACACCACGGCTCCGTTGGTTATCAACCGTGCTGCACACGCTTGACCTCGCCAAGAAGGCTAATCCCTGCAAGTGCAATCGAGAACACGAGCAAGAACGTAGAAGACACGATTGGAAATCGCGAAATTGGGGTCTCACAAACCGTAGAACGGCGATTTTATTTATCTAAGCAAAACCCACCGAATATGACCGGCGGCTGCAGTATTTATAGGCTAGAGTTCGACCAAAACACGATTAGACGCGTCCCTAATGGACTCTTACGGGATACAAGGCCCAAAGGCCCGATTCGGTGGCGCAGCACCGGACAGAAATCTGGACTCGACTTGTTTCGACGATTCCCAATGACTCCGGAGGAATTTTGAGGTGGGACCAGAACCATTGGAAAGTTTATCTTCTCCTCTTTCCGTGCATATGTAGAACGTCGAAAACGGAGTCCGTATGCCTCCTGGACGTCTGTTTTAAGGTGGACTGCTCCTGGACTCCGAGTTGAACTCGAGTCCGAGTTGTAAACTATTTCCATCTACTTGTGGACGTCCCAGGTGGTTGTCCACGCTCCCAAGGCCTCCTTCCTTCACTTGTTGATCTTCTCCATTATTCCTAATAACAATTAAATCATCACATAGCAATCTATTCTCAAACTCACATGCAAAAGAAGTTAAGAACGAATTCACCTGCTGATTTAATAACCGTGCCCGTGCTCTTGTGATTGGTCCTTGCAGTTCAATGCGCGTCTCTGCTGTTGTGATGTCCTCATCATCCTCCCCCTCTTGAATTGGAGTCGTCCTCGACTCAAGTTCATCTTCTTCTCCCAAGTACGGTCGCAAATCTGAAATGTTAAATGTAGGACTAACCCCAAAATCGGGAGGCAATTCAAGCTTATATGCATTATCATTAATCTTTTCAACGATCTTAAAAGGACCAGCAGCTCGTGGCATAAGTTTAGATTTTCTCAAGTCGGGAAATCGCTCTTTTCTCAAATGTAACCACACCAAATCGCCCGGTTCAAGTTTTACTTCTTTTCTACCTTTACTACCTGCAATCCTATACTTCTCATTCATCATTTCAATATTTTTCTTTGTAGTTTCATGCATCTTAAGAATGAATTCAGATCGTTGTGTAGCATCCAAATTTATAGTTTCAGAAGGAGGCAAATGTAGTAAATCAATAGGAGCACGGGGATTGAAACCATACACTACCTGGAATGGACTTACCTTTGTCGTGGAGTGAACGGATCTGTTGTAAGCAAATTCTATATGTGGTAAACACTCCTCCCACAACTTCAAATTTGTTTTCAAGACAGCCCGTAACATAGTGGATAAAGTACGATTAACTACCTCGGTCTGTCCATCCGTTTGTGGGTGACATGTAGTTGAAAACAGCAACTTGGTTCCCAATTTATACCACAAAGTTCTCCAAAAATGACTTAAAAATTTTGCATCACGATCAGAAACAATGGTATTTGGCACACCATGTAAACGAACAATTTCCGTCATAAATAAATCAGCAATGTGTGAGGCATTATCATTCTTATGACAAGGTATAAAGTGTGCCATTTTGGAAAAACGATCAACAACTACAAAAATACTATCCCTCCCCCTCTTAGTCCTAGGCAATCCCAAAACAAAGTCCATAGAAATATCCTCCCAAGGTACACTAGGAACAGGAAGAGGCATATAAAGACCATGTGGGTTAAGACGAGACTTAGCTTTGTTGCAAGTAGTGCATCGTGACACGTAGCGCTCGACATCACGCCTCATCTTTGGCCAAAAGAAGTGTGTGGACAGCACGTCTTCAGTTTTCTTCACTCCAAAATGTCCCATCAAACCTCCTCCATGTGCTTCCTGCAAAAGCAATAGACGAACGGAGCTAGCTGGAACGCATAGCTTGTTAGCACGATAGAGGAGACCCTCTCGCAGCACATATTTATTCCAAGTTCTTCCTTCTCTACAATTTTCAAAAGCAACTTTGAAGTCCAAATCAGTAGGATATAATGCTTTAATTGTTTCCAAACCAAAGATTTTATGATCAAGTTGGGACAGCATGGTATAACGCCTAGATAATGCATCGGCAATGATATTTTCCTTCCCTTTCTTATGCTTAATGATGTATGGAAACGACTCTATGAACTCAATCCATTTAGCATGTCGTTTATTCAGATTGGTTTGACACTTAAGATACTTCAATGATTCATGATCGGAATGTATGACAAACTCCTTAGACCAAAGATAATGTTGCCAAGTTTGTAATACACGGACTAAGGCATACAATTCCTTATCATAAGTGGAGTAATTCAGAGAAGGACCATGAAGTTTTTCACTAAAGAAAGCAACGGGTTTACCTCCTTGTATGAGAACGCCTCCAATACCAATGCCGCTTGCATCGCATTCTAGCTCAAAGGTCTTGTCAAAATCAGGAAGTTGTAGTAATGGTGCTTGTGTAAGCTTCGATTTGAGAGCATCAAAAGCTTGTTGCTGCTGTTCGCCCCATCGAAATGGAACTCCCTTCTTCGTTAGCTCATGTAGAGGTGCTGCAATGGTGCTGAAATCCCGCACAAAGCGTCGATAAAATCCTGCAAGACCAAGAAAACTACGAACCTGTGTGACGGTAGTTGGGGCTGGCCAGCTGGTGATTGCTTCAATTTTTGCCTCATCCATCTCAATTCCCTGCGAGGAAACGACATAGCCAAGAAACGAGACTCGATTGGTGCAAAAAACGCACTTTTCGAGGTTACCAAACAAACGTGCATCTCTCAAAACAGTAAAAACAGCACGTAAATGATCAAGATGTTCATCATATGACTTGCTGTAAATGAGGATATCATCAAAGTAAACCACCACAAATTGTCCAATGAAAGCACGTAAAACCTCGTTCATTAATCGCATAAAGGTGCTGGGTGCATTAGTTAAACCAAAAGGCATGACTAACCACTCATAAAGTCCAAACTTGGTTTTAAATGCAGTTTTCCATTCATCTCCTAGTGCCATTCTAATTTGGTGGTAACCACTACGCAAGTCAATTTTTGTGAAGATGATAGCACCACTCAATTCATCAAGCATGTCATCTAATCGAGGAATAGGATAACGATATCGAATGGTGATGTTATTAATCGCTCGACAATCAACACACATGCGCCAACTACCATCTTTCTTAGGAACCAAAAGAACAGGAACGGAACAAGGGCTAAGGCTTTCACGAATGTACCCGCGGTCCAAAAGATCTTGGACTTGTCGCTGAATTTCCTTAGTTTCTTGTGGATTCGCCCTGTAAGCTGCACGATTTGGCAAACTTGCTCCTGGAATCAAATCGATCTTGTGTTCAATGCCTCTCATCGGTGGTAAACCAGGGGGTATCTCGGAGGGAAACACATCCTCAAACTCCTGCAAAAGGTTAGCAACAGCAGGGGGCAATGCAATAGACAATTCATGAAGTGAAAACATGGCTTCTTTGCAAACTAAAGCATAGCACATCCCCTTAGCATCGAATAAATCAGCAAGTTCAGATTTAGTTGCGAGCAATGATGGTGATTTTAACTTAATAACTTGCTGTTTTTCAGATTCTAATTTAGTTGCGTTGCCCTCACGAATTTTACTCTTCTCAAAATGCACAATTTCAGCAGGAGTCATGGGGAGCAAAGTGATTTTCTTTCCCTTATGCATGAGAGTATATTTATTGGTTCTACCATGATGAATAGCATCTGTATCAAATTCCCAAGGACGACCCAATAAAAGAGAACAAGCATCCATAGGAACAACATCAAAATCAGCAAAATCATGGTATGAACCAATTGAAAAATGGATTCTCGCTGTTTGTGTTACCCGAACCTTACCGCTGTTGTTGAACCATTGAATGTGGTACGGATGAGGGTGTGCTCTTGTTGTCAAACCGAGTTTCTTGACGACGTCCGTGTTTACCAAGTTATTGCAGCTACCTCCATCAATTATAGTGTGTACACGGCAGTCCTTGACGACGAGAAACATGTGGAAGAGGTTGTGTCGTTGTAGCTTGTCGTCGGTCTCCACTTTGGAGCTCAAGGCACGCTGCACAATGATGCTCCTATAGTTCTCCGTCGCCGCTGCACCAAGTACCTCTTCTTCGGTGTGTTCGTCATTTGGATCTGTAAAGTCAGTAGCAAGAGAATATTCATCTTCAACATCCGAAGTACTATCATACCCGCCATCGTCGCGTGCTATGTATGCTCGTTTGCTCGGGCAATCTCTCATCATATGACCAAGTCCCTGGCAGCGGTGACACTTAATGTCGGAAGTACGACCCGTAGAAGGAGTGGACAACGAAGGCTTGAATGATGTCGCCTTGCTGCCTTCCGGCACGCGAGAAGGTGGAGCAGCAGGTATAGTTCGTTGGCCGCCATTGGGTGGTGTAGTCGCTGCACAGGGGGCCGAAGATGGTGCTGTTTTGGATGGTGTAGTTGCTGCACGCGGCGTGAAGTTGCTCCTCGTGCGTTGTTGCTGTTGTTGTCGGCCCTGCAATTCTTTTTCTGCCAACATAGCAAGCTGAAACAATCTGTTAACAGTATCATATTCTTTGTAATCAACAATGTCCTGAATTTCACGCCTCAACCCCCCATAAAAACGAGCTATTTTATCATCCATGTCCTCCACTACCCCACAACGTAGCATACCCTTTTGTAACTCTTGATAATACTCCTCTACGGACATGTTACCTTGGTCTAAACGCTGCAATTTTTTGCGAAGGTCCCGCTGAAAAGATGGAGGAACAAATCGAACACGCATAGCTTCCTTTAATCTATCCCATGTTGGAGGATCAGTTCTAGTTTTAACAAGTTCATTCCACCATATGATAGCAAAGTCCTTAAACTCACTAGTGACTTGACGAACTCTATGTTGTTCAGGAACAAGATGGGAATTAAATTTTTGCTCTACTGTCATCTCCCAATCAAGATAAGCCTCAGCATCATAAGCACCAGAAAAAGAGGGTATAGTAAATTTCACTTTAGCAAAAGGATCATCAGGAGGGCGGTTATAATTGTTATGATTATTACCTCCCATACCTCGACGATAAAGTGGCAGTCTTGGCTGATTACTGTGATCTTCCAGTTCATCATAAGCATTGTCTTCTTGTCTTCCAGCGAGAGGCAACCGAGCCTCAAAAGTATTCATCCGAAGAGCAAGGTCATCCAGTTTGCGAGTCAAGTTCGCCAATGACTCCTCCGTTGATGCGTTGTATTTGGCGAACATATCACGTAACTCAACATGTTGAACACATTCGTCATTATTTTCTTCTCCTGCCATTGTTAGTAAGAAACAAAAGACAACAAAAAAATGTTATCCCTATCAACTACAGTGACAATGTGGAAGGTGGAAGAAAAGAATCTCTCTCGCTCAAGCGTCTTACCACGCTCTTACAAGTGTTCTTACCGACACAGCAGGTGGTGTGGACGGTGAGATGAACCAATGAAGCGTGGGGTGATTGCAAAGGTACCTGTTATGCTCAAGAGAAAGGTGGAGCTTGGATGGTATAATATGGTGGCTAATAAGCAGAAAATCGTTAACAGCTAAACAAAGTTGAATAAGTATTCAATGTAGGAAACTGTTGCTGGTCAACTGAGTGCCCTAGAGCCTAGCACAACACAAGGAAGTATCAAGGCAAAAGAAAGACAGAATGATATAACCAAACAAACAGCACCAAGTGGTATAGGCCAATTGCTTTAATATGCGTGCTCTTCACTATTTTTTTTTTCTTTTTTGTAATATTTTTTTGATATTTTTTCTTTACTCAGTAGCAACAATATAGGAAGCACACAAATTTGCAGCTCAATTGGATGTAATATGCGGCCTATAGAAAATCAAGAAGGTTCTTTAAAATTCGTGCTGAAACTTCGGAGGCCGGATAGCCTATCTTCCGAGGGGAATTTGGGCAATCTAATTTCGCCGAACGCGGCTATGCCGCGGAAAATCAGATGCGAAATTTCGCGTAGATGAATTTGAAAAAAAAATTCGCCCGATTTCGAGTTCGTATGCGAAAGTTATGGCCGTTTTAAGGTAGGCTGTCCGAGTTACGTTTTTTTGGATGTTGATTCCAACTCGGTTTGAGAACAGAACTCGCAAACGGATACGAAAACGATCGGGAATTTGCACAGCAACTAATGGGGTGGTGTGTGATGATTCAAGGATGAATGGCACAAATATTTGTCACCTAATCTAGGGCTGGCGATGCGGGAGTTCACGCAAGGCGGCTAGCTAGGGCAAACCGATGAACGTGGCGGATCGGTTTGTTATTTAGGGATTGTGGAATAGGTGTCGAATAGCAAGAAAACAAGGACGAAACACGATAACTAGGACCAAAAAACACAAAGCTAAACCAGCAACAAGACTCAACCACACGAATGCAAACTCAACAATGCAAACTGAAAAACGAAACTGCAGGCACTATAGTCTGGGAAGCGGGAAAAACGATCTAATTTTTTTTTTTGTGGCTTTTTTGTGGACTCTAGGTACGAAACAAAATCGATCTAATGGAAGGAAGAAAAACAAAGATACCTCACGGGCAACCTGGAAATCTGATACCAATTGATGAGTAGGGTTAGGCCCGATCTTCCGAAAGGTATGTCGATTGGGGTGGAGAACTCGACGTTGATGATCCGCGGCACTCGAGCGGTTCGAGTACCCCTGCAATCACTACACCACGGCTCCGTTGGTTATCAACCGTGCTGCACACGCTTGACCTCGCCAAGAAGGCTAATCCCTGCAAGTGCAATCGAGAACACGAGCAAGAACGTAGAAGACACGATTGGAAATCGCGAAATTAGGGTCTCACAAACCGTAGAACGGCGATTTTATTTATCTAAGCAAAACCCACCGAATATGACCGGCGGCTGCAGTATTTATAGGCTAGGGTTCGACCAAAACACGATTAGACGCGTCCCTAATGGACTCTTACGGGATACAAGGCCCAAAGGCCCGATTCGGTGGCGCAGCACCGGACAGAAATCTGGACTCGACTTGTTTCAACGATTCCCAATGACTCCGAAGGAATTTTGAGGTGGGACCAGAACCATTGGAAAGTTTATCTTCTCCTCTTTCCGTGCATATGTAGAACGTCGAAAACGGAGTCCGTATGCCTCCTGGGCGTCTGTTTTAAGGTGGACTGCTCCTGGACTCCGAGTTGAACTCGAGTCCGAGTTGTAAACTATTTCCATCTACTTGTGGACGTCCCAGGTGGTTGTCCACGCTCCCAAGGCCTCCTTCCTTCACTTGTTGATCTTCTCCATTATTCCTAATAACAATTAAATCATCACATAGCAATCTATTCTCAAACTCACATGCAAAAGAAGTTAAGAACGAATTCACCTGCTGATTTAATAACCGTGCCCGTGCTCTTGTGATTGGTCCTTGCAGTTCAATGCGCGTCTCTGCTGTTGTGATGTCCTCATCAGGGAGGTTGCACAAGATGTTTGAATCAAGAACAATGCATATGAAGGTATCGTGGACGTCGTTGGAAGATGTTTGCACGTATGCAAGGAGTGCATGGGCGTGGCTACATGGTTCCGAGGCGTGATGAAGAGATGTGGACATAAATAATTGGTCGGAAAGGTCCAACCGACTAGGTTATGGACTCAAGCTGCGGTTGAGTCGTGGTTGACTCAAATATGGGAAGATTTGAGTTTGTTATGATAGGATTTCATGTGGGTCACGAATTTGAGTTGTTTTAGGAATTTGGGATATGTTCCTAAGGTGTTTGGAAGTCTTAAGATTGCTTCTATCCGCATATAGAAGAGTCCTAAGTAGTTATGGAAAGTTTCGATTCATGATTTGAGTAGGATTAGAGTCCTAGTTGAGATTGGGTTGACCTAAGGGTTGGTTATATAAGCAAGGGAGGCCAGAGCTCGTGTTAGACGACTTTGCAGGTTGTTCCTCTTGTTTCTATTGAATAAAATTCGTAGTTTAAATGAACTTTTGTGCCTTGTTCGTCCAACTTGTTTCTGTCAAGTTTTTTCGTCGAGTTTCTGCGCAGCACTACCTTGTTTCAGTGGTTTTATCATAACTCGAGTTTTACAAATCCAATTGGCGTGATTCTTGTTGGGTTGTCTTCAAAACTTGATTTTCTATCATCTGTGAAAATTCACGATCATTGTATTTGTTGTTTCTGATCTATACGAGTTTCTTTGCAGTGTTTCAAAATTATTTTTCTCGGGTAGGACAAATTCACCTTTGTTCGATCTTTCGATCGTAACTTGAGTTTCTCTCAACAGATTTGAGTAATTCTTATTGTGTTGTCTTCGTGACTTGATTCTATCTTATATTTATCACTTTTGTCATGGTGAAACACGTTTAGATTAGTCTCACACACTATTTATTTAACGAGTCATTTTTCTGCTGAGGGTTTTTATTGCTTCCGCTGAAAAGTTTTAATCTACTGTTCACCCCCCTCCGGTAGCTTTTCACGTGCTCTTCGATCCTACAGACTTGATTGCATGTCGTTAATGTTGTATTAATGACACACGATCAGAGTACTGTTAATAGAGGTAACGCAGCCATTAAGGCACGCTATCACACTATTAACCATGCTTAATACCAGTAGACAGTATATTAGGCTATTTAATACGCCAGGGCCACATGTTAGGCCAGACTAATGATGTAATGGTTAGTCCTTGGACTATAAAAGGGCTGAGTCACACGATACAGAGAAAAAAATTTGAGCCAGACACTACGTTTTCCATCGATTCATAATACAACACACACACACACACTCCGTGGAGTAGGGTATTATGCTCAGGCGACCCGAACCACGTAAATCTCTTGTGTCGCCATCTTGATCTTGATCTCTGCGTGCCCCAACTATAACAAGAACCTCCGCGGGCTACACTTTAGTAGTGCCGGGGAAAGTGTCGTTGCTACACTTCGACACCTTCACATGCATTATTCTTGATTCAAATATGTTGCGCAACCTTCCGATCAAGTCAACCACAATTCCTCCCGAACTTGGTTGTTGAACCGCATCTTCTCCCTAAGACTAGTTCAATGGATCCCGTCACTAGCCATGTCTTGAACTCAAGCAACACCTGCACGTGAATAAACAACCAATACTTCCGATCACAAGTCCTTGAGTTGACTCTCGTTAGTTCCGAAACCACAACACCTTACGTGAGCACATCACATAAGCATGTTGTAAAACCATGGTAAAACGATATCAGCCATATCAACCAAAACGCACCAAAAACTTAGCAAATGAATACTAAGCAATCTTTCTAACAATGTAAAGCAACTTCGAAACAATTCACAGTAAAAACAGGAACATTGCGATCAAGCTCTAAATCTTGCCAAAGCTAGCCAGAGCTTGAGCTGGAGCTTACCAAAGCTAGTACAACATAGCGATGGAGCTTACCAAAGCTAGTACAACCTAGCGCCGAGACTTATCAAAACTAGTACAACCTAGCCCCGGAGCTTACCAAAGCTAGTACAACCTTGTGTCGGAGCTTAGAAAAACATGTCGGAGCTAAACAACATAAGTCGGACCTAGCAAAACATATCGGAGCTTAACAAAGACATGTCGGAGCTATCAAAGGCATGCCAGAGCTAAAGACAAAGCTCACCGGAGCTATCCAAAAACATGTTGAACCTTGACAAAGCAAGTCGGACCAATTGTCGGACCTTGTAGAAGCTCGGAGTTAGATTCGTACCTTGCTAAAAAGGGTGTTTTGGCATAATTTTAGAACTTATATCATCAAAGCTAATGTATTTAGTACAAACCAATGTATTCAACACACATAGTCTCACAATCTCCCCCTTGATGAATGCATTGGCAACACCATTTAAAATCTGAACATTGGCTTATTCACATTAAAAGTTTTGAAAACAATTTCTCCCCCATTGTAAAACATAAATAAAATGAGAAGAAAAACAAATTCTCCTGCCGAGAAGAATCGTGCCAAAACAATTGTGAATATGTGATGTGTAATTAATTTCTCCCCCTTGCATACTTACCTTTTCTAAAAATTCACATATTGTCTCTCCCCCTTTGACAATGTATTCAGCAAGGTACAAAAGAGAAATTTTAATTGTTATGAGCATATTATAACATATACATATAAAACAAAGCCCATCCAAGTCATACTATCAAGTAACTTACACTATCACAACATTGAGATATATAAAGTAGTGTAAGCCATGCTAGAGATTAAATGTTATTTTCAATTTAAGCAAGTCATGATCTCATAAACTTAACTATTTCAAGACTTGAAAGCATGACACTTGTTGTTGCATTTTATTATTTTTCAAGGCACAAATTTAAATTATATGATATTTGCAAGAGATTATATGCGCATCTGCCTTATTCTAACCAACCAAGCCAAGCCTATGTCATTTGACAATCAGAAGCTTAAGGACATGATTTTAGTCATACACAACTTCTTCTAAGTTCATATCTAAGTGCAATGATAAGCCATCTCAAAAGAAGAAGTGTGATGCATGCATATTCTCTTGATCTTTTCTCAATTTTTATTTGTTCATAAAAACTCAACATGTGAGTTGATTACTTGATTGATTCTTTATAATTAAAAGCACTTGTGAGCATGCAACAAGTTCAAAACAGCAAGAAAGTTCGATCATGACCAAATTTAGTGTAAGTAATTATTCCAATTACTAGACATGGCAAAAACTACAAAATGTATAACAACGAGTAATGTAGTAAGAACTTTCAGCATGTAAAAGAAATTACAAATTCATATATGTATGAAATACTATGCTCATATTATTTTAAGTTCAGCTTCACACATAGACTTTCCAAGTTTCAAAACTCCACCTCAATGTAAGCCATGAGGATGCATAACCCCTATTTCACTACGAATGAAACAAAAACAAGTGAAATCCGACGGTTTTATAAAAATGTCAGCCAATTGTTGTTCGGTATCTACATGGTGAAGCACAATATTTTCTTTTTCAACATTATCACGGAGAAAGTGATACCTAATGTCAATGTGATTAGTTCTAGAATGTTGCACGGGGTTTTTAGCAATACAAATGGCACTAGTGTTGGCACAAAACAGTGGAACACAATATAGATCAACCCCATAGTCCTTAAGTGTTTGAACAATCCATAGAATTTGTGAGCAAGCACTAGCAGCAGCTACATATTCAGATTCAGATGTGGATTGTGCAACTGAGTTTTGTTTTCTAGAGTATCAATCAACAAGTGAATTACCAAGAAAATTACAAGCACCGAAAGTACTTTTCCTATCAATCCTACAACCCGCAAAATCAGCATCCGAAAAAGCTTTCAAATTAATGGTTGAGGAAGAAGGAAGAAAAATGTCAAATTCTTGAGTTCCTTGTAAGTACCTGAGAATCCTTTTGAGGGCTTGACGATGTGAAGCACGTGGGGGGGGGGGGGCTTGAAACCGTGCACAAAGACATACGCTGAATCGTATGTCCGGTCTTGATGTCGTGAGGTACAAAAGTGATCCGATCATGCTTCTATATTCTTTTTGATCCACAGGTTCACCATCTTCATCAAGTTCAAGTGTTGTTGTTGTTGTTCCCATTGGTGTTCGAAGAGACTTGCTTTTGTCCATGTTGAAGCGCCTTAAGAGGTCTTTTATATACTCCGTTTGATGCACAAAGGTACCCTCCTTGGTTTGCTTGATTTGCAGCCCCAAAAAGTACGTGAGTTATCCTATCATACTCATCTCAAATTTTGAACTCATCATAGCTGAAAACTTGGACACAAGATCATGAGAAGCACAACCAAAGATAATATCATCCACATACACTTGAACGAATAATGAGTCATTGCCATGCCTAAGCACAAAAATAGTTTTATCAACCTTGCCCATGGTAAATCCCTTTTTAAGTAAGAATATTTTTAACCTATCATACCATGCTCTAGGGGCTTGTTTGAGACCGTACAAGGCTTTGGACAGTTTGTAAACATGATTAGGAAAATCTGGATTTTCAAAATCCGGTGGTTGTTTGACATAAACCTCCTCATCTATGTATCCATTAAGAAAAGAACTTTTAACATCCATTTGATATAGCTTAAAACCTTTAGATGCAGCAAAAGATAACAAAATTCTTATGGCTTCTAATCTAGCAATAGGAGCAAAAGTTCCATTGAAATCTAGACCTTCATCTTGAGTGAAACCTTGAGAAACCAACCTAACCTTATTCCTAACCACAACTCCATCCTCACTTTGTTTATTTTTAAACATCCATTTAGTTCCAATTAAAGTGTGACCTTGAGGTGGAGGTACAAGTTTCCAAACATTATTTCTTTCAAAATTTTCTAACTCTTCTTGCATGGCAATAATCCAAGATTCATTAGTGAGTGTGTGTGATATATCTTTGGGTTCAAAAGAAGCAACAAAAGCAGAATGAGCATGAGAGTTTGGATCCTAAAACCTCGACTGTGTGACTCGTTCGTGCAATATTCCAATAATTTTTTGTGGAGGATGACATTTGAGAACCCGGAGGGTAGTGGACACTTCACAAGCTTCTTCTTCTTCATGTTCATCACAAATCGATGAGCTTGTGACTTGAGGAGGATCTGGACCAACAATGGTGGTCATCGGTTCTGGCTGTGAATCAAAATCAGAAGCTGGAACAATGTCATTAGCTGTTGAATTTTCAGGCAGCAACTTCATCTCTTCCTCATCTTCAACGAAAATGCTCTCCCCCTGCGGATATGGATCCGGACCTGCAATGTTCGAGCTAGTACATGGGCTAGCTTCATCAAAATACACCTCACAAGTCTCCACAATTTTGTTAGTGTCAAGTAAAAGCACACGGTAGTCTCTAGTATGAGATGAATAACCAAGAAATATGCCATCAATGGATCTAGGTTCAAATTTATCAAGATTACCATGTTTCTTAACAAAGCATTTGCAACCAAAGACCCAAAAGTGTGTAACACTAGGCCTACGTGCAAACCGGAGCTCATATGGTGTTTTACCTAGCTTAGCGCGCAAGAAAACACGATTTGAGACATAACAAGCGGTTGCAATTGCATCAGCCCAAATTTTTCCTAGGAGTTTGATATTCATCAAGCACAGTCCTAGCCATATAAACTAAGGTTATGTTCTTTCTTTCTACAACACCGTTTTGTTGAGGTACATATGTTGAAGAAAATTGATGATCTATTCACTTTCAGCACAAAAGTGATCAAAAGATTGATTTTTAAATTTGGTTCCGTTGTCACTTCTAATTGCTTTTAAAGATCTTGGGTGATCAATTGATAATCTAAAAATAAAGTTCTAAAGTGACTAAAAGCTTCATTCTTAAATGCCATAAAGTAAACCCAAGAGTATCTAAAATAATCATCAACAATCACAAGAACATACCATTTACCTCCAAAGGGTTGAACACGTGAAGGTCCTACGGTGTTAAGGTGCAAAAGTTGACCCGGTTCAGTTGTCATGATCATTGTGAGAGGAGTATGTGAACCTGCAACCATCTTAGCATGTCTACATGTAGAGCACACAATTTCTTTGTCCCCTTTAAGCTTAGGCAACCCACGTATGCGATCAAGAGCACTAACACGAGTGAAATTATCAAAGCCTACGTGACCAAGTCTATGATGCCAAAAATATAAGTCTTTGAAATCATTAGCAACTAGACACCTATGCTTAGACATATCAAAATCATCTTTAAAAACTCTTCCAAACTGTGACATGTTAAAAATAAGCTCACTGTTTGAATTTACAACTTTGCAGCAATTTTTAGTGAAAATAATTTCCAGATTTTCATCTAGCAATTGTGAAACAGAAAGCAAGTTGTATTTCAAATTTTTGACAAGTGCCACATCCTTCAAAGTGTAGTGATCATTTACTCTAACCGAACCCTTAGCAATTATAGGAGTTGAAAAATTATTGGCAAAAGTAACATTCTCTACATGTGACACAAAAGAGAGAGAGGAGAACTATTCTTTGTTACCGGTCATGTGGCGTGAGCAAACTGAATCCACAATCCAAATGTTCTCCTTCCTCAAGTGCCTAACCTACATAGAAGCACAATACATCGATGACTCAACACTAGGGTTAGTCAAAAGGCATTTAGGAATCCAATACTAAGTCACACGACGTCCAGCAGGAATAACACACAAAAGCTGAGATAAAACAACAGGTTTATGAGCCAAAGCTTGAGGATTTTTGTACTCAACTACTGTCCTACGATATGTTACATGTGTAGCACAAAAACAGTAGGTTTGGGAGCAAACTTTGCATGTTTTCGACTCATTACAGTAGATTGCATGTTCCTATCATTCGGTTTAGCAAGTGCAGCAAATTTTGCATGAAAGTTATGAGATCTAGCAATCATTCTTTCCTTTTTCTGTTGTTTAGCTAGTCTATAACAAAAATCTATAACATGACCATCTCTACCATAGTAGGTACAATGAAATTTAACTTTGTGTTCATGTCTAGATGAGCAAGCAACACTTTTATTTGAAACCGAATGAGACAACACTTCTGCAAATTTGAAAACCACTTCTTTCTGTTTAGGAACTGTTTGCATCAAACCACTTCCTAATGACTTTACAATTTTAGGTGGATGTGCCTTAGCATGAGCATGAGAATCAAAACCTAAACCAGTTTTATCATTGCAAGACTTGGAAGAATTCAGCAGTAAGTTTAGGTTCTTATTCACATTACAAAACCAATCTAATGTCCTATGCATGTTATCAAGTTTATTGGACAGATCAAGGCAATTTTCATATGAAGTTTTTCCTTTTAATTTGCAATTGGAACAATATTCAACTTCATGAGAACGTAAAGCATTGCTCAATATAGAAATTTCATTCATAGCATCTTGTAGTTTCTTATGAAGATCATCACAAGTAGAACAATGCAAATCAATTGTAGATTAACTAGCATCTTTTAAGTTTTTATCATTAAGTGCAGCAAGCTCTCTATTCTTTTCAATTTCTAACTCAAGTTTATCAAGTGTGGAAGTGTGCACACTTCTGAATGAGGACAATTGTTCATATATTAAATCACATGAGGGACATGCATCATCACCAGGAATCAAAGTTTATAAACGGTTGATTTCATATTCTAGTGATTCAATTTTAGCAGCACTATCCCTAAGCTTTTTGTCTTTTTTTTTAACTATAATAGTGGTACGAGAAATAGCTTCACACATTTCTTCGCGAGTAGGACATACCTCTTCATTGTCGCTGTTGTATTCTGCATCCTGCATACTTGATCTTGATTTGCCCGCCATGAAGCATAAGTTTGCCAAATCATCTTCATCTTCGTCACTTCCAATGTCCACATCGCTTGAGCCAAGTTCTTGAAGTGCGGTGATGAAGCTGTTTATCATTTTGCGTCCTATAGTACCCTTCTTTTTCTTGTTGGAGTTTCCAAGTGTGGTCTTGACTTTGTTCTGCTTTTCCTCATGGATAGAAGGACATGAAAGATTAGGGCATTCTGTACAAAAGTGTCCTGTCTTACCACATTCAAAACAACGCTGAGGTCTGGAGCTTCCTCTCCTTCTAGTTCTCACATTTTGCAATGCTTTTGAGAATCTAGTAGAGATGAGTGCTAACTCCTCTTCTGGAAATTCATCAATCTGTTCAAGGGTTAGAGAGGACAACAAAGCAAGTGTACCACAAGATGAAGATTGACGGGAGCTAGGCATGTCACGTTGAGAAACAAAAGCAATAGACTTGTTGGGGTTCTTACGTGATAAGATGTCAATTTCATGAGTTTTTAGTTTAGAGTAAAGTACATCTAATGTAATAGAACTCATGAAAGTTGATTCACGAATAGATGTAACTTTCATCTCCGAGATTGACATGTCGAATACACTATGAAGTTGCCTAGCATTCTCAGCATCAGAAAACTTAACATTGACACTACGCAGATTGCTGAGAATTTTATTGAAACAAGCAAAAAGGTCATCAATAGACTCATCGGGTTGCATCTCGAAACACATGTATTACTTTTTGAACATATCTTGTCTCACCTCCTTGATCGTGTTGGATCCTTCGTGATAGTCACAAAGCGCTCTCCACATATCGTATCCCGATCGGAGGTATGCAACGCAGTCAAAGTCGCTCTGAGTGAGTCCTTGGATGATCAAGTTTCGGGCTTTGTTATTATTGTCGATGTCCCGTAGGTTTGTAGCCGTAACTTGATCATTTGGTGGCACTTCATAAGGTTTGTATACCTTTTTACCATATGCCTAAGCCTTGCACCTGTATAAAAGCTTTCATGCGTGCTTTCCAAACCTGAAAATCAATGCCAACAAAGACACAGGGTTTTGCGGAGTACTTCTCCATGATGATTAGTCAAAACACGTGTAAATCACAAATATTAGAGCAACCTGGCTCTAATACCAATTGTAGGATCGAATATCACGTGAAAAGCTACCAGAGGGGGGGTTGAATGGTAGATTAAAACTTTTTCAGCATAAGCAATGAAAACCCCTCGGCGGAAAAATGATCTGTTAAAGAAATCGTGTACAAGACTAATCTAAACGTGTTTCACCGTGAAAAAAGTGATAGATATAAGAGAGAATCAAGTCACGAAGACTACACAACAAGAATCACTCAAATCCGTCGAGAGAGTCTCAAGTTACGATCGAAGGATCGAACAAAGGTCAATCTGTCCTATCCGAGAAAAACAGTTCTGGAACACTGCAAAGAAACTCGTGTAGATCCAAAACCACAAATCCAATGACCATAATGTAACACCCTAAATTTTCACATCATGCATTGCATAGATGATCATGCATTAAACACTAATAGAATAAAAGAAAAATAATAAAACATGCATATACAAATATGTGTAGCAAAAAGAAGAAAAAAAATAATAGTTATAGCCTAAAACTTGTATTAGGGAATAAGTATAAAAATTATAATAATAAAAAATATATATAAAAGATATAAATAAATAATACATATATAATAAGAAATATATATATATATAAAAGGTAAATGAATAAAATAAATAAGATAAATAAAAATAATAATTATAAATATATATATAATAAAAGAAAAAGAAAAAAAAAGAGGGGACCGCTGGCCAGGCGGCCGAGCCGGCCTAGCCAGCCGGCCCCGATTCCCGCCAACGCGCGCCCCGCAGGCGCCCCCCCGCGCGCGAGCGCCGCCCCCCCCCCCCCCCCCCCCCCCCCCCCCCCCCCCGCTGGGCCCCGCTCCGCGCCAGCCCCGGCGCGCTCGGCCGCGCGTCCGGCCCCAGCGCGCCTCGGCCTCCCGCCCCGGTACGACTCCGCGTGGACTCCCGAATCGCTCCCGGTAACCGTCGCGCCTATAAAAGGCCCCGAAGGGCTCACGATCTTGACGCCAATGCCCCAGGTAAAAACCTAGCCGCCGGGAAAATACCAGGAGTCCAGAGAGCTGCGCCCAGGGAAGAAAAAGGAGGAAAAGAAGGGGAAGAAGAGGAAGAAAAAGAGGAGGGCTCCACCGTCCGCTGGAGATCAACATCGACATCGCGCCGCCGTCATCGTGCCGCCGGAGAACGCATCTACTTCGTCTACGCATTGTCCCCATCCCGCGATCATCGAAGCCATCGCATCTACGGTAGGCCATATTCCCGATGCGAATTTTAGCGATCATATTGAACCTAATAGGCGTAACTTGATCGTAGTTGTGTCATAATTTTATTTTTAGCAGCATTAATCCACCCTAAAACCCCCGTAAACTCATATGAACACGTATGAACTACTCGCATCTAATTAATAAACAACCGTAGTTAATTAATTATTGAATTGTGCATGCATACATGTCATTGCATGTTGATTATTTTGTGTGCATCATGTTGATTGTATATGTTTTCTTGTATGTATGATCACGAGTAGAGGGAAGTGCTCAAGAGATCGTGTACGAGGATTTCCAGAATCAAGATTTCGAAGCGCTTGAGCAACCCCATCCGCCGGAGCAAGGCAAGTGTCCTTGAAGCATATTGATCCTGTTTTATTAAATGTTTTGTTTGCGAACTTGCATGCTTATGTCAAATTGATGGGAATCCTATGGTAGGAAGTTTACTAGTTTTGTTTGACCACCCTTGTCACCTGGAATTTATGGTAGAGAGTCGGGAAGGGTTTTTACCTTTTTGCTTCGCTTAATTAATTGGGATGGCAAACAACACTATACATTTAATTATGCATCAATGATATTCTGGTTAATGTGAACTAGTCAATACGATGGGTGATCTAAGCAAGCATGGTTATGTGGATGGGTTGGATGTTATGGTGGTTTGCTTGCTTTATATCTAAGGACCGGTTCATGCGAGAATATGCCAGGTCAACAGTGCCACCACAAGCCCAAGTATGGGTGCAGCGTAGCTGAATAATTAGGAGAGCTGCTAGTATTGTATGGACCATTGGATGGCGCGGGGAATGGGAGTCGAGGAGGACTGCCCTGGGATCCGCATGGCACACGAGGGGGCCCGTGGGTGGGAGAATAGAGATTCAAGCCTGCCGGTGAAACCTTAGTGGGCCCGTACATACTAGTAGTCCCTTTTGAAAGGCTATTTTGTGATCTCTTGGCCACACACCTATGGAAGTGTGAGATGGCATAACGGAGGTTTCTTAGTCATCGAAAGGTGATGAAATCACAAACATGTGGGTAAAGTGGCACAACCTCTGCGGAGTGTTAAAAACTATCATGATAGCCGTGCTCCCGGTTATGAGCGCCTGGATGACCTACATGATTAGAGTTGGATTTGGGATTTGGGATGATTATGGTTTGGTAATGGTTATGGTCTGGCAATGGTTACGATTGGTTTATGGTTTATGGATTATGGTCATGGATATGAATTTGGGTTATGGTAATTGGACATGGATAATGGTGATGTTGGCAATAATTGGATATGGTTTATATTTTGCTAATATGATGGTTATGATGGGATTGTTTCACATAGACATAGTATAATGCTTTTCAAATGTTTTACTGTACTTTTCAGCACTTAGCCATTATTACATTCGTCCTTTGAATAAGCCACATGTCATACTTTCCACACTTGCTGAGTACGACATGTACTCACCCTTGCAATCCCCCCCCAACAGCTACTGGAGATAATTGGGAGTACCCTGAGGATCACGTGGAGTACTAGGTTGCGTACCGCCATCAATTGCCTGTGGATTGGAGTCGTGCTGTTTAGTTTATTTTCCGCTGCAATTATTTAGAGTTTTATTATTCGTGAACTATTGGATTATTGTAATAAAGTACTTATTTAATAGTTAAGACGTGGTTAAATTCTGTATATCGTTTGTGATGCAACCATATATGTGTGATGAACTTCCTGGGCACACATATGCGTTACGCTTGGTTCATATTCAGAACCGGGTGTCACAAATTGGTATCAGAGCCGCGTTGACCGTAGGACGCAAGCCTAGGTAGAATGGACACTCTAGAGCACTTAGGAACACTCTTCTAATCTGCTATTTTCGAAAAATTTTGCTGCTGTTTTGTTTCCCTTATTTTCAGCTGCAAAAGGTATTGATCACTGTTGCGTTTTTGGTAAAAAAAAAATCAGAAGTGAGCAATATTAAGTGCTGCTGTTTTGCTGCGTAAATTTTCGCGAAAAAGGTGTGTTTTGCTGCTGTTATGTGTGGGTAAAATTATTGTGTTGGTTGCTGTATTTTTCTCTCTATTTTTTTCGTTCTTTTGGAACCACTGCACCGCCCTTTTTCCGCCATTTTAACTGCTGAAATTTTCAGATTTGTTTTTCATTATTTTTCTAATGTATTCTTGTTTTCTGTAGATGGTCCGCACCAAGACAACCCCCCGTAAGTCGACCGGTGGACTTGTGCCCCCGCGTAGGTTGGCCAGTCGCTCTCCGGCCGTCGACCCCCGTCACCCCGTGGTGATCCGTTCTGACGGCAGAGCCGCAGGACAACTGTGTCACCGTCTCCGTGCCCTACTCCGTGAGGCTGGCTACTGTCACCACAGCCTCTCGCTCTCCTACCACACCACTGGAGTGCAGCGCCCCGGCAGGAAGGAGTGGAGCTGCAAGATCTATATCTACTATGGTGATGAGTTGGTCAAGACCCATAGCAGTCCTGCTTGGAGGAGCTCCCGCCGATCTGCGGAGCAGGATGCTAGCTGGGAAGCAGCCACCTTTTGGAGTCACGCCCGCCGTTTCCGTCTGGAGGACACGGTGCACGCCTTCGTTCCGCAGCGTCCTAGTGGCACTGCGCGCTTCGTCTCCAGGCACGTGGAGGGACCCCTGGACCTCCCGCGGTCTCGTCAGACTATTGACGACGTGGCCCAGCTCAGTGCCCGACTTCAGAGGGCGCAACAGGAGATTCAGGATGGACGTGACCTCGCCCAGCGCCACGAGGCGATAATCAGGAGGTATCGTCGGATCACCGACGAGGACCCATACGACTACGCGTCCGACACCCCGACGTGGACCCCAGACTCTCCAGACCGTCGCAACGGTCAGCGTGAGTCATCTTCTGAGGAGTCCTCTGACGAGGAGCCTTCCAGTGTGGCGTCTACCGCACCACTGTCGCCTGCTGCCTCACCACCACAGGACCCCGAGGACCCCGACGACGACGACGACGACGAGGACCCGGATGAGTTCCCGCTCGACGATGAGTAGTCCTCGACCTATGCCACGACTCAAGGATTTTTGTCAATTTTGTTTGGTGCTTGTTTGAGTGCTTGTGTTCTTAGTAGAGAGTTGTGGAATGCTTCGGCACTTGTCCACATCCTCATAATATAGGTCTATATTAATAAAGGATTATTTAGTGTCACATCCCTTGATGCATATAGTTGGGACGTTTCTTTCCAAATTCTAAATCCTTCTGTCCCCACCTTTCTTTCGCCAATAGATGGTGAGAACTCGTAACCAGAGGGATGCCAACGAGGAGGAGGAGCGCAATGAAGTACCTCAGAACAACCAGGGACATGCTCATGGAGCCATCAATATTGAACAACTGTTAGCTATGCAGAACCAGCTCATGCAGACCATGATATAGACCATGGGACAACTGCAAGCTGGCAACAACAATCAGCCTCATATACCGCCTCCACCGCCACCCCCGCCACATCACAACCGTTTGGGAGAGTTCATGAGGACCAGACCGCCTACCTTTGCACAAGCCACAGACCCAATGGAAGCTGATGATTGGCTGAAGTCCGTTGAGAAGAAACTTGCTATTGTCCAGTGCACTGATAGGGAGAAGGTTCTCTTTGCATCACATCAACTAGTTGGAGCAGCCGCCGACTGGTGAGAAGCTCTTTGCAACGCTCATGATAATCAGGAGACAATCACTTGGGCTGAGTTTAGACAGAGTTTCCGTTCCCACTATGTACGTGAAGGAGTTATGATACTGAGAAGACAAGACTTTGAAAATCTCAGGCAAGGAAGGATGAGTGTGAGTGAGTATTTCAACAAATTCACTCAGTTATCAAGATATGCTCCAGAAGACATCAAAACTGATAGTAGGAAGCAGTATTTGTTTATGAGGGGTCTCAACAATGAAATTCAAGTCCAGTTGCTCAATATTGATTATCCAAACTTCCAAAAGCTGGTTGACAAGGCTATTGTGGTTGAGAACAAGATTCGTGAGATGGAGCAAGACAACAAGAGGAAAATGCCACATCATGGACCGCAACAAGGAAGCAATGTTCGCCCCCGCTATGCACCACCTACTGCACCACACTACAACCCATCTGCTCCTGCATACCGTGCTGCTTATCCGCCCTGCCCAAATCAGCCACCGCAGCAACGCCCCGCCATGCAAGCGCCTCGCTATCCTGTGCCACCTGCGCCGCGTCCTAACATGGCGGCAAATGCTCAAAACCAATTGCGCCCAAACTTCCCTAATGCTACGGGTGGTAAGACATGCTATGTGTGTGGAGAACCCGGACACTTTGCAAGTCAATGCCCCAAGAGAAACTATGGACCTATGAACAATGCACCAAGGCCAAATCACCCGCGACCAAACGGAGGAGCACCACAAGGCAAACGTGGACAGCAGAATTTTGCTCGTGGCAATGTGAATCATGTCTCTACTGAGGAAGCCCAGCAAGATGATGACGTCGTGATTGGTATGTTTCTCGCCAACTCCAACCCCGCGACTGTTTTATTTGATTCAGGAGCATCTCATTCATTCATCTCATCAAAGTATGTTGCCAAACACAATTTTCCTATATCTCATATGAAGCAAACTATGCTAGTAAGTTCTCCTGGCGGAGAGATGAGGACAAATATAGTATGTCCGAAAGTAAGCATTAAAATAAGGGGGGGTAGACTTTCTCGCAAACCTCATAGTCTTGGACTCCCAAGGAATAGACATAATACTTGGAATGGACTGGCTGAGCAAGTATAATGGAGTCATTCAATGTGTCGGGAGGATTGTGCAATTGACCAGTGGACATGGTACACGCATCGAAGTTGAGGCAGCCCAACCTGCAAGAGAGAAAGCGATGTTGAATCACGTGGAAGAAGTGACATTGGAAAGCATTCCGATCGTTCGCGAGTACCCGGATGTGTTTCCAGATGAGTTGCCAGGTATGCCACCTGATCGTGACATAGAATTCGCCATTGAGTTGATACCCGGAACTGCACCTATAGCTAAGAGGCCGTATAGGATGCCTCCTAAGGAATTAGCAGAGCTCAAGAAGCAAATTCAAGAGCAGCTAGAGAAGGGTTTTATACGCCCAAGCTCATCCCCGTGGGGAGCCCCAGTGCTCTTCGTAGATAAGAAGGATGGAACTCAGAGGATGTGTGTGGACTATAGGTCTCTCAACAAAGTGACAATTAAGAACAAGTACTCACTGCCCCGTATAGAGGATTTGTTCGACCAAATGAAGGGTGCCTGTATCTTCTCCAAGATCGACTTACGGTCAGGATACTTCCAAATGAAGATTAGACCATCGGATATACCCAAGACAGCATTTCGGACACGATATGGATCTTATGAGTACACCGTCATGTCATTTGGATTGACGAACGCGCCTGCGTACTTTATGTATCTCATGAATAAGGTCTTCATGGAATATCTGGATAAGTTCGTTGTAGTGTTCATCGATGATATTATGATCTACTCGAAGGATGAGAAGGAACACGAGGAACACTTGAGGCTTACGCTGCAGAAATTGAGGGAGCATCAATTGTATGCCAAGTTCAGTAAATGTCAATTTTGGTTACGGGAATTTTCTTTCCTAGGCCATATTATTTCCGGAGGAGGAGTATCAGTTGACCCAGGGAAGGTGAGAGATGTGCTTAAGTGGCAACCGCCACAAAATGTCAAGGAGATTCGGAGTTTCCTTGGAATGGCCGGATATTACCGCCGATTCATAAAGGATTTTTCCAAGATAGCCAAGCCTATGACCGAATTACTCATGAAAGGGAAGGCATTCCGATGGACTCAAGCTTGTCAGGATAGCTTTAAGGAGTTAAAGAAAAGGTTGACAACCGCGCCGATGTTAGTATTACCGGACGTGAGCAAGAGTTTTGATATATATTGTGATGCATCAAGACAAGGATTAGGATGTGTGCTCATGCAAGAAGGCCAAGTGGTAGCTTATGCATCGAGGCAACTAAAGAAACATGAGTTGAATTATCCTACGCACGACCTTGAACTCGCAGCCATGGTACACGCCTTGAAGATATGGAGACACTATGTTTTTGGTCACCGATGTGAGATTTATACGGATCACAAGAGTCTCAAGTACATATTTACGCAAACGGATCTGAATCTGAGGCAATGCCGATGGTTGGAGCTCATCAAGGATTATGACATGGGAATCAACTATCACCCAGGGAAGGCCAATGTAGTGGCCGATGCTTTGAGCCGAAAAGGAGTAAGTCATCAACTCACAGTACGAGAGCTGCCATCCAAGTTATGTAAGGAGTTCGAACGGTTGAACCTTGGATTCATAAATGAGATGGGAACGATGGAAGTCAACCCAACATTAGAGCAGGAAATACGGGAAGGGCAGACAAAGGACAAGGAAATACAGGAAATCAAGGAAAGGACCCAAGGAGGGAAAGAATTCAGATTTGATGAGGACGAACAGGGTACCTTATGGCTTGGAAAGAGGATTGTGGTACCTAATGTCAGGCATATTCGAGAAACAATATTGAAGGAGGCACATGACTCGCCTTACTCAATTCATCCTGGCTGTACGAAGATGTACAAGGACTTAAAGACATGTTATTGGTGGGCCAGCATGAAAAAGGACATAGCCGAATATGTTGCACTTTGTGATGTGTGCCGACGAATGAAAGCTGAACATCAAAGGCCAGCCGGATTATTACAACCACTAAAGATCCCGGAGTGGAAGTGGGAAGAGATTGGTATGGACTTTATAGTTGGATTACCGCGAACTCAGTCTGGCTATGATTCAATATGGGTTATTGTGGATCGATTGACAAAATCAACTCATTTCATCCCTGTCAAGACCACATATACCACCGCAAAGCTAGCAGAATTATATATGGAACATATTGTGTGCCAACACGGAGTACCGAAGAAGATAGTCTCGGATAGAGGTTCTCAGTTTACCTCCAGATTTTGGCAGAAATTGCATGAAGCAATGGGAATAAGGTTGAACTTCAGTTCGGCGTATCACCCTCAAACAGATGGACAAACCGAGAGGACCAACCAAATTTTAGAAGACATGTTAAGAGCTTGTGCATTGAAGCATGGGAAAAGTTGGGATAAAAGTTTGCCGTATGCTGAATTCTCGTACAACAATAGCTACCAAGCAAGTTTGAAAATGTCACCCTATGAAGCATTATACGGAAGGAAGTGTAGGACTCCCTTGTTTTGGAATGAAACCGGAGAGAATCAAGTGTTTGGTCCCGACGTGTTACAAGATGCTGAAAGGCAAGTCCAAATAATCCGGGAAAACTTAAAGGCTGCCCAGTCTCGACAGAAAGGTTATGCTGATAATAGGCGAAGGAGTTTGACTTTCGAAGTTGGAGATTTTGTATACCTCAAAGTGTCACCTATCAGAGGTCAGCGACGGTTTAACATCAAAGGAAAACTGGCACCACGTTACATCGGACCGTTCAAGATTCTGGACAAACGAGGAGAAGTGGCATCGACTTGAGCTGCCGATGTATCTCTCCGATGTACACGACGTGTTTCACGTCTCTCAACTCAAGAAGTGTCTCAGGGTACCGGAAGAACAAGTGCCGATGGACGAGTTAGAACTTCAATAGGATTTGTCCTATGTCGAGCAACCTATCAAGATTTTGGACATGAAGGAAAGGGTCACGAGAAATAAGAGGATCCGTTGGTGCAAAGTGCAATGGAAACACCATACGGAAGCCGAAGCTACATGGGAACGTGAAGAAGACTTGAAGGCAGAATTCCCTCACCTTTTCTCCACACTATCGAATCTCGAAGGGGGGTAGGTTTGTAACACCCTAAATTTTCACATCATGCATTGCATACATGATCATGCATTAAACCTTAGTCGAGGAGGACTGCCCTGGGATCCGCATGGCACACGAGGGGGCCCGTGGGTGGGAGAATAGAGATTCAAGCCTGCCAGTGAAACCTTAGTGGGCCCGTACATACTAGTAGTCCCTTTTGAAAGGCTATTTTGTGATCTCTTGGCCACACACCTACGGAAGTGTGAGATGGCATAACGGAGGTTTCTTAGTCATCGAAAGGTGATGAAATCACAAACATGTGGGTAAAGTGGCACAACCTCTGCAGAGTGTTAAAAACTATCATGATAGCCGTGCTCCCGGTTATGAGCGTCTGGATGACCTACATGATTAGAGTTGGATTTGGGATTTGGGATGATTATGGTTTGGTAATGGTTATGGTCTGGCAATGGTTACGATTGGTTTATGGTTTATGGATTATGGTCATGGATATGAACTTGAGTTATGGTAATTGGACATGGATAATGGTGATGTTGGCAATAATTGGATATGGTTTATATTTTGCTAATATGATGGTTATGATGGGATTGTTTCACATAGACATAGTATAATGCTTTTCAAATGTTTTACTGTACTTTTCAGCATTTATCCATTATTACATTCGTCATTTGAATAAGCCACATGTCATACTTTCCACGCTTGCTGAGTACAACATGTACTCACCCTTGCAATCCCCCCCCCAACAGCTACTGGAGACAATTGGGAGTACCCTGAGGATCACGTGGAGTACTAGGTTGCGTACCGCCGTCAATTGCCTGTGGATTGGAGTCGTGCTGTTTAGTTTATTTTCCGCTGCAATTATTTAGAGTTTTATTATTCGTGAACTATTGGATTATTGTAATAAAGTACTTATTTAATAGTTAAGACGTGGTTAAATTCTGTATATCGTTTGTGATGCAACCGTATATGTGTGATGAACTTCCTGGGCACACATATGCGTTACGCTTGGTTCATATTCGGAACCGGGTGTCACACATAAATTTTTTACAGATGATAGATAATCAAGTTGTGAAAATAAACCAAAAAGAATCACGTCAATTGGATCTATAAAACTCGAGTTATGATAAAACCACCAAACCAAGGTAGTGTTGTGCAGAAACTCGACGAGAAAGACTTGACAAAAACAAGTCGGACGAACAAGACACAAAAGTTCCTTTAAACTATGATATTTATTCAATAGAACACAAGAGGAACAACCCCAAATTTGTGCACCACGAGCTCTGGCCTCCCTTGTTTATATAATCAACCCTTAGGCCAACCCAAACTCAACTAGGATTCTAATCCTACTCAATTCACGAATCATAACTTTCCATAACTGCTCAAGACTCTTCTATACGCAGATAGAAGCAATCTTAAGATTTCCAAACAATTTAGGAACGTATCCCACATTCCTAAAACAACTCAAATTCGTGACCCACACGAAATCCTATCATAACCAACTCAAAACCTTTCATATTTGAGTCAAACATGACTCAGCCGTAGTCTGAGTCCATGACCTAGTCGGTTGGACCTTTCTGACCAATTATTTACGTCCACATCTCTTCATCACGCCTTGTAACCATGTAGCCACGTCCATGCACTCCTTGCACATGTGCAAACATCTTCCAACGATGTCCACGACACCTTCATATGCATTGTTCTTGATTCAAACATGCTGCGCAACCTCCCAATCAACTCAACCACAATTCCTCCTGAACTTGGTTGTTGAACCTCATCTTCTCCCTAAGACTAGTTCAATGGATCCTGTCACCAGCCATGTCTTGAACTCAAGCAACACCTGCACGTGAATAAACAACCAATACTTTTGAGCACAAGTCCTTGACTTGACTCTCGTTAGTTCAGAAACCACAACACCTTACGTGAGCACCTCACATAAGTATGTTGCAAAGCCATAGTAAAACGATATTAGCCATATAAACCAAAACACACCAAAAACTTAGCAAATGAATACTAAGCATTCTTTCTAAAAATGTAAAGCAAGTTCGAACCAATTCACAATAAAAACAGGAACATTGCGATCAAGCTCCGAATCTTGCCAAAGCTAGCCGGAGCTTGAGCCGGAGCTTATCAAAGCTAGTACAACCTAGCGCCGGAGCTTACCAAAGATAGTACAACCTAGCGCCGGAACCTAACAAAACTAGTACAACCAAGCGCCAGAGCTTACCAAAGCTAGTACAACCTAGCGCCGGAGCTTAGAAAAACATGTCAGAGCTAACCAACATAAGTCAGACCTAGCAAAACATATCGGAGCTTAACAAAGAAATGCCGGAGCTATCAAAGACATTGACGGAGCTAAAGACAAAGCTCACCGGAGCTACCCAAAAACATGTTGAACCCTGACAAAGCAAGTCGGACCTTGTAGAAGCTCGGAGCTAGATTCGGACCTTGCTAAAAAGGATGTTTTGGCAGAATTTTAGAATTTATATCATCAAAGCCAATGTATTCAGTACAATCCAATGTATTCAGCACACATAGGTCTCACATCCTTGGCCGCACACCTTCACCCGAAGCCGCTGTGCGTGCCACACTGCCGCCTGCCTGCACCACGTGCGGCCATCCCCCTACGTCGCGCGCTGCTTCGCCTGCACGTCGCTCGTCTGCCTGGGTCGTGCACCTTCACCCGAAGTCGCCACCTGCCTAGGTCGTGCACCTTCACCCGAGGCCGCCGTACGACATAATGTTGCTGAAATATTGTGGAAAATGCTAAAATATTGTCTAAATAATGCAAAATTATTGTATGAACAATTCTGAAATGTTTTAAAAATAATTCTGAAATATTGTTGTCGGTACCCTGCGTACCGGATACCACTTGGAACCGCAAAGAGTGCAAAGGAACTACACCTATCTGAGTTGAAGACCTCCGAAGGCCCCACGTGTTGCTCGTAACCGGACCTGCCTCCCTCATATGGTTAGTCCCAGTGCCGCCACGTGTACCATAAAATCGGAGCTACAATCCCTACATGGCAATGCTCCGGACTGGATACATGTGTGGCACCCCCGGACCTAACCCCCGACAAAGGAAAGCTCCGGTACCGACACGTGTACCACGACACCAGATCTACTCGTCCAAGACGGTAAGCTCCGAAGCTGCCACGCGTCCAACCGCCGGACCTTCAACCTCAACAGGCAGATTGGTGGACCTCCAACGGCTCGGACCTTCAAGGGACATTAAAGGCTTCAAGACCTGATTATGTGTCATTAATGCTACCTTAATGACACACGATTGGAGGACCCTTAATACTAGTAACGCCACCATTAAGGTGCGTTACCACGCTATTAAGGGGAATTAAGTACATTAAACTGTGTATTAGGCATCAATAAATGCCAGAGCCACATGTCGGGCCAGACTAACAATGTAACGGTCAGCCCTTTTACTATAAAAGGACTGACCGAACGATATACGGGGAGACTGTAACACCCTCATTTTCATGCATCATGCCCTACATACATTCATATACATGTTTAACATTAACCCAAACCAAGAAGAACGAGTTTAAAATTTATTTGGAACAAAACCACACTTAAATCGCACGAAAGTGCGGACTAGTTCGATTTTGCTGAGGACTAGTTCGATTTCTCTCTGAATAAAAGCGGACTTGTCCGTTTCTGCTGCGAACTACTCCGATTTTGCCTCTGGAAACCTTCGGACTTGTACGATTTTGTGCGGACTAGTCCGATATTCCAAGAATCCTTGAAAATTTGCTAAGTCCTTGGACTTTTCCGGACTAGTCCAGTGTTCCAGCGGACTTGTTCGATTTCCTCTTTGTTTAAAATCGTACTTGTCCGATGTTTGGCCAGACTTGTCTGATTTTCTCTCTGGACTACTTCGGACTAGTCCGGTCCTTTCTGGACTTGTCCGATATTTCACGACTCCAAGTTGATCTTCTGTTTTATGACTTGTTTCTTGGGTTTCACGTTAAGTGGGCCTAGGGACGTCATGCCTAACTCTTTTAGATCCCATGTGGGACTCTAAACCGGCCTCTACTCCTCTCAAACTCGAAATCCATCTAACCCTAGCCTCCACCTCTATATAAACAACCCCACCCCTTGGATTGAAATCTATTTGCCACTTTTCCACCCCACCCAAACCCTAGTTCATGGAGAGCCACCACCAAGGAGGGAGGAGAAGATCCCAAGCAAGAAGAATAAGAGGAGGAAACGAAAGAGGATCAAGATCTCCACCAAGTTTTGTTCCTCATCACCAATTCATCTCCAAGTTCATCACCAACCCTAGATCACCAAGATCCAAGTGTTACCTCCAAGTTTCTTGATTCATTGGAGTCATAAACACCTGGTATACCTTCTATTCTCTTTTATTTACGAGAATTCAACCCCTAATCTCCAAATTTACGTCGATCTAGAAAACCCTAATCTACTGATCTCGCAGAGTGCGGACTTGTCCGGTCTCTAACGGACTAGTCCGATCTTTCTGGTTAAATTGTGTTGAGTTAATTCAAAAATTTGATCTAATCAACTCCAAACCTGTATAAACGTGTTAAAAGCTATTAGAAATAGTTAGTTATCATTAAAAGCAATCCAGTAACAAGTTCTACCTTGCATTTTCATCAATCATGCATGTCATGTCATATTGAGTAATATTTTTGCACTCTTTGATTGTGTTTCTTGTCTTGTATGTTTATTGCGCGGATTAGACGGATTTGCGCTAGAGAGTGCCGCGGGGGATCTATAGCACCAAGAGTTTGAAGGCTTTGACCCTAATCAACAGCAAGAGCAAGGCAAGTGTCCTTGAAGCATATTGATCTTGTTTTTAAAATAAATGTTTTGTTTGCAAAACTGCATGCTGTGTCCAATTGATGGGAATCCTATGGTAGGAAGTTTACTAGAATTGTTTACCGACCCTTGTCACCTGGAATTATGGTAGAGAGTCGGGATGTACTTTTTACCTTTTTGTTTCGCTTAATTAATTGGGATGGGAAAACAACACTACACATTTAATTAAGCATTAATGATATTTTGGTTAATGTGAACTGGTCAATATGATACGATAATGGGTGATCTAAGCAAGCCTGGTATGTGGATGGGTTGGATGTCATGGTGGTTTGCTTGCTTTAGATATAAGGACCGGTTCATGCGAGAATAAGCCAGGACTACAGTGCCACCACGAGGCCAAGTATGGGTGCGGCGTAGCTGATTAATTAGGGCTTTGCTAGTGCTATTTGTACCATTGTGGATGCTCGGGGAAGGGGTAGTCGGATTGGGTTTGTTGATGATTGGTGGGACTACCCTGGGATCCGAATGGCTCAAGAGGGGGCCCTTGGTTGAAGATGTGCTCTGTAGGAGACATCGCCACCGGTGAAACCTCAGTGGGGTCTGAATAGACTAGTAATCCCTTTGTAAAGGCTATTTTGTGATCTCTTGGCCATACACCAAAAGAAGTGTAATTGGCATAAGGGAGGTTCTTTAGTCGCCGACGGGTGATGAAATCACAAACACGTGGGTAAAGCGGTACAAACTCTGCAGAGTGTGTCTAAAACTATCATGATAGCCGTGCTCCCGGTTATGAGCACCTGGACAACTTCCATGATTAGAGGGAAATTGGGATTTGGGATGGTTATGGTTGGTATTATGGTTATGGATTAATTTATGGTATTGAATATGGTTATTGGTAAATGGTGAAATCTGGAATTATTGATGAGGATGGTGAACTATGGATTGGTATTGTGATATTACTTATGATTATGATGGGTTTACTTCACATACATGTAATATATTGCTTTTCAAATATTTTAATGTTGTCGGTATCCTAGAAACCGTACACCCCTTGAGGTTATAAAGATCTCAAAGGAAAATCATTTACTTGGTTTGAAGACCCTCGAAGGCCCACATGTCAGAAATAACCGGACCCGCTTCTCCAACATGGATAATCCCTGGGTCGCCACGTGTACTACCAAACCGGAGCTACTGCCCACAAGGGGGAAGCTCCGGGCCATGTACCGAAATGGCACCTCCGGACTTAGCACCAGACCGAGAGAAGCTCCGGACCTGACACGTGTCGGGTAACCCCGGAGCTACCTGTTTCCACAGTATGCTCCGGAGTTGCCACGTGTCCAACCGTCGGATCTTCAGCCTCTAACCTCCGGAAGACCCCACAACGGCTTCGGATCTTCAAAGGGGAACCAAGGACTTCAAGACCCGATTAAGTGTCATTAATACCATATTAATGACACTTAAACGGACAATCTTAACACCAATAACGGTGCTGTCAAAGCCTGTTACAGGGTCATTAAGAGAGATTAAATGTGTAAATAAGTGTCAATACTAGTAACCGCCGGGGCCACATGTCGGGCCAGGCTAACTTGTAACGGCCTGCCCTTGTACTATAAAAGGACAGGCCGACGACACGTTCAGGGGGCTGGACACACACATACGCCATTGACGCTCAACACAAGCTCAAACAGCTAATATAACACCAACACACCCGTGGAGTAGGGTATTACGCTCAGGCGGCCCGAACCACGTAAACTCTTGTGTCTCCTGTGTCAATTCCTACTCACCTTCTTGAATCTCCACGCGCCCATACCGAACATCAAACTCCCCTATCACTTTAGCAGTGTAGGGAGATCTGCCGGTTCCAAACCATCGACAGTTGGCGCGCCAGGTTGGGGGCGCCTGAGATTTCGAGAATGGTGAACTCAGCTGCTGGATCATCCAACGGTCAACCTGCTATTCAGGCTGTTGGAGGCAACCCCTCCAACAGGCAGCCACCAGCAGGAGCCTCAGCACCAGCAGGAGTCACACTCCCACCACCATCGTCTCCTCCAGCAAATCGTGTTGGGCAACGTGATGGTGCGCCAGCGTCAATTACTGCATCGGCAAATCATGACAACCCGGAACACGCGCTCCATGCAGCGCGTGCTCTTCTCCAACGCCCACCACCTCCGGATGTATCCCGGGATGCACTGGAGCAGTGGAGGGCTGATGTGGAGCATTTGGTTGCAGCAGCAGCCGAACACCTCAGCAACCAGGGTCCTCCTCCTTCAGGAAGAGCCCCATCGCAGCGGCGGACTTTGTCTGGAAGACTTGGTCCGCACGTTTCCAATAGCAGGAGACGTGATGCGTCACAACAAGTGACGTCGTTGCCCTCCGGGGCACGACACACTCACACGGTATCCAGACTTTCGACTCACGACCTCCGGGCGGAGCTTGATCGCCGATACCGCCAGCAGGATGGCCGAGTCCATATTGAGCGTTCCCGTGAAAGACGGGAAGCTCAGGACCTTTCTACTCCTGAAGGAGTAGGAGGAGGCTGTTCAGCCTTGGCCATGCATCTGCGCATGGTTAGATGGCCACAGAAGTTTCAGCCTCACCTGCCGGAAAAATTCGATGGAACTGTCAATCCCGTCGAATTTCTTCAGATATACTCCACTGCAATCTTGGCAGCTGGAGGAAACGAGGCCGTGATGGCCAATTACTTTCCAGTGGCCTTAACTGGGACTGTCAGATCCTGTTTTATGAGCCTTCCACCCAACTCTATCAACAGTTGGGAGGAGCTGTGCCATCAGTTCACTGCCAACTTCGGGAGTTCATACACCCGACCAGACACTGAACTGGACCTTTTTGCGGTCATGCAAAAAGGGGGAGAATCCTTGCGGTCATTCATCCAGAGGTTCTCTCAGGTACGAAACACTATCCCTTCTATCTCTAGCGCCTCTGTCATTGTGGCATTCAGACAGGGCGTACGGGACAAGAAGATGTTGGAGAAACTGGCGATCAAGGAGATCACGAGTGTCACGGAACTCTTCAGCTTGGCTGACAAATGTGCTCGAGCTGCGGAGGGCCGTGAGATGCACTCCAAACCAACCTTGGAGGGTCACAAGAAATCCTCCAAAGAAGAAGCCGCTACCTCCGGGGGTGGCAAGAAGAAAAAGAAGACCAACGGCAAGAAGAAGTCATCGACCGGCACATCCGATGTTGCAGCTGCTGCAGCTCCGGGTGGCCGGGGGGCAAGCCCCGAGAAGCGACCTCGACCGTCTTCTGAAGATGGTGGCAAACCCAAAGTGTGGTGTCCCATTCACAAAACGGACAGCCACAGTTTGGAAGACTGCCGGGAGGTCCAAAACCTTGCCGAGCGCTACAACAAGCGCCGGGAAGAATCTCCTTTCCGACAGAGGGAAGGAAAGCAAAAAGTTGACGAAGCTCCGGCTGAAGAGGAGTTAGGGTTCCAGGATCCCAAAAAGGTCCTGAAGGCCGTCTACACCTCCGTCAACGATGATTCTGACGTCTCTGACAACGAGCGTCGGAAGACCATGAACACCATTTTTGGTGGATCATGGGATATCACCTCCCGTCGCGTCATCAAGACTATGCGTCGGGATATGGCCGCTGTAGCTCCTACAGTCAGGCCGGAACCTCACCGAAAGTGGATGGACACAGCCATCACTTTTGATGCTTCGGATTGTCCCCAGAGCATGGTTGGGGCAGGACAGTTACCCTTGATGGTATCTCCTACCATCAACAACATCCAGCTCCACCACGTCATGGTAGATGGAGGTTCGGGGCTTAACCTCATCAGCTTTGAAGCTTTTACTAAGCTTCAGCTCCGACCTTCGGATCTCCACCCCTCTCGACCTTTCTCTGGAGTAGGTCCGGGGGCCATCACCCCACTCGGAGCTATTACTCTCCCTGTTACCTTCGGGACACGGGAGAAGTACCGCACCGAGAAGTTGATCTTCGACATCGCGCAGATCAACTTACCCTTCAATGCCATCTTGGGTAGACCTGCCTTGTACAAATTCATGGCGGCTTCTCATTATGGCTATCTCGTGTTGAAGATGCCAACGCCAGTAGGCGTTCTTTGGATCCGCGGAGATCGTACTGTCAGAGTAACTGCACTGGAAGAGCTCCATGCGCTCACCACAGCGCAAGAGGAGGACTCCAGGCAGGAGCAAGCTCCAAAACCCCCGAGCATTCGCCAACGAGGCTCGACTTCTGCACCTCGAGTGTAGCCAAGCGGCGACACCGACATTCCTGTCAAAGTCGTCCAAATTGGTTCTGATGCCGCTCAAACCACCCCTATCTCGGGAGGATTGAACGACAAATAGGAACTCGTGCTCATCACTTTCCTCCGGGCTAACGTCGACGTGTTTGCTTGGCAACCGTCACAAATGCCTGGGATTCCTAGGGAAGTGATTGAGCACAATCTAAAGATTTACCCCGATGCTCGGCCTGTGCATCAGAAGCCTCGGAAGCAATCCGTAGAGCAACAAAACTTCATCCGACAAGAAGTAAAGAAGTTGCTCGAAGCCGGATTCATCCGAGAAGTCTTCCATCCAAAATGGCTGGCAAACCCAGTCGTTGTGCCCAAGGCCGGCGGGAAGCTTCGGATGTGTATCGACTACACCACACTAAATAAGGCATGTCCAAAAGATCCATTCCCACTACCTAGAATAGATCAGATAGTGGATTCCACCTCCGGGTGTGAATTACTGTGTTTCCTAGATGCATATTCCGGATATCATCAAATCAGGATGTCTAGGGAAGATGAAGAGCATACTTCATTCATCACAATAGATGGATTGTATTGCTACACAGCCATGCCCTTTGGTCTCAAGAATGCAGCTTCAACTTTTGTACGAGCTATGTACAAAACTTTTGAAGAACTTATTAGAGACATAGTGGAAGTGTACGTCGATGACATCGTGGTCAAGGTCAGGAACAAGGAGTCACTCCTTGACACCTTGCAGGCTGTCTTCGACAAGCTGCGGGCCACCCACACAAAGCTAAACCCAGACAAGTGTGTCTTCGGGGTTAGCTCCGGAAAACTTCTTGGTTTCCTGGTAAGTCACCGGGGCATAGAAGCTAATCCGACGAAGATTAAGGCCATTGAAGACATGCGGCCACCAACCCGCATCAAGGACGTCCAAAAATTAACTGGATGTCTAGCAGCCCTCAGCCGGTTCATCTCAAGACTGGCGGAACGGGCACTCCCCTTCTTCAAGTTATTGAGGAAGTCCGGACCATTCCAATGGTCCGAAGAAGCAGAAAAGGCATTCCAGGAGCTGAAATAGTTCCTCACCACCCTACCAATTCTGGTAGCTCCGAAC
Source organism: Tuctoria greenei (assembly GCA_036927565.1). NCBI lineage: Eukaryota > Viridiplantae > Streptophyta > Magnoliopsida > Poales > Poaceae > Tuctoria > Tuctoria greenei. The sequence continues at coordinate 154,932,602 of JAYESD010000009.1, read as the reverse complement.
CCTGGTGAGCCTTTGTTGATTTATATTTCAGCTACTGACGAAGTCGTCAGTATGGTTCTGGTTGCAGAGAGACTAGAACTACCCCATACTCAGGAATCCAGACCCCTTCGGGAGGGTCCGGAGGTTCCTGAAAGCGAGTCTGGGTCTGAGCTCCCAGATCCGAATTCACAAGAAGTCGCTTCAGGAAATCTAGACCCCTTCGAGAGGGTCCAAGTCATTTCTGAGGAAGCTCCGAGTTCCTCGAGCCAGAACCCGGAGGTCCCTGAAGAAAATCCAGGCTCCTCCGAGAGGATCCGGGTCAGTGAAGAGGAAGCTCCGGACCCCTCTGGGAGGGTCCGGACCATTCAGCGCCCAGTGTACTTCATTAGTGAAGTACTACATGATGCCAAGACTCGATACCTAGAGGTGCATAAGCTGCTCTATGTAGTTCTTATTGCCTCCAGGAAGCTTCGCCATTACTTCCAAGCTCACAAAGTCTCAGTGGTGACCTCTTACCCACTTCGAGCAATTTTGCATAATCCCAATTCAACTGGGAATATTGTAAAATGGGCAGCAGAATTGGCTGAATTTGATCTTGAATTTATTTCAAGGCAAGCAGTCAAGAGTAAAGCATTGGCAGATTTTGTGGCAGAATGGACTCCCTCTCCATCAAACCCTGGGGGCCCCAGTGAGCAGAAGACAGAGCATCAAGCTCCAACCTTCACCGAGCCTCACTGGACCCTCTACTTTGACGGCTCCATGCAGAAGCAGGGGGCCGGAGCTGGAATTATTCTCCTCGCACCGACTGGGGAGAAGGTGAAATACATGGTACACCTTGACTTCAAGGCAACCAACAACATGGCAGAGTATGAAGCACTCATCTACGGACTAAAGGTGGCACTGTCATATGGTGTCAAGCAATTGCTGGTCAAGGGAGATTCACAGCTCATCATTAAGCAGGTGAAGGGTGAATGCTCCTGCAATAATCTCCAGCTAGCTGCTTACCTCCTAGAAGTCCAGAGGCTTCAGAAGGACTTTGAAGTCCTAGACCCCCACCATGTTCAACATGCCCACAACGCTGAAGCCGACGAACTCTCGACGAAAGCATCAACCGGAGCTCCGGCTCCTGATGGAACTTTTGTCTGGAGATTGTCGAAACCCACAGCTCAGCCTGCCGAACTGAGCGAAGGGGGCGAGATCAGCATCCTAAAGCTGACGGTCCCGATGGCCCTGTTACCATGGCAGCCATCAAGGGTCGTAGGTGCTGCCGAAAGCTCCGAGCAACCCAGCACGCAAGACTCAAATACTCAAGTTAGTTCCGATGCATGGATCTCGGAGATCCGGAACTACTTGAAAGACAACATCCTTCCTGATGATGATGTATCCGCTGACCGGGTAGTCAGATTGGCTAAAAGATACACGTTGGTAGAAGGGGATCTTTACCGGCGCGGTGCCAACAGCATCCTAATGCGGTGCATCACAAGGGAAGAAGGCTGCGAGATCCTCGCAGAAATCCATGGAGGCGAGTGTGGGAACCACGCGTCTTCCCACACGTTGGTTGGTAAAGCCTTTCGGCATGGCTTCTACTGGCCTACAGCACTCCAGGATGCAACTGAGCTGGTGAAGAAATGTGAAGCATGCCAATTTCATGCAAAGCAAATTCACACACCAGCTTAGCCCTTACAAATGATACCTCCTACATGGCCCTTCGCTGTGTGGGGGATGGACATCTTGGGACCTTTCCCAAGAGCCGTCGGAGGTTACAAGTTCCTGTACGTCGCCATTGACAAGTTCACCAAGTGGCCGGAAGCAACTCCAGTTGTGACAATCAACAAGCAATCTTCTATCAACTTTCTGCAATCCATTGTATGCAGATTTGGAGTCCCAAACAAAATCATCACTGATAATGGGACCCAATTCACAAGCTCCGCATTCCAAGGATATTGCGAAGACCCCGACATACAAGTTTGCTACGCCTCTGTAGCTCATCCAGCCAGCAATGGCCAAGCCGAGAGAGCAAATGCAGAAATCCTTAAAGGACTTAAAACGCGCACTTATGAGCGCTTGAAAAAACATGGAGCCAACTGGATCGAAGAGCTTCCGCCCACTCTATGGGCCAACAGGACATCTCCAAACCGGTCAACCGGAGAGACACCCTTCTTTCTGGTGTACGGAGCTGAAGCAATCCTTCCTCCGGAAGTCACCTTGGGTTCACTCCGGGTCCGGACCTTCGACGAAGCCGCGCAGGACCAGCTCCGGCGTGAAGACCTAGACCTCCTTGAGGAGGGAAGGTGCCAAGCAGCTGTTCGGAATGCCCGATATCGTCAAGCCCTACGGCGTTATCACCAGCGGAATGTACACAACCGACAGCTCGAGGAAGGCGATCTGGTGCTACGGAGAATACAATCCAGAGAAGGGTTAAACAAACTCTCCCCCGGCTGGGAGGGGCCCTTCCGAGTGATTAAAGTATCCCGTCCCGGAAGCGTTCGCTTGGCTACCGAGGATGGGACACCTCTCCCAAATCCTTGGAACATCGAGCACCTCCGTAAGTTCTACACTTAATACCACGGAGGTGAGTCTTGAGTAACTTGATATGTATGTTATAGAGTCATTGTACAGAGTCGGGTAGTTCCTCCGGGAGAGCAGCTGGACCTTTCCCGAAAGGTCCGCAAAGCTCATGCAACACTTGAAACAGTCTCAGGACTAAAAGTGTCACTAACTACCCTGGGTCAAACGAGAAATGAAACACCCTTAGCCTAGTTCCGTACCCTAAGAGTGTACTTGTTTCCCCTGTACCCCAGACCTATAATGAAAGACATTTTCATGTGAAATAGACTCCACGTGCATTTATTTTTACAGGCTCAACATTTTTATTTTTCTCTTTCTTGTCTATAACGAAGACGTGCAATTCTTAAGAAATTTTAGTTCAACCGGTTTATATACGATTCGAGTTGTATTGTCAATTCTTTTGGATTCAAATATTGTTCATGGCCAACTCGCCTGAAAGCCGCCAAGCCAATCTAGGGCTGGAGTGTGCTATCGACTTAGCCTGGTCAAGCACCCTAAGTACGCCACTCTACCTACACCCCGGCAGGCCGAAGTAAGGCGGGTCCATGTACAGTTGGATCTAGAAGAAAATACAACACATTCGATTGTATTTAGAATCGCGTTTGACTTAAAATCTTCTTGAGAGTCATAAGCCGCGACGAAGTTATAGACAAGAAACAAATTTACTATTTTTCTTGGCTTAAGTGTGCAGGAAAAATAAAATCTACGTTGATGGAGAAAAGCCGGAGCTAACTAAGCTCCGACTCCCCTAAGGGGGCCAGCCGTCGATGCTGAATAAAAGATGGTGAGAAGACCCTGTAAATGGAGTCTGCTACCAACCAATTGAGTGTTGGCAAAGGTCACTGCCGGAGCTACTAAGCTCCGACACCCCGGAGGAATAACTATTGATGCTCTACGCGTTGATAGAGACTATTGCCGGAGCTACTAAGCTCCAGCGATAGACAATGCCGGAGCTTCTAAGCTCCGACAACCTCAGGGGGCCTTCACTATCGAAGACTTTGAACTTAAATTCTACAAGTTCGGAGCAAAATAGTCTTCAACAATGCACAATATCCTCTTGGTACATGTTCACAATCAAATTGTGTACATCTACCAGGGGGCCAAGTGAAGATAAGAGTGTTGAAGACAAAAATTGAAATTCACAAAAATTTTGGGATTTCATTTATCTGGAGACAAGGGATTACATCTGGAGACAAGGGATTACAAAATTGAGGAAGAAGAAGAGAAAATACAAGTCATAACTATAGAGATGGTCCTAGACCCTATGGAAGAATTGGGCGACCTTCTGGGCAACCTTTGATACGCTGGCTCGGGTAGCTTCGCCTTCTCCTTCGACGGGGCCTTCAAGCACCGGGTCCAGAGGAAATTGAGAGTTCCGGCTGGTGTAGCACGTCAGCACATACTCTGCGACGTTCTTCGCCAGGGATTGCCCCTCAACCTCCAGTTGGTCCGCGATGACATCGCCCACCTTGGAGAGCTTGCTACCTGTTGCGCTCAACGCCTGCAGCGCTAGGTCCAGCTCCGGCTCCGGATCATCCGGGCACAACGGGCTGAAACCCATCGGTGTCAGCGCATCATTGGCCTTGCTCAAGAACTCCCAAATTTGTAGGGAGTCCTCAGCCCTCAAGCCCTTCATCTCTTCCAGGGATCTTCTGGCCGCCGTCAGTTCGGAATTCTCACGGGCGAGGCGCTCAACCTCTTTGGCGTTTTGTTGAATCTTTTCAGCAACCTGCCTTTTGAGTTTTCCGAGCTCCTCCTCCCGGAGGTGAATCTTGTTCCGGCGGTCAACCAGGTCCTTCTCTCTACCCCTCACTTTCTTCTATCTGGCAGTAAGGGCACACTCTTGTTCATAGAGTTCCTGCCCTCGCACCCAGACCTTCTCCTCTTCCTCTCGGCAATGCTCTTCCAATTTCTTGGCGCGCTCCTCGAGACCCTTGTCAGCTAGATCCACCTTCTCGGTGAGCTCCTCCTCCCTCCTCGAGACGTCATCTCGCAGCTCTAGGAGTTTCTGCTCTTCATCCTCGAGCCGTTTCTGCCTCTCTTCAAGTGCCTCTCGGCGCTTGATGAGTGCGGTGTTGACAGCCTCAAGCTGTTCGTGGCGTGCATCAGCCGCATTATTGGCAGCTTTGGCCTGATCGTAGATCTCCCGGGATTGAGCGTCGAGGGCACGAGTCATACTCTCCCTGTCATCCAGTAACTTGCCCCAGTACTCCAGGCGGATCTTCTCCCACTTGATCCACTCCTTGTCGTTCGCTAGCCTCGACTGCGCCAGCTGGGTCTTGAAGTAGAGCCGATTACGCCACCGCCTAAGGGTTTGGCGCTCCTCTTCAAGAGCCTTGCTGTCGTGGAAGAAGGCCAGTTGGACTTGATGCAGACTGGAACATGCGTTGTCAATGGACAGCGACAACAGGATGGGTTCCGGACCTGTTGGGGTCTCCTCTGCTGGTTCCAGCGGGTCCTCGGATACAAAAATTGGGTCCCACTCTACAAGAGTGGTCCCCTGGGTCTTCATGGCACTATGGCCGTCCTCCGGGATGGCCTCAGTCACCATTGAAGAAGGCCCCGCCGCCAAATCTTCGTTCACCCCCTCAGGCTGGGGGCCATCGACTTCGATGGGGCACTCCGGCTCTGCCGCAAGTACCTCCGACGTTGTCGCTTCCGGAGCAGGAGCCGCTACTGGCTCCGGTCTGGGCACCTCTTCCGATGAGGGCTCAAGCTCCATCACCTCTTCGACAACCGGCTTAGGAGCCGGAAGATCTTCAACATCGACCGCCCCTGTGGCCGGAGCTCCAACAATGACCGGCTCAGTGGCCGGTGCTTCGGAGGTAGCCGGCCCAACTGCCGGAACTACCTCAGTTTCCGGTGCGCACGCCAGAGCTTCAGTCACCTCCGGCTCAACAGCCGAGGCTTCGACAATCTCTGGCTCAGAGGCCGGGATTACTGCTTCCTCCGGCTCAACAGCCGGAGCTTCCGTCATCGCAGCACCAAAACTCGGGGCTTCAACCTCCGGGACATGTGCCGCTGGCGCATCTTCACTCCCGTGGTCCGGCGCTACCACGGGAACTTCTGGGGATGAGTCGAGGTCCATGACCATGACAGCCAGCGCCGGAGCTGTTGCAGCTTCGGCCACCACTTGGGGCGGCACCGGGACAGGAGTAGAAGCTCCCGCTCTCACGGCTTCAGCCACTGTGGCCGAGGGTGGAGCTTCACTCCCCTTCTTGGAGACGCTGCAGATGATGAACGAAGAAAATCAAAAAATGGTTGATACAATTAAAACAACTATCCAAGGTAGAAATCAAAAGTTACCTTGGAAGGCTTCCGCACCAACTTGCGCGGAACCTTTTTCCCGGGCGTTCCGGGCTAGCCATAGCCGGCGTGGAAGCTCCGGAAGGCCCCCCAGAACTCGTCGCGGCCACGGGTGTTTCCCGGGTCGAGGCTCCCCTCAATCGAGAAGAACCCCCGGACCTGGAGGCCTCCACCGGCCCAGGAGCTGGAGTTGCACGCCCGGAGCTAACACCCCGGGAGGACCCTGCAGCGAGGACAACCGCGCTCCGAGAGGACCCCACCGCGGGAACAGTCACGTTCCGAGATGACCCCACTACGAGAACAGTCGTCGCAGCCGCAGAGGACCTTCCCCTCCGAGGAGAAGGAGCCGACACAGAAGTAGCGGGCCCGACGGACCACCCGTCGGCGTACTGCAACTTCCTCTCCCGACTCACTGGTTCATCCGCCAGCTCCTTGCCCTTGCCGGCGACTTCTCCCCTCGGCTTAGGAACATAGCCGGAGCTATCCTTGGGTACTCCGAGGATCGCTACCACAGAGGTTGGTCTTCTCTCGACGACACCAAGGTCGTCAAGCCTGGGCATCTTCCGCCGAAGCTCCCTGCTGAACTCTACTTCTACGTTCAGAGGAAGAAAAGCAAACGGCAGAGTCAAGTCGTCGCCGTCGACGTCGATGCCGTGCTGGAACTTCTTGAGGTGGAACTCCAAGGTTTTCCCCACCATGTTGGACTTCAACCCGGTCTCAACCCGGTCGTCGTCCATCACGCTATTGAGGGCCCAAGCAAGTTTCTCCCTCCTCTTCAGCGGCGCCCACCTGTTGACCAAGATATTGCAAAATACCGCCTGAGGAGTCAATCCTCCTTCCACGCATTGGCGGATCCTGGTCAAAGCAGGGTTGAAAGCTTCCGACAGCACTGGAGCTTCACTCCAGATCGTTGTGTCGATGCCAGGAAGACCATCGGGCAGCTCCAACCTCTCGTGCTCCTCCACCCTGATGACTATCCAGTCTTTCTTCCAGTCATCCCACTTCCCAGAGGGAAATGACCGGAGGTACTTGAACGGGCACTTCTTGTGCTTCACAAAGTAGTAGAAGCCAAGGTACTCATTGCTCCGGCCAGTGGTGTGGACGGTGAAGAAGGTCCGGAAGAGTTCAATGCAGGGGGGATGCCCACCCACATCTCACAGAAGTGGACGAAGATGGACACGAGGAGAATGGAGTGAGGGCCAAGGTGGTATAACTACAGACCATAGAAGTCTAGCAGCATCAAGAAAAAGGAAGAAAAAGGTGGGATCAACCCCACCATGGCGTACGAGGAGAAGTACACCATTTTGTCGGAGTGCTCCTTCTCGAACGGGAGCTCTCCACCGGCGCGGACCGAGCGGTTGAAGAAGTCCGAGGACCACCCCATGAGGGCCCAGACCTTCTTCAGGTCGCCGTCGGTCTTCAAGCGACTCTCGCGGAGACCCAACTCCATCGCAGCATAGCTAGGCAAGAGAAGAAAAGCGGAGCACAAGCTGGGAGTTTGATCGCAAGAACAGATGAGAGGCGTAAAGAACTCCTGACGGTGCGCACTTTCCTTCTTAAGTAAGCCCTTGCGACGCTTGGATGGAAACCGCAAGGAAGTCGAAGGTACCACCCAAAAATTCCACCCAGCCGATGACAAGCGGGCCCGGGACCACCCCGACGGTCAAGTCGAGGTTCTTACCCAGGTGAACGGTTGTCATCAAGAGGCGGGAAGCCCAAAGGCGGCGGCCTGACAAGGCGCGCGGAACCGATACGGTTTTCGTATCGGGAACCGGCGACCTTCAATTGCGTGAGATCCGCACGCCAAAGATCTCATCTGCCGCACACAGGATACGCCACGCGGTGAGGATTTAATTCCAAGTCCTTGCCAACGGCACCCTCAAAGACCCTTGAAGACTCAGTTCAAAGGTCGCGAGGATGGACCCACCTCCGGCGGAATGACTTCCCTGGAGGTAGGTCCAGGGGGCCACTGTCGGTATCCTAGAAACCGTACACCCCTTGAGGTTATAAAGATCTAAAAGGAAAATCATTTACTTGGTTTGAATACCCTCGAAGGCCCACATGTCAGACATAATCGGACCCGCTTCTCCAACATGGTTAATCCCTGGGTCGCCATGTGTACTACCAAACCGGAGCTACCGCCCACAAGGGGGAAGCTCCGGGCCATGTACCGAAATGGCACCTCCGGACTTAGCCCCAGACCGAGAGAAGCTCCGGACCTGACACGTGTCGGGTAGCCCCGGAGATACCAGTTTCCACAGTATGCTCCAGAGCTGCCACATGTCCAACCGTCGGATCTTCAGCCTCTAACCTCCGGAAGACCCCACAACGGCTCCGGATCTTCAAAGGGGAACCAAGGACTTCAAGACCCGATTAAGTGTCATTAATACCATATTAATGACACTTAAACGAACGATCTTAACACCAATAACGGTGCTGTCAAAGCCCGTTACAGGGTCATTAAGAGCGATTAAATGTGTTAGATAAGTGTCAATACTAGTAACCGCCGGGGCCACATGTCGGGCCAGGCTAACTTGTAACGGCCTGCCCTTGTACTATAAAAGGACAGGCCGACGACACGTTCAGGGGGCTGGACACACACACACATACGCCATTGACGCTCAACACAAGCTCAAACAGCTAATATAACACCAACACACCCGTGGAGTAGGGTATTACGCTCAGGCGGCCCGAACCACGTAAACTCTTGTGTCTCCTGTGTCAATTCCTACTCACCTTCTTGAATCTCCGCGCGCCCATACCGAACATCAAACTCCCCTATCACTTTAGCAATGTAGGGAGATATGTCGGTTCCAAACCACCGACAAATGTACTTTTCAACACTTTGCCATTATTATTGTCGTCATTTGAATCAGCCACATATCATACTTTCCACACTTGCTGAGTACGACATGTACTCACTCTTGCAATCCCCCCAACAGTTGCAGGTCAGGATTGTAAGTTTAATGGCGATAATGCGGAGTTCTAGGGCGTGTCTACCGTCAGCTTGCCTGTGGTGTTGATTGGAGCTGCGCTATACCCTATTGCTTATGCTGCCTAGCTATTTAGTTTGCTTAATTAGAGTATTTCCGCTGCATTAGTTGAACTTGTCATCAATATTCATTAGAGGTTGTATTTGAGGATAATATGGTTTGTGTAATAAAATTTGGTTAATTAATCTTGTTTTGTGGTAATTATCTATATATCGTTTGTGATTGCACTCGTGTATGTGTGTTGAACATCCTGGGCACACATATGCGTTAGCTTGGTTCATTTTTTTGGAACCGGGCGTCACATATTGGTATCAAAGCCACAGGTTGACCGTAGGACGCAGCCTAGATAGAATGGACACTTTAAAGCACATAGGGGCACTCAGGAATCAATGTGTTTTTGCTTGGTGTGCTGTTACTATATATATTGTTTGCTTGTGTGCTTAATAGAGGATTTTGGGATGCTTTAGCATTGCCATGTCAACCTAGGCTAGTGTAGCTAGTTGTTTAGTTTCATATCCCTTGATGCATATAGTTGGGGACGTTTTCTAATTCTTATCTATTGCTTTTCTTCAGATGGTGAGGACTCGCAACCAGAGGGATGACAATGATGAGGAGGAGAACAATGGAGTGCCTCAGAACAACATTGGACAAGGATCTGCTCAGGAAGCTATCAACATTGAGCAGCTATTGGCTATGCAAAACCAGCTCATGCAGACCATGATACAAACTATGGGATAGCTGCAGGCTGGCAATATCAACAATCAGCCCCACATGCCTCCACCACCACCCTCGCCTCTTCATAACTGATTGGGAGAGTTTATGAGAACTAGGCCGTCAACCTTTGCTCAAGCCGCTGACCCTATGGATGCGGATGATTGGCTCAAGTCCATGGAGAAGAAGCTAGCTGTTGTCCAATGCAGTGACCGGGAGAAGGTTTTGTTTGCTTCTCATCAACTAGTTGGAGCAGCTGCGGGTTGGTGGGATTCTTATTGCAATGCTCATGAGACCAAGAGAGAATTATCTGGTCGGAATTCAAGGAGAGTTACCGTTCCCATTATGTGTCGGAGGGTGTTATGATTTTGAAGAGGCAAGAATTTGAGAATTTAAGGCAAGGAAGATCAAGCGTGAGTGAATATCTCAACAAGTTCACTCAACTCTCAAGGTATGCGCCTGAGGATGTTAGTCGGGACAGCCGGAAACAATACTTGTTCATGAGGGGCTTGAATAATGAAATCCAAGTACAACTACTCAATTGTGACTATGCAAATTTCCAGAAGCTTGTGGACAAAGCAATTGTGGTTGAGAACAAGATCCGTGAGATGGAGCAAGACAACAAGAGGAAGGCGCCATATCAAGGACAGCAACAAGTAAGTAATGTGCGCCCTCGCCTTGCACCACCCAATGCGCCCTATTACAGCTCCTCTATTCCTGCTCAATGCCCTGGATTTACACCGCGCCCAACTCAGTTTGTGCAGCAACGCCCTCTCATGCAAGCACCTAGGCCTCCAATGCCTTATGCACCTCGTGCTAATTTTCCTGGTGCCAATGTTCAAAACCAAGCTCGTCCCAATAATTCTGGTGGAGTTAAGAAGTTTTATACTTGTGTAGAAGCTGGACACTTTGCGCATCAATGTCCTAAGTCAGGCCTTGGTCAAGGAAGCAATGCGCCGAGGCAAAACCCAAGATCCAATGGAGGAGCGCCACAAGGAAGCCGTGGACAGCAGAATTTTGCTCGTGGCAACGTGAACCATGTCTCTACAGAGGATGCTCAACAAGCTGATGACGTGGTCATTGGTATGTTTCTCGCCAACTCCAACCCCGCGACTATGTTATTTGATTCTGGAGCATCGCATTCATTCATTGCATCAAAGTATGTTGCCAAGTGTAGTTTGCCTATCTCTCATATGAATTTTACTCTATTGGTTAAGTCTCCTGGAGGAGAGATGCGGACAAATATAATATGTCCAAAGGTAAGCCTTAGAATAAGGGGGTAGACTTCTTCGCCGACCTCATTGTTTTGGATTCTCAAGGATTGGACATTATACTTGGTATGGACTGGTTGAGGAAGCACAATGGAGTTATTGAGTGTGCCACGAAGACAGTGAAGTTGACCAATGAAGAAGGGATCACCGTAGAATTTGAAGCATCTCAAACCACACCGAAGCAATTGGAGTTGAATCATATGGACGGCGCCGCAATTGAGGAGATTCCGGTGGTGTTTGAATTTTTGGATGTTTTTCCGGACGAGTTGCCAGGTATGCCACCTGATCGAGACATTGAGTTTGTTATTGATTTAATACATGGAACTGCACCTATAGCTAAGAGGCCGTATAGGATGCCTCCTTTGGAATTAGCGGAGCTCAAGAAGCAAATTCAAGAGAAACTAGAGAAGGGTTTTATTCGCCCTAGCTCTTCGCCTTGGGGAGCGCCCGTTCTATTTGTGGACAAGAAGGATGGATCCCAAAGGATGTGCGTAGATTATCGAGCTCTCAACGAGGTAACAATCAAGAACAAGTACACCTTGCCACGCATAGAAGACTTGTTTGATCAGATGAAGGGTGCTTGTGTCTTCTCTCAGATTGATTTGAGGTCGGGATATTTTCAAATGAAGATTAGACCGTCGTACATACCCAAGACAGCTTTTAGAACATGGTATGAATCTTATGAGTACACCGTGATGTCATTTGGATTGACAAATGCGCCTACCTACTTTATGTACCTCATGAATAAGGTCTTCATGGAGTACTTGGATAAGTTTGTTGTGGTGTTTATTAATGACATTATGATCTACTCGAAGGATGAGAAGGAACATGAGGAACACTTGATGCTTACATTGCAGAAATTGAGGGAGCATCGATTGTATGCCAAGTTCAACAAGTGTTAGTTTTGGTTGAAAGAGATGCCATTTTGGGTCATATAATTTTAGGAGGAGGAGTATCGGTTGACCCCGGAAAAGTGAGAGGCGTGTTGAAGTGGGAGCCCCCGCAAAGTGTCAAGGAAATAAGAAGTTTTCTTGGGATGGCTGGATAGTACCGTCGGTTTATCAAGGACTTCTCCAAGATAGCCAAGCCTATGACGGAGTTGCTAATGAAGGGAAAGGCTTTCCAGTGGACCCAAGCTTGTAAAAATAGTTTTGAGAAGTTGAAGAATAGGTTGACAACAACCCCAGTTTTGGTATTGCCGGACGTGAGCAAGAGTTTTGACATTTATTGTGACGCATCAAGACAAGGACTTGGATGTGTATTGATTCAAGAAGGTCAAGTGGTTGCCTATGCATCAATACAATTGAAGAAACACGAGCAAAATTACCCCACACACGATTTGGAACTTGCGGCCGTGGTACACGCATTGAAGATTTGGAGGCACTATATCCTTGGACATAGGTGTGAAATTTATACAGATCATAAGAGTTTGAAGTATATTTTCACACAAACGGATCTGAACTTGAGGCAACAAAGATGGTTGGAGCTCATCAAATATTATGATTTGGGGATCAACTATCATCCAGGAAAGGCCAATGTAGTGGCCGATGCTTTGAGTAGAAAGGGAGTAAGTGACCAACTCACAGTTCGAGAGTTATCATTCGAGTTATGTAAGGAGTTTGAAAGGTTGAACCTCGGATTTGTAAATGAGATGGAGATGGTGGATTTAAACCCAACCTTGGAGCAATAAATTCGAGAGGCACAAATCGCAGATGAAGAGATCAAGGAAATCAAGGACAGGACCGAAGAAGGGAGAGAATTCAGATTTGATGAAGACGAACGTGGTACCCTATGGCTTGGAAAGAGAATCGTTGTGCCTAATGTAAAGCACATTCGGGAGACAATATTAAAGGAGGAACATGACTCACCTTACTCAATTCATCCTGGTTGTACAAAGATGTACAAAGACTTGAAGGCTTGCTATTGGTGGGATAGCATGAAGAAGGACATAGCTAAATATGTGGCCTTGTGTGATGTGTGTCAACGAGTCAAGGCGGAACATCAAAGGTCAGCTGGATTATTGCAACCATTGTAGATCCCGGAATGGAAGTGGGAAGAAATTGGAATGGACTTCATAGTTGGGTTACCATGTACTCAGTCTGGGTATGACTCAATTTGGGTAATTGTGGATCGTTTAACCAAGTCAGCTCATTTTGTCCCTGTGAAGACCAAATATACAGCTGCACAATTGGTCGCAATATACATAGAGCATATTGTGTGTCGACACAGAGTCCCGAAGAAGATCGTGTCGGATAGAGGTTCATAATTTACATCCAGATTTTGGCAAAAATTGCATGAAGCTTTGGGAACGAGGTTGAATTTTAGTTCAGCATATCATCCTCAAACGGATGGACAAACCGAGAGGACCAATCAGATTTTGGAGGACATGTTAAGAGCTTGTGGTTTGAAGCATGGGAAGAGTTGGGACAAAAGCTTGCCATACGCAGAATTTTCATACAATAATAGCTACCAAGCAAGTTTGAAGATGTCACCATATGAAGCACTTTATGGGAGAAAGTGTAGGACACCTTTATTCTGGAATGAGGCAGGAAAAACTCAAGTATTTGGTCCGGATGTGTTGCAAGAAGCCGAAAAGCAAGTCCAAATAATTCGTGAAAACTTGAGGGCTGCCCAATCAAGGCAAAAAGGCTATGCGGACAATAGGAGAAGGAAATTAGCCTTTGAAATAGGAGATTTTGTTTACCTCAAGGTGTCACCAATGAGAGGTCATAAGAGGTTTAACATAAGGGGCAAGCTTGCACCTCGTTATATTGGACCATTCAAGATTTTGGACAAAAGAGGAGAAGTAGCGTATAAGTTGGTGATGCCAGCTCATCTTTTGGATGTCCATGATGTCTTTCATGTTTCCCAGCTCAAGAAGTGTTTGAGAATACCGAAAGAACAAGTGCCAATGGAAGAATTGGAACTAGAGGAAGATTTGACGTATGCCGAACAACTGGTCAAAATCTTGGAAACTAAGGAGAGGGTCACAAGGAACAAGATTATTAGATGGTGTAAAGTTCAATGGAAGCACCACACCAAAAAAGAAGCAATTTGGGAGCTAGAAGATAATCTCAAGAAGGAATTTCCCTCTCTCTTCTCTTCCGCGTCGAATCTCGAGGGCGAGATTCATTTTAAGGGGGGTAGGTTTGTAACACCCTCATTTTCATGCATCACACCCTACATACATTCATATACATGTTTAACATTAACCCACAACAAGAAGAACGAGTTTAAAATTTATTTGGAACAAAACCACACTTAAATCGCAGGAAAGTGCGGACTAGTCCGATTTTGCTGAGGACTAGTCCGATTTTTCTCTGACTAAAAACGGACTTGTTCGTTTGTGCTGCGGACTAGTCTGATTTTGCCTCTGGAAACCTTCGGACTTGTCTGATTTTGTGCGGACTAGTCCCATATTCCAAGAATCCTTGAAAATTTGCTAAGTCCATGGACTTTTCCGGACTAGTCCGGTGTTCCAGCGGACTTGTCCGATTTCCTCTCTGTTTAAAGTCGGACTTGTCCGATGTTTGGCCAGACTTGTTCGATTTTCTCTCTGGACGACTTCGGACTAGTCCGGTCCTTTCCGGACTTGTTTGATATTTCGCGACTCCGAGTTGATCTTCTGTTTTACGACTTGTTTCTTGGGCTTCACATTAAGTGGGCCTAGGGACGTCATGCCTAACTCTTTTAGAGCCCATGTGGGATTCTAAACCGGCCTCTACTCCTCTCAAACTCGAAATCCATCTAACCCTAGCCTCCACCTCTATATAAACAACCCCACCCCTTGGATTGACATCTATTTGCCACTTTTCCACCCCACCCAAACCCTAGTTCGTGGAGAGCCACCACCAAGGAGGGAGGAGAAGATCCCAAGCAAGAAGAAGAAGAGAAGGAAACGAAAGAGGATCAAGATCTCCACCAAGTTTTGTTCCTCATCACCAATTCATCTCCAAGTTCATCACCAACCCTAGATCACCAAGATCCAAGTGCTACCTCCAAGTTTCTTGATTCATTGGAGTCCTAAACACCTGGTATACCTTCTATTCTCTTTTCCTTACGAGAATTCAACCCCTAATCTCCAAATTTACGTCGATCTAGAAAACCCTAATTTGCTGATCTCGCAGAGTGCGGACTTGTCTAGTCTCTAGCGGACTAGTCCGATCTTTCTGGTTAAATTGTGTTGAATTAATTCAAAAATTTGATCCAATCAACTCCAAACCTGTATAAACTTGTTAAAAGCTATTAGAAATAGTTAGTTATCATTAAAAGTAATCCAGTAACAAGTTCTACCTTACATTTGCATCAATCATGCATGTCATGTCATATTGAGTAATATTTGTGCACTCTTTGATTGTGTTTCTTGTATTGTATGTTTATTGCGCGGATTAGACAGATTTGCGCTAGAGAGTGCCGTGGAGGATCTACAGCACCAAGAGTTTGAAGGCTTTGACCCTAATCAACAGCATGAGCAAGGCAAGTGTCCTTGAAGTATATTGATCCTGTTTTTAAAATAAATGTTTTGTTTGCAAAATTGCATGCTGTGTCAAATTGATGGGAATCCCATGATAGGAAGTTTACTAGAATTGTTTACCCACCCTTGTCACATGGAATTATGGTAGAGAGTCAGGATGTACTTTTTACCTTTTTGCTTCGCTTAATTAATTGGGATGGGAAAACAACACTACACATTTAATTAAGCATTAATGATATTTTGGTTAATGTGAACTGGTCAATATGATACGGTAATGGGTGATCTAAGCAAGCCTGGTATGTGGATGAGTTGGATGTCATGGTGGTTTGCTTGCTTTAGATCTAAGGACCGATTCATGCGAGAATAAGCCAGGACTACAGTGCCACCACGAGGCCAAGTATGGGTACAGCGTAGCTGATTAATTAGGGCTTTGCTAGTGCTGTTTGGTCCATTGTGGATGCTCGGAGAAGGGGTAGTCGGATTGGGTTTGTTGATGATTGATGGGACTACCCTGGGATCCGAATGGCTCAAGAGGGGGCCCTTGGTTGAAGATGTGCTTTGTAGGAGACATCGCCACCGGTGAAACCTCAATGAGGTCTGAATAGGCTAGTAATCCCTTTGTAAAGGCTATTTTGTGATCTCTTGGCCATACACCAAAGGAAGTGTAATTGGCATAAGGGAGGTTCTTTAGTCTCCGACGGGTGATGAAATCACAAACACGTGGGTAAAGCGGTACAAACTCTGCAGAGTGTGTCTAAAACTATCATGATAGCCGTGCTCCCGGTTATGAGCACCTGGACAACTTCCATGATTAGAGGGAAATTGGGATTTGGGATGGTTATGGTTGGTATTATGGTTATGGATTAATTTATGGTATTGAATATGGTTATTGGTAAATGGTGAAATCTGGAATTATTGATGAGGATGGTGAATTATGGATTGGTATTGTGATATTACTTATGATTATGATGGGTTTACTTCACATACATGTAATATATTGCTTTTCAAATATTTTAATGTACTTTTCAGCACTTTGCTATTATTATTGTCGTCATTTGAATCAGCCACATGTCATACTTTCCACATTTGCTGAGTACGACATGTACTCACTCTTGCAATCCCCCTCAACAGTTGCAGGTGAGGATTGTGAGTTTAATGGCGATAATGCGGAGTTCTAGGGCGTGTCTACCGTCAGCTTGCCTGTGGTGTTGATTGGAGTTGCGCTATACCCTATTGCTTATGCTTCCTAGCTGTTTAGTTTGCTTAATTAGAGTATTTCCGCTGCATTAGTTGAACTTGTCATCAATATTCATTAGAGGTTGTATTTGAGGATAATATGGTTTGTGTAATAAAATTTGGTTAATTAATCTTGTTCTGTGGTAATTATCTGTATATCGTTTGTTATTGCACTCGTGTATGTGTGTTGAACATCCTGAGCACACATATGCATTAGCTTGGTTCATTTTTTCGGAACCAGGCGTCACAGAGACGCTGATCTGAGGCGGACACACACACGCTAAAACACCCAATACAACAACAACAACGCACCCGTGGAGTAGGGTATTACGCTCAGGCGGCCCGAACCACGCAAATCCTCGTGTCAAGTCACCATCTTATTCTGAATCTCCGCGCGCCCTAACCGAACTAAGAAACTCTGCGGACTGCCAACGGTAGTACCGGGGGAATTGCTGAAACCAGACTCTGACAATTGTATTCCCTCCTTTCTCAAAAGATTGTCATCTTTAGTTCAAAAATTGAATTAAAGGTGACAATCTTTTGAGAAAGGAGAAGTAATCATCTTGATGAAATGTTGTGAAAAAAGTTATAAATATTATCAAAGTGCTGCTAAAATATTAAAATAGGGACAAAATCACAAATACATTCCAAAAGGATGGGCAAATTCACAAAGGATATTTATGTCTTTTTTCCTCACATTTAACACCGTTAACACCCACTAACGGAATAGGGGTAAACTTTAGTTTCGTTTTGAAAAAACAAGGGTAAATTCACAAACTCTCAATTTAGATGGTAAAATCACATTTAGCTTTCAAACTCGGGGTAAAATCACAATAGCCCCTAAAGAAATTGTAGTACACAATTCATTCTACAGTTTTTCAATAAAAACATTTTAAAAATATGTCTCTAAATTTTCTAAAATAGCGGTATAAAAGTGAATATTACTCGTGGACGACTCATCCACACTGTGGACGGTAAGTTGTTAGAATGGCAAAAAAAAGGTCGCTATTGATGTAAATTCGTTATAAGTTGATGTTAAAATGAAAAAATCCAATATATATAGTGTATGCTATGCTCCATAAGATTTAGATGATCTAAAGAACCTCATGAGTCAATAGCAACAGAAGCCCAAGGACAACGAAAGCTGCGAGAAACGTGCCAAATGTTACAGTACAAAGAACCAGATACTGCTTGTCATCCTCTGCGAGTTGCAGACACATCGATTGATGAAGCCACACTAGAGGATCGGAAACCTCTCGATCCGACGAAATCAGATCACATCACTCACTCACTTACAAACACACCGAAGAAAAAAATTAAGACACGAATCGCGGCAGCAGTCTCTGGTACGGTAGCTACTAGCACGTACGTGATGACTCCATCCCATGGCGCTACAGATTCATATACGGCGAATTAAGCGGCAGCTAAGCTGGGAGCTGAGGGTGGTCGACCAAATTCGCCGACTCGGCGTAGAGCGGCGGGCACTGAAAGCCGCGAGGCGGGTGCTTGCCGCAGGTGATGAGCAGGTTGAGCGCGATGGGGAGGTAGATGTTGATGCCGAGCGCGCGCGCGCGGATGGTGGTGCAGAGGCAGAGCGCGGCGTCTAGGTCCGCGACGCCCTGCACCAGTGGGCAGCACTTGGCCTTCGCCTCCTTCCCGATCACCAGGTGGATCAGCCCGCTCAGCACGTCCACGCACGCGTTCAGCTTCAGGGCGTCGATCGGGCACGTCTGCCCCGCTGGCGGCGTGTAAGGCGGAGACGGCGGGTTGTAGGGCGGAGTGTACGGCGGGGAGTATGGCGGAGTGTACGGCGGGGAGTACGGCGGCGTGTAGGGTGGAGAGTATGGCGGAGATGGCGGGTTGTAGGGTGGAGATGGCACGTACGGTGGGGTGTACGGCGGGATGTAGGGTGGTGCCGGGGGTTTGTATGGAGGAGAGTAGGGTGGAGACGGCACGTACGGTGGTGTGTACGGCGGGATGTAAGGTGGTGCCGGCGGTTTGTATGGCGGACTGTAGGGTGGAGACGGCACGTACGGCGGGGTATACGGCGGGGTGTAGGGTGGTGTCGGCGGTTTGTGTGGCGGAGTGTAGGGTGGAGACGGTACTTTGGGCGGCGCCGGGGGTTTGTGTGGCGGAGTGTAGGGTGGAGACGGCACGTACGGTGGGGTGTACGGCGGGACGTTGGGCGGCGCCGGGGGTTTGTATGGCGGTGGCCGCGGCGTCGGGGGCTTCTTGGGTGGCGGCGAGTACGGCGGGTGGCACGGTGGGCACTTGTACGACGGGGGCTTGTGCTGCTTGGGCGGCTTGTTGCCGTGGTGGGGCGGCGGTTTGTGTCCAGCTGGGCCGCCACCGGGGGACGGGTACCCCGGCGGGTTGTGTCCTCCGCCACCACCGGGCGACGGGTACCCCGGTGGGCTGTATCCTCCGCCACTGCCGGGCGACGGGTACCCCGGCGGGTTGTGTCCTCCGCCACCACCGGGCGACGGATACCCCGGCGGGTTGTGTCCTTGGCCGCCACCGGGCGACGGGTACCCCGGTGGGCTGTATCCTCCTCCGCCGGCGCCAGGCGACGGGTACCACGGGCGGCCGTGCCCGCCACCACCGCCAGGCGGGCAGTTGTTCCACGCCACCGAGCACGGGGCGAGGACCGCGGCGAGAACGAGGAGGATGAGGACTGAGCTGGAGATCGCCATATATGGCGCCGCGCGCTTGGCTCAAGTGTTGAGCCGTGCTGGCTCTTGCAGAGGCACGCGCACTCTCGCCTCCCTTTTATACCCGGAACCTCACGGACGCACACGGCCCTGTCAAAGTGAGTGCAGGCGCGCAGTGAAGTGAGCAGGCTCTCTTATTTAGGCACAATGGCATTCTCACAGGGTCAATGCTTGATCCAACCTGCTTTGCGTGACGCAGTCACCACTAAACAAGCAGGGTTAGCCTCCCCAAAAACGCCCTGCAGTGCATGCGTGGTGGACGGATGGACGGACGGACGCGCGCCAGGTGCCGGCCAGAGCGCGCACACCTGGCAAGCCGAGGAGGACGCGCGCGCAAGCTGCCAAACGCGCGCGGTGGTTCACGGGCGCCGGCGGCTAGCGAGCGTAGCGTAGCTAGCCGCCATGACGCGTGCTCTGAGACTGAGACTGAGAGGCTAAGCTAGCGTCTTGGCGTCCCCGAGAAGACGAGACGACGGCCCTTGCGCAGACGGAGTGGCGAGACTGTCTTACCGAGATTGGTGTCCCCTCGAAAAAGGCGCGCGCGCCCGTGACCCCGCCTGCGCTGCGCTGGGGCTTGGAGCTTTCCGGCCGCGACGTCGCTCGCCGGGATCCGGGTGCCCTGAGCCGGAACACGATACTCTGTTTCCGTTCAACACCGCAAGCGACCAGGAGAAAGGAGAAGGCAGCGCGGAGACCGGGCCGAGCGGCCCATTGAAAATTACTTGGGCTAGTGGTTATGTAAGCCTTTACTGGGATAAGCGGGCCCAGGCGGTACTAAGGAATGGAAACCCTCTCGGCACGGCGGCCCACTCAATTTAGAAAGCCCAACTTTACTTTGCAAACGACTCTTTTCGGCTGCTTGTCATCTGAAGACCAACACAACAGGTGCAGCTGCACGCACATCCATTTATCATGAAACCACACTTGGAAGATCGAAGAGCTGTTCGATCAAGCACAACATCACTTACATACACACCGAAGGAAGAAAATCACGGCACACAAATCGTAGTAGAGTGTCGCTGGTACGTAGTACCTACTATAGCACGCGTGACTCCATCAAGCCAGTACGGATGATTATTCAGAGCGCCGCCCATGCACGGCGCGCTTTGCAGCAGCAGCAGATGCAGAGCAGGAGCTAAGCTCCCAGCTGAGGGTGGTCGTCGACCTTGTTGTTGGTCGCCGAGTCGGCGGGGTGGAGCGGCAGACACTGCTGGAAGCCGTAGGGCAGCAGGTCCTTGCCGCAGGTCTTGAGCAGCTTGAGCGCGACGAGGACGTACAACTTGCCAGGCGCGCGGTCGCGGATGGCGGTGCAGAGGCAAGCCGCCGCGTCCGTGTCGGCGGCCTCGCTGAACAGCGGGCAGCACTTGGCCTTCACCTCCTCCTTCCCGATCAACAGGTGGATCGGGTCGTCGCCGGCCAGCACGTCCGCGCACTCGTTCAGCTTCTGGGCGTCGATCGGGCATGTGTTCCCCGCCGGCGGATAGTAGTACGGCGGAGATGGCGGCGGTGACGGCGGATTGTAGGGTGGAGTGTAGGGCGGAGTGTAGGGCGGTGACGGGTTGTAGGGTGGAGTGTAGGGCGGAGGTGACGGCGACGGGTTGTAGGGTGGAGTGTACGACGGAGGCGACGGGTAGCACGGCGGGAAGTTGTACCGCGGTGGCTTGTGGTGGTGGTGCTTGGGCGGCTTGCCGTAGTAGGGTGTGCTTTGTCCACCACCACCATACGACGGTGACGGATAGTCCTTCCACGTCGCCGAGCTGGGGGCAAGGACCGCGGCGAGGACGAGGATGAAGAGGATAGAGTGAGAGGTCGCCATGGCGTCACTCGGCTCAAGTATCAGCCGTGCCGGCTTGCAGAAGCACGCGCACTCGCCTCTCCTTTTATAGCCGAAACCTCACGGGCGCACGAACGCGGCCTATCAAGTGCAGGTGCAGGCGTGCAGCACAGCGTACAGTGAGCGGGTTCTCTCATGCATGAACGCGCAATGGCAGATCAGGCGCAGACCCTCACAAAAGGTCAATGCTTGAGCCAGCCAGCTTTGCATGGTGGTGTAGCCACTCGTACGTCTCTAACCAATCACGGCTAACAACTAGCCTCCCTAATCCTCGCGTCCTCTGACGAGTACGTAAATGCATGCGTGCATGACGGACGGATGGGTGCCAGGTAGTACTCGACAGAGGCACCTAGCTAGCGCAAGCGGCCAAACGGCGCGGTAGCTCACCGGCGGGGCCCGGCACCTTATTGGCGCGCTGCATGCGTGCTCTGAGAGGCTAGCTAATCATGGCGCGGCGTCCTCGAGAGCCCGGCCGAGACGGCGGTCCTTGCACAAGGAAGGCAGGACTCCCTGATCGAGGTGGTTACCCTCTCGGAAACGGCGCGCGCGACGACGTCGCCGGAATCGGGGAAACCTGAGCCGAGCCGAGACCGAGACGCGATGCCTGTTTCCGGGTGAGGACAACGGGGCGGCCGATCTATGCGTGGTGTGAGCAGCAGAGATGCCGCGCTGGAGACAGTGGCGCGCTTTGAATTGTCCTGGCTAAACGGTGCATCAATTAATGGACGCGAAGCCAAAGCCCGGCCATGTAGTCGAGGGAGGAAATACTCCGGTGACCGCACCAGTCACAGCCTCACAGCAGGATTGGATTGTCCGTGAGTAAGACTGGTAGCACAAGACTATCGGACTTCAACTTCTAATTTAATATTTTCACCTCTTATTTCTAAAAGCTTTTTACTTTACAGTTTAGTTTTCTGCCCTCGTTAACTTCTAAATCCAGCCTTATATGAATTAATAATTATTTTATCATATCGTTTGATTTTTTTTTCGGACTTTCTTTTTCAAATAACTCCGTACTTCCGGTGCAAACAACTTCCTGCAGCGGGGCCCAGAACAGGCTCTCGAAGATATAGGCCGCGTACAGTAGGCCTTCAATTCAACCGGTCGCTCGTGGCACCTGGAAAGGAAAGCAGAGAGGAAGAAAGGAAAGGGAAAATAAAGGAAAACTAGAAAAAAAAGGAAAAAGGAAAAGGAGAAAAAAGAAATAAGAGAGAATAAACTAAAAAATAAAAGAGGAATAAAATAAAAAATTAGGAGAAAAAGAAATAAAAGAGAATAAATAAGAAGGGAGAATAAATAGGGTACCAGAAGCAAGGACTTGTCCGGAAAGAGTGATATGATATGATATAATATGTGTTAGTTAATATAGAGGTTGAAATGAAGTCAAAGAGTGTACAAAACTGAAATATAAAACTGAAAATATTTTAGAATTCATTATAGAAGACTACTAATATTTTGTCAGATGCCACGTTCAGTTCTCTACCCATAGCCAAGCATCAAACTCAACAGCACTCATTGACCCAGTATTCCGATGGATCCACACTAATCTGAACTAATTATTATTATTACACGCTCCTGCAATCAACCAGGCAGGGTGAACGATCTGAGCGGAACATCTTTGGGGGGGGGGGGGGGGGGGGGGGTGCCACATCTACAGGTATCAGAGTTTGACATCAATGCTAGTTTTGCTATACTGTTAAAGCAAAACAAGCGTCCAGCAACCAGAAGGATCACAACAGGGAGCCGTCACGGACGCACCTTTCCTGTAATTGAAAAGAGACTTGCAGTTAACTTCAAGAACTAGTGCGTACTGCATACCCTCTTCAATGATTGAAACCAAGCCAAAACTGGTCACTGCCTTGCGTCTCATAAAAAAAGGTATACGTTCTTGTACATGTGTCACTCACCACGCTGGGATGAACGGGGCCTGAATGAAGCAGATGCCGTGTCATTCAGATCCTGCAATGGTGTAAGCTGCTTGACAACCTCATCCATTGAAGGACGAGACTTACTGTCACGACTCAGGCAATAGTGGCAGATCTGTGCAACTTTCTGTACTCCTTTGATAGAATAGTTCAGTCCCAGGCGAGGATCTACGAGCTGATAGAGCCTCCGCGGATCATTCAGATAAGGCCTGGCCCAGGCAACTAGATTCTGCTCCCCAGTAGGCCGCTTTTTGTCCATTGATCGTCTACCGGTTAACATCTCAAGTAACACAACTCCGAAGCTATATACATCGCTCTTAGATGTTAGGTGCCCTGAGCAGGATGCTTGGCATGAGTAACAAAACTTACACATCGACTGCTTAAACATAGAATCATAAATTGGCACAATTTGTTAACTTTCTCTTAGTTCCAGGCTGGACTTGTAGATCCCATGGAACAAAAATCTCGGGATGTGTATGCTATTTATATTAAAATAGAAAGGTAAAAGAAAAATAAAAAGAGAACATTGAAGCACATTACCAAAAGAGGTTTCTGCGTCCAATTATTCATGTTTGATCATATGATTCAGGAGTTTTAGGTACCAATTTGATGTCAAATATATAATCAGGTACCAATTTGATATTGATTGTGCTCAGTGCCTCAGTGAAATACTGTAAAGTACAAACGAGTAGATACTGAAGCAAAACTATGTGCTTGATACCTGTCATTACATACTCTGGTGCAGCATAACCATATGTGCCAACAACCCGAGTAGAGACATGAGTATTATCACCCTGAGGACCAGCTTTTGCTAAACCGAAATCAGATAGTTTTGCATTGTATTCCTGTCAAAGCAAATTTACCACAGTCACCAAGGTACTAAGGTATCACACAATATATAAGCATGAGAAGCAAGAAAATACAGTACCCCATCAAGAAGAATATTCGATGTCTTAAAATCCCTGTAAATAACTGGTTTGGGACCTCCATGGAGGAAGGCTAGTCCTTTTGCTGCACCTAGAGCAATTTTCATTCTGTTGGGCCAAGGTAGAGGAAGAGTTCCTTCAAGGATTTTGGTTAAAAGTAAGATGACAATATAGTAAGAGAGGGAGGGAGTAACATTACTGTCAATCAAGAAAATGAGATTTGGTGCAAACAGTAAATTTGTTCATGACAAAGCATGTAAATCACTCTTGTGCAAAATAATGGTAATAAGGCATTAATTTCATAGTCATCTAGAAAATTAGAAATGAACAAACAGCACAACTGGAAGTAGGCATGCATTGTTGCTCTGTACTATTGTCGAACAATTGATATTTTTTTTGCAAATTCACCATGTATTAAGAAATATGAATCAACTAAAGATCATTTGGTACAAGTGAAAACTAATACTCCATCCCAAATTACTTGTCGCTCTCTAGTTCAAAAATGAACTAGAGAGCGACAAGTAATTTGGGATGGAGTATACAAGTAACAAATCTGGGTAAGGCTAAATTTCTCAGGCCTACACCACAGACCACACAACATCGTGTTATACAGAGTAAACATGATATAACCATATGTACACCAAGTTAGAACTTAGGATTTAATTGTCTATGATATCACAGACAAACATTGTTAAAGAAAATGGAGAAAACATGCTTAGCAGTGAAGCAAATCACAAATATATTTACGTTGAAACCAAATGGGGGTAAAAATTAAATCAGAAACAAGCATTTCTAAAACATTAATTGTGTTGGTTGATTGCTTACTTCTGAAAAGATGATTTTCAAGACTTCCTCGTGGCATGAATTCGTATACAAGTAACCTTTGATCATCCTCAATGCAATATCCAATTAGCTTAACAAGGTGTTTATGGTGCAGTTGCCCCAGAAAGTCAACTTCTGCCTGAAATATGACTGCTTTAAAAACCACAGATACAACTAAATATAGATATTTAAGAGGCACCTTTCAGTGCTTACCACCCATTCTCTATGACCTTGAAGAGCATCCTGCTTCAAGCTTTTAACTGCAACCGTAACACCGGTGCCAGGTTTTGCAGGAGCTGTGCTGTTTGGCTCAATCCATCCCTTGAAGACGTAACCAAACCCACCTTCCCCGAGAATACTATCTGGCCTAAAGTTAATAGTAGCAGATTTCAACTCTTGAAAAGTAAACTGAAATAGCTTGTGTGGTGCTTTCTTTTCGTTTGGTGCATCAGCACCATTTTCATCATCAAGGTTTGTCTGAAAATGGGCGGCAAGCTCTCGACAGCTAGAATTTAGATATCTCGTCTCTGCTGCTCCAGAAAAAAAATGCTTGAGCAACTCACTCAGGAAATAAAAAATTATCTACAGACAGTAGTAAGCTAATATATAACATAGCTGTCAAGGCCAATACTTATTAGTTCTTAGGTCCCTCACATATTCAAAGTGGTTAACCAAGCTGATAAGCATTGACCCACATATTATGTGCTTGGCGTACTCACTCTCAGCTTTTAGTATAGGAGAAAACCCATCTAGTTGACTTCAAGGATGACAAGTACATTTTATTATATTATCCAGTCTAGTCCATTGTGGAGTGTCACTGTCAGGAATTATGATAAGCAATCAGCATAACCAAAGCAAGCAACATAATAAGATACACCTAGCTCCTGGAAAAAATGGATCAAAGACTCTCTTCATGCTTATAGATCAGCTGATTCAGTAGTTTAATCTAATCATATAATCTCAATTGAAAGCTATTATTGTCATAATGAATCGCTTGTGACAATTTCTACCGAAAGGTAAGGAGCAGAAACCATTGATTCAAAGGGGATTTGTTTCATTTAGTAACCACAAAACAAGCATAGTTTTTTTACTCCTTATTGAAGAACATACACCAGTAAATTAACTCAGCAAAAGTTGTTTCAAAATAGCAAGTTCATGCTTGCTATGGGCTATGGCTTTGGTGAAACAGACAAGATTGAACATGTTACCCAATACCGTGTTGGAATTCCTTATCACTATAGATGGATTGTTGACAAGCAGATTGATCATTCAGTACCATAGATACATCACTGCGCTAATCGCCAAACCAACCCTTTGCACGCTACAGAACAAGCAAGCAGGACGAACCTTTCGCAGAAGCAAACAAAAAGACAACTATCATACCTACTAACGGGAAGCAGAAACAGGGGAGGGAAGAGAAGAAAACCGCCACCTGCGTCGTGGACGTGGCTGCCCTTGGCCGCCGCCCGATCGCCGTCCGCCGCAGACGGCGGCCGGAAGCACGCCCCGCGGAGGCCCCGCGCTACGGCGGCCCAGCACCCGCACCGGCTCCGGCTCCGCCTCGCCTCCGGCATCTCCTCCGCTCGGGCCGGGTGGTCAACGGCGTACAGCTCCCGCACGGCCGCGGCACGTTGCGATCTTCTCTTCCTCTTTCTGTGCGCTTCTGTTGCTTTCCCCGTCCGAATCGTCCGCAGGCTGATATAAGTGCGATGCGAGGCGGGGGTGCGCAGTGCCAGTGCGAAAGCGAAAGCGAGAGCGAGAGGTGGCTGTGCGCGAGTCGGGGAAGCAAGCGGGGAGGGAGTGGAGTGGCGTGGCAGCAGCGGCCAGTGGGTCGCTACGGGCACGGGCGCTAGTGCCGCGAGCGACGGGTCGGCGTCGCCGTCGCCATGATGTGGGATGCGGCCGAGTGGGAAAGGGAAAGGGGCTTTTCGACGCTGGCTTTTGCGGCGTTGCAGCTGGCTCGCCGCTTCGCTTAGGGACCCCTCTGCCCGCCTCCCTGTATCGTGTGTCGTCAGTGCCTGCTTGCAGGGCTGTTAAAGAGTCGAACGTACTCGAGCGAGCTTATGTCTGTAAGCTTGAGTTTGATAAAAGATCGAGTCGATCTCGAGTCGAACTTAAAATTTATTCGATTTTACAGTCAAGCTCAAGCTTGACTCGTTTAGGATTCGAACCGAGCTCGAATCGAGCTTAGAACAAGTTGAACACGAGCGAGTTACGATCCTAAGCTTTATTAACAATACTTTAATTGTCAGCCTCATGTACATACAATGAAATCTATCAAATTCAGCTTCACAACTAATAAAATATGAAGGTGAACGACGTTGCACATCATTTGTTGCGAGCGTATATAAAAAATGTATCACTAAAAACATTTTTAATAAGATTATATAATTTAGTTAATTATACATCTTATAGATGACAATAATAAACGAGTTTACTCGAGCTTTTCGAGTTTAAACTCATCGAGCTTGCAAGCTTATACACAAGCTTAAGCTTGGCTCATTACGAGTGAGTTACAATCCTCGAGCTTTATTGACAGCCCTACCTGTACCTGCGTGCGCGGGAATGGAACGGAATGGGTCCGTATTCTCCGACGTGGGCTACATAAGGTCCATTTCAGTGGGTCGGGCCCATCTTGCTTCAATCTCTTCTCTTCGCAGATGTGTTTAGTGCCGGGTCAAGCTGTGGTTTGTAGCCTCGGCCCATGCACTGTTTATTTTCTGTCCGAGCCCAGCAGATTGTAACCACGTGCCGTGAACTTTTTGATCGTCGCAAGCAATGCAATGAGTGTTTGCCCTGATACTCTGAAAAGAATGGCACGATTACAGCGATTTCTGTTGCAGGTATACAGAATGTTACATTGCCGATTCAAATTCATTTAAGCATCAGTTGTAATCTGCGTCAGTAGTGTTTATACCAGATTTGCTGAGTCAATCAGAATATCTGGGGTGGGAAAAAAACTAAAATTTTCACCTGGCCCCGCAATAAAAGGCGCTCAGGAGTACTGCCCAATTGACAGCACAAAATCTAGCCTGGATAAATCCAGTATATCTCTCGGTTTCGAATCCAAATAAGCAATACTAAGTTTTGCTTAAAAAAATTACGAAATACAAACACTTGTAAAGAGATACATTGTCCTGCAACGCGACTTCCAGGACTTCAGTTCTGAGTTGCCTGCTGCTGAGCCGGAGGGGCATTAGGCTGCTGTTGAGCTGGAGGGGCATTAGGCTGCTGCTGACCAGGAGGGCCATATGGCGGCTGATGTCTTGCTTGGGCTTGTGCCGGTTGTTGAGATGAACTAGCTTGTGCTTGCGCTGGTTGTGCTAGCATGGGTTGGTACGGTGGATACTGTGGTGGATATGGCGCGCGAGGTGGAGGCATGTAGCCACCATATGGTGGATAGTATGGTGGATACTGACCATGGTAGTATGGCGGTGGCGCAGGATAACTCTGTCCTGTGCTGCTTGATGGTTGAGCTTGCCCAGATGGTTGTGTCCATGGCTTGCCTTCACCATCCTGCGACTTGACCAAGGCACCCATCCTCTGGGGATCCATGGAAGGATACAGTGTCCGCTCGGCTGCTGGTGGTGCTGGAATGTTGAAGTAGTACGATGCAGGTCCTGGTTGTTGCTGGCCCTCCATCCCAGGCGGTTGAGGCTGGTCACCGCTCTGCTGCTGAGATATGACAGCCCTAGGGAGTAACCCTCCATGGGCAACATGTCCTTGCCTTCCAGCCTCATCGTCCTCTGGCTTTGGAGCCTGAGGTTTGCCCCACATGAGCTTCAGACGAACACCCTTGATGACTAGCTTGTTAGCAAGCTCCTCTGCAGCTTTCTCAGCACCTTCTCTTGTAGTATATGTCACAAATGCACATGCACGTTGAAGTACCATCCTTATAGATTCAATCTCACCATGAGCATAAAACTGATCCCTCAAGTCCTGCTCAGTTACTTTGCTATCTAGTCCACCAATGTACAGGGTCTTTATACTCTCATCATCTGGAGGTGTCAAGGATGGCATTTCACCTGCTTTACCCAAAAGTTTCATTGCAACTGGATCGTTAACTCTGCAGAGAGTATGATTAGACTGTTAGAAACCAAGATAAAGGAATAATACACGTTGAAATACATTCACAACAATTTAGAACCAAACGAATAACCCAATCAAATTCAGTAACTCGATAAGAAAAATATATACTCCCTCCGTCCTCAAAAGGTTGTCGCTTGTTAGTTCATTTTTGAACTAACAAGCGACAACGTTTTGAGGATGGAGGGAGTATCAGTGTGTAAAGTAACTAGAGCATTTGGCTGAGAAACCACTTTCAAGTAACACCTGTGAGTTCAACATTACAAACAAGTTCAGATAGTTTACCAAACATACAGAAACAGAAGGCTTCATTGACTTTGCCTATCCGTGCACATGAGCAATGATGATTCATATTAAGGTTACCTAGCAGATGATCACTCCCAGAAACCAAAGTGACTTACTTTTGGTGGTATAATCTTAAAACATATGATAAGAATATTTGGGTACCAGAAGTGGAAACCAAAGTAATATAGGCAAACAATTGCACAGCAGTTAGCTAAAATCCTAGTCTAACACATGCAGAGAACAGCAAGCACCATGTAACTGAAAACTATTTAAGTCAGTGTCACCTACCCATAGTAACGATCTTTGATGTTCTGCTGAGATAGCTCCCCAGTTTCAGGCATCTCATGCCGATATGGGCACTCAGCACCTCTTGTACATTCACCACGTACATAGAAACTGCAAACATGAGCTCGATTTCTCTTGTAATATGGAGTTGTCCTCTGAAGCTTCAGAATGGTATCATTCGGACGGGCCTTCCCATAGGAAGAATCATAGTCTATACCAGCTCTGGCCTACATTTATACACGAAAAAATTCATTAGGAACTACTCGTAGATTAAATAGGAAGAAACAACAATGTGCTGATAATTATACTGGACCATAAAAGCAGAGAACATGCACGTCCACTATGGCAGATCAGCGTACATTAGAAACAAGGTATCAATTTGCAATCATTATATTTCAACTGGATGCATCTCAATTTTTTTAGCTAAATCATGTTAGGCCAGATCAACTTTATTTCCCATCATATATCGTAAAAGCAGTATTTAGAGAGACATGCTAACTGCACTACAAACGGAAATAAATATGCACAAGTAGCACATGTATTACGGAAATGTGTAATGATGGTATCAAGATTCAATTATGGACAATGAAACATACCCTGCGATCATGTTCTTCTGCAAAGTACTCGCGATTGACATCGCTCCTTGGAATTGCATCATTTGAATTGATAGCTAGTGCAGTATCCCGGACCTGAACGGGTAGACCATATTCAAGATCCAGCAGGCAGACCTGGCAGACATTTTTCAGCTTGCAACATGTCTGGCAGATCTCTGTCTTCTTGTACCTTGCATCACGACCAGGTCGCCACCGGAACACAGTAAAAGGGCGTGCACATATTTTGCACTCTTTGTCATAATCAGATTTTAACTGCCACGGGAAACAAGAGAAGCCATTAAGACACTTGATCCCTATCTTCATGAAAGACTGAACCAAAATACTTCAACTAGACCAACAAGGCTTATAGTCCCAAGCAAGTTGGGGTAGGTTAACAACCAATGCAAACTAATGCAAAAGATAATTAGGTTCTGATAATAAAAGTAAATGTTTTATTGTGAAGGCTAATCTATGTCTCTCCCCTTAATCTTGAAACCATTACTCACCTCCAGAAAGAAATTTACATCTATTTTGCAACCCACTATAACCTTCTTCAATTTAATGGTTTCAAGAGCATTGGTTATGGTTCTACAAGAGCAATATTTTTTCTGAATTTCTGATTGTTTAATGGTTTTTGCACATGTACTTCTACAAAAGCAATATGGTTCTGATCGTTTAATGGTTCTACAAGAGCATATGTATTACTGCACATGCTCTCAAAGCAGACATCAGAGATCCATGCCCAAATTCTGCAACTATAAAAGAGCAACGAGGACTTGGGGAGGCTACTCTATATATACGATTGATATCCCGCAGCATTCCTAATCAACATCTAAAAGGAAAATAACAGCCATGCTTCAACACAACAGGCGGCACCAAAACAGCAGCGTAACCTGGGCCCAGATTCCAGCAAGCATACCGAAACTCAAACAACAGTAAAATCAAGCATACACCACACCTCACATCGATCACCAAGGCCATCACCGAGACAATAGGGTTAGTGTTTGGGGGTGTCGCGCGACACGTTACCATTCGGACGTAGGGGTTGTCGCCGAGGCAGGACTCACAGATGATGGGGAAGTCCGACCGCTCCCACCCGTCCGCCTGCGCGTCGCGCAGCAGCCGGTGCGCCATCTCCTCTCCGCCGCCGCCGCCGGTAAAGCTGAGATGAGAGGAACGATGCGAACGGGGCCGCTCGAAACAGAAGATCCCAAATGGACGACGCGCTCGGCTTGACTCCTACAGTGGGCCCGACTACTTAATGGGCCGAGTTTTACTCTCTTACATGGGCCCCACTACTGGGCCGGTCGTTATGTTTACGTCTAAGTGGTCCGGCCTACGTGGGAGCTCGCGGTTGATTAATCAGTCGTTTATTCCCGACGGCTGAGGCGACTAGGTGAGCGTCTCCGGCGGCGGCGAGATGGGGAAGAGGGCGGCGGCGAGAGGAAGGGGGAAGCGATAGAGGGGGAGTTGAAGAGGTTGCGGGCGGCGAGGGAGGAACTCGATGGACGCATACGTCTGCTGGAGTCGCAGCTTGAGGCCGACTCTGCTGGAGAGAGCGGGACGGCGGCGGGGGAAGGTGCAGGGGACAGGGCTTGCGGCGGAGGTGGCGCGTGCCCGAGACACGGAGGTAACGGGCTGTGACGCCTGGCACCGTCACTGGAGTTTGAACCATGCTGTTTAAGTGTAATTCGTGTTTAAGCGTTTAAGTTATTTTTGCACTGTGTTGTGGGTCCGGGCTGCGCCCCGATTTCCTTATATGTACGAACTTCTGCCCAGTGGAAAGCACATCGTAACTGAAACTGAACACCAGATTCCATCTGTCGTTCTTCTTCCTACCCACGCAAACGCCCGTTCTCCTCGGCGGCGCGGCCGTTGTGATCGATCTCACGCTCTCAGGGTAGCGCCTGAGCAGCCACGGGACATCACAATTTGTATCAGAGCTGGTTATCCTTGGCGGCGGCGGTGTCCGACACTTGCTACCTCGAGCTGTAAAATCCCGGTCGGCGAGTGGAGGCGGTGAAAAAAAAAATTTCCGGTTGGCTCGGGTAGTGAGGTGAAACACGGTGGCGACGGTACCTTCGAAGCAAACTCAGCTTTTGCTTGACGCGATGGAGGCGGCAGATCAGCAAGGTGGTGCAAGGTGGGATCGGGTGCTCGCGAAGTTGGAGTCCATCGAGCGACGCCTTGATCGATCGGACGAGATTCAGCGTCAGATATTGGGCGCGCAGGCACTGGCGCATTCGGTCGCGGAGCAGGCGGCGAAAGAGCGAGATTTGTTGTTCCGGCAGATGGATGAAACAGGGAAAAGGGTGGCGACCTTGACTCTGGAAAGGATCGCGGAAGAGCTCGATCGCACATCGGGGGATCAGTCGTCGAGCGAGTCCCAAGAGGAGCCTCAAGGAGAGGCAGTTCGTCTCCAGGCTGGTGCTGGTGGAATCCTTGATCCAGGTGGAAGCAGACACCAGAGAAGGAGGGGTCTCGATCAGGTACGGCCAAGAAGAGATCTTGCTGCAGGGGATAAATCTTTTCTGAAACTTTCGTTTCCAAAGTTCTATGGTGAAAATCCCACAATTTGGCTTGACAAGTGCGTTGATTATTTCACAATATTCAACGTGCAAAAATCTTTCTGGGTCAGGGCTGCTTCTCTTCACATGGAAGGGAACGCCGCAAGGTGGCTTCAAGTATTCAAGTTATCTCAAGGTTTACAGTCCTGGGAGCATTTTTCTGCAGCTGTAAAAGAGAAGTTTGGACAGTATGAGTATCCAAAGGCCATGCACGACCTACTGCATCTGAGGCAGCAAGGAACTTTGGAAGAATATATCACAGAGTTTGAAGAGTTTCGTTATGCGACGTTGGTCCATAACCCGGAACTAGATGAGGTGTTTTTCGTGACGCAATTCGTCAAGGGTCTGAAATTGGATATTCAGGGAGCAGTGATGGCTCAAATACCATCTACTGTTAATAGAGCTATTTTGTTGGCTCGGTTACAGTGTGAGATCCAAGACAAACAAAAACCAAGGTCATACAGAGCTCAAGGCATATTCAGACCTGCTGGATTTAGAACTGAACCTAAGGGATCCATGGAGAACAAGCAGGGAACCACTTCGGTTGAACTGGCCAAGGAGAGACAATTACGAGATTACCGTAGACTTCATGGGTTATGTTATGTATGTGGAGAGAAATATGAAGCTAATCATGCAGTTAAGTGTCCAAAGAGAGTTCAGGTTCAGCTCAACACCCTGTCTGTGGAGGACTTGGAAATGGTTTTAACTGATGAAGTTTTGAGCAAATTGGAGGAAGAAGATCATCAAAATGAAGAGTGTCAGCAACTGTCCATTCATGCTGCAGCGGCACTGAAGGCAAACAATGTTTAAGATTGAGAGCTTTAGTAAAAAATCAGATTTTTCTGCTGTTGGTGGACTCGGGAAGCACTGCAACATTTATTAGTGCATCTTTTGTGGTTCGAGCGGGGCTGAAAACTGAGAAAACTGATCCTATTTCAGTTCAGATGGCTAATGGAGAAATGCTAGTCAGTGACAAAATTGCAAAAGATGTAACGTGGTGGTGTCATGGTTATACATTTGTCACAGACATGAGGGTCTTGCCTCTAAGTGCTTACGATGCTATATTGGGGTTCGACTGGTTATCAAGTAACAGTCCAATGACTTGTCACTGGGACCTTCGTCAGATAGAGTTTACAAGAAATGGGTAACTCATTCAACTACGAGGTCTGAAGAAAACTGACACACAACATCTAACTGCTATATCAGCAGTTCAGTTAGAAAAGAGTATCAAAGGAAATGATGTCTGGTCGTTGGTTATGGTGGAGGAGCGTCAATCAGAAAAATCTGGACTGTCCGAACAGCAGGACAAGGCTGCAGTAGCAAACTTGTTACAGGACTTTGCTGATGTTTTTCAAGAACCGACCAGATTACCTCCCAAACGCTCATTTGACCACTCCATTCCCTTGATCCCTGGGGCTATGCCAGTGAACTCCAAACCCTACCGATATTCACCCTTACACAAAGACGAGATTGAGAGGCAAGTCAAGGCATTGCTTGAGACTGGATTAATAGAGGAAAGTGTTAGTCCCTTCGGGTCCCCAGTCCTGCTAGTGCAGAAAAAGGACGGATCGTGGAGGTTTTGCGTTGACTACCGTAAGCTGAATGATATCACCATCAAGAACCGTTTTCCCATGCCTCTTATTGATGAGATTTTGGATGAGCTTCATGGAGCCAAGTTCTTCACTAGTCTTGATATGCGCTCGGGGTACCATCAAATTTGTATGAGGACAGGAGAATAATATAAAACAGCGTTTAAAACGCACAGCGGACATTACCAATTCAAAGTAATGCCGTTCGGCCTCACTAATGCGCCAGCATCTTTTCAGTGCGCAATGAACAGTGTGTTGTCTCCATTCCTAAGGCAATTTGTGCTTGTGTTTATTGACGATATCCTCATATACAGCCCAACACTGGAATCACATCTTCAGCATTTGAGACAAGTACTGACAAAGATGAGAGAGCATCAGTTTTTCATAAAACTGTCAAAGTGCAGTTTTGTCAGGAAGCAGCTTGTGTACCTCGGCCACATTATATCCAGTGAAGGAGTGTCCACCGATCCATCTAAGACACAAGTGATGAAGGATTGGCCTGTCCCTGCAACCTTAACAGACTTAAGAGCATTTTTGGGCCTCACGGGTTATTATCGTAAATTTGTCAGAGGCTACGGCATCATTGCTAAACTCCTCACAGCATTGCTGAGAAACAAAAATTTCAACTGGACACAGGAAGCAGAAGAAGCCTTTGTGCAGCTCAAGCAAGCCATGTGTGACACCCCGGTATTGGCTTTACCCGATTTTAGTGAGACTTTTATTGTGGAAACCGATGCCAGTGGGATTGGGCTAGGAGCAGTATTAATGCAGCGTGGTCAGCCTCTTGCCTTCCTAAGCAAAGCACTCTCTGACAGGCACAAGCATCTCTCCATATATGAGAAAGAGTTTTTATCACTGATCATGGCAATTGACAAATAGAGGCCTTATTTGCAGCGCCAATAATTTATTGTTCGCACTGACCACAAAAGTCTAAGCTTTTTGGAAGGACAACAACTCCATTCTGAACTTCAAAAGAAAGCAATGGCAAAGCTAATGGGATTGCAGTTCAAAATTCAGTATAGAAGAGGCAAAGAGAATTATGCAGTCGATGCTCTGTCAAGAATAATTCCAACTACACCTGAGCTGAATATAATGGCAGTCACTGAGATAAAACCTCTTTGGTTACAAGAAGTCCTCAACTCATATGCTATGGATGATGAAGCTCAAAAGTTAATTTCTCAGTTAGTAATTGTGAGCCCTGATGAAAATGGATTCTCTACACATCAAGGGGTGATCAGAAGAGGAGAGCAGATATATATTGGCTCTAACACAGCACTCAAAACTAAGTTAATATCTATTTTCCATGACTCGGCCATGGGGGGGGGGGGGGCATTCAGGAGCTCATGTTTCGTATCAGAGGCTGAAGAAAAGATTCTATTGGAAAGGAATGAAACAGGAAGTTGCAGAATATGTAAAACAGTGCCAAGTCTGTCAAAGAGCCAAAACTGAAAAAGCACACCCCACAGGACTTCTACAGCCATTACCTCTGCCTACGGGTGCTTGGCAAGATTTGACAATGGATTTTATCGAAGGTCTTCCACGATCCGAGGGGTACAATACTATCTTTGTGGTTGTTGACCGGTTTTCCAAATATGCGCACTTTTTCCCTCTCAAGCACCCCTTCACAGCTCATCAAGTGGCACAGATCATATTTGATAATATAGTGAAGCTCCATGGTATGCCCCATTCTATGCTCTCTGACCGTGACAAAGTGTTTACTAGTAATATCTGGAAACAATTGTTTACACTGCTGAACACTAAACTGCTCTTAAGCACGGCGTATCACCCCCAAACCGACGGCCAAAGCGAACGTGTCAATCAATGTCTAGAGATGTTTCTTCGCTGCTCCGTTCATGAATCTCCTCACAAGTGGAAATCTTGGCTCTCATTGGCGGAATTCTGGTATAACACTTCTTTTCATAGTGCCATTGGTTGCTCACCTTTTCAGGCTCTGTACGGGTATGAACCAAATATGATAGCTTGTCCTGCTGTCCCTGCTAACACTGAAAAATCAGTGGAGGAACTTCTGAAAGAGGAAGAGTCTTATACAGTGCTGTTGAAGAAACAACTTGCCATTGCTCAAAACCATATGAAACAACAATCAGACAAGAACAGAAGGGACAGGGAATTCATGGTGGGCGAGCAGGTTTGCTAAAATTGCAGCCCTGTGCAAAGTTCTCTGGTAAACAGATCCTGCCCTAAACTTGCTTTAAGTTCTTTGGCCCGTACAAGATTGTGAGTCGTATTGGAAAAGTTGCTTATCGGTTGGACCTGCCTGATGGTGCACAAATTCATCCAGTTTTTCACATTTCTCAGCTGAAACCATTTATTCCAAAGTACACCCCAGTGTTCTCTGAATTGCCCACTGCTCTCGATATGAGTCAGACACAACTCAAACCAGTTGATGTCCTGGAAAGGCGCCTGGTGAAGAAAGGTAACTGGGGCCATCACGCAGGTGAAGGTGAAATGGTCCACTGGTTCGACTGAAGATTACTCGTGGGAGGATTGGTCCTGTCTCTCGAAGAAATTCCCTGAAGGTGTGTGCTTGGGGACAAGCATCTTCTGCGCAAGGGGGAGCTGTGACGCCTGGCACCGTCACTGGAGTTTGAACCATGCTGTTTAAGTGTAATTCGTGTTTAAGCGTTTAAGTTATTTTTGCACTGTGTTGTGGGTCCGGGCTGCGTCCCGTGGTTTCCTTATATGTACGAACCTCTGCCCAGTGGAAAGCACATCGTAACTGAAACTGAATACCAGATTCCATCTGTCGTTCTTCTTCCTACCCACGCAAACGCCCGTTCTCCTCGGCGGCGCGGCCGTTGTGATCGATCTCACGCTCTCAGGGTAGCGCCTGAGCAGCCACGGGACATCACACGGGTTTGCTACTGAAGGTCGGCTCCCAGCCGATATGATTTACCGATACAGCCGCCACCTTCTCCCTTCCCGACTTCGGCATATTGCAAAGTCTCAATCTCGCTTCGATTAGTATAGCTTCCACGGTTACTTCAAGAACTATCTCATTCTCTTGTCGGATGGTGGATTATCATGCGCCTCATCTGTCTCGGATGTCGTATCACAATTCGTGAGCTCAGTTCAATGTTGCCAGGGCGTCAGGTCGGTTCAACGGGAGCCTCTGATGCTTTGTGTACTACATCGCAGGCCAACATAAGCTGTCACAGTCTCGATTTTTGGTTGTCGGTGCAGGAGGTCTGGGCTCTCCCGTGGCACTTCATCTAGCAGCCTGTGGTGTTTGGTAATGTTTCTGTACTTTTTTTTAGAACATGCCTTAGCATGTACACCCTCCGTTTCATTTTATTTGACACAGGATAAAATGAAATGGAGGGAGTATTTCTTTAAGAGCAAGAATGTTTCTCTGTTACTTAAGCTCTGCATAACTTTAATCTATGAGCAAAGTGCATCAACAGTACATGAACTTGTCTGGGTGTGTCATCTAGGTCCACGAACTTCTAAGTGCATATTTGAGTCCATGAACTTGTTAAAATGTGTCATTTGTGTCCAGAGTACCAAAAATACCTATATGATTATTCATATAAATATTATTTGAGCTTCATTTTTCATATTTTTCCTATTCCTAAATAAATGTTGTTATCATAATTGAATTATGGAGGCTAACACTGCTGATTTGTGGTGAGAACAAATATGAAAAATAAATAAAATTCAAGTGGCAGTTATGTAATAGCCATAGGGGTATTTTTGATATTTTGGATTTAGATGACACACTTGAGCAAGTTCATAGATCCAAATATGCATTTTAAAAGTTCGTGGACCTTGATGACACACCAGACCAAGTTCAGGAACCGTTGATGTACTTTACTCTTAATTTATTGAGGAAACAGGTTTCTATTACTTTCTAAATTTAGGAGCTGATTATTAGGCATCGTCTCTTCTCCTTGTTGAGAGAGTGCTTCATGTATCTTTTCTAGAAATTGGATATATGGCTGGGCTTGTCACATTTACTTATGTAGTTGTTGCTCGCCACCTGATATCTTATTAAGTTGTTTGGGCATTGTGGACGGTGACAATGTTGAAATTAATAACCTCCATCGACAGGTACGAGTAATTAGCCTGTCTGAACAATGTGTACTTGTTGGTAACAAAATGGAACATAAATGCACCCATCCATCAGCTAGCAAATTTATAGTCAGTCGAGCGAGTTATGCTTGCTAATGTCAAAACAATTTAAAACATAGCTCCCATTGTCAATTATATATTTTAATAATTTAAAACATTTCTTCATTGACATATAAGCCAGTCTTATTTTTCGTCCTGGAACTCTCTTAGATAATCCACAAAGAAGCATATGTTGGAAAACCAAAAGTGAAATCAGCGGCTGATGCTTGCCGTGAGTAAGAGACTATCCTTTCGACAGTTTCTCTACATTGGTTCCCAGGAAAAAAACTTTTTTAATACTTGATCCTGTTTCACTAATTTTCACAAATGTTGTATCAAATTAGGATCAATTCCTCTATCAATGTGGTAGAACATAATCATACTCTGAAGCCATGCAATGCTTTGGAGATTGTGCGGAAGTATCCTTCCAGAATCTGATATGACGAAAAATATACCTTTCTCTGAAATGCAGTATTCTTGTTTCCAATGCTACTAAAAGAACCACAGATATGATATAGTTGTTGATGCAACTGACAACCTTCCTACTAGGTATATGATCAGTGATTGCTGTGTTTTGCTGAACAAGGTAAACATTTTTTTTCTAACAGTACGTGATGCATGCATGATATGGAATTCTTGTGCTCTGTCATGCTAGCTTATTGGTCAGTACATAGCCTTCCTACTTGATTATCAGTATGTTTTGTTGATTTTTATTCACATTGTTCTAAGCAAACTCTGAGTCTCTTACCTCCTTCGTGCAGCCTCTTGTATCTGGGGCAGCATTAGGTTTGGAAGGGCAGGTAAACGTGTTTCTTTGACGAATATATTATTTTTTTAGTTTTCCCTAATATTTTTCATTTGTCCATTGACTTCTCTGACAGTTGACCGTTTATTATCATAATGGAGCTCCATGCTATCGATGCCTCTTTCCAAGTCCACCTCCTGTGGCAGCCTGCCAGAGATGCTCAGACAGTGGTGTTCTTGGGGTCGGTAAGTGACACGGCAGCCAAGTATCTTGATCGCAGCAAACTCACCAGAGCAGGCCAAAATGTGGATTATAATCATTTGCTGTCAACCTTTTTCTGGTGGCCACAAGCTTCGTCATTTTATATCATGGGTTCCACCCCCACATATAATATTCCAAACATGAACAGGCTACTCAATCACTCAAATATTATTCAAGTTGAGACTTTGATAATTTCCATATTAATCTTTGAACATGGAGTGGGTACTGGTTTTTGTTGACTACCTCGATTTTTCGGTTCTGGCTGCATTAAATTCGAGGTTTTCTCTTAAATAAATAAAAAATTGTACTAGATATCCTTACCTTGCCTGGCCAGATATAAGTGAAGACAACTTGACTCTGTGTTTTTTTGCATATTTATTTTCTGGTGAAGCTAACTTAGCAATTTATCTGTTTTTCCCTTGCAGAGTATATTTGAATGAGCACCTTGCTAATACTTGATTTAATTTGTTTTACCGATAGAGTAACTCATCTTATATTGACTAGTTCCGGGAGTGACTGGGTGCCTACAAGCTTTGGAGGCTATAAAGGTTGCAGCTGCTGTTGGTGAACCCCTATGTGGTAGAATGTTATTGTTTGATGCACTAGCTGCTCGTATTAAAATAGTATGTGACTTCATTTTCCACATTTACTGTGTTGTTATTGCATGAGGGCAATAGGCCAACAACCTATTGCATTCTATTTCCTTAACTATTATATATATGGTATATTTTGTAACCAGCTATAAATTACTCTATTCTGTAGTCATGTCGTTTTGGTGTATCGAGACATAGGAGCCAATGTCCTGTTCACCAAAACGACATGTGTACTAATCTATAATGACTCCTTATGTCTCGTACATCAAAACGACCTGACTACAGAATAAAGTAATCTATAGCTGGCTACAAAATATACCTTCCTTAGAACATATTTTATATACCTGGCTACAAAATAGTTCATTCTGTGGCCACCCCTTTCAGCAGTACAGCCCAGTTACGTACCCAAACCACGCCCAATTCTTTTTTTTCATCACGCTGTTGTGTCTCTTTTTCACAATCTTTTTTTGTCGGTTGTATATATGTTCTATTTCTTTCACAACCTCTCCACGATCCATCCCCACGACCCTTCCACAACCCCCACGACTGCCGGCGCCATCAATTGACCCCCATGACCGCTCGGTCCCCGCCGGTGACCCAACTCTCCACGACCGCTCACAGACTCCTGCTTCTTTATACTCTGCTTCGTTGCGCGCGTTCGCTCGAAATCCTGAGATCTGAGAGGCCGACCCTGACGACGACGCCGGCATCGACAAACACAAGCTGCGCTGCAAACCCCCGCCTGCGACTCCCATATTCCTTTTACGAGTTGCTTCTATTGTTCCTCTTCATTTTTGCTGCACCCGAGGAAAGGAACTAGCGTCTGCGGATATGGTGCGCGCCAAGTGTAAGATCCCATCATCCATTGTCCCCGATTTAGTCGATCTCCTTTTACCCAAATGTTTACTCCGTGCTGGGATCTGTCTTTTTTCTTTTCAATGTATAAAAGGTTGACAGAGTTCTTCGTCGCAGTTGAGAAGAATTTGGGAAAGGTGATCGAGGCGAACAATTGAAAGGAAGGTGCCAGCAACACCAACGGCAACAATTGGGTCGAACTATTAACGAAAACAAGCTCCTATCCAAGGAGAATAGGTAGACCTCTCATCAACAGCCTCGTTATTCCCCGTAGGATGCTTGCTGACCACGCCTGTTGCCTGGGCTACAATTTCACTTGCTCGAGTTTCTTGTTCAGATCAAGGTAGGTGATGTGCATTTGCTTTTTTGAGAGAATAGATAAGAACTGCGGCGTAATTGTACCAGTTTTGTGTGTGTTGAACGGTTCAGTGGGCATAATTAGTGGTTGCAAATTTTGACCAATTGTCCCCCCAAATCTCCTCCAAATCATATGATATGGAGTTTATTGACTTTTGTGAGTACTATGATATTATTTGGTTCTTGCACGCAAGACAAAAAGAAAAGATTTAGTATTGTTAGATAGTTGCTTGAGCTACAATTTTCAGGATAGTCGACATTTTTAGAATTTAGTATTATTCTACTATGATTTCATTACATGGTTTAGCTTTTCAGTTAAAAATGAAATTGTTTATGTAATGAACCTACAACTCAGTCACTTTCTGTCTAATTAAATTTATTATGCATTGTTTGTAATAGTTGAGTATTATTTGTTGACTACTTATTAAATTAAGCATTACTTTAGTTAAGTATTTTACTGCTTATTAATATTATGCAATATTGTTGCTTGTTTTTTATAGTTCTGTATGTATATATTGATTGTCAGTTTTATTGTCTTCTCACAATTTCAAGTGAGAAGACATCCGATATGCAGAAAAGGTTAAAATCAATTACATTGAAAAGCAGTCACTAGGTATGGCAACTCGATTTTCCTGAAATACGTGTTCCATCACAAACAAATCCTCATGGACAGCCTCATTCATCACGACGTCAAGTCCTCATTTCAACAGCAAATATTGCATCACATCTTGAAAATTGCTGTCAGAATAAAAATAAATGTAGTACTAGCTCACATGTTCCGGATGAGGTTAACGATGATGATTTTATGCCACCTACGAAGCAACATGTTTGTGCACGCCCTTCCTACAGGTTGACATCGACCAATTTACGCAGAACTATGGGTCAATCTGTTTATAACAAGGTGATTTTTTTATTTTAAAGTCTTTATATTTTTTTAATTATATTTACATT
The DNA here is from genome assembly GCA_036927565.1 of Tuctoria greenei. Taxonomy (NCBI): domain Eukaryota; kingdom Viridiplantae; phylum Streptophyta; class Magnoliopsida; order Poales; family Poaceae; genus Tuctoria; species Tuctoria greenei. Next base: position 154,890,551 of record JAYESD010000009.1, on the reverse strand, counting down.
ACCTATTATCTATATATTTAGTAATACCTTTTACTTGTTTATATTTGAATTTATTGTCACTTGAGGAATAGCAAACAACTTTCACTTATATTATTTGAAAAAAAATTTATATTAGGGTGAGTTACTTCATTGTCACGTATATATTTCTTAGCTAAGAATCACGCAGGGTGAGTTTCCAAACTATAATATATATGATACTATGGACAAATATTAAACTTTATTTTGCAACACATATATTAAAAGAGATGATATTCATGTCCAATCTGTGTATCCCATTGTTATATCTTGCACCATCATTTATGTCACTCGTGTTCATTTTTTTTAGACTCAATATATATACATACAACTACGATACGTTTATGATATTTTTTTGTTTATTTTTGATGCACTTCTATTGATTTCAATCTTTTACACTGTACAAAGCTCCCTTCCGTACGATGCACCCTTTCAATCATCATCAAAGTCATTGAACAGTTGAACATGCCACAACGTCAGACAATATGTGAAGTTGGTTTTGGTGGGCTATTTCAATTTTCTACTGAAGGATTAGACTGTAGTAACCTCTTGGTTTTTTTATAGACAAACTGAATCTAGAGTCGATGATTTCGAAGTAGGCAATGAAGGTAACTTTTGTATCAATGAATCATGTGTCGAAAAGTTTTTAAGCCTTCCCGTTGGAGAAAAGAATCTTCCAGGATCAACTGAATTTGAAAATGCGCTTGCTTTAGTAGACTTCAAGAAATCTGTTGACGTTGAACGCAACATGGATGTCAAGTGCAACTATCTTATTGACATGCTGAGGAAAATAAGGACTGATAATTCTCTGGCAGTCAGGATATTTTTACTTGTAGTTTTCAACAAGTTGTTGTTCCTTGCAGTGGGCAACAATAGAAGATGATGAGATGTTTTTTTTTACCAAGGATATTTCTGATTTCCAAAATATTAACTGGTGCAAGGCAGTGGTTCAACATTTGCGTCATGCAGCACTGACATGGTCCAGTGATAGAAAGAAGTCTCTACTTGACTGCGGTATTTTATTGATAGTGAGTTACATTTTGTGCTAATAATCTCTGTTTCTAAATATACATTTCACATCCGTTGATGCTAATTATGTGTTATGTGTATTCAAATATTCTACTTAGACAATCTTACTTCTCGAAGCTCCATTCTTCATTCTGCCACACCCGTGCTATTTCATGTACACTTGGTCTAGAAGTAGTGAGGGGGGGGGGGGTATTTTGAGTAGTTGATCAGGGACTGGCTAAACTTATGTTGTTTCATGATTGCATCAACTACCCAAAATATCCCCCCTTTTCACTAGTTTAGATCCAGTGTATATAAAATAGCATAGAGTGTGGCAGAATGATGAATGGAGCTTTGAGAAGCAAGATTGTCTAAGTAGAATATCTGAATACACATAACACATAATTAGTATCAAAGGATGTGAAAAGTACATGTAGAAACAGAGATAATTAGCACAAAGGGTAACTCACTATCAATAAAATACCGTAGCCAAGTAGGGATTTCTTTCTATCACTGGACCACATTATTGCTGCATGGCGCAAATGTTGGACCACTTCCTTGCACCAGCTAATATTTTGGAAATCAGAAATGTCCTTGGTTAAAAAAGCATCCTGTCCTCTTATATTGTTGTCCACTGCAGAGAACAACAACTTGTTGAAGACTACAAGTAGGAATATCCTAACTGCTAGAGAATTATCAGTCCTTATTTTCTTTAGCATGTCAATAAGATAGTTGCACTTGACATCCATGCTGCGTTCAACATTAACAAATTTCTTGAAGTCCACTAAAGTAAGCGCATTTTTAAATTCAGTTGATCCTATAAGATCCTTTTCTCCAACGGGAAGACCTAAAACCTTTTGGACACATGATTCATTGATACACAAGCCACCTTTATTGCCTACTTCTAAAATCATCGACTCTGGATTCAGTTTGTCCATCAAAAAAAACCAAGAGATTAGTACAGTCTAATTCCTCAGCAGAAAACTGAAGTAGCCCACTAAAACCAAGCTCACATATTTTCTGACGTTGTGACATGTTTAGTTATTCAATGACTTTGATGATGATTGAAGGGGTACACCATACGGAAGGAAGTTTGTACAACGTAAAAGATTGAAATCAATAAAGGTGTATTAAAAATAAAGCAAAGAATAACATAAACGTATTGTAACTGTATGTACATATATTGAGTCTAAAAAATGAACACGAGTAACATAAATGACGGTGCAAGATATAGCGACGGGATACACAGATTGAACATGAGTATCATCTCTTTTAATATATGTGTTGCAAAATAAAGTCTGGTATTTGTCTATAGTATCATATACATTATAGTTTGGAAACTCACAACGCAGGGTTTTTAATTAAGAAATATATACGTGAAAATGAAGTAACCCACCCTAATGTAATTTTTTTTTCAAATAATGTAAAAACTGAAAGTTATTTGTTATTCCTCAAGTGTCAATAAATTCAAATATAAACAAGTACAAGGTATTACTAAATATATAAATAATAGGTAATGTAAATATAATTGAAAAAAAATGTAAAGACTTTAAAATCAAAAAAATCACCTTGTTACAAACAGATTGACCCATAGTTCTGCATAAATTGGTCGATGTCAACCTGCAGGAAGGGCGTGCACAAACATGCTGCTTCATAGGTGGCATAAAATCATCGTCGTTAATCTCATCTGGAACATGTGAGCTAGTACTACATTTATGTTTATTCTGACAGCGATTTTTAAGATGTAATGCAATATTTGCTGTTGAAATGAGGACTTGACGTCGTGATGAATGAGGCTGCCCATAAGGATTTGTCTGTGATGAAATACGAATTTCGAGAAAATCCAGTTGTCATGTCTCCTGGCTGCTTTTCAATGTAATTGATTTTAAGCTTCCTTGCGTATCGGATGCCTTCTCACCTGAAATTGTGAGGAGATAATGAAACTGACAATCAATATGTACATACAGAACTATAAAAAACAAATAACAATATTGCATAATATTAATAAGCAGTAAAAATACTTAACTGAAGTAATGTATAATTTAATAAGCAATCAACAAAATACTCAACTATTACAAACAATGCATAATAAATTTAATTAGATAGAAAGTGATTGAGTAATTGATAGGTTCATTACATAAACAATTTCATTTCTAACTGAAAAGCTAAAACCATGTAATGAAATCATAGTAGAATAATACTAAATCTTGAAAATGTCGACTATCCTGAAAATTGTAGCTCAGACAACTATCTAGCTCAGACAACTATCTAACAGTACTAAATTTTTTGTTTTTGATTTGCCTGCAAGAACCAAATAATGTCATAGTACTTACAAAAGTGAACAAACTCCATAACATGGGATTTAATACTAAATTGTAGCTCAGGCAACTATATTGATCTGAATGCACATCACGTACCTTGATCTGAACAAGAAACTCAAGCAAGTGAAATTGTAGCTCAAGCAACTATTTAACAGTACTAAGAGCCCGTTTGGCTGACTGAAACGGAGCAGATTCGTAGCTGAATGGGTGGGATCTATACCAAACGAGGAAATTTGGGGACCAATTCACCTTGAAACGGCAACCGTCGATTCGCAAAAAAACACCTACGCAGCTGAAATGGCTGAAAAGGTGTTCTGCACATTGAATCAATATCAAGTAATGTATCCCGACTCTACCTTCCAGTCTATGTACAGTGTGTTGCCATCGCCTTCTGTTTTCTACTCACAAAGCCGCCGCCAGCGCTCCTCCCCGAGGGGTCACCGCCCTGAGGTAGACGCCTTGTCCACTCCGACGGAGGTCGTCGCCACGAGCTCCAGCGACGGGAACTCTTCCAGGAGCTCTGCGGTCACCGTCTTCACTCCCGGGACGAGGAGGATCCAGGCCTCCGCGGCTGCGTCCGCGTTGGCGTCCTCGGCCGGGACGAAGCGGTACCGGCCCTCCAGCGCGGCGGCAAACTCCGAAAAGAGTTTCTGGGCTAGGAGGACTAGCGGCTTCGGCTCCGATGGCTCCTCCATAAGGGAAGAGTGGACGGGCAGGAGGATTTTGTGGGTCGAGACAACGAGGGTGAGTGGGTGACACGGTGACAAGAACACAAGGTGGGTGGCGCACAAGATTAAACTAAAAAGGAACCAAGCAAAAAGGCAGTCGGTCTCTAGAAGACGTGAGCTTACGGCATACAGCTTTGTCGGATGAGCTCTTTCGACACGTCTAGAAAGGTTCAGAAAAGTGCTATAGTTGCAAGTCACTACAGCAAATGATAAATCTAGCATACAACAAATGATCTGTGAATTCACTCGAGACTCGACTGTCTAGTAACATAAACGAAAAATAGTCACAAAGTAGCCAAGGGTAAACGTGTCAATGACGTCCCTCTCTTATCTGTACTGAAATTGAAACAGTAATATTAGCTAAACGGTTCCTAAGTGATTTTGTTTCGTAGTCTGAAACTGATTCTGAATTGGAACTAAAATGATTCTGATTCTGTGTGAATCTGGATCCGTACCAAACGGGGCCTAAATCTTTGGTTTTCGGCTTCCCTGCAAGAACCAAATAATGTTACATTACTTACAAAAGTCAACAAACTCCATATCATGGGATTTAGTACTAAAAGTCAACAAATTATAGTTCAAACAACTATCTAACAGTACTAAATCTTTTGTTTTTGGCTTGCCTACAAGAACCAAATAATGTCATAGTACTTATAGTACTAAATCCTGAAAATGTTAACTATCTAACTGTAATAAATCTTTTCTTTTTGGCTTGGCTGCAAGAACCAAATTCTGTTATAGTACTTACAAAAGTCAACAAACTCCATATCATGTGATTTGGGGGGACAATTGGTCAAAAATTGCAACCACTAATTATGCCCACTGAACCGTTGAACACACACAAAACTGGTACAATTACGTTGCAGTTCTTATCTATTCTCTCAAAAAAGCAAATGCACATCACCTACCTTTATCTGAACAAGAAACTCGAGCAAGTGAAATTGTAGCTCAGGCAACAGGCATGGTCAGCAAGCATCCTACCGGGAATAACGAGGTTGTTGATGAGAGACCTACCTATTCTCCCTGGATAGGAGCTTGTTTTTGTTAATAGTTCGACCCCACCGCTGTCGTTGGTGTTGCTGACACCATCCTTTCAATTGTCCGCCTCGATCACCTTTCCCAGATTCTTCTCGACTGCGATGAAGAACCTCGTCAACCTTTTATACATTGAAAAGAAAAGACATATCCCAGCACAGAGTAAACATTTGGGTAAAAAGAGATCGACTAAATCAGGGACAATGGATGATGGGATCTTACACTTGGCGCACACCATATTCGCAGATGCTGGTTCTTTTCCTCTGGTGTAGCGGAAATGAAGAGGAACAATAGAAGCAGCTCGTAAAAGGAATAGAGGAGTCCCGGGCGGGGGTTTGCGGCGCAACTTGTGTTCGTCGGTGCTGGCGTCACCATCAGGGTCGGCCTCTCAGATCTCGGGATTCCACGCGCAACGAAGCAGAGTAGAAGGAAGCAGGAGTCCGCGAGCGGTCGTGGGGAGTTGGATCACCGGCGGGGACCGAGCGGTCATGTTGGTCAATTGGTGGAGGCGGCGGTCGTGGGGGTTGTGGAAGGGTCGTGGGGAGGTTGTCAAAGAAATAGAATATAGGTACAACCGCAAAAAAAAGATTGTGAAAAAGAGACACGACAGCATGATGAAAAAAAAAAGAATTGGGTGTGGTTTGGGTACGTAACTGGGCTGTACCGCTGAAGGGGATGGCCTGGCCATCCCAGGGTGGGTGTGTTTTTGCTATTTGATTGAGAGATGAGTATACGTTTCCATCTGAGAACCATCCCTGAATATGTATGTTGTACTAAATCTGCATTTTGCACAATTACTGTGCGGTATTGATATTTGAGCATAAGTATTCATGCTGGTGGTCATGTTGAAGCACAACAAAATATAATCCAGTCAGAACTTAGACAAAATGTATATTTTCGACCATTGGATTTCTTGGAACATACTAGTTGCGGGCAAGATTCTATGTCTTGAAAAAATTTTATGGCCATTGGGACCAACAGACTTTTTGAATGGACATAATGTTACCAGTTTCTCTTGCATCCCAATTTGTGGTATCTCTCAGATGTGGGTGTTCTCTCAATGAGATGTTATTGAAATGTCATCTGGTGTCTTCACATATTTTTTATCATTTCGACGTTTTTGTGCAGGTTAAGATCCGTGGGAGGTCGCCACTTTGCTCTATTTGTAGTGAAAGTTCAGTTTTCACGCAGGAAGATTTTAAGAAGCTTGACTATGAAAATTTCACCCAATCACCCATGTCTGATAAGGTAATGTGAATTTGGTGTACTGCACGTGTATGGTCTTATCATTAATGATCTTGAAATTTATTTTGCTTCTCTTACTGTTACATTTGTTGCACTCAGCACCAAGCGTGAATAATACTTCCTGAGAGTGTGCGGATCACTTGCAGAGATTACAAGAAAGTGATTGATAGTGGCGAACCTCATCTATTATTGGATGTACGACCCGCCCATCACTTCCAAATAACTTCAATCTCCCAGTCTGTAAATATCCCACTCTCTGTGTTGGAGGAGAAGCTGTCTATGATTGAAACTGTTGGACTGTGTTTGAGTCTAGCCTGTACGGCCCGTCTATGTATCTATAAATATGTACTTAGACCCTATGATTAATTAAGCAATTCATTCTATTATGGTATCATTAGCCAAACCCTAATCCCCACCCTAACCCTAATCCCCACCCTAACCTAGCCGCCACCCCTTCCCCCCATGGCCGGCGCCCTACCCTGCGCCGCCGCCGGCGGCCCACTCCTGGCCGCTCCTCTTCTCCCCATGGCCGGCGCCCCCCACGCCGCTGCCGCCGCCGCCGCCGGACCTCCCCTTGCCGCACCTCCCCTGGCCGCCAGCGTCCGCGCCCCCGCCGCCGCCGCCGCAGCCGCACCTCCCCTGGCCGCCGGCGCAGGCGCCCCCCACGCCGCCGCCGGGGCCGCAGCTCCCCTGATCGCCGGCGCGGCCCTGACCCAGCCGCTGCCGGTCGCCTCCCCTCCCTGGGCCGGCGCGCCCCTCGCCGGCGCCGTCCCCTCCCTGGCCGGCTCCCTCCCCTGCGCCGGTGCGCCTGCCACCGGTCCTGCAGCGGGCGCGCCCCTCATCGCCATGACTCGGCCTGCGTACGGCGATGCGACTGGTCCCTCCGCCGGCGGACCACTTGCCGGCCCCACTACCGTCGCCTTCATGACGGGCTCCGGACCTGCTGTTGGCACTACTACTGCTCCGACCGCGGACACCTCCAGTGTCTTCGCGGCTCTGGCTGCCTCACGCGATCGCGAGCGGGCACTCGCTCTTGCCTTAGAGCAGGAGCGCGCCTCGGCGGCTGTTCTCTCGCACCAGATCCAGGAGAGCGCTCACCGACCGCCGGGCGCGACGTAGGAGCCCACCTTGGACACCGGTGTGCACTCCGCATACTCGGCGTCGCTCACCGCCGCCCTACACGCCCAGGCGGCTGGAGTTCAAAACATTCGGACACTAGTGCCGACTGTTCTGAGTTGTACCTCTACCACCTACGCCCGCTGGCGTAACGAGTTCCTCCTCACGTTACGGCGGTACCAGCTTGCGGACCACGTCCAGCAGGACGACGCCTCGTGGGATGACTCTTGGATCAGCATGGACAGTCTGGTCCTTGCTTGGATCCTTGGCACTCTCGCCGATGATCTGTACAAGCTTGTCGGACAGCGCGGTGGGGGGACCGCGCGCCAGGCTTGGCAGATACTGGAGCACCACTTCTTGGGGAACCGTGCGACTCGGGCTCTTCACATTAACGCACGGTTCCAGACTACAGTGCAGGGTGACCGCTCCATCTCGGCCTACTGTGGAGAGATGAAGGGCATGGCTGACTCCCTGCGCGACCTTGGCAAGCCGGTCGCTGACAGCACTCTAGTTCTTCGGGTCCTTCACGGCCTGAACGAGCGCTTCAGCCATCTTCGCTTCTGGCTTCTCCGTATTGAGCCGCCACCGACCTTCGAGAAGGTCTGGTCTGATCTTGAGCTTGAGGAGATCACGGCGGGTGGGTCTGCTACCTCTGGGTCTGCCACAACCTTCTATGGCTCCAGGCAGCCCTCACGCCCACCGTCTTCTGGGGGACCACTACCGCGACTGCCTACTCCACCTACCGCCCCAGGTGCCTCTGCTGGCTCTGGGGGTGGTACTCGTCGACGTCGCGGCGGAAGGCGCACAGGACGAGGTGCTGGCGGCACTCCTACGTCCACTGCTCCTACTGGTGGTGGTACTGGTGGCACTGGCCAGGGAGGTGCGCCCTGGCCCACACCGTACAACCCGTGGACTGGCCAGATCGCTATGTGGTCTGGACCGTCTCCGGGTCTTCTTGGTGCGCCACCGACTTCCTCCACTCCGCGCCAGCCACGTCCTCCGGCTGCGTACGTAGCCCATCCGGGCTATGGTGGACCTGGTCGCCCTGTGGCTGGATCGCCCACTCCAGCCTACGGCGGTGCTCCCTACCCCGCTGGGCACTCGGAGCCACCAGCACCTCTCCAGGAGCCGCCCATGTGGTGGGACCGTCAGGACTTGGCGTCTTCCTTCAGCACCATGCACCTTACACCACCGACTACTGATTGGGTGGCTGATTCTGGCGCCTCCTACCACACCACCCCAGATGTTGGTATTCTCTCCTCTACACACACCTCATCCGTCGTTTCCTTCATCGATCGTTGTTGGAAATGGATCCGTTCTTCCAGTCACCTCAGTAGGTGACTCAGTTTCTCCGGGTTCATTCCATCTTAATAATGTTCTTGTTGCTCCAGACATTATTCAAAATTTGCTTTCCATTCGTCGTTTCACCACTGATAATAATATTTCTGTTGAGTTTGATCCTTTTGGTTTGTCTGTGAAGGATCTTTCCACCCGACGTCTTCTTTTTCGATGTGATAGTCCGGGGCCCCTGTACACTCTTCGACTTCCTTCTTCCGCTGCGTCTTCGTCTTTTGCTCTGGATACGACAGCTTCGTCCGCTACTTGGCACCGTCGGCTTGGTCACCCTGGCGCTGATGCTATGTCGAAGTTGTCTAGTAGTTCAGTTATCTCGTGTACTAGGGGCACACATGAGTCATTGTGTCACGCTTGTCAGCTTGGTCGCCATGTTAGGCTTCCTTTTCCCACTTTTGTGTCTCATGTGCAACATATTTTTGATCTTATACATTGCGATTTGTGGACATCTCCTGTTATCAGTGTCTCGGGTTTTAAATATTATCTGGTGGTGCTTGATGATTTCTCACATTTCTCTTGGACTTTTCCATTACGTCTGAAATCTGAGACATTTGATACTCTCTCTCACTTCTTCACTTGGGTTTCCACACAGTTTGGGCGTACTGTTCGTGCTCTCCAGTGTGACAACGGACGAGAGTTTGACAACTCGCGACTCCGTGACTTTCTCCTTACACATGGCACACAGCTACGCATGTCTTGCCCATACACATCTCCTCAGAATGGCAAGGCTGAGCGCATGCTTCGCACCACTAATGATGTCATGCGTTCCCTGATGTTTCAGGCATCCATCCCCGCTCGCTACTGGGTAGAGGCACTTCACACTGCCACCTTCCTCCTTAATCGCCTTCCTACCAAGGCGATTCGGGCACCGACTCCTTTCTTTGCCCTGTATGGCACTACCCCTCTCTACGACCACCTTCGTGTCTTCGGGTGTGCCTGCTACCCTAATCTTTCCTCCACTGCTCCACATAAGCTTGCGCCCCGCTCTACTAGGTGTGTCTTTCTTGGGTACTCCCTTGAGCATAAGGGATACCGGTGCCTCGACCTCTCTACCCACCGCATTTTGATCTCTCGGCACGTCGTCTTCGACGAGTCATGCTTCCCCTTTTCTTCCTCCACCTCTGGTTCAGCTGCAGAGCTGGACTCGCTTTTTTCTACTGACACCGAGGCTGCTCCACCACAGCTGCCTTGGCCCTTTTTTGCATGTATATCACCCACCAGCTCCCAGGTGGCTCCCACGACGTCACCAGCTGCACCTTATGCAGCACCGACATCTGTAGTGACTCCGGCTGTGCCTCCTATAGCCACGACTCGACGGTTCACTGACCCTGCTCTCGTCTACCAGCGACGAGTGTGGGTTGGTACCCAGGCTCCGTCGACCCTGGGGACGAGTGCCGCACCATGCGTGGCACCGACGTCTCCTGCTGCGCCACGCGCGGCCCGGCGTCTCCGACCTCGTCTCCTGCACCACATGAGGTCCCGGCGCCTTCTACAGCTGCTCCACGCGCGACAACGGTGTCTCCGACCTCGACTCCTGCAGCACACGAGGCCCCTACGTCCCCTACGGCTGCGCCACGCGCGGCCCCAGCGTCTCCGGCCTCGACTCCCGCGCCACGCGCGGCCCCGACGACCCCTACAGCTGCGCCACGTGCGGCCCCGGCGTCTCCGGCCTCGACTCCTGCGCTGTGCGGGGACCCGACGACTACTCCGGCTCCCGCGTCCCCCGCTGCGCCACGCGCGGCCCCTGTTCCATGGTTCGCCGATCCTGCTCTTGTCTACCAGCCCTGGGGGGGAATCTTGTCTCCTGGTCCTCGAAGCGGCAGCCCGTGGTTTCTCGCTCCAGCACTGAGGCGGAGTACCGCGCCGTGGCTAACGGCGTAGCAGAGGCGTCTTGGCTCCAGCAGTTACTTCAGGAGCTCCACTCCCCTGTCGCCCGGAGCACGTTGGTCTACTGTGATAATGTCAGCGCCGTTTACCTCTCCACCAATCCTGTTCAACACCAGCGCACGAAACATGTGGAGATTGATCTTCACTTTGTTCGTGAGCGGGTTGCACGCGGTGAGGTTCGAGTTCTCCACGTGCCGACGACGTCACAGTTTGCCGATATCTTCACGAAGGGACTCCCGTCGACTTTGTTTTCTGAGTTTCGGTCCAGTCTCAACATCTGTTGTGGCTAGATGTTGGGACTGCGGGGGGTGTTGGACTGTGTTTGAGTCTAGCCTGTACGGCCCGTCTATGTATCTATAAATATGTACCTAGACCCTATGATTAATTAAGCAATTCATTCTATCAAAAACCTCACTGAAGGAGACAAGGGAGGCATCAGGGTCAGACAAACAGGCTTCCTTATACGTTGTGTGCAGAAGAGGTAACGACTCGCAAATAGCAGTCCAGCTTCTCCGTGAGAAAGGATTCATTTCTGCAAAAGACATAATCGGTGGTTTGCAGTCGTGGGCGTTAGACATTGATCCTGATTTCCAGCATATTAGTGAAATGAATGTAGCAATTCATTAGTGGTTAGGACACTTGGGTTTGGTGCTCATGAACTTGGAAAGAAACGAGCTTATGGGGCTGAGTTCGAGAATATCGTTAGCCACTCAGGTAGTTGTACTTTGAAAATATGTTGGCTTATTTTAGCTACCATCACTTTGTAACAATTTGAATGCAGTCACAGGTTCAGCTGTTGCAAGGACGGCCACTGAGAAGTACTATCTCTGAATTTGTATACTGGCAGTTATATGTTTCTGAACTTGGCGAGGTGAGGGAAATAGGAAATTGATTCGGCACGCGCTCACCACGTTTCAAGCATGTACGTAGTTCTTGATTTCCCTGATGCGACCTTCCACATATTATGCAGATCAATGTACAGGCTTCACGGTAACCGGTGTGCAAGTATCGAAGATCTGCCATGGTTAGTTTCCTGTCAGCACTTTCCTTTAGCGAGGCTCTCAAACTCCTAAAATGCAAAATAAAGCGCTTAACAACAAATAGTCAATTGTCCACATCTTCATCTATTGTCATCTCGATCTCCTTTCTTATTTTGCTGAAATAATTTATTCTCAAGATATTAAATGGCCTCAGCCACAAAAAGATCAGATGCAAGAAGCCAGGATATGAAATTTGCTTTAATTAAACACCCAAGTTCCTCAATCAGTAAGAAGAGATGGCTTGTATTCATAATTTAAGGTACACCACTAAGCCAATGTGATTTCTGCTGCGTATGGTTACTTTACAAAATCAATGCGCCATTATTCTCATCTCAAGTAATCGAAGGGTTTAGAGTACCTCACTTTATTGTCACTATCTGGCTTTAAATTTTCTTCTACACCTAGATATTGGACATTACGTGCCAAATGAAGTATGTGTTAATATCTCGAAAGAAAAAAAGTGCGGCATGTTTTGCAGCCTATGTTCTCTTCAGGGCAGGCAAGTCACTGTCCTGCTGACTTCGCCTGATCATCAACTCCCTCCTCGCATTCCTTAAGTAATCTTTCGATAGAAGGGTCATAAGTAATAGCCATGCGCAGGTACTTTGCAGCCTCAGAATTCCGACCTTCTCTAGATAATATACTGCAGGTCAATGTCGTAGAGTTTTTAGTAACAGTAGTCAGTAATAGAAAAGGGGGGAACAAAAAACAATGAAATGTGATACTTAAGTTCTTTCTAAATCATCTACAGAATAAATAGGCAATGGATTAAGACATTTTTGGCAGTATTCCTAGTGTGTTTTTCACTATAACCAATAAAAAAACACTTCTAAAAAAAAGACACGCAGTGCCAAACGGAGAGTACTGTGCAGCTACAGCACTACCACAAGCAAAGGGCTCAGGCCTATACGTTGCTTTGGAGCAGCTAAAGCAAGGATGTATGTAATCATTTGTTATATATACGTTGTAAGGCCCTTTTAATAAAAAAAGGAAAAAGAAAGGGCAGTACGGTGCATGTAGCTCCCGCTTGCACAGAATCTGGGGAAGTGTACGACTCATTTGGGTCTTTTGTAAGGCCCTTTTAATAACAAAAATATCTGAAAACGATTCATTTACCTTCCAAGAAGAACGATCCCACTAAAATAGCATGTTTTGTTAATAGGTTTCTCTGGTTCCTTGAGCTCTGCTAATCTCTGCAGGTGTTTGATCGCCAGCTCATTATCGCCCTATATATAAAAAATGATACGGTGCTTATGTTGTTCATTATTATTCCTTTTTTTAAAGGAAAACAGTAAGGGATATATTCCTATTCTTTTATAAACCAAGTCCAAATGCAGCAATTGCTCTCTACCTGACGTTCATGTGAAATGCCTGCCCCAAAGTATGCAAGCACAAGAAGAGGATCATGTTCTTGAATCTACAAAATGGAAAGCATTAAATCTTAATGTGCTGCTCTGTATTGCCCCAGATCATAATATTTGAACTATTGAAAAACATCTGAGGTTAAAACAGACCTTTGGTAGAGCATGTTCGAAACATTCCCCAGCTTCAGGAAACAACCTGTTGGAGAACAGGCTCTGCCCCATTCCAATTAAAGCTGTAGATAAATCTGGGTTTTTCTCTATTGCTGTTCTGTGGGGAAACAGTTGTCCATAAGCTTCATAATTCACAAATGGAGAAGCTAACCAACAAGTGATCAGAAACAGATTAATGTCAACTTACCTAATCAGTGGAATAGCTTGGTCTCGACGGCCAGTTCCAAAATACTGTAATGCTTGCTAACGAAAATAGATAGATTTGTGCTTCAGAATTCATATCAGAATAATATTTCAAGACAAAAGTTATGAAGAAAATCGTACTTCTAGAAGCTCCTCAGGTGAACTAGACTCAGATATATTTCCTTCCATAATGTTGCTACTCTCAAATATAAAATTTGGAGCAGTGCTCTCATCAGAAGTTCCATTTGCAGACGATGTCAATTTCTTTTGCATATCAGTGTGCCCATGCGGTGACTGCTGTAAATTCATTTTATGAAAAGCAAGAATAAGCTAAAGGAGAGAAAACAGTCGACAGGTACATACTACAGATGGTTCTACCTGCATCATTTCAGGGCCCTCAAGAGGAGACTTTTGTGTTCTGTAACCAAGGTCAGCTCTAGTTGGCAATCCCAGCATCTTGCGAACGACATCATTTCTGAAGGACAATTGCTGCACAGTGTTGAGTTGCTGACCACATCACTTTCAAGTGTTCAAAATATAATACATGAAATGATTCTGCTCAAAGGATAAAAACAGGGGTTTGCAAAATGAAAGAAAATTCATTGTCAAGTTTTGCTGTCGTACAAAAGGGTAAATACTTTAGAGCAGCAGTATAGACCACTATTGCAGTAGAGTACCGTCTTCTCTGGGTTTTCATTTTCAAGGTCTCTCTTTAAGACTATCCAGGATAATTGATAATAAATAATTTTACCAGACAGGACCATCTTACCTATTTTTATGATAAGGTGGAATGTTACTATGTTAGTCTATCACAAAATTTTATTTACAATTTACATTCTAGAAAGCTGTGAAACAACTGGTGATCTTAAACGTTTTTGTTGTATGAATTGTATTGATCAAATAAAATAAGTTGCTAGAGAGAAAAGGTAACAAAATATCCCAGGTTGAGAATAATACAAACAATAAAAAGATAGACAAAACCACTCTAACCTGAGCTACAGAAAATAAACCATTTGTAGTCCAGTAGACCAGGCTTCCCTGCCAAATCAATCAAAGATTGTAAACAACTGGAACACAGTGTCTGAAACTCTGAATTGGTATTTGAATGAAACACAAACAGAAATTAAGTGTGGGCCATATTTTTCAACAGTAGATTTGGATGGTAATAACTTGCAGTTAACAGCATATTTGACTAAATAATCTACACAAAATAGTTGACATTGTATCCTAATGTAACAACATTACGCTAATATCAGCTTCAAACCCTGCTCCTAACCTAATTTCAGGTCAGGACTGCCCCAGACCACAGTGACACAGCATGTCTCTCCCTGCCCCTATCCAATTGCAATATCTTAATTAATTGTTCATCCAATGGACTACTCTGTCACCTTTGCTTGTGACAGACTGACAGCGCAAGCAGGATTAGGTGCATTTACCTGTCACTATCGTGACATTGAAATGGTTGTCATTTAGGGGAACAATATACCATACAGAACATCCAATGGAACAATATGCCAAACAGAGCAGGTTGCACTTTTGCAAATTTAAAGTATCTACAGCGGTCATTAAATACCGAGATAATAATCAGGCCACTATTAACTATATTTGATTCACCTTTAGCCATCAAACTTGAGAAAATACTTTGCAAGTGAAGTACAATAATGTGCACAACATTAACTACATGAAACAAATAGCAAGGAACTGACCTGAGGAACCACATATGCGATAAAAAATAATGGGAGGACCAGGATATCAAGATATATCTTATAGTACTGCAAAGAAAAAAGACATTTCAGTACACAGAAAAGGTGCAAATTTGAATTTTAAAAAATAAAACAAGAGAAAAGGAAACGGAATAAGAAATGTAACAACTCATACAGGGTTACATTAACAATTAATTTTAGGACCTTATTAAAGGAACAAAATCTTAGTAATGGCTCACTTTACCTTAGCTAGCAAGCCAAATATTCCTGGATAGTTCTTGATTTGTGATCCTTGAAAAGAAATCTGAGATAAAATGTCAGACAGTCAGAATCTAAGAGGCAATTTAGTACAAAATGCTCCTACATAGATATAGGCAATTTAGTACCTTAGCTAAACCAGCATTATGGATCCACTTAAAAACATGAAATACGGACAAACACTTCGGATTTGTTTGGATAGGTCTTATCAGAACATGGTTGAACTATGCCATCCAACTTCAACACTTGAATGTAATGTTCAATCCAATATAAAACTGATGATTACCCAAAACGAACCAAAATAAAAATGCCACCAACATATGATTGGTCCAATGCGCCTAAACAGATATAGCTCAACCGAAGCTCATAATAGGTTCTCAAAATTTCTGTCACAAGATACACCAACTTGCACATACAATAGGCATCCAAAGTTCCTAATGCCATGAGAACCTATTAATGATCGCACATAACAAGAGCCAAAGCAGAGCAGACATGACCCTCTATTTTTTACATTTTTTGTGTGCTCACAGGTATTAAATGGGAAAAGGTAACAAAGTAGGAAAGGGAAATTAACAATAGAATCTTTGAACAAAAACTGGTGAGTACCTGAACATTTAAATAATGTAGGCCAGCAACTAAGACAGGAAATGCAAGACCTGAAGCACCATGTGGAACCTCAGTCAGATTTTGAAACCACAGAATACCTCCCTATTTAATAGTCCAGAAATAAAAATCGAAAGTTAAATTTAGATTAACTCGAATAGGAGGAAGGGACATATGCAATAAACCATTATCAACAAAGATGGTTGCTATCACTACAACCTTCAAAGGTCATAGTCTCTCTAGGTAACCTCAAAGTAGTAGAAGAAATGCATTCAATCAGAATTGAGTACAGAGACACCTTGAACATACATTATCAAATCCAGGGTGATTAGTCAAGCTCATACTCCGGATACTTGTCATCCATAGAATGAAGCAAGGGAACTGCAAAGGAAACATGAAATGGAGGATGAGGAAAATAAAGCGTTAAAATAGTTTGGTCTTGGGTGCTCTTCAAATACTTTTTAAAACAAGAATGTGTGGAAAAGATATTAGGAACAACAATCTGTAGAAAAGGGTACATTTAAAAAAATATGAGTTAATCATAAGATACTTAACTATTATTAGCATAAGTGAAGGACAGAAGCCATAAGATACTATCAAAGTAAGTTAATTATTACCTGTACTGAAAAATAGGCGAAATTCCACAAGAAGGAAGGGCAACCAAGCTCTTTCCTTTTCTTCCGGAATAGAGAGTATTGATCACGAAAGCTCCTTTCAGGTAAGGGAGGGGGCACTTTAAAAGAATATATATGAGAATGAAACAAGAAACACAAAAATAAAAGAGAAAAATAAGCCATTCAAATTCAGTACACAAATATATATTTCTCCCCTAACATAAGCATTTTGATTCAAAGAATATGCTAGGCACTAATAATCAGAATGGGTAATCATATAAAACAAATGAATCAAGAATAACTTTCTTATCTACATTAACATGGGAACAACTACAGTGCAAACAATTATGCAGTGCAATCGTGCAAAAATATCTACTGAGCCACACGATCTTCATTCTATGGTCAGGGAAAAAATGTAAACATAAATACTGTATAAACACTATTATCAGGTGGGAGAGTTTAAGTGAAAAGTGTAGTGACCATAGGATGAAGATCGTGTGACTCGGGAGATATTTTTACACGATTGCACTCTAGTCGTTCCCCATAAAGATAAATAACAGCATTAATATGATACTTTCTTGGGTACCAGTTACTCTATATTTCCATGACTTATATGAAGAAATGAAAAAGGAACAACGAGAAGTTTCCAGAACAGTGATATGACGGTCGTAGAACTTACAATGTCGGGATAGTTCACCAATTTTAGTAATCTTCTGAAGCTGTAATGCCAGGACAGGAAGTATCATTAGTCTCATGGCCACAGTCGATAGGGAAATTGTTAGCCACCTGAAATGAAAAGGAAACTAAAAAATTACCCTTGTCAAAATGAATGCAAAAATAAAATAACGATGATACTTCATAAGAAAAGGCGCATTATAAAATTGCTTCCACATAATGTGTTGCCAACTTGTGAGAATTGGCAAAACTTTTTCGCAGCAAGTGACCTACCATGGTAGTCCGGTGAGGGTATGGAGCCCGTCGATGAGGTCGACCACCGTGCTGGTAGCCAAATCAAACACGCCCCCGACGCCTTCGGCGGTGACCTCTCCCACGGCATCAGATGCAGCACCCGCTGCGCTGGCGGTCCTTTCCCCGTCTTCAACGATATGCACGCCATCCAAATAGTTATGTTCCCTCTCAGTATATGCGTCCTCGCTGAGAGTTTCCCTGGCGTCAGTTCCAGGGCCGGGACTTGGGCTGGGAGTGGAGCGGGAGTACCAGGAGAAGCTTCGTGCGGGGACGGCAAAGGGAAGCACGCGAGCGGGAAATGGAAGCGTGGGCGCAGGAGGTGGGAGGTGCTGCTGCTGGTGGCGACTGGGTCTTTGGATCGCAGCGGAGAGGTGGGCGACCGCGCCGGCGAGCTGCGGCGGTACGAGGCGGCGGCGGCCGAGCAGGCGAGTCGCAAGCGCCATGGGGTTTACCACGCCGACGTGGACGGAAGAGTGAAGATGATCTAAGCGATCGACAAGTGCAATCTGAGCCGTTCGATTTTCACTAACGGCGTAGATCAATGCACTTACCGGACGGGACCCTCAACTCCTGTCATTTACATTCAAGCTTACCCTTCTTGACCCCTTCTCTCGGCGAACCCTACCCTAGACACCTTGCTCCGTACCCAGCTCGAACCCGCCACGGTGCGATCCACGGGAGTGCGGAAGCTGGGGCTGCGATCCAGGCTGAGCACGGCAATATGGTGGTGACCTCCGGCGGCGGCGGGGACCCGTGGGCGAAGGAGATGGCCATCCGCCGCAGGATGGCCAGGATGTGCGCTCTACACCCTGAACCCTATCGGTTATTTGTATCTAACGAAACAGGATTTGTTCTGTCAAGTTGCTAAGTCTTATCACTTGTTTGGATTCGGACTCAGATTCAACAAGACGCAGGAGCATTTCCCGTCACTGAGGGAGTACAATGATTATCTGGAAGAAGTGGAGGATATGAGTGAGTTGCGTTGCCTCTTTGTAAGTCATGTCATTTTTTTGTAAGTGGGGGGTAAGAATAACGCGGTGGATTGTTTGATATCCATCTCCCTTTGAAGCTTTCAACCTGATCGAGGGGATAGATGTTGAGGCGATCAATGCTAAAATTGCTAGGTACGAACGGGAAAATCTGGAGCAAATATCCTTGTCCCGAGCAAAAAGGGTGTGTTCTTCTTTTGCTCGTCTCTGATGGATGAAATTCCAGTAGAGATGTTTGACTCTAGCCTTCTAGTCATGTTCATATATTCTGCTGACTAACAACTGCTCGTCTGTTCTGTCAAATGTGTTACTTTATAGGCTGAAGATCTTGCGGCAGCGCTTCAAGCAAGCAGAATGAACCCTGGAAAGGCTGAGGCCAGCAACATGGTTAGTAGATGTTTGTAAGATCTTTGTTTTTGGGGATTCGGAAAATATAATGCTATGAAGAGTATGAAAATATAGGTTGACTTCTTTAACGGTTTGTTAGAGGTCTGGTCCCATCAAAATTCAAATGTAGATTTGAAAGTCTGCCTTTATGGGAACTATTCTACACTACCGCTTGGTAGTCCAACTCCAACCACACAAAAAATTGTAACAAATGTGATCAGAAAATGGTAACTTGCTAAATCATGAATTGCCAACTTTTATGATCCATTGCCTTGACATCCTAACCATTTTATGCAATCAAATATTGTTATTGTCAGTGTATTCTTTTCTATATGTAAATTGACCTATGCAGATGTGATTTGGCTATGAAAGTTAGAACCGTGAGGGATATCTTATCAGCATATTTTAGTTAATCATGAAAGTGCACCTCACGTTCAATGTGTATTTTATCTTCCTAAACAATTATGCTTGCGTAGAGGTCTTATAAATTATGTTTTGTCTGCTTATTTATCTGAACGCCTGTCATGACTGCGAAATAAAGTTTAGAAAGAAAGGCTATTTTTATCTTCACTTTGCATACTTAGTGTTATGGTCAGTTTTATCTGGTTTGAGTCGTGCGTGTGTGGAATAAAGCACTACAACAAGCTTCTATTTTTCTGTCATGTTTCTCTATTCTGTACTGCTTCAACTTTATGTTCTTTCCTTCATCGCAGAAGTGGATGAGTTGATGTATGCTGTTTTATATGCCTTTCAGATTGCTCTGGTAGTCCAATTCAAAAACAGATTGATGTGTTATAAATGCCAAGATCTCTTACTATTACATTGTTGCAGGCTGCTGGAAGTTCCCAGGGCATCAGTGGGGCAGCGGGAGCTCAAGGGCAGTATGCGCCTGCTGCTGTTGCTGGTGGGCTGGCTCAACCTCGACCTACAGGCATGGCCCCCCAACCAATTGGAGGTGCCTCAGATCCTCTTCAAGGGGACGATGAGGAGACCAGGAGACTACGCGCAGAGAGAGCGGCGCGAGCAGGGGGGTGGACAGCTGAAATGGGAAAGAAAAGAGCGCTGGAGGAAGCATTTAGAGCCATATTTGTCTAGGGATCATATCAAAAGGTGGCACCTTGCCTTGGAGACCCAGTGCATCTATGAAAGGCTTTAGGCAACAATGTAACGTTCGGTGATCCGAAACTTTGTCGACCTCAGCATGTAGAAGAGTGAAGTACACGTTGGCATCAAGTGACCTGGTGATTGCAAAAACCTTTCTTTAGTTTTGCATTCTGTGAACTTGCATAGTGATGTACATTTACTTGCGAGTAGGCCCAGTACTCGGACCTGTGGCTGTTCCTTTGTAAGAACACAATATGTATTTGGAGCTTGCTTCCTCACAAATATAATATAATTTTGCTCTTGTCAAACTTTTATTGTATGAACCTGAGCTAAACACATTTCTGGTGAGAATTAATGTTTCTCCTGCAACCTTTTCATCCGTCAGATATGTACCCTTTTTTTTAAAAGGTGAAATGATATATAAAAAGCGAGATAAAACAATAATTAAAAATATGGCATGAACGATAAGTTTTAATAATACTTGATCATCAATATTCAGTGTGAACTAGTCCCGCTGATGAGAAAATGATGTTGTCTTGCATAAATTTCTGAAAAAAAGACATAAGGGAATATTTTACTAAAACATCGAACAAGTTTAAAATGGTTTTTGTAACCTCTTTGCATGAGAAAACCAAATGTTTGTCCTAAATTAGAAATTAAAAGATCTTTGGTAAGTAACTTTCAGCTTTTCATTCACGGAACATAATTTGTTTAATGCTCTAAATAGTTTAGCATGCCCATGTGTCACGTTTTATCTTTTTAGGTTTGCCTTTTCAATAAAAGCTCATGCAGCCCTGAGTGAAAGGTTAGGATAACATGTCTTGTATGCTTAAATTATATTGCGTGCTCGTGAAAGATAAGGACGTGACATGTAACATTAAAGTAGCAAACAAAACTTTATTTCCGGAGCTAAATAATGGTTTCACAGCCGCATTTGGAGATTATTGTTGGACATTTTCTCAATCACTCTGTCACTCCAAAAACCAAACACGCCATCAGTCTGAGGAACCTGGCCAATAGAATAGCCACGATAACCCAGCCGGTGAGGCCCACAATGGCGTGGTCCTTGCAGAAATATTCCGTCTCACGTCTTCTAGAAAACGGCGTTAACGTCGGCTCTGTGTATAGTGCAAGAAACGAAACCTAGCCAAATTTATCCCCTCCCTCCGTCCACCGTCGCTATCCCCACTCACCGCGTTGCCGGATCGAGCTCGGTTTTCTGGAACCTCGCTCGCCGCACGGCACAAAAGGCACGGCCGCCTCTCCCTCCACACGTTTGCCGTCTTCCGATCCGCGGCCGCCGCCGACACAGCTCGCAGCTTCCCCTGTTCTGTTCCCGGCTCGTCCTGTACCCCCCCCCCTCCACCATCCAATTCAACCCTCGGAGGTCAGTCGCCGCAGCTTCCTCTCATCGCCTCGCCGGGAGCCGCGCGGCGCGGGCTTTTCTGATCCGTCCTTTGCTGTTACAGCCAGTTGCCAAGGTGCGTCTCGCGCTCGCTCGCTCGACCGGCGCTTGATTGCTTTTCCTCGTGAGGCTCTCTCTCGTGCGCTCCTCGTTCGGGGTGCGCCGTGTGCGTGATCTGAGAGTCTGGCTGGTGCGTGCAGGGGGCCAGTTCGGCGCGGGTATGGCGGCCAGCGCGCGGGACGGCGCGGCGGGGCGTTACTTGGTGGATGAGCAGGACGACGGCGCGTCGGACGGGGAGATGGACGTCGAGGTTGGAGACGAGTTCCACGACGACCACGCCCAGAACGCCGACCGGAGGGAAGGCGCCGCGGACGGCGACGACGACGACTACTCGCTGGTCGGTTCGGTACAACCTTCATTGGTGCTGTTTGATGAGTTGCTTTTTCTTTTCGGATTTCGCATCTGAGGAGGGTGACGGCGTGATGTGTTCTTGATTGATTGGCTAAGCTTCTGGTTTTCTTTATTCATCTAGCGAAGTTGATCTTGACATCTTACATGTCTTGGTGGGTACATATGGGAATTAAAATTGCTCATGGACATAATCTTATCTTCCTCCGTACTGTGTTCGTTTTATAAGGATTAGATGTTTACGTTCTAATAATATAATTTAAGGTTTGTTTTGTGGTGTGGTTGTGCTGGCAATGCTAGGGTGAACGGTGTAGACATGTGCAAAAAGTAGCTGCAAACAAGAAGTTGATAGAAGTTTATATTTTAGTATTAAATTACGGTTAGTTTTGTGGGTGTGGTTGTGCTGACAATGCTAGGGTGAACGGTCTAGACATGTGCATAAGCTCTTAAAAACAAGTTGTTGATTGTTCTATTACTAAGACAAAAGCAGACCAAGATAACTTGCCTTCTGCCAACCAAATTCTACTAGATTTCAAAACATGTCACACCGGTAACGGAACCTTAGTCCAGTAATATGCTGAATTAAGTGTAAAAAGCTACTTTAATTTGCTGGCTAAATCACAAGTGGAAATTTCCTTGCATAGTCTCTGGCTGCTGAATTTTTTATGGGCCAATCAGGCTTGATGTAGACAGGGCTTGTCGGGCATATTATTTTGGGCCAATCATGTAGCTCTTGATTTTTATCTTTTCTTCCTTTGCACTTATCTTCAGCCAATAATGACTTGGTTTATCATCTTCTCTGATATGTCGCTTTCATACAAAGCATTTATTGCATAATTTTCTGTGCCCAACATGGCACGGTGTTGTAGGTGTATTGTTTCAGCGTTGTTTGATTTGGCCAAGACCAATGCGTGTAAAAAATGATTTTCAATTACGAGATAAGACTGAGGTTTTGTCCTTTTGATCAAAGTTAAGACTAATTCACTTTTTGTATTAAATGGTTACTTAGCTGGGGTCGTGTTTCTGGTGTAAGCACAAAAACAAAGAACTGCATGAGCTTAGCCAAATATTAACATGAGTCATGTTACATGACATGGTACTGACTGGTGTAGCTTATCAATGACATAAATCGTGTTATTCCCGGAATATTTTTCCCCTCATCTTTTTTTTCCTGCAACTTTTAAAGTTGAAATGAAAGGCATGGCAAATTTTCTTCAACTCTGTAAGGTTTTTCACATATGTAGCTGTTGATAGAGTAATCTAATGTATTAATAATTCTACAGCTCACTAGGATATCTGACACATCAGCAGCTGAAGCAAGGGAAGGAAAGGATATACAAGGTATACCATGGGAGAGGCTAAACATAACCAGGAAAGATTACAGAAAAGCTAGGTTGGAACAGTACAAAAACTACGAAAACTTCCCCCAATCAGGAGAGCTCATGGATAAGGTCTTCAATACCATCAAGTTCTATATTTTCAAATGCTGTTTTATCTTTGTAAATGTTCCTGGTTCCTAACATTTTTCTTTTTATATTTTTCTTAGTTGTGCAAGCAAGTGGAGCACAGCAGCAAGTATTATGAGTTCCACCATAACACTAGATTAGTAAAGCCGTCGATTCTCCATTTTCAGGTGATGTGCAGTGTGCCTTTCTTTTAATGCAGGGTATGCAGTCTGCAGCATAGTACTTTTGTGATAAAAACCATTGTAGACTACGGCTATCCATTTCCCTTCTTTCTTGTCACCAGTAACACATTTTTTGTTTGTTGACTTGCAACCTGCTGGTACGATTTGTATCCATGTTAATGGGAAATCTGATAGATTAAAGAAGGATACTAGTTATTTTTTGGTTATAATTGAACTTTACATGTTACTGTAAAGTAGAAAACAATAATGACACATACAGTTGTTGAAATGAATAAGGAACGATAGTTTTCAAAATAAATTTATAAATTATGGCTGAATATGGATGAGGAAGGAATTGAAATTTTTTTTATCTGTAAAACAAGGAGCAGTTGTTTTTCCTACACTCACATCTTGTCATATGGCTCTTGATGCTGCACAATACTGACGAAGTATTTATTTTGTGCAGCTTAGAAATTTGTTATGGTCAACCTCGAAGCATGATGTTTATTTTATGTCAAATTCCACAGTAGGCCACTGGTCATCATTGTCACACAATTTATCAGAGGTCCTTGACTTCTCAGGGCATGTTGCTCCATCAGAGGTTTCCCCTTGCTTATGTTTCCTGCTTGCGGATCCTTGATAATTTCTTTTCTGAATTTCAGCAGTTCTCGGCTTCTCATTGTTAACGTGTCTGTTCTTTCCCCCTTTTACACAGAAACATCCTGGGAATTTATTAGAAGGGTTTTCTGGGGTTCAAGTTAGCACCCTTGCTGTGAATGAGGGTCTATTGGTAGCTGGTGGTTTTCAAGGAGAGCTAGTTTGCAAGGTAAAGGACCAATGAAGGTCTGGGTGTAAATTTTGATTTAAAATATTTGTCTAGTACCTCCTTTTCCCGTTGAGTAGACTGTACTTTAACTATTCAGTTTCCCTTCAATATCTCTTATGTACTCCCTGTGCTGTACATCTGAGGTGTCCACATCACCTGCAGTATTCTTATTCATAAAGTGCTTTTAGCCTGCAGTATTCTTATTCATCTAAGGTGCTTTTAGCCTTGAGAAAGTAATTCATAAAGCTCACTTGCTCAACATTTCTCTTTCTCTGTGTCTGTACAGGGTTTGACAGATCGTAATGTTAAGTTTTGCACAAGGACAACTTTGAGTGACAATGCTATAACGAATGCCATAGATATACACAGATCGACTAGGTAAAGAAGATATCCTTTGATGGCCTTTTTGTATACTTACATTCTGATAAAAGCCTGAAAGTCTATAAAATGTTTTTGCAGTGGAAGCTTGCACATTACAGTATCCAATAATGATTGTGGTGTTCGTGAATACAATATGGAAAGATTTCAGCTCTTGAACCACTTCCATTATAACTGGCCAGTAAATGTAAGTTCTCTCTTTGGTATCTAGAATAAATATGTGGGGTTCTTTCATTCATAGTTAACTGTTCTCATTTGCTTTCTTCCTTAACAACAGCACACATCTGTGAGTCCAGACCGGAAACTTTTGGCCGTAGTTGGAGATGATAGGGACGGTCTTCTTGTAGATTCACAAAATGGGAAGGTATTTGCTGTTTGCTTATTCGCGACCCATTCTGTCATTGTGGTATTAAAGTGGTGTTTTACTCGATTGCTAGACAGCTCAGAGGCATTTCAATCTTCTTTTGTTAGCTCAACTGAGTCATGAGAGCAGAAATGATGAGTCCTTGCTCTCTGCAGGTAACATCTACCCTAGTTGGCCACCTGGACTACTCGTTCGCTTCGGCATGGCACCCTGATGGCCGCACCTTTGCGACCGGGAACCAGGACAAGACATGCCGAGTTTGGGACATCCGCAACACGTCAACCTCGCTTGCGGTCCTGAGGGGCAACATCGGGGCGATCCGGTGTATCCGCTACTCCTCTGATGGGCGCTTCCTGCTCTTCTCAGAGCCTGCTGACTTCGTGCACATTTACAGCGCTGCCGCAGACTATAAGAAGCGGCAGGAGATCGACTTCTTTGGAGAGGTGTCTGGGATCACACTCAGCCCGGACGATGAGTCCCTGTTTGTCGGGGTGTGCGACCGTGCTTATGCCAGCTTGCTGCAGTACACGATGATCCATCAGTTCGGTTATCTTGATTCATACATGTGAAGAACCTATGTGTTCTGTTGGTTGCTGGTCGCGTGCTGTTGCTCACCATGACGGTCCTAGTGTGCCGTCCAGGGAATGTATCTGCCTGTTCAGGTGCACTAGTCCATGCTGAGCTACTGAGCGGAGCGAGACTCCAGCGAGTATACCTTGTAAATATTAGGTAACTATTGAGGATCAATAATGTACTCTCTTCATTCTTGAAAGTTTGTCACATTAATGAACTACAAAGTGACAAATTTTCAATATGGAGGAAGTATGAACGTATGCGCGGAGTGGTACCTTTCTTTGAGTGGATTGTTTCAGATGGATCAGAACTCCTGCCGACCAAAATTCCTATTGCCGTTTTGTAATCTGAAATGCTTGAATCTTTTGCCATTTTCGCACTGTTCCTTCTTTGTTCCGGAACTCTAGATCATTGTGTTGTAAGCCTTGGCCCTGGAGGAAGCAAGCACCGTACGGTCAATGTGCTGGTTAACAACAATTATTTGTTGACTGACTTGAGTTCTCAGGCCAGTGTAAATGGTCAAATTATAAGACTATCCGCAGAGGCATCATTTAAAGTATTTTTTCAAGATCTATCTTGCTCTATTTATCCAGTATCTAAATGTACACCTATTTAGTAAGCTTTATAATATGCCTTGCAGATGGTCTAACATTGTGGAATGAAAAATATACACTCCATATTTTAAAATGAATGGTGTTGCTTAGTCTAAAATCAAACCAATTAGCATTATTTATTTTGAAACTTTGAAACAGAAGGGTACTGATGTGTTGGTGTCGTGGTATTTGCGGAGTGGTTCATCTGATCTGAATTGCTGGCTAGGATGAGCGTAAGGCTACAGTCCCCAACTGATAGTCTGGGAGATCATAACCGTTGATTCCTAATTCAACTGCTGCCTGAATCCGATGCGCGTTAAGCCGCCACGCTTGCCGCCACAGCAAGCGCTTCCGAGTTCTGGCAGTCCGGTACTGGTCTCTGGGTCTCATCCAGTCCGCAGCTCAGCCGCAGCAGAGCTTCCAGTTCCGAGCCCGCTGATGGCCGCCGTGCCGGTGGCCTCCCCCTTCCCCGCATCCCCGTCCTCCATATCCACACCCGCCGCGCACCGTCATCGCCAACCCGGTACCCACGCGCTCTCCGCGACCCGGGAGCCGCCGCGCGCCGTGAGCCCTGCCGGCGCGGAGGAGAGGACGCGGCGTGGGAAGGGAGCAGGCGAGGAAGATGAAGAGGCGGAGCGGCGGCGCAAGGAGGAGGTGAACCGGAAGATTGCGTCGCGGAAGGCGCTGTCCGTCATCCTCCGGCGCGAGGCCACCAAGGCCGTCCTCGACACGCGCAAGCCAGGCAAGGGCACCCGCCGCCTCCTCCCCCGCACTGTCCTCGAGGCGCTCCACGAGCGCGTCGCTGCCCTCCGATGGGACTCCGCGCTCAAGGTCCTCCGCTCCCCCTTCCCCTCCGTTCCCCTTAACTACAACCGGCTCGGCTCCGTTGCAGCTCACGTTGCGTTCTTCTCTGGACAGAACGGTGCTCACTCTTGCTGCTCCCATTGCAACGCAGGTGTTCGAACTAATGCGGGACCAGGTGTGGTACCGGCCGTACATCGGCATCTACATCAAGCTCATCACCATGCTCGGCAAGTGCAAGCAGCCGAAGAAGGCGCACGAGCTCTTCCAGGCCATGATCGACGAGGGCTGTGCGCCCAACCTCGAGTCCTACACGGCCCTTGTCTCCGCGTACAGCAGGAGCGGCCGCTTTGGCGAGGCATTTGCCTTGCTTGATCGGATGAAGTCCGCTCCTGGCTGCCGACCGGATGTGCAGACATACTCGATTCTCATCAAGTCATGCTTGCACGCCTATGATTTCGAGAAGGTGGAGAGCTTACTGGCAGATATGACAGGAGCTGGTATCCGTCCCAATACCGTGACATATAATACATTAATCGATGCTTATGGAAAGTCAGCAAGGTAATACATTAATTGAACCTATATAATAATCTATAATCAGGACCTTATACTTGGGAGTGAATTCTTAAAATTTTACCAGTTCACGATTCGAAAGGGGGCAGTGTATTTCCCTGAAACTTTTGTTTTAGTTACCACACTTCCAGGATTCCTGAATTCTGCCCCAATAGAACAGGTGAAGTAGAATTTGGAGCGGTACTTTCAATCATTGAATTTTGTATTCATCCAAATTTCTGTTTGTTACTGAAATGAGTTCCATGACATATAATTCAGCTAATTTTTTTTTGTTATTTATAGTTTTGCTGAGATGGAATCAACTCTTCTGAAGATGTTGTCAGAAAATTGCAAGCCTGATGTATGGACAATGAATTCTACTCTCAGAGCTTTTGGCAGCAGCGGTCAGATTGAGACTATGGAAAGCTGCTATGAGAAGTTCCAGGCCTCTGGTATTACCCCAAATATTAAGACCTACAATATCTTACTCGATTCCTATGGTAAAGCCAAAATGTATGAAAAGATGGGGGCTGTGATGGAGTACATGCAGAAATATTACTACTCTTGGACAATAGTCACATACAATGTAGTTATTGATGCATTTGGAAGGGCTGGAGACCTTGAACAGATGGAGTACATATTTAGGCTAATGAAATCCGAGCGCATAAAGCCCAACTGTGTTACACTATGTTCATTGGTTAGAGCATATGGAAGGGCTGAGGAAGTTGAAAAAATAAAAACAGTGCTGAGGATTATCGAGAATTCAGACATAACGTTGGATATTGTGTTCTTCAACTGTTTAGTGGACGCATATGGGAGGGTGGGGGCATTGGCAGAGATGTGGGAAGTTCTTGATTTAATGAAAGCACACCAGTGCAAACCAGACAAAGTAACATGCACTACCATGATCAAATGGTTTCTCATCAAAGGAATTGACGATCATCGTGTTCGGTACTTGCGTGAACTCAAAGCTGGACGACCTACAGATGATATGTAGAATGGTAGGCCTAAACACAAAAGCAGCTCATTTACTAACAAATTTTATGGAGCGGAAGGAGCCACTCATAGCTTTTTGTAACAAGTTTTTTGAATTGTATAGAGATAGCAACAGCTCAAGATCCAATGTAGGGACTCTTCTGCAATATTTCCCTCTATGTGAATTTCTGAATGTGCAGCTGTGCATGTATGTTTATTATGAAATGCATTAGCATCTGGCTGTAGATCATTGTTAAGCTTCACTGTTCAATCAACTGTGCCAGAGTGCCAGACTGCCAATCCAAAACTTTATCTGGAATCTCAGCTCATGGGTGGTGTTGTACGAGCACTCATTATCCAGTGCTCTTCTGCTGATCTAATCTCAGATGAGTGCATGTGACATTTCCAGCTCAAAACCAATTCCATTGAGCAACTTCACAAACAGGATTAGTTGTATGATGTTTCTGCTACTCATACTCTGATCTCATGTGTGATGATATGCCCAAATTTGATCCATATTTATAGTATGGGTGTCTGAATAACCCTCAATCCTTTCTGCTTTTATATTCTTCTATTCAATGTACTCTGTTTCAGGGAGTTTCAGTTTGCTTCGCTCCAACACAAGTCAGACATTGGCAGATCGCCACTGAACCAAAGTACTCCCTCCGTCCCATAATTTAGTCGTTTTGAGCCTTTGGATTTGACCCAGCAAGACTGGCGTTTTGGACTAGTAAATGCCTTTCTTCACTCCTCAATAAATGTCTGCCTTCAATGCTTTCTTTCAATACATTTTTTCTCTTCCTTCGGTGCACACTGGAGACGCAAGGAACCAGTGCAAGCTGGAAAAGGGTGTCAGGACTTACAACTTTAGAAGGGCATATGCGTCCAATTTCACTATTTTGTCTCAAAAATGTCAGAATGTCAGTCTTTGTGGGAAGGAGAAAGTAGGCAGCATCTTTGTTCAACGTCAATTGTTGCTGCTGGTAGTCTGGTACTTTGTATGGACCTACTGATCCTTATATTTAAACAGTAATATTCCACTTTCACGTTGAATCAGTGTTGCTGCACATATAATACTGGCATACAGCATCCAGTCATGCTCGACTCTGGGTTGTCGGTGGTTGTGCAGATGAAAAAAAAAAAAAAAACTGCCACCCTTCCGGGCCGAACACAGCTAATTGCTAGCTAAACTCCAGACGAACTGGTATAATTGCATATAAAGACATGTTACCTGGCTTAGTGGGGAAATATGTAATGCCAATGAACCTTCTGATCGTCATGCACTGATCATGTGTGCGTGATCTGCTGTTAAGGGTGCCTAAACAACTAGCCACGATTTATCTTAAAAGATACGTGCGATATTCTCCATATAACAAAAAGTTGAGATGGGAGAAAAGGTTTGCTTAGTGCACCAGTTTTTTTTTATGAAATTTGCCTTAACAAAAAGAATTATGTACTTTCTTTAGACGAACAGAAAGCCAAAAGTTGCTCCATCCAATATCCTTGCATGATCTTTTTGAAGTGGCTCTTTCTTTATTTCCAGTGATGTTTCAAGTGGATGGATGGCCCAATAATTGTAGAGACTAATCACTAACTAGGACTTGGACAGGACTCTGCTAATAATCAACTTGGACCAAGCTAAAAGAGCAGAGAAGTCCATCTGGAAGCAGGCAAAAGAAAGGCATTGAACCTTTCTTTCCTCCTGGTGTTTACCCGTCAGTCAGTGAGCGAGTCAGTCCACCCGTTGTCACTTTCCATTTGTGACCTCGCAGAGAGGACGGGCTCATGGAGACCGGCGGTTGCTGGAAGCGAACGCAAAGGCAGCCCAGCATAGATTCCCGTAGCAAGCATCCACCATGTTCCCTGTCTAGCACTCTAGCCAGATTGTGATGCTGAAACACCTGGACCTGTACTGCTTTGTTCCATGCAACTTTCAATTTTCTTTTTGGCGGTTTTGGTTTCGTTCTGCAGTTATATATTCCCTCCGTTTCGTTTTATCTTTTGTGTGGAAAGGACGCTAATACTGTAAGATTTACTTTTTGTTTACGTTAAAGGGCTTATTTTAGCATGCCTGAAACTTGTATGAATAGCTAGCTTGTTAAGTGATGGAGGATGTTTGGTCATTATTTTAGCTTATTAAGTTGGACCAAAAAGACATTATTAAATAATCATATATTCTACTCATAAGAAAAAGGAAAATGTCTACACACCCCTCTCAACTATAGTCTAGAGATTACTTCACCCCCTCAACTATTAAACCGGATTTTAACACTCTAATATATCTAAAACTATCTAATTAGCCCTCTAAGGTGGTTTTACAAGGTGGTTTTGCCACCTCAGCTGCTGACATGGCATGTTTTGCATGTGCTTAACTGTAATCTCCACATGTCAACGATGATCTGTTTGAGAAACACAGCGGTGGTACTGATCACTTTTTTTCTTCCGTTGTTCCCTTAGGTTGGCTAATTGCCAGGCTCCCGTTCGGCGCCGCTGATCATTTTTTTCTTCTATTGCCTTTTATTTCTTCCATTGTTCAAACTGTTATGAATATGACTTAGATTAATCAGGAGGCAATAGGCCTCTATAAATAGATGTACAGGGATGATCAATAAATATAAAAGCCCTTATGCAAAAGGGAAATATAAAACACACCCCTACACCTCTAACACCCCTCCTCAAACTCAAGGTGCGCCACGAACACTGAGTTTGGAGAGATAAAAACAATGTTGAGCTCTGGTCTGTGCCTTCGTGAAGAAATCAGCTAGCTGAAGCTCGGAAGGCACATACTGAAGATCAATAATACCATCCTGTACTTGCGCTCTTGTATAAGAAGCATCAACACCAATATGCTTGGTAAGCTCATGCTTGACCGGATCACGAGCAATGCTGATAGCACCTGTACTGTCAGATAAAAGGGAAATCGGCATACCAACAGAAACACCAAAGTCCTCAAGCAACCACCGTAACCAAGTCACCTCCGCACTCACAAGAGCCATAGCACGCAACTTAACCTCTGCACTCAAACGAGAAACTACTACCTGTTTCTTAGTCTTCCAAGTAATGAGGGAACCACCAAGAAAAACACAATAGGCAGAAAGAGATCGACGGTCAGAGGGATCACTAGCCCAAGTAGCATCAGAATATGCTTTGACCTGTAGAGAGCTAGAGCGTGAAAAGAACAGGCGTCTAGAGATAGTCCCACGAAGATAACACAAGACACGAAGCAAGTGACTATAGTGAATATGGGTGGGAGCAGAAACAAACTGACCCAAAATGTGAACAGAGTACGAGATATCAGGACGAGTGACACCAAGGTACACAAGACTCCCTACAATATGACGGTAACGAGTAGGATCATCAAGAGGCTCACCATCAGTGGCCCGAAGATGGACATTGAGTTCCATGGGAGTCTCAACAATCCGGTGATCAGTAAGAGAAACTCGATCAAGAAGATCCTGGATGTACTTTTCTTGAGACAGATAAATTCCCTCTGAAGAGGAGGAAACCTCAATCTCAAGAAAATAGCGAAGAGGACCAAGATCAGTCATAAGAAACTTCTCAGTGAGACGGGCCTTCACAAAGGCTATGTACTTTGAATCATCTTCGGTGATGACCATGCCATCAACATAGAGAAGAAGAAGAGTGCGGCCACGTGACGAAGTATGCACAAAAAGCGCTGGATCATGAGCACTGACAGAGAAACCAGCAGCAGTGACCACAAACGCAAAGCGCTGAAACCAAGCAAGAGGAGCCTGCTTAAGGCCATAAAGAGAACGCCGAAGGCGACAAACCATACCCTCAGGAACAGAATATCCAGGTGGTGGCTGCATATAAACCTCCTCACGCAACTCTCCATTAAGAAAAGTATTCTTTACATCAAGCTGGGAGATGGACCAATCAAGAGCAGAGGCCACAACAAGCAGAGTACGAATTGTGGTCATGTGAGCGACAGGAGCAAAGGTCTCATCATAGTCACGACCATGTTCCTGCTGGAAGTCACGGGCAACTAATCGAGCCTTATATCGCTCAAGTGAACCATCCGAGCGGGTCTTAACCTTATAAACCCACTTACAGGTGATGGGGCGAACACGTGGAGGACAGGGCACAAGTTCCCACATGCTCGTGCCCTTGAGAGCGGCAATCTCCTCAGCCATCGCATGCTGCCATTCCTGATGAGGAACAACATCACTATACGTAGCCGGCTCAAGAAGAGCAGTAGCAGCAAAGCTAGAGGGAGAATACCGATCAGGAGGCTGGCGAGAACGATGACCTCGTCCAAGGGGCTTCTCAGGAGAAGAATCATCAGAAGGAGATGATTCCTCAGGAGAAGAAGGCGTATCCGGTGAGTCAGGCTGAGCTGGAGAAGTTGAGACATCAGATGACTAAACTGGAGTAGACGGCTCATCAGAAGAAGATGGCACATCTGTAGGAGGCAGAACTCGTCAAGTATAGACTTGCGTCACCGGAGCCGTCAAGGCATAATCAGGAACCATCGAAGAAGGTTCCGAAGAAGAGAAGGTCATGGATGGAGGTACTGAGTGTGAAGGAGAAACACTCACAATTGGAGCATCAGGAAGGAAAAGGAACAAAATAGGATCAATCACTGATACAGAAGAAGTATCAGAAGATGGTCAGGGATAGAAAGGACGTGTCTCATAAAAAACAACATCCCGTGAAATTCTCATCCGTCGACCAACCGGATCCCAACAACGATATCCCTTATACTCCCAGCTGTAGCCTAAGAAAACACACTCAACAGACTGAGCAGTCAACTTAGTGCGCTCACATGGTGCAAGCAACACGTAGCACACACAGCCAAAGAGACTAAGACTGGTGTAATCAGGCATCTTGCCTGTAAGGCGCTCAAAGGGAATTCCACCTTTAAGGGTAGACAATGGCTGAATGTTAATTAAGAAAGTGGACGTAGAAACAGCCTCAGCCCAAAAATGAGGTGGAACAGAAGAGGCAATCAGAAGAGTGCGAGCTGTCTCAAGAAGATGTCGATGCTTGCGCTCTGCAACGCCATTCTGAGCATGAGCACCTGGACAAGAGAATTGTGCAAGTGTTCCTTGCTCAGAAAGAAAATGGTGAAGAGCATCAGATAGATACTCACCAGCAGAGTCAGCTCGAAAAATACGAATAGAGGTGTCAAACTGAGTACGGAACATAGTCGAGAATGATTTATAGATAGATAACGCCTCACTGCGATGCTTCATGAAGTAGACCCATGTGTGACGAGAAAAATCATCTATAAAAATGATATAATATCGATGTCATCCTTTCGAAGCAAAAGAAGCGGGGCCTCATACATCAGAATGAACAAGATCAAAAGGACGCCTAGACACTGACTTGCTAGAAGGATAAGGAAGCTGAATCTGCTTCCCTAGCCGACAAACCCGACAATGAGCTAAAGACTCGGAACTAGAAACCGATCCTAAAACACCTCGACGAACTAGAACTGAGAGGCGAGAGCCACAAAGATGACCCAAACGGTGGTGCCACTGAGCAAACGTCGAAGTGGACGAAGCAGCAAGAGTGGAGCCGACTGAACTGGCATGCGCAGTGGAAGGAAGACGAAGCCAATCAAGCTCCCAAAGACGTTGTGAGTCACAACGACGAGGGCCAGTACCAAGCAGGCGACCCGTGCGACGATCCTGAACATATCAACTATCATGATCAAGAATCACTCGACAATTATTATCTATGAGTTGACCAGCAGATATAAGTTGCATTGTAAGTCCAGGAACAAAAGAAACAGCAGGAACAACAAAAGAGTCAGATAGAAGAGTACCCTGTCCAATAACCGAAAGAGGAGAACCATCGGCAGTATGAACAATAGAAGGACGATACGAAGGACTCAAGGAAGACAAGCTGGTACGATAAGGAGTCATATGGAATGAAGCACCAGAGTCAAGAATCCATGGACAAGTACCTGGAGCAAAAGTAGAAGATGGTCCCTCTGTGGAAGACAAAGAAGCAGCAGCAGCACTCGAAGGCGCAGAAGACTGAGTCATAGAACCAGCAGCTCCCGATGGTGCAGAAGTAACAAGGCGACGAAGAAGCATGAGTATTTGGGCATTCGTAGTAGCAGCATTCACCTGATATCCTCCAGTACTAGTACCACCAGCACCCTACGAAGACCGACGAGCCTGATCCTTCCTCTTTTTGAAACAAGATGTCTCCTCATGACCATCTTTGCCACAGTAATCACAATGACGAGCACCACGCCCCCTTGGAGGGGAGGCCGAAGTCGTCACTGTCGACGGAGAGACAATATGCACCGATGTCGAAGAGCGGGCTGCCAATACTGAAGTAGGACGCAACAACCCGGCAGCCTGAAGACGTGTCTCCTCATTACGAACACTCGTCGGAGCATCTATAAGAGAAACACAGGGGTGACGAGCAAGCAGCTGAGCACGAAGAGGCTCAAACTCGGCATGAAGACGAGTTAGAAAGTCATAGGTGCGTCGAAGCTCAAGTGCAGCCTTCTGACTCTGACAAGACAAACATGTATCTGTCGACAATCGAGGACGGAGAGAATCAAGCTGATGCCAAATAGCAGACATCTGACCGAAGAACTCCTCTACTGAAGCATCTCCCTGCTGCAACAACTGCTCCTGACGAATAGTAGCAAGGTAGGTAGATTGTCCAGTAGGCTCGTAGCGAGAGCGAAGAAGAGCCCACATCTGATGTGCAAACTCAATATCAACTATGTCTGTAGCAAGACGATCATCCATACTATCAACAAGAATAGCAACAGCCCGAGCATCATCATCTAGCCAAGTCCTGTATAA
This sequence comes from Tuctoria greenei, assembly GCA_036927565.1. Taxonomy (NCBI): domain Eukaryota; kingdom Viridiplantae; phylum Streptophyta; class Magnoliopsida; order Poales; family Poaceae; genus Tuctoria; species Tuctoria greenei. Next base: position 154,855,162 of record JAYESD010000009.1, on the reverse strand, counting down.
GCTGACATGAGACTCATATATAGAAAGACGTACATCATAATCCGCCAGCAACTTCTTCTTATCATCATCAGTGGTCTTATCTGGAATAACAGGCTCAGAAGGAACTGCAGAACAAGACGGGGATTTGAGATTGCCCGTAAGATACTCCCAGAGTCATAGACCACGCATATGGAGGCGCATACGAGGAACCCAATCACGGTAATTAGTGCCATCGAAAAGCACCGGACAGCGTACAACTGGAAGTCCACCCAAAGAAGTCATCATGGTGAAGATGATCGACGACGGCGTGAGAATACAGAAGAATAGGCTCAAGCTTCTCTTTTTTTTTCTTTTTTTTTGATAACCGAGACCCTAGGTTGGCAAGGACTTCACTGCAGCCGCCAGCCTAGCCGTCGCAGCTGGGCCGAAGCGGCCCACCCAGAAAATGCCAGCGTGACCGGGAAACACGGCGCCCGAGAGACTCCCACGTCCCACCTTTGCCGCCTCGTCGCAGAGCCGCCATAACCGAGGGCGCTCGCTAGGCACGAGCAAGTGCCGAGGCGAGTCGGGCGAGCGGGTGGGACGAGTCGGGCGAGCGGGCGGGATGACCCCGAGCGAGCGGGCGACGAGCCAGGGCGAGCGGGCAGGACACGCACTGACCGAGCGAGCGGGTGGAGCTCTGCGCGATGATGGACGACCGAACATACCAGCGGACGAGCGGCAGCAGATCGACGAGCTACGAAGAGGAGCTGCCGCCGCCGCCCAAAAAACCTAGGCTCTGTATACCATGTTATGAATATGACTTAGATTAATCAGGAGGCAGGAGGCCTCTATAAATAGATGTACAGGGATGGTCAATAAACATAAAAGCCCTTATGCAAAAGGGAAATATAAAACACACCCCTACACCTCTAACACAAACAAGTTTGTGCGTAAAAAAAGCTTGAAACGACATAGCTGCACCAGAAAAGGATGTGTCGGTACCCTAGGAACCGTACACCCCTTGAGATTACAAAGATCTCTAGGGAAAGTCATCTACTTGATTTGAAGACCTTCAGAGGCCCACATGTCAGACATAACCGGACCCGCTTCTCTAACATGGTTAGTCCCAGGGTCGCCACATGTACTATCAAACCGGAGCTACCGCCCACAAGGGGGAAGCTCCGGGCTATGTACCGAAATGGCACCCCCGGACCTAACCCCAGACCGATGGAAGCTCCGGAACTGACACGTGTCAGGTAGTTCCGGACCTATCTGTTTCCCACAGTATGCTCCGGAGCTGCCACGTGTCCAACCATCGGATCTTCAACCTCTAACCTCCGGAAGACTCCACAACGGCTTCGGATCTTTGAAGGGGAATCAAGGACTTCAAGACCCGATTAAGTGTCATTAATACCATATTAATGACACACGATCGGATGACCTTAATTACCAGTAACGGTGCTGTCAAAGCCCATAACTCGGTCATTAAGGGCAATTAAACGTGTTGAATGTGTATCAATATCAGTAACCGCCGGGCCACATGTCGGGCCAGGCTAACTTGTAACGGCCTGCCCTTGTACTATAAAAGGACAAGCCGACAATACATAGGATACACTCCATATGCTAGATACGCTCGACACACACTTCGAAGACACGCTCGCTCTACACCCTGAACTCACTTTAAGCTCAGACAACCAATACAACACCAACACATCCCGTGGAGTAGGGTATTACGCTCAGGCGGCCCGAACCACGTAAATCTTCGTGTCTACTGTGTCATTTACAATTCACCTTCTTGAATCTCTGTGCGCCCACACCGAACCTTAAACTCCTCTAACACTTTAGTAGTGTCGGGAGATCTGCCGGATCCAAACCACCGACAGTTGGCGCGCCTGAGATTTCAAGAATGGTGAACTCAGCTGCTCGATCATCCAACGGTCATCCTGCTGTTCAAGCTGTTGGGGGCAATCCCTCCAATATGCAGCCACCAGCAGGAGCCTCAGCGCCAGCAGGAGTCACACTACCACCACCGCCGCCTCCACCAGCAAATCAAGCTGGACAACGCGATGGTGCACCGGCGTCAATCACCGCGTCGGTGAATCATGACAACCCGGAACACGCGCTCCATGCAGCACGTGCTCTTCTCCAATGCCCACCACCTCCGGGTGCATCCCGGGATGCACTGGAGCAGTGGAGGGCCGATGTGGAACATTTGGTTGCAGCAGCAGCCGACCGCATCAGCAATCAGGGTCCTCCTCCTTCAGGACGGGCCCCGTCGCAGCGACGGACCTTGTCTGGCAGACTTGGTCCGCACATTTCCAACAAAAGGAGACGTGCTGCATCACAGCAGGTGACGTCATTGCCCTCCGGGGCACGACGCACTCACACGGTATCAAGGCTTTCAACTCATGACCTCCGGGCGGAGCTTGATCGCCGATATCGCCAACAAGACGGCCGAGTCCATATTGAGCGTGCTCGTGAAAGACGAGAAGCTCAAGACGTTCCTGCTCCTGAAGGAGTAGGAGGAGGTTGTTCAGCCCTGGCCATGCATCTGCGTATGGTCAGGTGGCCACAGAAGTTCCGGCCTCACCTGCCGGAGAAGTTCGACGGGACCGTTAATCCTGTCGAATTTCTTCAGATTTACTCCACTGCTATCTTGGCAGCTGGAGGAAATGAGGCCGTAATGGCCAATTATTTCCCAGTGGCTTTAACTAGGACCGCCAGATCCTGGTTTATGAGCCTTCCACCCAACTCCATCAATAGTTGGGAGGAGCTGTGCCGGCAGTTCACCGCCAACTTCGAGAGTTCATACACCCGACCAGGCACTGAATTGGACCTTTTTGCAGTCGTGCAAAAAGGGGGAGAATCCCTGCGATCATTCATCCAGAGATTCTCTCAAGTACGAAACACTATCCCTTCTATCTCTAGTGCCTCTGTCATTGTGGCATTCAGACAGGGTGTACGGGATAAGAAGATGTTGGAGAAATTGGCGATCAAGGAGATCACCAGTGTCACGGAACTCTTCAGTTTGGCCGACAAATGTGCCAGAGCTGCGGAGGGCCGTGAAATGCACTCCAAACCAACTCTGGAGGATCACAAGAAATCCTCCAAAGGATAAGCCGCTACCTCCGGGAGTGGCAAGAAGAAGAAAAAGACCAACGACAAGAAGAAGCCATCGGCCGGAGCATCCAATGTTGCAGCTGTTGCAGCTCCGGGTGGCCGGGGGCCACACCCCGAGAAGCGACCTCGACCGTCTTATGAAGACGGTGGCAAACCCAAAGTGTGGTGTCCAATTCACAAAATGAACAGCCACAGTTTGGAAGACTGTCGGGAGGTCCAAAACCTTGTCGAGCGCTACAACAAGCGCCGGGAAGAAGTTCCTTTCCGACAGAGGGAAGGAAAACAAAAAGTTGACGAAGCTCCAGCTGAAGAGGAGTTAGGTTTTCAGGATCCTAAAAAGGTCCTGAAGGCCGTCTACACCTCCGTTGACGACGATTCCGACGTCTCTGACAACGAGCGTCGGAAGACCATGAACACCATTTTTGGTGGGTCATGGGATATCACCTCCCGCCGCGTCATCAAGACTATGCGTCGGGACATGGCTGTTGTAGCTCCTACAGCCAGGGCGGAGCCTCATCAGAAGTGGATGGACACAACCATCACTTTTGATGCTTCGGACTGCCCTCGAAGCATGGTTGGAGCAGGTCAGTTACCTTTGATGGTATCTCCTACCATCAATAACATCCAGCTCCACCATGTCATGGTAGACGGGTTCGGGGCTCAACCTCATAAGCTTCGAAGCTTTTACCAAGCTTCAGCTCCGACCTTCGGATCTCCACCCCTCTCGACCTTTCTCCGGAGTAGGTCCGGGAGCCATTACCCCACTCGGAGATATTACCCTCCCCGTTACCTTCGGGACCCGGGAGAAGTATCGCACAGAGAAGTTGGTCTTTGACGTTGCTCAGATCAACTTACCCTTCAATGCCATCTTGGGTAGGCCTGCCTTGTACAAATTCATGGTAGCTGCTCATTATGGTTACCTCGTGTTAAAGATTCCAACACCAGTAGGCGTTCTCCGGATCCGCGGAGATCGTACCACCGGAGTAACTACTCTGGAAGAACTCCATGCGCTTACTACGGTGCAAGAGGAGGACTCCAGGCAGGAGCAAGCTCCAAAACCCCCCGAGCATTCGTCAGCGAGGCTCGACTTCTGCACCTCGTGTGCAGCCAAGCGGCAACACCGACATTCCCGTCAAAGTCGTCCAAATCGGTTCCGATGCCGCTCAGACCACCCTTATATCGGGAGGATTGAACGACAAATAGGAACTCGCGCTTATCGCTCTCCTCCGGGCTAATGTCGACGTGTTTGCCTGGCAACCGTCATAAATGCCTGAGATCCCCAGGGAAGTGATTGAGCATAATCTGAAGATCTACCCTGACGCCCGGCCTGTGCATCAGAAGCCTCGGAAGCAATCTGTAGAGCGACAAAACTTCATTCGACAAGAAGTAAAGAAATTGCTCGAAGCTGGATTCATTCGAGAAGTCTTCCATCCAAAATGGCTGGCAAACCCAGTCGTTGTGCCCAAGGCCGCTGGGAAGCTTCGGATGTGTATCGACTACACAACACTAAATAAGGCATGTCCAAAAGATCCATTCCCACTACCTAGAATAGATCAGATAGTGGATTCCACCTCCGGGTGTGAATTACTGTGTTTCCTAGACGCATATTCTGGGTATCATCAAATCAGAATGTCTAGGGAAGATGAGGAGCATACCTCTTTCATCACAGTAGATGGATTGTACTGTTATACAGCCATGCCATTTGGTCTCAAGAATGCAGCTTCAAACTTTGTACGGGCTATGTACAAAACCTTTGAAGAACTCATTAGATACATAGTGGAAGTGTACGTCGATGACATCGTGGTTAAGGTCAAGAACAAGGAGTCACTCCTTGACACCTTGCAGGCTGTCTTCGATAAGCTGCGGGTCACCCGCACAAAGCTAAACCCAGACAAGTGTGTCTTCGGGGTTAGCTCCGGAAAACTTCTTGGTTTCCTGGTAAGTCACCGGGGCATAGAATCTAATCTGGCGAAGATCAAAGCCATGGAAGACATGCGACCACCAGCCCGCATCAAAGATGTCCAAAAACTAACTGGATGTCTAGTAGCCCTCAGCCGGTTCATTTCAAGACTGGCGGAACGGGCACTCCCCTTCTTCAAGTTATTGAGGAAGTTCGGACCATTCCAATGGTCTGAAGAAGCAAAAAAGGCATTCCAGGAACTAAAACAGTTCCTCACCACCCTACCAACTCTGGTAGCTCCGAACCCTGGTGAGCCTTTGCTGCTTTACATTTTAGCCACTAACGAAGTTGTCAGTATGGTCCTGGTCGCGGAGAGACCAGAACTACCCCATACTCAAGAATCCAGACCCCTTCGGGAGGGTCCAGAGGATCCTGAAAGCGAGTCTGGGTCCCAGCTCCCAGACTTGAATCCACAAGAAGTCACTTCAGAAGACCCAGACCCCTCCGGGAGGGTCCATGTCGCTTATGAAGAAGCTCCGGGATCCTCCAGCCAGGACCCGAAGGTCCCCAAAGAAAATCCGGATCCCTCCGGGAGGATCCAGGTCAGTGAAGAGGAAGCTCCAGGCCCCTGCGGGACGGTCCGGACCATTCAGCGCCTAGTGTACTTCATCAGCGAAGTACTACATGATGTCAAGACTCGATACCTAGAGGTGCATAAGCTGCTCTATGCAGTTCTTATTGCCTCCAGGAAGCTTCGCCATTACTTCCAAGCTCACAAAATCTCAGTGGTGACTTCTTACCCACTTCGAGCGATCTTGCATAATCCCAACTCAACTGGGAATATTGCAAAGTGGGCAGCGGAATTGGCTGAATTCGATCTCGAATTCATTTCAAGGCAAGCAATCAAGAGTCAAGCATTGGCTGATTTCGTGGCGGAATGGACTCCCTCTCCATCAAACCCTGGGGGCCCCAATGAGCATAAGCCGGAAAACAAAACTCCGGTCTTCACCGAGCCTCACTGGACCCTCTACTTTGACGGCTCCATGCAAAAGCAGGGGGCCGGAGCTGGAATCCTTCTCCTCGCACCAACCAGAGAGAAGGTAAAATACATGGTACACCTTGACTTCAAGGCGACCAACAACAAGGCGGAATATGAAGCACTCATTTACGGACTAAAGGTGGCACTGTCATACGGTGTCAAGCAACTGCTGGTCAAGGGAGATTCGCAGCTCATCATTAAGCAAGTGAAGGGTGAATGCTCCTGCAACAATCTCCAACTAGCTGCTTACCTCCTTGAAGTCCAGAGGCTTCAGAAGGACTTCGAAGTCCTAGATCTCCACCATGTCCAGCGTGCCCACAACGCTGAAGCCGACGAACTCTCGACGAAAGCGTCAACCGGAGCTCCGGCTCCTGACAGAACTTTTGTCCGGAGGTTGTCAAAACCCACAGCTCAGCCTGCCGAACTAAACGAAGGGGGCGAGATCAGCATCCCAAAGCTGACGGTCCCGATGGCCCTGTTACCATGGCAGCCATCAAGGGTCGTAGGTGCTACCGGAAGCTCCGAGCAACCCAGCACGCAAGACTCAAATGCTCAAGTTAGTTCCGATGCATGGATCTCGGAGATCCGGAACTACTTGAAAGACAACATCCTTCCTGACGATGATGTATCCGCTGACCGGGTAGTCAGATTGGCTAAAAGATACACGTTGGTAGAAGGGGATCTCTACCAGCGCGGTGCCAGCGGCATCCTAATGCGGTGCATCACAAGGGAAGAAGGTTGCGAGCTCCTCGCAGAAATCCATGGAGGCGAGTGTGGGAACCACGCGTCTTCCTGCACGCTGGTTGGTAAAGCCTTTCGGCATGGCTTCTACTGGCCTACAGCACTCCAGGATGCAACTGAGCTGGTGAAGAAATGCGAAGCATGTCAATTTCATGCAAAGCAAATTCACACACCGGCTCAGCCCCTACAAATGATACCTCCTACATGGCCCTTCACTGTGTGGGGGATGGACATCTTGGGACATTTCCCAAGAGCCGTTGGAGGTTACAAGTTCCTGTACATCGCAATTGACAATTTCACCAAGTGGCCGGAAGCAATTCCAGTTGTGACAATCAACAAGCAATCTGCTATCAACTTTTTGCAGTCCATTGTAGGCAGCTTTGGAGTCCCAAAAAAAATCATCACTGATAATGGGACCCAATTCACAAGCTCTGCATTTCAAGGATATTGCGAAGACCTCAGCATTCAAGTTTGCTACGCCTCCGTAGCTCACCCAGCAAGCAATGGCCAAGCCGAGAGAGCAAATGCTGAAATCCTTAAAGGACTCAAAACGCGCACCTATGAGCACTTGAAAAAACATGGAGCCAACTGGATTGAAGAGCTTCCGCCCACTTTATGGGCCAACAGGACAACTCCAAACCGGTCAACTGGAGAGACACCCTTCTTCCTGGTGTATGGAGCTGAAGTAATCCTTCCTCCGAAAATCACCTTGGGGTCACTCCAGGTCCGGACCTTCGACGAAGCCACGCAGGACCAGCTCCGACGTGAAGACCTAGACCTCCTTGACGAGGGAAGGTGACAAGCAGCTGTTCGGAAGGCCCGATACCGCCAAGCCCTTCGGCGCTATCATCAGAAGCATGTACACAACCGAAAGCTCGAGGAAGGCGATCTGGTGCTACGGAGAATACAATCCAGAGAAGGGTTAAACAAACTCTCCCCCAGTTGGGAGGGACCCTTCCGAGTGATTAAAGTATCCCGTCACGGAAGCGTTCGCTTGGCTACCGAGGATGGGACACCTCTCCCAAATCCTTGGAACATTGAGCACCTCCGTAAGTTCTACACTTAACATCACAGAGGTGAGTCTGTAGTAACTTGAGGTGTATGTTATAGAGTCATTGTACAGAGTCGGGTAGTTCCTCCAGGAGAACAGCCGGACCTTTCCCGGAAGGTCCGCAAAGTTCATGCTACACTTGTCACAGTCTCAGGACTAAAAGTGTGGCTAGCTACTCTGGGTTAAACGAGAAATGAAACACGCTTAGCCTGGTTCCGTACCCTAAGAGTGTATGTGTTTCTCCTGTACCCCGGACCTATAATGAAAGACATCTTCATGTGAAACAGACTCCATGTGCATTTATTTTGTACAGGCTCAACATTTTTTATTTTTCTCTTTCTTGTCTATAACAAAGACGTGCAATTTTTAAGAAATTTTAGTTCGACCGGTTCATATACGATTCGAGTTGTATTGTCGATTCTTTTGGATTCAAATATTGTTCACGGCCCACTCGCCTGAATGCCACCAAGCCAACCTAGGGCCGGAGTGTGCTATTGACTTAGCCTGGTCAAGCACCCTAAGTACGCCACTCTACCTACACCTCGGCAGGCCGAAGTAAGGCGGGTCCAAGTACAATTGGATCTGGAAGAAAAGACAACGCATTCGGTTGTATTTAGAATCGCTTTTGACCTAAAATTTTCTTGAAAATCGTAAGCCGCGACGAAGTTATAGGCAAGAAATGAATTTTACTATTTTTCTTGGCTTCAGTGTACAGGAAAAATAAAAAATCTACGTTGATGGAGAAAAGCCGGAGCTAACAAAGCTCCGACTCCCCTAGGTGGCTTGTAATCGATGTTAAGCATTGAAAATGAGCATCACCGGAGCAACCAAGCTCCGGCAGAGCTAGGGGGGCCAGCCGTCGACGCTAAATAAGAGATGGTGAGAAGACCCCACAAACGGAGTCTGCTGCCGACAAACTACGTGTTGGCAAAGGTCACTGCCAGAGCTACTAGCTCCGACACCCTGGAGGACTAACTATTGATGCTCTACGTGTTGATAGAGACTATTGTCGGAGCTACTAAGCTCTGACGATAGACAATGCCGGAGCTTCTAAGCTTCGACAACCTCAGGGGGCCTTCACTATCGAAGACTTCGGACCTACACTCTAAAAGTTCGAAGCAAATGAGTCTTCAACAAAACACAATATCCTCTTGGTACATGTTCACAATCAAATTGTGTACATCTACCAGGGGGCCAAGTAAAGACAAAAGTGTTGAAGACAAAAAGTGAAATTCACAAAAATTTGGGGATTTCATTCATCTGGAGACAAGGGATTACAAAATTGAGGAAGAAAAAGAGAGAATACAAGTGGGAGCTACAGAGATGGTCCTAGACCCTATGGAAGAACTGGGCGACCTTCTGGGCAACCTCCGACACGTTGGCTCGGGCAGCTTCACCTTCTCCTTCAACAGGACCTTCAAGCACCGGGTCCAGAGGGAATTGGGGATTCCGGCTGGTGTAGCACGTCAGCACATACTCTGCGACGTTCTTCGCCTGGGATTGCCCCTCAACCTCCAATTGGTTCGCGATGACGTCGCCCACCTTGGAGAGTTTGCTACCTGTCGAGCTCAACGCCTGCAACGCTAGGTCCGGCTCTGGCTCCGGATCATCCGGACGCACGGGACTAAAGCCCATCGGTGTTAGCGCGTCGTTGGCCTTGCCCAGGAGCTCCCAAATCTGCAGGGAGTCCGCAGTCCTCAAGCCCTTCAATTCTTCCAAGGATCTTCTGGCCGCCACCAGTTCAGAATTCTCGCGAGCGAGGCGCTGAACTTCTTTGGCGTTTTGTTAAATCTTTTCAGCAACTCGCTTCTCGAGTTTTCCGAGCTCCTCCTCCCGGAGGTGGATCTTGTTCCGGCGGTCAACCAGGTCCTTCTCCCTGCCCCTCACTTTCTTCTCCCTGGCTGCGATGGCACACTCTTGCTCGTAGAGTTCCTGCCCCCGCACCCAGGCCTTCTCCTCCTCCTCAGTGCAGCGCTCTTCCAATTTCTTGGCGCGCTCCTCGAGGCCCTTGTCAGCCAGAGCCACCTTTTCGGTGAGCTCCTCCTCCCTCCTCAAAACGTCATCCCGCAGCTCAAGGAGTTTCTACTCTTCATCTTCGAGCCTTTTCTCCCTCTCCTCAAGTGCCTCCCGGCGCTTGATGAGAGTAGTGTTAATGGCTTCCAACTTTTCTTGGCGTTCATCAGCCGCACTATTAGCTGCTTTAGCCTGCTCATAAATGGCCCGGGATTGAGCGTCGAGGGCGTGAGTCATGCTCTCCCTGTCATCCAATAATTTGCCCCAGTATTCCAGGCGGACCTTCTCCCGCTTGATCCATTCTTTGTCATCTGCTAGCCTCGATTGTGCCAGCTTGGTCTCGAAGTAGAGCCGGTTACGCCACCGCCTAAGGGTTTGGCGCTCCTCTTCAAGAGCCTTGCTGTCGTGGAAGAATGCCAGCTGAACTTGACGCAGACTGGAGCACACGTTGTCAATAGATAACGACAACGGGATAGGTTCCGGACCTGCTGGGGTCTCCTCCGCTGGTTCCAGCGGGTTTTCAGTTATAAAAATTGGGTCCCACTCCACAAGAGTGGTCCCCTGAGCCTCTATGGCACTAGTGTTGTCCTCCGGGATGGCCTCAGTCGCCATCGAGGAAGGTCCTAATGATGAAGTTCCGACCTCCGGAAGTAGTTCCGAAGGCCCCGCCGCCAGGTCTTCATTTGCCCCCTCAGGCAGGGGGCCAGCAACCTCTTCTGGGCACTCCGGCTCAGCCGCGGGAACCTCCAGCGTCATCACTCCCGGAGCAGGAGCTGCTTCTGGCTTCGGCCTGGGCGCCTCCTCTACTGGGGGCTCGAGCGCCGACACCTCTGCAACAACCGGCTCGAGAGCCGGAAGGTCTTCAACATCAATCGGCCCTGCGGCCGGAGCTCCAACAACGACTGGTTCTGCGGCCGGTGCTTCAGAGGTAGTCGGCCCAACCGCCGAGACTTCCTCAACATCCAGCGCGCACGCCGGGACTTCAATCACCTCCGGCTCAACCGCCGGAGCTTCAACAATTTCCGGCTCTGGGGCCGGAATTACAGCTTCCTCCGGCTTAACGGCCGGAGCTTCCATCATCTCTGCACCAGGACCCGGAGCTTCAACCTCCGGGGCAGGTGCCGCTGGCGCATCTTCTCTCCCGCGGTCCGGTGCTACCACGGGAGTCTCTGGGGATGAGTCGAGGTCCATGACCACGACAGCTGGCGCCGGAGCTGTCGCAGCTTCAGCCACCACTTGGGGCGGCACCGGGACAGGAGCAGAAGCTTCCGCCCTCACAGCTTCAGCTGCTGTGGCTAAGGGTGGAGCCTCACTCCTCTTCTTAGGAACGCTGCAGATGATGGACGAAGAAACTTAAAAAATAGTTACTACAACTAAACAACTGTCCAAGGTAAAGATTAAAAATTACCTTGGGAGGCTTCCGCACCAGCTTGCGCGGAACCTCTTTCCCGGGCGTTCTGGGCTGATCATAGCCACCGCCGCGTGGAAGCTCCGAAAGGCCCCCCGAAACTCGTTGCAGCCTCGGGCATTTCCCTAGTCGAGGCCCCCCTCGATCGGGAAGAACCTCCGGACCTAGAGGCCTCAACCGGCCCTGGTGCTGGAGTCGCATGCCCGGAGCTAGCACACCGGGAGGACGCCATTGCGGGTATAGTCGTCGCGGTTGTAGAAGACCTCCCCCTCCGGGGAGAAGGAGTCGATGCAGAGGTGGCAGGCCTGACGAACCTTCCGTCGGCATGCTGCAGCTTCCTCTTCCGACTCAAGAGTTCGTCCGCCGGCTCCTTGCCCTTGTCGACGACCTCGACCCTTGGCTTCGGGGCAGGGTCGGAGCCACCTTCGGAAACCCCAGGGATCGCCACCCTGGAGATCGATCTTCTATCGATGACACCAAGGTCGTCAAGCACAGACATCTTCCGCCGGAGCTCCCTGCTGAACTCTACTTCCACGTTTAGAGGGAGAAAAGCTGATGGCGGAGCCAAGTCGTCACCCGTGACGTCAATGCCGTGCTGGAACTTCTTGAGATGAAACTCCAAGGTTGTCCCCGCCATGTTGGACTTCAGCCCGGTCTCGACCCGGTCGTCGTCCATCACACTGTTGAGGGCCCAAGCGAGTTTTCCTCTCCTCTTCAGCGGTGCCCACCTGTTGACCAGGAAGTTGCAAAACACCGCCTGAGGAGTTAATCCTCCCTCCACGCACTGGCGGATCCTGGTCAGAGCGGGGTTGAAGGCATCCGCCAGCACCGGAGCTTCACTCCAGACTGTAGTGTCGATGTTGGGGAGGCCTTTGGGCAGCTTCAGCCTGTCGTGCTCCTCCACCCGGATGATTATCTAGTCCTTCTTCCAATCATCCCATTTCCCAGAGGGAAACGACCGGAGGTACTTGAATGGGCACTTCTTGCGCTTTACGAAGTAGTAGAAGCCAAGGTACTCATTGCTCCTACCGGTGGTATGGACGGTGAAGAAGGTCCGGAAGAGTTCAATGCAGGGGGGATGCCCACCCACATCTCACAGAAGTGGACAAAGATAGACACAAGAAGAATGGAGTGGGGTCCAAGGTGGTATAGCTGCAGACCATAAAAGTCTAGCAGCATCAAGAAAAAAGAGGAAAAAGGTGGTATCAACCCCACCATGGCGTACGAAGAGAAGTACACCATTTCGCCGGCGTGCTCCTTCTCAAACGGAAGCTCTCCCCCGGCGCGGACCAGACGGTTGAAGAAGTTCGGGGACCATCCCATGAGGGCCCGGACCTTCTTCAGGTCACCGTCGGTCTTCAAACGGCTCTCGCGGAGACCCAACTCCATCGCAGCACAGCAAGGCAAGAGAGGAAAAGCGAGCACAAGTTGGGAGTTTGAGCGCAAGATCAGATGAGAGGCGTAAAGAACTCCAGATGGTGCGCGCCTTCCTTCTTAAGTAAGCCCTCGCAACGCTTGGATGGAAACCGCAAGGAAGTCAGAAATACTACTCAAAAATCCTACCTTGCCGATGACAAGAGGGCCCGAGACCACTCCGACGATCAAGTCGAGGTTCTTACCCAGGCGAACGGTTGTCATCATGAGGCGGGAAGCCCGAAGGCGGCGGCCTGACAAGGCGCGCGGAACCGATACGATTTTCGTATCGGGAACCGGCGACCTTCAATTGCGTGAGATCCACGCGCTAAAGATCTCATCTGCCGTACACGGGATACGCCACGCGGCGAGGATTTAACTCCAAACCATCGCCAACGGCACACCCAAAGATCTTTGAAGACTCAGTTCAAAAGTCGCAAGGATGGACCCACCTCCGGCGGAATGACTTCACCCAATGGGTCTTCCCCGAAGGTGGGCCCAGGGGGCCACTATCGGTACCCTGGGAACCGTACACCCCTTGAGATTACAAAGATCTCTAAGGAAAGCCATCTACTTGATTTGAAGACCTTCGGAGGCCCACATGTCAGACATAACCGGACCCGCTTCTCCAACATGGTTAGTCCCAGGGTCGCCACGTGTACTATCAAACCGGAGCTACCGCCCACAAGGGTGAAGCTCTGGGCTATGTACCGAAATGGCACCCCCGGACCTAACCCCAGTCCGAGGGAAGCTCCGGAACTGACACGTGTCAGGTAGTTCCGGACCTATCTGTCTCCCACAGTATGCTCCGGAGCTGCCACGTGTCCAACCGTCGGATCTTCAGCCTCTAACCCCCGGAAGACTCCACAACGGTCCGGATCTTCAAAGGGGAATCAAGGACTTCAAGACCCGATTAAGTGTCATTAATACCATATTTGACACACGATCGGACGACCTTAATTACCAGTAATAGTGCTGTCAAAGCTCATAACTCGGTCATTAAGGGCAATTAAACGTGTTGAATGTGTATCAATATCAGTAACCGTCGGGGCCACATGTCGGGCCAGACTAACTTGTAACGGCTTGCCCTTGTACTATAAAAGAACAGGCCGACGATACATAGGATACGCTCCATATGCTGGATACGCTCGACACACACTCCGAAGACACGCTCGCTCTACACCCTGAACTCACTTTGAGCTCAGACAACCAATACAACACCAACACATCCCGTGGAGTAAGGTATTACGCTCAGGCGGCCCGAACCACGTAAATCTCCGTGTCTACTGTGTCATTTACAATTCACCTTCTTGAATCTCCGCGCGCCCACACCGAACCTCAAACTCCTCTAACACTTTAGTAGTGTCGGGAGATCTGCCGGATCCAAACCACCGACAGGATGACAAAGTCACAAAGTTAAATCTAGTGGTGTGCAGAGCGCAGACGGCACCTGAGAATTTTGGGTACCGGAAGACAAGTTCACATGAAACACTTCCGAATATGGATATAGATACCCTACGGATGCTCAAACTGCCCACAACACTGATGAGGTTTCCGGAGACTTGTAATGGTTGACAAGAACGATCGGTGATTTGTATATGACTACATCCCGAAACGGACCAAATTACCATCGATGCTTGCAAATAGTATTCTAAGATGGTACATGTTACCTGATCGCGGCCACACAAATGTGATCATGGGCACACATACCTGATTAAGATGAAGGACGAACAGGAGGTGCGACCCGTCTGCGCCTCGCCGGGGAAGGATGCACAATGCTGAAGGAGGGCACGGGCCGGGAAGGACGATGAGCAGCAAGTCTGTGCCGCCAGGGAGGGATGATGAGCATGAAAGGCAGGTGTGTTAGCACTACCGGACTAGTCCGGTAGTGGACGGACTAGTCCGATCCGGATTAGTCCGATATAAGAACAGACTAGTCCGATGTTGTCCAGTAAGGACATCGGACTAGTCCGGACCTTGACCGGACTAGTCCGGTCTTTTCAGTTAATGTCAGTTTGAACTCGAAAATAACATGTGTTCTAATTGAAAGGACACAACCCACCGACAATTATGTCCCTGATCGGGGGACTTAACTGTCTCTAAGGGTGGGAGGCCCCCTCTTGTGTCTCTTGGTCATATATAAGGAGAGAGTTATGTGTATGATAGAAGATGGTGTTGTGAATACACATTAGATACAAGAACTCTCTCAATTCTCAGAATACGATCAACAAAACCAAGAGAAGAACAAGGGGAAACGCCTCTCGTCGTCGTTCTACTTGTGGCCTCGCCTTGTTGGCTTGATGGCCGCATCGTCAAGCAACAACAAAGATGGAAGTGAAAGTATTAATGGTGTTCTTGTGCTATTTGAGAGATAGCACTTGATGTTCATCTTGTAATCAGATTTATCTATGTAATTCGAAATGATTTAGTGGCTATTTGATCTTCGGGCTCCCTTTTTGTTTCTAACAATGGTATTAGAGCAGTTTAGATCACTAATCATTTCGAATTGAGTTTTTATCGAAGTTTTTTGCTGAAAGTTTTGAAGGTCCAGACTTGTCCGGTCTAAGGGCCGGACTAGTCCGGTGTGCCACGTAAAGTGGTTAGGTTTTCGGATCAGGGCGTTTTGACGCGTTCATCTGATTGAAAACCAATTAAGCACTTTGGATTGAAATCCATTGTGAAAATTAAGTTGATTTGGTAAGATGGTAAGAT
Source organism: Tuctoria greenei (assembly GCA_036927565.1). NCBI lineage: Eukaryota > Viridiplantae > Streptophyta > Magnoliopsida > Poales > Poaceae > Tuctoria > Tuctoria greenei. The sequence goes on along the minus strand of JAYESD010000009.1, from coordinate 154,839,804 downwards.
TAAGATTCCCTTTTGGGTATTTCGACATTTTTTCAGTTTTTTATATGAAACTTTTCCAGGGTTGGTTGTACTAGTCCGGAATAGTACGGACCAAACTCGAAAAGTTCAATAAAGAATGGATCAAATGTTTTTGATGGGACCGGACTTATCTGGCGTATGGACCGGACTAGTCCGAAAATCATACTGTAAGAGTCCGGACTAGTCCAACCATGTGCGGACTAGTTCGGGCTATACAATTATGGTTGCTTATTTAATTAAGCTTCCGCTGTGAATTAAGTTTATAATGTCATAGCAATTTGGTCGAGTAACCAAAGCGAAAGATAAATTGCTATGTCATTTTAAGTTGCATGGAATTCTATTGAGTAACCAAAGCGAAAAATAGAATTGCCATGTTTTTAAGCAATATTATGTCATTATTGGCCGGGTAACCAAAGCGAAAGGCATTAATGACATTTTATGTTTAAGTGCATAGTAATTTGGTCGAGTAACCAAAGCGAAAGATAAATTACTATGTTTTTTCAGTTGTTCTCCAATGTTAAGTTTTAATGTCATTATTGGCCGAGTAACCAAAGCGAAAGGCATTAATGACATTCTCTTTTAAGAACATAGTAATTTGGTCGAGTAACCAAAGCGAAATATAAATTACTATGTTGTTTTTTCAGTTATTCTCAAATGTTGAGTTTTGGTCAAGTAACCAAAGTGATTGATAAAACTCAACATTATCTTATGATTAATATCTATGCATTCACTCATGATCTCTTTTTTGATTAAGAAGTTTCGTCTAATGAGAATTCAGCATTGAGTTTCATCTGGTAAGCAATTATGGGAGATGGAGAGAAAGTTGGAGATTGTTTTGGCAGTCTCCGAGATGGAATTTGCTCTCACAACTCCATATTCAGTTGAGCCGGTGGCTCTAGTAAGTAAAGTTGATGAAACACAGTAAGTCTTTGTTGTGAGGACAAAGGACTATACTAGTAAGCTATTGGCTTGTGATATAGCCAAAGTTAAGTAAAAACAATCAAACAGGAAATGTTTGATGATTATTAAGGGCACTATCACTAAAATCATTCGGGGGAGCAATCCCTGAATATGATATTGCCACTGAGTACCTCCAAAAGATTGAGAATCAGTTTACTGGTTCTTCTAAGTCATTAGCAAGTACTCTTATCAAGAGACTTGTCGATGAAAAGTATTATGGAGGTGATGTGCGAGAGCACATTTTAAGGATGACAAATATGACTTCAAAGTTTAAGCCTATAGATTTGGGGATTAAAGATGAGTTCATTGTGCATCTCATTTTTCCTCAGTTCTAAAGGAATTTGAGACTTTTGTCATCTATTATGACTCTCAACCTGAACTACTAAACATAGAAAAACTCATGGCTATGTGTGTTCAGGAGGAAGAGAGGATTAAATCTCTTCATGATAATGATGCTATTAATTGCGTGAAGGGAAAAAGTAAGGCTAAGAAGAATTATTCTTCTAAGCAATTTTTTTAAGTATCATGGTTCTTCTCACCATGATAAAGATAAGAGTAAGTCTCTACAAATCATCCTTAATGTTAGGATGTGAAAGTAGAGGAAGATCGATGTCACTTTTGTTTAGACAAAGGTCACCATCAAAAGGAATGCATAGACTTCCTTAAATGGTGTTGTAAGTGACAATCAGTTTTCCTCACATCAGAGTAAGAGTAAGAGAATCGATTCCGAAATGTTTTCGAAATTATGGCATTGTTGCTTAGGCCATATTTCGAGGGGGAGAATTGAACAATTGTTTTTACAATCGATTCTTCCTCATTCGGATTTTTCAGATTCAGAAGAATGCATAGACTAAGAAAAGTAAGAAATTGTGCCATATGCAGCGCGGGAATTTGGAATTAATCTGTACGGACATTTGTGGTCCATTTCCTGTAGTATCTGTTGATGGTTTTGATTCGTTCATAACCTTCACGGATGACTATTCTCGCTATGGCCATATTTATCCAATTAAAGAACGCTTTGAAGCGTTGAATAAATTAAAGATATTTAAGGCTGAAGATGAAAATCAGCACAACAGTAAGATAAAAGTGGTAATATCCGATCGCTTTGAAGCATTGGATAAATTAAAGATATTTAAGGCTGAAGATGAAAATCAGCACAACACTAAGATAAAAGTGGTAAGATCCGATCGCTTTGAAGCATTGGATAAATTAAAGATATTTAAGGCTGAAGATGAAAATCAGCACAACAGTAAGATAAAAGTGGTAAGATCCAATCGTAGTGGTGAATACTACGGTCATCATACCCCTATGGCCAAGTTCCTGGACCATTTGCTCGGTTCCTACAGGAAAATGGCATAGTTGCCCAGTATTCAACACCGGGCGAGCCTCAGCAAAATAAAGTAGCGGAACGATGCAACCGTACACTAATGGATATGGTAAGATCCATGTTAAGTCAATCAGATTTGCCGATTAGCTTATGAATAGAGGCATTAAAAAACCGCTATTCATGTGCTAAATTGGATCTTTAGTAAGTTGGTGTCTAAAACACCGTATGAGTTGTGGAGAGGACGTAAGCCCTCATTAAGTTATATGCATATATGGGGCTGTCCTGAGGCAAAAATGTTTAACCCAAATATTGGTAAGTTGGATTCTAAGACAGTAAGTTGCCATTTTATTGGCTATGCAGAAAAGAGTAAGGGATATCGTTTCTATTGTCCAGAACGATATTCTAAGTTTGTAGAAACAAGACATGCCGTCTTTTTAGAGGATGCCATGATCAGGGGAGTACGATAAGACGAGAAATTAATCTTGAAGAGAAGTGGGTTCTGTATCCACTCCTATGATTCAAGAATCATATTTCTCATTACCTATTGTTGTTGAATCATCAATGTCTATTGGTGAAGATTCAACAACCTGTTGTTAGTTCTCCATTGACAACGGAATTATTAAGAAAGGTTGAACATTCTCAGCTCGTTGTCATTAATAATGAAGAGCAACAACAGCCTCAAAATGAGGATAATGTGCAATTAAGAAGATCTCAAAGAGAAAGAGAATCGGCCATTTCGGACGATTATGAGATCTAATTAAGTGAGGCAATTCAAATGGAGGGTGATCCCACCACATTTGAATAAGAAGTCCTCAAACATCTGAATGGCGTAAAGTCATGGAGGATGAAATGAGGTCTATGGAAACAAACAAAGTTTGGAATTAGTTGAGATTACTAATGGAGCCAAAACAGTAGGTTGTAAATGGGTCTACAAAACTAAACGTGACTTCAAAGGGAATATTGATAAGTTTAAGTCCAGACTTGTTGCAAAAGGTAAGGATTCGTTCAGAATCATTATGATATTAGTTGCACATTACAATTTAGAATTACATCAGATGGATGTAAAAACGACATTTCTCAATGGTGATCTATATGAGAACGTCTATATGACACAACCGAAAGGTTTTGTTGTTAAGGGTAAGGAACATATGAGGTGCCACTTAAGAAAGTTCATTTATGGACTTAATCAAGCATTAAGACAGTGGTATCTCAGGTTCAATAAGACAGTAAGAAAGTTTGGGTTTAAACAAAATGAGGAGGACAATTACATTTATGGTAAGTTTAAAGACGGGAAATTTATTTTCCTCGTGATTTATGTAGATGATATACTACTTGCAAGTAGTGATGTCAATCTACTATCAGAAACTAAGAAGTTATTGTCCTCTAATTTTGATATGAAAGATCTTGGTGAAGCATTCTATGTACTGGACATAGAAATTCACCGAGATAGAATAAAAGGGTATTAAGTTTAGCACAAAAGGCATACTTAAGGAGCGTACTTGAAAAGTACGGTATGTATGAAAATAAATTTTTATCTGCTCTAATGAGTCAAGGTTGGTAAGTATGGAACCAATAAGGGGTCGACCTAATAAGAATCGGTTCCAAAACTTCTTGCTGTCAGAAGTTTTAAGTTTTGCTCAATTCCTAAGTTACCTTGACAAAATCTAAGTATCGGGTTAATTTTGGCATAAGTAAGTCCAATCTAGATGACTGGATGGAAATAAGTATTACTTGCAGTTTTGCAAGTATCAAGGTCTCATGGTAAGTTAAGTATAAGATTAAGTCATTGGAATAATGACTTAGTAAGACTCAGTTTGTGCGAGATGTGTAGTAAGTCCACATCAGTAATCAACACTCGCACATTGGAGCTTTATTGTGGAAAAAGCTCCTAATTTAGGGTCACTGCGTCATGTGTGATGCATACCAATATATTATAAATGAGACCACTGAGCAGACACAGTAAGTAAACCCGAATTGTTAGTGGTTGACAGTATTAAACCACTTAAGTTTTTTGTACTCCAGAGACAACAAGTCATATGTGATACCAAACACATTGACATAAGGTATGTGTTGTAAAGGAGTAAATCCAGGATCATATTAAGTAATGATTATTGAGCAAATTAGTACCAAGCAAATGCTTGCCGATCCGCTTACAAAAGGTCTTCCACCCAACGTGTTCAGTGAACACGTGGCTAGCATGGGTTTAAGGGAGAGCCTATGATCACTGGATATTTAGGGGCCAAATAAGAGTAAGGTTCATTTTTAAGTGTGAGATATATTGTGGTCCTCGAGTCCAACAATACGTAAATGGTTGTTGTGATGCGTTGTGCCCTATATGTCGAGCATGAAAAAGTGGACACTAAGTTTAGTATTAAGTAAGTTGGTAAGTTTCAGTTTCGAGTTCAAGGGGGAGAATATTAGCACTACCGGACTAGTCCGGTAGTGGACGGACAGACTAGTCCGATGTTGTCCAGTAAGGACATCGGACTAGTCCGGACCTTGACCAGACTAGTCCGGTCTTTTCAGTTAATGTCAGTTTAAACTCAAAAATAATATGTGTTCTAATTGAAAGGACACAACCCACCGACAATTATGTCCCTGATCGGGGGACTTAACTGTCTCTAAGGGTGGGAGGCCCCCTCTTGTGTCTCTTGGTCATATATAAGGAGAGAGTTATGTGTATGATAGAAGATGGTGTTGTGAATACACATTAGACACAAGAACTCTCTCAATTCTCAGAATCCGATCAACAATACCAAGAGAAGAACAAGGGGAAACGGCTTCCGTCGTCGTTCTACTTGTGGCCTCGCCTTGTTGGCTTGATGGCCGCATCGTCAAGCAACAACAAAGATGGAAGTGAAGGTATTAATGGTGTTCTTGTGCTATTTGAGAGATAGCACTTGATGTTCATCTTGTAATCAGATTTATCTATGTAATTCGAAATGATTTAGTGGCTATTTGATCTTCGGGCTCCCTTTTTGTTTCTAACAAGGTGTTGCCAGGGAAGGACGATGAGAACGAGATCCATAGCCAGAACGCTCGTCTTCCTTGACTGCTAGCGCCCAGCTGTTTCTCAAATAAATGACAATGACATGCGGGCCCCACGGTAAAGCACATGCAAAGCATGCCATGTCAGCAGCTGAGGTGGCAAAATCACCTTGTAAAACCATCTTAGTGGGCTAATTAGATGGTTTTAGATACATTAGAGTGTTCAAAATCCGGTTTAGTAGTTGAGGAGATGAAGTAATCTCTAGGCTATAGTTGAGAGGGGTATGTAGACTTTTTCCTAAGAAAAAAGATTGTTCAGTCAGTGCTCCCCAATAAGCCCTACTATATAATACAGTCACTAGCTAGGGCACCACAAACATTTTTTTTTTGCAATACAATAGCTCCAACTTTAGCTGATTATCTCTCTTGTATTTCAGCCCTATTGAAATCAGGAAAAGGGAAGCATACTAGTCACAGTCTACCCTGCTACCGACGGGCAACTGCAACCACAGCGACCAGGGAAAAAATACCATGGGAGAATGTTTCAAGCCGAAGAGCGAAGACCATCACACACCTGGAATGGAATGGAATGGAACTCTGTCTGTCCCCGTCGGACTCAGTTCCAACGTTATTGATTTGAGGACCGAGGTGGTTAGGTGAACAGTCAGGAGCGAACGGAACGCCACTGCCTCGTTCCGTTCTTAACGGGGACAAACACAGGCAACACACGCTTGTCAACCGCTCTCCTGCCAGATTGGACGCCGCGTTGCGTAACGCTCAGGTCTGTGCACCGCCGCGCCGGCTGGCCGGCCGGCCGGCCGCTCAACGTCTCTCGGTGCTCGTTCAAACTCGGCCAAGATATTTGCTTGTGCAGCTTCCAAGCACACCGAGCATGACGCGCGACGGCGAAAAACAAAGCCGGCACTGAACTTGACCAGAGACTCGGCTCTCATGTCGCCGTCGGCGCAGTTCTCCGGCGCACAGACAATGCCGTTGCCCGTTGGTGCTCGCCGCGGCGCGCGCTGACATGCCGGGCTCCCCGCCCAACCAACCGTTGGTTGCCGCCCGCCCGGGGCTCGCTTTTCTTTCCACCTCGCGGCCGTGCGCCCGTCCGGGTGCGCTTTGTTTATCGCCGGCTTCACGCGGCATTCGGTTCCAGCCTCGACGCGCTTCCAGGTCACGATCACGGCCCGGCTTTTAATGTAAGATCCACGCCCCCCATCGAGAAAACGGCATTTGCATGCTCGTCCATGGGTTCCATTTATTTTCATTTTGGTTATTTTTTTGACATGGGTGTTTTTCATGGCGGAAGAGTAGCAAGTAGCAACGTTGGGTCGGTGGGTAAATAGAGGCTAAAATATAAATTTTGTTGTTGTCAAAATTTAACTTTTAAATAACTACATTAAAAATACTTTATCATCAATTTTTTTAAATAACGGAAGGAGCACTCACTATATGTCACTTAATTAGGAACAGAGAGAATATGTAGACGTCAACACACATTAGCTGGTGTGTCCTAACTTACTAGTATGCCAAATTAGGTGCATTTTTTCAACAAATGCCAAAATAATTGCAGTTTGTGTAACTGGCTCTGGAAGTTGTATTTTTCTGTATCCGGAATCAAAATACATAGATTTTTTTCTTGTAATTTGAATAAAATTTTAACCAATTTTTTGCGATATTACGTTGTTGAGGGGCGTAAATGAAAAGTGTTGAAATATTTTTTTTATATAATTCATCTAAACCACCCACGATCCACCAGGTCATCGCACGATCGCCTCCAACTCCGCAACAGTCTCCCACGCTCCTCATATACGCCCGACTCCGTTAACCACTTCTTTGCCTTCTCCAGATCTCCCATTCACACACACTCGAGCCCACCACAGGCACAGAGAGACACTGCGCGGCAAGCAAGCAAGCGAGCGAAACCTCCTCCACCCATGGCGCCTCTGCTCCTGCTCTTCCTCCTCGGCGGCCTCTGCGCTCTCTTCTCCTTCACCTCCTCCTCCCGGGCCGGCGCCAAGAAGTGCGACGACGCCGAGAAGAGCGACGGCAAGTGCGGCGACGTCGAGGGGGAGTCAGGAGCAGGCGTGCTGCGCGAGGTGGGGCAGTCGGGGAAGAAGCCGCGGCCCAACCCGGAGGCAGACCTGAGCATCGTGTTCTCGACGTTTGACCACGACGGCGACGGGTTCATCACGGCCGTGGAGCTGGAGGAGTCGCTGCGCCGGCTCGGCATCGCCGTGTCGGCCGACGAGGCCGCGGCCATGGTCGCCCGCGTCGACGCCAACAGCGACGGGCTCATCGACATCCACGAGTTCAGGGAACTCTACGACTCCATACCCAAGAAGAGGAAGTACCAGCAGCCTGCCGAGGCGGAGAAGTTTACCGCTGGCGACTCGGGTAGCTCCGCGTTGGCAGAAGAGGAAGAAGTCGAAGCCGACGAGGAGGAGGAGGAGGAGAGGGACCTGCGAGAGGCGTTTGATGTGTTCGACGGCAACAAGGATGGGCTCATCTCCGCCGAGGAGCTCGGCACCGTGCTGGGCTCGCTCGGGCTGCGCCGACCCGGCTCGGGCAGGCCGGCCGCCGCTGAGTGCCGCGACATGATACGCCTCGTCGACAGCGACGGCGACGGCATGGTCAGCTTCGAGGAGTTCAAGCAGATGATGACTGTCGTCAAGGCCTAGCCTCCTCCTCAGAAATCAAGCACGGATGCAGAACGAATCAGAAACGCAAACTTGGAGTGGATTTGCAAAGGCAAGTAACATTAACGTGTTCTTGGATCAGGTTGGTAGCAGAAGCAATCAACTAACACCAGGTGCTCGTATCTTGTTTATGAGGTAGTTACAACAAAAAAAAAAATAGCTTCTTGCTAATGTTTCTCCCCTGTTCTTCAATCCTGATCACTTCCTTTGTTTTGTTCCTTTTGTCCTCCCTTTTTACAGCCTAATTATTGTTACTGTTTTGACTGACAAGTATCAGACATGAATGTAAATATTAGTTCTTGCTTGCTATTGCTATCAGGTAATTTTATGGGAAAAGAACAACGGTTGAATGGGAATCTCTTGAGTATGACTTGTTCATTTGGTATTTGTGTTTTCAGATTTCTGTTTTTGAAATAATTATGTTTGATACCTCCAGATCTTTTTATTTGTCACGGGGTAATTCATTTTTAAACTATCCAATAATAAATAAAAAGATCCGAAGGGAGTAATTGAGAATCAAGATGCATAATTGAACAATTCCGCGTGCTGTGCTTTGTGTAATCGATCTTTTTGACAGTTTTAAACGCGCACAGTTAGAATTCTCTTCCAGTATTAACGGTCCTTGTTCATGGTGTTCTTCACACCGTTCCTGTAGACCCAGTGCTGAAGAAATTTTGTATGGACTTTGTGGCATATGTTCATACATGTTCCAGTTCTTGCTTGGACGTTTTATCTTTTATGGATGACAAAGCGGACAGAGAGTTGATGTTGTCTTTGATGTGCTACTTTTATTTGGTCAGAGAAGAACTGAAGTCCAAGGAAGTAGTAGCTTTCAAATGACAATTAGTAAACTCGTAGAAATTAAAGATTTCCTTCATAGAAATTAAAGATTTCCTTCATTTTATACTAAAATGATCTTTAGTCCATGAACAAACAAGCATTTGTAATGGCAAACTGAAGTGTCAATGCGTTGCTGTTGCTCTGAATATTACGAAGCATCATCCTTTTGCCTGCAGCTTGCAAGCTGCATGCGCCATCCTCCCTAACCAATACAGGGTAGAACTAAGAACAAGGACACTGGCATGCCAAATTTCAGGAAAAGCCCTACCTTGTCACGTCCTGATCTTAGACCGTTAAAACTTTCTTTGAAAAGACGGGTCCGTTTAAACTGCGCCAGGTCAATGAGGATGGTATTAGAAACAGTGCTGATATATGTATTACTTCTGCAGATCTCTGCACAACTTAATATTTCCACTCTTGGATCTGGGTCCTGCAACGTACTATATACAGATTTACACTAGAGTACAAACCGCGCCATGGATGAAGATGCCAGTCTCATGACACCATTGAGAGCTGTTTCTGTGACGTGTCGATTGCCAACGTATGGTGTGGTGCAAGCGGGACACGGCTTGTATACTTCGTGGAGTGCTCCCATAGGTGCTCCTGCTTAGGTGTCATAATTTTATTGACCACATTATTTACTCAATATAATGTCTGATTTAACTACGACCAATTATATGATGACACATAAGCGGAAATACGTATACGAGCACAAACGGGAGCACCGAAGTTGCATCCGTGCAAGCGGAGACATGCTGATCCCAATTGTTACAGCTAGTGCCTACGTGGTTGACAAATGGATTGGTGATGTGGTAGGAGTAGAAAAACGTGGTTAGTTATGCCGTTTTCCCACGCTACTGTATTTTTAACTCCACCATGACGTTTGAACAGTTGCTGATACAAACCTATGTGATATCTTAGTATCTGACTTGTTATTATTACCAGACAATGTCTCTCTTTTACTGCATTCTGATAGACCATCTTGTGGTGTATGGACCGTAAAACTCATCGCCCAACTGTTACGGCTTCTGTGACACCATGACAGTAAAAATAAAAAGGGAAGCTTTGCGAGGCCTGACATGACGGGAACAGTCTCTCTCAGGCCGACAGGAAGAGCAGCAGAGGCCGGCGAGATTCGCGACGAGCGTGCAACGCAGAAAGGGCATGTGCTCGGCGGCATCAATCGCGAAACGGGTGCATCAGAGATGGAGCTGGAAACACACGGGCCGGGACTAGCGCGTCTCCGCCGCACGACGAGATGCGGGTTCCAATGCTGGTGGTGGATAGTTCGATCCCATCTTTGCTTTCGAACATCGGGAAAAGGAGGAGGGGTGAAGGCGAAGATTCGGGTCGACGGTTGATTGATCCGCCTCGAGCCGTGGGGGCCATCGCCGAGTGTGCCGGCGGCGACGGGGAGGTCTGATGGCGACGACGGCGATGCCGTGCCGGACTTGACGCTGGTCGGCGACCGAACCACCTGCTGGCTCCGAGGTGCCATGTCCATTGCACGAACCCCGCCCTTGATACGGAAAAGGCTCTTCGTGAGCCGAGAACACTGCTCTCTTCTTCTCGAGAGAAGTAAGCTCAAACGACAACGCCGGCCTATTGATAAGCAAAGCATGGGCTCAGAGCTTTACGGTCCATGTACCTGGAGGCCCAGTATTATGGTAAGATGGGCCCAATATGATGAGGCCCATTTATCTCTAGCCAGAGCCCAGAAATCATCCTCTTCGCTTATAAAAACCCCGCCCTTCACCTAGGGTTTCCACTTCCTCCTCACACCCGCCGCCGCCGCAACTCATTCCGCGCCGTCGCTCCAGGACCCGCCGCAGTCACCGCGTCGCCGGCCGCCATGGGTAACTTCCTCCCCCTCCTGCATCCTTCTCCTACTGTAGCTTCCTCATCAACCTCATCGCTGACCTGACCTTTGCTGCCGCGTTCGTTAATCATCGCGGCGCACCAGGTAAGGTGCACGGATCGCTCGCGCGTGCCGGGAAGGTGCGCGGCCAGACGCCCAAGGTGGCCAAGCAGGACAAGAAGAAGAAGCCCCGCGGCCGCGCGCACAAGAGGATGCAGTACAACCGCCGCTTCGTCACCGCTGTCGTCGGCTTCGGCAAGAAGCGCGGGCCCAACTCCTCCGAGAAGTAGGCGCCACGCGCGCCCGTGTTCGGGTTCTTTCGTATGCTTATGCTCTTGTTCGTAGTAGTTTCGTTGAGGTATTACTAATATGCAAGCGAAGGAAGAACCTCTCTGTAGTTTCAGCAGTTTGTGTGATGATGGAATGGAACATGAGATATTATTATATGCCTACTTTGTTATGTTGAGAATTTGAGATATGATGATATGAACACATCACTCTAATTTGTGTGGAAATAATGCAGTTTTCTGCCCAACTACGTTGTGTCATGAAACTTCAGGGATATCTGAATTAGTTGAGGTACATACGGCTTGCTATTCTTTTAAGGTTGTTGTGTTGTATATAGTCTGATTCACGTACGTAGCACAAGCATACTTCTATGCAACTGCTGGAATGAGGGAGCGACTAGTATGCAATTTGAGATATGGTGCAATCGTATCAAGCATTCTCATTCATTGGATCTGCATCTTACAGTTGTTATATTTTTTATTTAACTCCCTACACATGATGCATTTAGATAGAAGGGGTTAAGTAAAAAGATGTAACAACCGTAAGATGAAGATCCAATGAATAGGGATGACTGATTGCGCAATTGTATCATATCTCAGATTGCATTCTAGTTGTTGCCATGACTAGGATACAATCAGCCCTATGATACAATCATGCAAAAATTAAATTTGAATCACACGATCTTTATCTAATAGTTACTGTAATTTTACACTTAAATTCTCTCATTTGATAAAATAAATGCAGTGTAAACATTTCTGTTAGGTGCAGAGATTTAAGTGTAAAAATGCTCAAATTGTTGATTGCATTCCAGGGGTTGTTTTGGCCAGTTTAGACTGTCCGTAGTGGTAGTAAAGCTTATTGGAAAGGTTATTAGAAAATTTAGAATAGATATGCAGAGTATATATATAGAGGAAGTTATCGAGGATATAAAATGCGATTAGATTTTAGAGTGAGGTATAGAATAAGTGTGAATAGTCTTATGGAGGGTACGCTATGCATTATAGTTGTTATCATCTTATGCATCCCATTAATCAGTCAGCTGTACCATCAACACATACAGCTTAGCCTTCTTTCATGGTTCCATCGAATATCAGTCATCCGATGACATTTATACAACTAAGTTAAGCGTGTTTGAATGTTGGTTAGGTGGAGCATGAGTTGTCTATTTTTTATGCCTTCAGAATATTGAACAAGCTGTTGGAACAAGGAATTGCGTGCATGTATGTTCTTCATTTGGTTGCAGCTAAGTGCTTTCGCATTGAATTCTTGTGATTTGGTTGTTTCCTTGTGGATATGAACGAAGCTCTCCGTCATGACTCGTGACAAGCATGATGCTTGATTGGTCTTGAGGTCGATAAACCTGGATAGCTGTTCGTGGTACGTGTATCTGTCAGAACGAATGTATGTAAATCTGAACTTCTCTTTGTCCGTGATGGGTCGGTCGGTGCTGTTTAAGTGTACACTTTTCACGACACTTCTCCTGGTACTATTAAAACGTAGTTCGCGAAGGTTCGTATTCACGTGGCAGGATCGGAGCTTCCCTGGGAAGGGAGTTAGGTCCGGTCCCGCTGAACACGTAATAGTACCAGAGCTACCCAAACGAGGGATGCGGATCCAGTAGTCTCAGATGTGTCAGTTATGGTGTGACAGGTGCACATATTGTGTTTTTTGGCTTGTGTTTCTTGGCAGCTATCTGGCATTGGGTATATTGGGACCTAGCAATATTCTCTGATGATCGGATGGGAAAACTCTCTTTGGATTTGCCCAAGATCTTTGGAATTCATTTATTTCTTACAGGGGTGGCTTGTTTTGGCTTTGGTGCATTTCATGTAACTGGTTTGTATGGTCTTGAGATATGGGTGTTACTACATTCCAGCACTCTTTAGGTGATAGGGTTCTTCTTTCTCATTTGAGAAGGGAATCTGTCTAACTCGCACTATGTTTAACCCATTGACTTCAAAGTGGTTCTACTCTCTTGCTTTTGGGGATCTTCAACTCGGACGTGAGAACTCTTTGTGTTTTCTTGCAGTACCATATAGTACCCGGTACGAGGGTAGGTGCCCTTGCCGGTCCTTTGTTTCTTGTCTACTATCGTCGACTCCGCCGAGGAACAAGGGGGTTGTTGTGCCCGTGTTGGGCTGCAGACGAGAGTGGGCCGAATTCCATCTGGGATCTGGCTGGACCGGAGGTGGCTTTGTTTTCACGCATCCGTTCTCAACTGATTCTGGCCCGATCTGCCATTCTGAAACGGACCGATCTGCGAGAACTAGCGGCAGGCGAACTATACGTTTTTTTTTCTACCATCTCAGATACGTGTCCTTTGAACATACTTTTTGAGTGGGTCGTTCACTCGTACGGTTTTCACTTCAGATTATCCCCCAGTTTTCACCTTCATACATGACATTCCAACATTTTACACTGCAGGTAATTCTTGCCCGGTCCTGTGGCTACAACAGCACGTAACTGGCGGAATGGTAATCGGTACTCATTGGTGCACGTTTTCATGTAATAACGTGTGCACGGTCTGGCAAAGCCAAAGGCTGGTTCCATCCACAATTCAGGACACCGGTTTTCGGGGCCGCCATGTGCCCCGGATCGGTCGGAGGGGAGGACAGTGCGCTGTGCTCGCCATGCCGCGTGCTTCAGAGACCAGACAACGCAACGCGAGCGTGCGGCAGCAAGCGATGCGAGCTGGCGGTGGGGCTGCTTGCTTGCTTGCCGCCGCTACGCTACAGTCGCGCGTGCAAGCGTCCAAGATTGGTCGCACGGGCGCCGCGGCCCCCCTCGGACGGGTCAGCTTCGTTGTGTCCATGCGCCTTCGTCGCGTCGTCAGACATCGAAAGCTGCTGTTGGCAGATCACATCGCTTGGACTTTGGCTGCGCACCGCACCGCATCGTACCCAACAGACCACGTCGCGTCACCCCCGACACGGCACGCCGGAGCTAGCTAGTCCTCCCCGCGCGCCGGTGCATTTGTTGCTCAGAAATTCCGCAGAGACTTTCGAGCAAAATCGGTGACAATTCTCGTGTCCCTAATGGTCCGTCTACTCCTAAGCTGCATGGATGGATTCTCGATGCGCATGCGCGTCCCATGTTCCTTGCAATTCCAGGTTCCAGGTCCAGCTCCAAGTTCCTTCGATCAAGAAATGTTGCAAAGCTTCTTCAGGTTTGAGCGTTCCGTTGAAAGAAACACCTTGGCAATAGACAAGCACACGACGACGCTGTCAGTGGCAGCGCGCGCACGAGTGCTGGCTAGCTAGCTGCTGCTGCCCTCTGGTCCGTAAAACAAGGGTCTGACACTGGCAGGGGCAGGTTTAACTTGCTTCCAAACAACGTCAGACGACTGACAGGCCCTCTGACCGAGCTAACAAGAATTAAGCCGGCCAGCCTTGCATGCCTTGACCCTCACGGCGACGAGAAAATATGCCGGTGCCGTCAGAGGAGGTGTCCCCTCCGCAGCGCGCATGCCGGCGCCTGATCCGGGCGCGAAAAAGCTACGTACGGAACGAGACGAGACGGCACCGGCTCGCGCGCCGCCTTCCCGATCGAGGCCCTGGTGCTGTGGTGGTCCGGCACCGGCCGCCGGCCGGCTCTGACACCGCGCGCGCGCAAACCTCCGGCCTGGAGGAGACGGGAGTGTATGACCCGAGAAGCGTGTCGACCACGACGCCAGCTGACTTGTTTCACGGATCCCGCCTTTAGCTGCGCCCGCCCGAACATCCAACGGCGTGCCGCGGCGCTCGCGCTCGCGCACGCGCGCTGGAAACTTGGACGGCATGCATGCTGGTCCGTGTCTCGTTGTATGTTGTTGCATTCGCGCACGCGCGGGTTGGTCCAGCTGAACAGACAAAGCTGATCAGTCGTAACCGTGGTTTCCGGGAGCTAGCACGAGCTGATCTCGTTGGAAATTGTTGTATGCAACTGTGGATCAAGCGCAGCTAATCGAGTGCATGCATGGTGCCAATTAAGTGCTAACCCCAAGATCGTGCATTCGTGCTCCTTTTAACGCCGCGTCCTTGCCAGCCCCGAGAAGAACGACAACGACGACGGCAGACAGCAGGCGTCTGCTCATGGCAAGTTGGTCTGACCTTCCCACTTCACCGTACCCCCAGGATTCAGATGAACTTTTCCCCAGGATCTGCGCGCGTTGATCTCCAAAAAGTTTTACAGTAAAGAAACGATGGTATTTTCATGGTTTCATTTCACGGGATCCGATCACAGGGAGGGTCGTATCGTCAAAGACAGGAGGAGGTCCCATCTACTGACATCTCCCTGGTATAAGTAGCCTTTGCCCTCCTTTCTTCCTCCTCCACCCCTTCACACCGAAGGCCACTAGAAGCTATTAGCTGCTTACCTGCAACTGATGCCATATAATCTTCAGGTTCCTCTGTATTCATACCAAACTGCTCATCACCAGCAAGAGCTTCTTCTCCCTTGCTCTCAATTCCATGTAATCGTTTGCGCATCTGTCGTAAGAAGCGCGAGCTAGATGGCCCTCTCTGCCGTCTTCCACAGCTTTCTTGAACTGCATTTTGTGTTCCCGAGATGTGACTACTGCTTGCAAGAGTGCGGTTCAATAAAGCTGTGGGAAATTGCAGGGAGAGACCTGCTGAGCAGTGTGTGAGGTGGACTAGCTATTGCTCGAGTATGCTCTTCATCGACTTCGAGCAGCTTGTGTTTTAGGTGAGTATAGCCGTAACTGCTGATAGTTCTACGTCATGATGAGAAGGTAAATGTATATGAGAATTACGGTGCACGATACCACAGGTATGATCCTGGTGGTATTCGATTGAGCATTTTTGTAATTCATACTTGACATAGCACTGCTCACCGCCTTCTTCCTCGTCGCAGTGGCAGCCATGCGCGCGGACACACGCCCAGGCGCGTGGAAGTAGAGGCAACATCGTCTAACTGCTCTACCTCGGCCGTAAATTGGCTTCTCCGCGTTTCTCTTCGCGTTTCCATCTTTTTTCCTCCATTGCTGCCGGCGAGCTTGACCTCACCCTGCTGCTGTAGGCCACTGTAACATGCCTACCGGGCTACAACTGGGCTTCGACCGGCACCTTGGTTGGGCGTAGTTCTGATCCTCGCGCCCGCCGCCGGTTCCGCCGCCGCCCGAAGCTCGCCGTTGAAGTCCGTGCTCCGGCCACTCCCGTTGACCAGGAGTTCCATGCCGGGATTTCTCGGTTGTCTGTTATGTTGTATCAACAAGAAACCCCAATATCTGGAGAGCAACGCACCGAGAACACACCACCGCATAACCTCCGCTACCGCCGCCACTTTTCGGTGAGATCAGGTGCTCAAGAAGCCCCTAGGCCCTAGCCGTGATCCACTGGTCGAGATGGACCCGCTGTGGCGCTGTGGTACCCATTGCTGTCTGAAACACCACCGCCAAAACCGACTCCAGCGAGCTACCGGCCGCCGGCGACCATGGCTCTGGAGCTCCAGGCCGGGATTTGTGCGGCCAGAATAGATCCGGTGCGCAATGAGTCCGTGGTCGTCATGTGGCTCAGTTCTGTTCGGTTTTTTTCCCAAATTTTGGCTATTTAGTTTCTCTCCAATAAAATCTCAGTACCATGAATACTACTAAAAAACGCTGACTGTATTGAAGGTGGGAGGAAAATTAATCTGGATCATCAAATTTTAAATGCTATTACTCTCTTCATTCCAAAATACTTATCACTCTCTAATTTATTTTTGAATTAACGAGTGACAAGCATTTTAAGATGGAGAAAGCAGTATATACTGATGTTACTATATGCTGTAATAAAGGTGTTCAAATGTATATACACACCGAGACGCATGTAGACATGTAGTCGTCGGCACTCGGCGATCTCCATTTTGTCAGAAGATTTGGTTTCGTATGTACTTCTTCCGCTTCAATTTATTTGACGTTAAGATAAGATTTGTTAGTTTATTTCTAATTCATTTGATTGTTTGAAACGGCAATTATTTCAGAACAGAATCACTATTTACTTTGCCTTGGTTGCGACCATTATAGACAACTAGCTACCGTCTATGGTTCCTAGTTTCCTTATATATGTCCTGTCTTGTTCATGGACTGAGAAATTATGCAATCTGTTTAATAGTTCTTCCCTTCCCTGTACCATGCTATGCTGAATGCTCAGTATATGTTTTCGTGTTTACTGTTCCTGTCATATCTCATCACATACCAGAATGTTACTGCAATCTAGACACATATACTAACTAGCTTCCTCGAGATCTCCAATTGCCATGGCAAGATTTTGTCACTGGTGCTGCATTATAATCTTTAAAAGAAAGGTACATGGACTTTCGAAAAAAAAAGATTGATTTTCAGAAAAGGTTAACGGACACGTCAGTCCGCTGAAGGATGCTTCTGATGAGAGGCGGTGCAATGAGCAGCTCTTTTGGCGGTGACAGGTAAAAAGACGCTGCCGCAGAGAAGCATGAAACCTCAAATCACACCAGTGCCGGTTCCCCCTTTCCGTTGCTGATAGCCTGCAGCTAGCGCCATGACAGAGATGAGAGGTCAGTGCAGAAGCCAAGACAGGCTGATGGGACTCCCGTTCCTGTGTCTTCGAGTGAATGAGTGCTCTCGCGACAACGTCAAGGAGGTTTCCGTAAGTTGTCACTCACCGCATGCCGTTTCCAGTGATTGTTCTTTTCCTTGCTCCCGCGTGCTACGAGTAGCTGTGCTGTTGGTTTTCCTCGCTTTGTGTGTGGTCT
Organism: Tuctoria greenei; assembly: GCA_036927565.1. Classification (NCBI taxonomy): domain Eukaryota; kingdom Viridiplantae; phylum Streptophyta; class Magnoliopsida; order Poales; family Poaceae; genus Tuctoria; species Tuctoria greenei. Next base: position 154,822,115 of record JAYESD010000009.1, on the reverse strand, counting down.
CGCGCAGCAGCATGGGCGGATTGTCTGAATTTCGATGGACGAGGTGCGTCTCTGGCCTGCTTCAGATGCATCTTCTCACCGTGCCACAGTACGTGTGCAGGTTGGCGAATGATTAGGATTAGGGTGATTATGCCATTTTATTCAATTATTGGCATCCATAATATGGTGAGAAATGGGCAGGGATGTCACACAACGGTGTGCAGTATAGCTTAAACTGAGGGTTCCTTGTTAGGATTGATCACGTTGAATAAAAGGAATCAAATAATAGGAGTTGGTTACTTTGTAACCAACTCGATCTCCTAGTGAATCTCTCCTTGTGTTTGATCGGGACACACCAACCGAATCGGTTAGAGACCCCCTCGGTTGCTCCCTTCTTATAAATAGATGGGCACTCCTCATTCAGTTTAATGGTTGCATCTACAACTAAAGAAGCCCAATACCTCAGACAAGGTTCCAAAAGGCGCTAGGCGCTAGGCGGGCGGTGACCCTCTGCCTAGAGCATAAGCGTGCTTAGGCGACGCCTAGGCATTCCTAGGCGTTATGCACTGTAGCACTGATTAATTCTAAAATTTTAAAAACATATCAGTATATGTGTATTTCTACTGGGTAGACTAATTTTGCTGGCCTGACCCACTTCAACCCTCTGCCTTACTGCAACACCCCATCCCAGATCTGCTCCCAGCCCCATCCTCCACGGGCTCCCAGCCCAAAGTTCCTTCGATTACCCTCTGGTCCGGACCCCTTCTTCCTAGTCAGTTCCAGATCCGCTCCTCTCCTCCGGACCCCTTCTTCCTCGTCTGTCCCAGATCTGCTCCCCGCCCCCTCGTCCACGGTCGAGCTGCTCCTCTGTTTGCAAGATCCGGCACTCCTGCCGCCCCAACTCCCCACGGGATCTGCCCCCAGCCCCCAATCCCGCCGGGATCTTCGATCTTCGCCGATTAGCTCGCCCACCCGGATTCACCCGCGGGATTTGCCGGTCCAAGGGGAGCGGCTTGACAGCTACGCGCCCTGCTACATCATCGCCACCCCCCCCCCCCCCCCCCCACCACCCCGCGGAATGTCCGCCTAGGGGCTGAGGCGAGGCGGAAAGGCCGCGCCTCGTGCCCAGGAGTGTGGAGGCGAGCGCCTTATTACGCCTTACAGAACACTTACCTCAGACCATCGATCAAGCAAAGGGAGAAAGTCGGAGAAGGTGATCCAAGGCTTCACTGCCGCCATGACTCCGTCATCTACAGCAGATCGTCTCCTCTGCAAGCTCCTCTTAGGTATTTCCGAAGGTGCATGTTAATCACTACAATTAGCTCTCAGATTAGATCTAACTCGAATTGATTAGTGGCTAGTAATCAGTCATAAGCATCTGTTAAATCCATCAATGGCATCAAGAGACACTTAGTTGACTAATCCCTTCAGGTGATTAAGTCATAAGATTAAACCCTAAGCTCTATTTCAACAGAGAAATTAGGAGGAGGTGAATTAGGATTTGAATTTGAACTCAGTACACAAACTTAGACAAATCGAATTCAAGTGAAATCAGAACAAACCAAAATCAGAAGGGGATCGGGCAGATCAGAATAACCTAAGATACGCGTTCTGGTTTTCTCGATCTAGCCGTCATGCTTGTCGGGCTAGACAACGGCGCAACCACCGCAGCCTCTCCGCCGAGGGGTGTTCGGGTAGGGCGACTAGGCCATCACCAGATCTGCCGGCTTAGGGCGCCATGCGACAAGCCACTCGATGACGGCGCACTCACCCAATGGTGAACGCGAGCGCCGGCGAGGGGGTCGTCGACAACACCACTGAACATAAGCCGTTGCGGGGTGGGATTGTAGGAACCCTAACCCTAGCTGCGGGCCCCCTTTTTCAGATGGACGCACGACTGGCATGCCACCAGAGATGAGCCGCCCTCCGGCGGACTCGTGCTTATGCACAGGCATGCGTGCCACAGCGGCAGTCAAATTTTCTCCGCAGTCGGCTGCCTCCACTCTCACTCAGCCTCCTCACCTGCTCAGTCAGGCTGTTGCGGCTTGAAGAGACAGAGAGCGGTGGGGGGAATTGATTAGGATTTTCGATGAAACCATGTTGTCGGTTGGGCTTTTGCTCGCCCCGTTTGCTCCATACTCGTCTCATTGACAATCAAGCACCTAGATCCACCTCAGTTGAAACACCCAGAGCAATTAGGGGCCATTGGATGAATATCCGATGGTTACCATTAGATGGTGGGACTTAGTAGGCTGAGGGCCCATGTGGGCACCTTGATGGGCCAATTGGACCGCTTTTTCAATTTTACCATGATTTTCACCGAATTTAGTTAGCAGGCCCCGAGCCTGATTGAGTTTTTTGCGAAAATCCATGTGGATTTTCCTAAATTAGTAGCAGGCCGATGGGCCGAATTTAGAGAGGCTAGGATTTCGTGGTCGAGTTTTCAATTTTAAGGGATTTTCTGCGAATAAGTAATGGGTTTTTGGGCCAACTGGGCTAAGAACTGACTCGGTTGGGCTGGTTTTTCATTTTTCCTTTTCACATATTTTCTGTGAATTTTAGTTAGGTGGGTTTTGGGCCACACTAAGGGCTTTCGGGCCGAATTAGAACAGTGGGCCTTTCACTTTTGAGTCTATTTTTTTAGAGAGTTTAGTATGGGCTAAAATCATTTCAGACCGCCAAAGTTAAATTAAATTACCGAAATTAATTAAGTAATATTTTTAGTGTATATTAATCTATGTTTTAGTATTTGTTTATTATACTACATTCATTAATTTAGCATTATTGCACTAAAATTAAGTATCTCCTCAGTTCATTCATTTTATTATTTTGCTATGAATTATTAAGTTATGAAGTATATTCATTAAGATATTAAGCTTTCGCTGTGTACTCAGTGTTGCATAGAAATATTTGTTATATAACATGTTTATGCTACGCGCTTAGTTTATTAAATATTCATTACAGTTTTATTAAGTAGCCAATGTGAACGATAAAATTGCTATAATCTAAAATCACTAAGTTTATACATAGAAATTTTGATAATTACTATGTTCTCAGTTATTTAGTTGCATGAAAATTTTATTGAGTAGCCAATATGAAAGATAAATTTTGCCATATTCTCAGTTATGAATGTTGTATTTTGTTGGAGTAACCAACATGAAAGATAAAAACAATATTTTTATTTAACTTAGTTATTTAGTGCATATAAAGTTTCATTCAAGTAGCCAACATGAAAGACGAAACTTGCTATGTTTTCTAAGTTATTTTTACATCGTATTTTGTTGGAACAAGAACATACGACATTTCTCCTCAGCTAAGTGATTTGGATCAGCTCATAGAAAATTTTGCTCGAGTAGCCAACATGAAAGACAAAATTTACTATGTTATTGGTTACGTTATTTTTGCCAAGTAGCCAACGTGAAAATAAAAACATAACATTATAGTTTGTTTATTTCTAAGTTTTATTTTAGTTTATGCATTCTCTTGAGTATTTCATTTCACTCAGCTGAATCCTCCATACTCAGTTCAATACCGTACTTAGTTTTAGTTTTCTGTCTTACGAGATGGAGAAACTCAGTATGTTTTCTTCGAAATGATGAAAGCATTTAGTTTAAATACGATTCCGTTCATATTTAGTGAGTCATTAAACATGATATGTTTGATGATTCAATTACTAAGCACGTTTGAAAGGTGATTTTCGAATGTGACGCTGCCTCTTAGAACCTCCATTAGAACAAAAGGTCAGTTTACTGTCTATACTAAGTTTGATGCAAGTATTCTCAAAAAAAACTTTTAACTAAGAAATAAAATGGAGGCATGCATGTGCACATATTTTTTTTTGAACAAAGGCACGAGCGCTGTCATCCATTAAGTAAGAATACAAGATTACATCCTAACGATTACAAACTCTAAAACCTTGCACAGATCAGATTCATAACAGGAGTACAAAACCAAGGACCCTCTACTACTACTATCGTAGAAGTGTTGTAAACTGGAGTTGGAATTCCGCTATGGTCACTTCAGCTACCTGCACCGAAGTTAGTTCCTGCTGCTGAAATATTCTCCAATTGCGCTCCTTCCAAATTTGCCATCCAAAGGTGAGGAGAATTCCTTAATCTGTCCTGGTTGCGCCGATTAGCTGTCACTAGTTTGGAGAGCCAATGGTGCCCCCTTATAGTTGTGTACACACTTAGAATCACAGATAATTATGAATGTTGCGTTTTGTCAAGTAGCATACGTGAAAAACAATACAAAGCATTTGTAACACTAAGAAAAAGAAGTAGATTTTAGAAAAAGCTCATTGCTATGATCGACTAAGTATTAAAAAAAGAGGAGGATACTAAGGAGAGGGATTAGGATTGTTAAAGTCGCTAATGGTCATGAAGCAAAAAGTAGAAGCCAAATACAAACTCCCTTTAATAGCATAAGATGACTTTATACTTACGTTTCACTAAGTTTTTAGTTCATTATTTACCTTCTTATTAAAGGAATTTGATTTTAGTAATCTTGCTTGGACAACTAAGTTGAGTATGTCACATTGATAAACCTGTCTAAATAAGTTGAGTCTTATCTTTTAACGAGACATTCTCATAATCCTCGCATGATTCTATAATCAAATTTTCTCTCAGAATGAATAAGTTTTAGTAAGCGCATAAGGATCAATCATGAAACATCTTTGAAATTATGGCTCTTTTGATAACGCCATATTTCGAGGGGGAGAATTGAACGCTCCGTTTCTCAATCGATTATCCCTATTAAGAACTTTCTACTCAGATGAATGCATATAATAAAACACTAAGATTAGAATCCGATCGTGAGAGGGGGTACTACGATCAGCGTATCCTGTATTCACAAAAAAAAAACAGTGAAGTCCTTAAACTTAGTCAATTAGCTAAATGATCGAGGCTCAAAACCTCTATTCACATGCTAAATCGAAATTTTGAATAGTTGTTTTTTTTAAAAACATCATATTAGACAAGGACGTGACATAAATCCTCATTAAAACTTTAATAAGGTTGTCACTATGTCAATTAGCCCAAACATTAGTAAGCCATCTCGATGGCTATTCAACAAGATAATATTGTTTCTATTATCTTGACCAAACTTAAGTTTATGGAAACAATATATGCTAAGATTAGGGGGAGCAACGTAAGTCAAGCAAAAGATATTGATGAGAAGTGGATGCAAGATTCACCTCTATGACTCAAGAATCATTCTTCTTGTTACGTGTTGCTGTTAAGTTAATATATCTTGTTATTGTTGACTCAACGCCTTTTGATAGCTCTTCGGCGGTAAAATTAAGTAAAGCCCCTGTTGTACATGACATCTTAGTTTTCTATATTGATTAAAATTAATCGCCTATGATGAAGGGCAACAATCACCTCAATTAGTAAATAATGCGTTAATAAGTGGATCTCGTCATAAGATCTATATTCAAATGAAGGATGACCTCTTCTCATTTGAACTAAGCATATATGTTGCTCTCATTGATCCAAATGTTGTCAAGCCATACAAGATTTAATGAGGCATAAGTAAGCCAATAAAGTCTGTAACTCAGTCAACCTTTCTAATGGAGCTAAATTAGTAGGCTGCTAAGAGTCTACAAAAACACGTGACTCCAAAAGGAAAAGTTAGAAATAGTAAGGACAAACTTGTGGCTAATAATTTCGTTAAGGAGACGTTGATTACGTTAATTCGTTATCAACTGTCTCAACTAAGGATTCATTTAGAATCAATATAACATTAGCAGCGCATTATAATTTAGTATTACATTAGATTGATGTAATAATGATGATTCTCAATTGGGATCTACAAGAGAGTGTATGTGTGATAACTCAAGAGTTGTCATTTGAGCAAAAGGAACATATAAGATACAAGGTATCTCAAGTTCTTCAAGTAAATTAGTAAGTTTGGGTTATACTAAGTATTATGAGGACCAATTCAATTTCACTAAGTTTAGAATGAGAAATTAACCTCTCTCGTATTATGTAGATGACGTTAGCTGATGAGTATAATGTCAATCTACTATCAGATAACAATAAGATTTGTTCTCTAATTTCGACATTAAAGGGTATTGAGATTATTAGGCATACATATGAGTGTACTTTAGTAGTACGGTATGTATACGAACAATTTCGTCTGCTCAGAAAAGTCAATGTTAATTAGTATGGGAACCACTAAGAGATCGATCGAATAAAATGGGTTCTAAAGCTTTCTGTTGTCGAAAGCTCTCAGTTTGCTCATTAACCAACCTTGATATAGTCTACCGGGTTGTTTTGGCATTATTATGCTCAATCCAGGTCACTGGAATTAAGATTAGTATGAACTTGCAGTTATGCAAGAAACTCAGACCTCATGACAAGATTAATATTATTAGAAGAGCCATGAATCAGTAAAACTAAGTTCCTGTAAGATGTGTAGTAAAATTCACATTAGTAAATAACACTCGCAGATGGAGCTTTATTGTGGAAAAGCTTCAAACCAAAGGTAACTGCATTATGATCGATACACGTCAACTTAGTGATGAGGCCGCTGAGCGGACAAAATAAGAAAACCCGAACTAAGAAGTGGTAGAAAACATAAACCACATAAGATATTTGTACTTCTAAGGCAACAAGTCAAATTTGCATCCAAACACATTGACATGAGTTGTGTGTTGTAAAGAAGTAAATTCAGGATCTTACTAAGCATTGATTGTTGAGCAATTAGATTCATGTGAATCCTCGTGGTACCGCATATAAAAGGTACTTCTACCCAATGTGTTCCGTGAACATATAACGCACATGGGTTTAAGAAACACTACGTAGGAAACCCAAATATGAGACAAAGATGGGCGACGCGCTCAAAGGCAGCGTCTCTGATAATGTTAAGCGAGATGAGCCTGCTTCAGCGAGGATCTAACATGGCTCGACTGAAAGTACAAGGAGACACGTTAAAACAAAGTCCGTCTCAGTTAAATTGGTATCCGAGACACGTTATCCTATCTGAAAAGCGGGAGACACGTATAAAACACAACACGTCTCCTATGACCGACGTCTCCCTCTCCCCTGCTAAAAGAGAGACGCGCTCTAATTGAAAGCGTGTCTTCGATTCCTCATGTCATATTTAGCTTCGTGATTTCTCCATTTTGTTTCGATTCACTATTGATATCACACATCACTGAACTCAGAGCACATTCTCACTTGATACTTGAACATAATAAAATCCTTCCTTATGATACCTAGGGAACACGATGAACACACCACACATTCATTCATTCACAAAGTTGAAGAACACACAAGATAATATTCAATCACATAGATAAACAAAGATATAATTCATTAATTAACAATATTTATAAAATAGAAGCTACTAAAAACAACACAAAAAAACTAAATCTTAGTCCTACTCCTCCTCCTCCTCCTCCTCCTCCTCCTCCTCCTCAGCGGCGACTTCGGCGCCGGTGCAACAGGAGCCTAGGCCGGCTGCTCCGGCTGCGTCAGCTGCACCGGCGGTGCAATCCCATGAACGAGGTTGCTCTCCGTCGCCTCCACTAGGTTTCTGCGGCCCTCGGGGCCAAGCACCTGGGCCATCATCTCGAACAGAATGTCGAGATGATAGGCCACCTCTGTGAGGGCGAAGAGGCAGTGGTCGACGGTACCCATTCCAGTAAACTGGGAAAGGGTACCCAAACCCGAGGAACTCATGGCGCGAGACGTATTGTTGTACGCCTCTTACGCCATAAGGAGGCGCTACTTGGTGTTTAACCTCTCGGGGGAGCTGCAACACGGTTTCTTGCACGGTGGCTCCCTCGGAGGGTTTCGCGGCGGAAGGTCGGCCATGGTGGTGGTGGGTCATCGGGGCGGAGAAGACGAAGAAAAGAAGAGGATTCAAAGTGAGCGACGCGCTTGTGCAGAACTCACTAGTTATGGCGCGTCTTAAATAAGGTCTGTGCGGAGTCATCGAGGGAGCGGTTGGTTTCCCGCGCTTTGATGGAACGATGGGACGCATCGATACCGCCTCGGGGAAATGAAAGGTCACGCACGGACGTTGCACACGTCTCTACACCACGCCGCCTAAATTAAGTTCTCCGCAGACCTCGTGTTGTGCATTCCTCTTTGGACTATGGAAGACACACTTTAGATTAACGTGCGTCTCTCTTTGTTATAGCGCGTCTCGCATTTATCTTACTCGTCTCTTCATCTCTTCGACAATGGAAGACACTCTTTAAATTAACGCGTGTCTCACATTTATCTCTCTCGTCTCTTCTTCTCCTCTGGTGCTCCTTTATTACTAACCGACCAATGGTCCTTTACTAATCGACCAACTCCAGTGCAACAACCTTCTCTATTCACCATCGCCGTTATCGTCGTCATCGCAGTCCTCGTCGTCGTCATCGTCTCCGTCCTCATCGTCTTCGTCGTCATCATAACCGTCCTCCTCGTCGTACTCACTGTTCATGGCTGGTATCGGCTTGGCGCGTAGCCGACTGAAGGAGGAGCGCTTGAAATGGCGCAAGAATCATCCCCATGGATGTACATATGGCACGTTAGTCGCATAGTTGTATATATATAGATCTGCAATGGAATGATGAACTTAATTTTAGTTTTGTTTTTCCATCTAGGTAGGATTTCTCTGCGAAACCTGAATCGGGAAATTTATTGAAGTGGCAGTGCATTGTCCCCGGTAAAGAAGGGGTAAGTCATGAAGAACAAGCACAATATGAGTTTAATCATCGTCCTCCTGTTAATGAATTTCCTTTGTAGACTGATTGGGAAGGTGGTTACTACTCCCTGACAATCTCCTTCTGTCGGTGGTTTGGAACCGGCAGATCTCCCGACACTACTAAAGTGTTAGAGGAGTTTGATGTTCGGTGTGGGCGCGCGGAGATTCAAGAAGGTGAATTGTAAATGACACAGGAGACACAGAGGTTTACGTGGTTCGGGCCGCCTGAGCGTAATACCGTACTCCACGGGGTGTTGGTGTTGTATTAGCTGTATGAGTTTGTACCGAGCGTTTTTGGAGCGTGTGTGTCGATGTGTCCGAACCTTCAGAGTCCGTCGTTGGCCTGTCCTTTTATAGTACAAGGGCAGGCCGTTACAAGTTAGCCTGGCCCGACATGTGGCCCCAGCGGTTACTAGTATTGATACTCATTCAACACGTTTAATCGCCCTTAATGACCGGGTAATGGGCTTTGACAGCACCGTTATTGGTAATTAAGGTCGTCCAATCATGTGTCATTAATATGGTATTAATGACACTTAATCGGGTCTTGAAGTCCTTGATTCCCCTTTGAAGATCCGGAGCCGTTGTGGAGTCTTCCGGAGGTTCGAGGCTGAAGATCCAACGATTGGACACGTGGCAGCATCGGAGCACACTGTGGAGAACAGAAAGCTCCGGTGTTACCCGACACGTGTCAACACCGGAGCTTCCCTCGGTCTGGGGTTAGGTCCGAGGGTGCCACTTCGGTACATAGCCCGGAGCTTCCCCCCTTGCGGGCGGTAGCTCCGGTTTGATAGTACACGTGGCGACCCTGGGACTAACCATGTTGGAGAAGCGGGTCCGTACATGTCTGACATGTGGGCCTCCGAAGGTCTTCAAATCAAGTGGATGACTTTCCCTTGAGATCTTTGCAATCCCAAAGGGTATATGGTACCCAGGGTACCGACAGTGGCCCCCTGGGCCCACCTCCGGGGAAGACCCCTTGGATGAAGTCATTCCACCGGAGGTGGGTCCATCCTTCGACTTTGAACTGAGTCTTCAAAGGTCTTCAGATGTACCGTTGGTGATAGTTTGGAGTTAAATCCTCGCCGAGTGGCGTATCCCGTGTGCGGCAGGTGAGATCTTTAGCGTGCAGATCTCACGCAATTGAAGGTCGCCGGTTCCCGATATGAAAATCGTATCGATTCCGCGCGCCTTGTCAGGCCGCCGCCTTCAGGTTTCCCGCCTTATGATGACAACCGTTCGCCTGGGTAAGAACCTCGACTTGATCATCGGGGTGGTCCTGGGCCCCCTTGTCATCGGCTGGGTGGAATTTTTGAGTGGTATCTTCGACCTCCATGCGGTTTCCATCCAAGCGTCGCAAGGGCTTACTTAAGAAGGAAAGCGCGCACCGTTTGGGGTTCTTTACGCCTCCCATATGATCTTGCGCTCAAACTCCCAACTTGTGCTTTGCTTTTCTTCTCTTGCCTTGCCGTGCCGCGATGGAGTTGGGTCTCCGCGAGAGTCGTTTGAAGACCGACGGCGACCTGAAGAAGGTCCGAGCTTCTTCAACCGCTCGGTCCGTGCCGGTGGGAGCTCCCGTTTGAGAAGGAGCACGCCGACGAAATGGCGTACATTTCTTCGTACGCCATTGTGGGGTTGGTCCCACCTTTTTCCTCCTTTTTCTTGATGCTGCTAGACTTCTATGGTCTGCAGCTGTATCACCTTGGCCCTCACTCCATTCTCCTTGTGTCTATATTTGTCCATTTATGTGAGATGCGGGTGGGCATCCCCCCTGCATTGAACTCTTCCGGACCTTCTTCACCGTCCATACCACCGGCAGGAGCAATGAGTACCTTGGCTTCTACTACTTCGTGAAGCGCAAGAAGTGCTCATTCAAGTACCCCCGGTCGTTTCCCTCTGGGAAGTGGGATGACTGGAAGAAGGACTGGATAATCATCCGGGTGGAGGAGCACGAGAGGCTGGAGCTGCCCGAAGGCCTCCCCAACATCGACACGACAATCTGGAGTGAAGCTCCGGTGCTGGCGGAAGCCTTCAACCCTGCTTTGACCAGGATCCGCCAATGCGTGGAGGGAGGATTGACTCCTCAGGCAGTGTTTTGCAACTTCCTGGTCAACAGGTGGGCACCGCAGAAGAGGAGAGAAAAACGCGCTTGGGCCCTCAACAGCGTGATGGACGACGACTGGGTCGAGACCGGGCTGAAGTCCAACATGGTGGGGACAACCTTGGAGTTCCACCTCAAGAAGTTCCAGCACTGCATCGACGTCGTGGGTGACGACTTGACTCCGCCATCAGCTTTTCTCCCTCTGAACGTGGAAGTAGAGTTCAGCAGGGAGCTCCGGCGGAAGATGCCTGTGCTTGATGACCTTGGTGTCGTCGAGAGAAGATCAACCACCAGGGTGGCGATCCCCGGAGTGTCCGAGGGTTGCTCCGACCCTGCCCCGAAGCCGAGGGTCGAGGTCGTCGGCAAGGGCATGGAGCCGACGGACGAACCCTTGAGCCGGAAGAGGAAGCTGCAGTACGCCGACGGAAGGTCCATGAGGCCCGCTACCTCTGCGTCGGCTCCTTCTCCCCGGAGGGGGAGGTCTTCTACAACCGCGGCGGCTGTTCCCGCAGTGGGTTCCTCCCGGGGTGCTAGCTCCGGGCATGCGACTCCAGCACCAGGGCCGGTTGAGGCTCTAGGTCCGAAGGTTCTTCCCGATCGAGGGTGGCCCCGACTAGGGAAACGCCCGTGGCTGCAACGAGTTCCGGGGGGCCTTCCGGAGCTTCCACGCCGGCTATGACCAGCCCAGAACGCCTGGGAAAAAGGTTCCGCGCAAGCTGGTGCGGAAGCCTCCCAAGGTAATTTTTAATCTTTACCTTGGATAGTTGCTTAATTGTAGTAACTATTTTTTAAGTTTCTTCATCCATCATATGCAGCGTTCCCAAGAAGAGGAGTGATGCTCCACCCTCAGCAACAACACCTGAAGCTATGAGGGAGGAAGCTTCTGCTCCTGCCCTGGTGCCGCCCCAAGTGGTGGCTGAAGCTGCGCCAGCTCCGGCGCCAGCTGTCGTGGTCATGGACCTCGACTCATCCCCAGAGACTCCCGTGTAAGGATCGAAACGCCCAAGAGGGGGGGGGGGTGAATTGGGCTTTCTTTCAAATTTTAAGGCAATTTAAAATCGAACTACTTAAGCCCAATTCCCAATGCGGTTCTAACTATGCAATCAACGTAGATATAACTTGTGAAGTAAAGATTGCATAATCTAAAGAGAGGGAGAGAAATGCAAACGCTAGGGGACACGAAGGTTTATCCCGTGGTTCGGCAAGATCGCAAGGATCTTCCTACGTCCACGTTGTGGCACCCACCGAAGGGTTTTGCCACTTCCAATGTCACCGAGACAATGGAGTCTTCACTAATCTTCTCCGTTCGCCATCTCCGGCAAGGTGGAGCTCAAGCCTTGTACAACCTTCGATGTTCCGGGCTTCCACACACACCTTGGCAAGCTCCGGAACGATCTTCTTCAACTTCTCACTAGCCTAGAGAGTTCAATCACAAAGAAAGAACGCACACAAGCTTCTCTCTAGCCTATTACAAATGATCTAAAAGTGTGGAAATGTATGCTCTATGGTCTTGAATGCTCTTGGATGTGTAGTTGGCTTCAGGTGATCAAGATTTGTCGAAATGACTGGTTGGAGGGGTTTAAATAGCCAGCCTTCCCGAATTAGCCGTTGGAAAAGTAGGCTGATTAACTTTACTGTTAACATCGGATGATCCGATGCACCCCTTTATTGAGCATCGGTCGATTTCAATTAGCTGACATCACTGTGTCAGATATGACCGTTGATCGACCGATGTAACATCCTCTTCATCATCGGATGAACCGGTGAGTAGATCTTCAGACTTGGTCCAGAAATAATAGCTTCTGTTGAATTGGACCGATGTACACTTGGATTGATCATCGGATGATCCGGTGTGTACTTCTCCAGAATTACTCAAAGATCATCCCTTCTGTTGGATTCAACCGATGTGCCACTTCCTTCACATCGGATGATCCGATGTGTACTTGGCTCTGAGGTCTTCTTCTTCTGCAAACTCAAACTCGACCGATGTAGTCATTTTGCAATACATCGGATGATCCGGTGATTTAAACTTGTTTGCTTCGAGTTGTTTTGAGTTGATCTTTTGGAATCTTCTCGAGTGACCTCTTTGACAATTGTTAGACTTGTTCTTCTGATGAATGTTAATCTTCTTGTGTTGCCAATTTTGATAGAATAATGTCGTTGAATGAGTTCTTCATTTATTCTTCATGAAAATCGAATAACCCCTTAGAATATATCGTTGAGGGGTCTCCATTTGTATCCAATGAGTAGTAGATGATATGAGAGATGATTCATTACGTTTGATTTGTTTTACGTGAGACCTCGCATCCACAAACTCATTAGTAATCACTAACGGTTGTCATTAATCACCGAAACCATACCTTATGGGGGCCTAGATGCTTTCAATCTCCCCCTTTTTGGTGATTGATGACAACACAACAAGTAGAGCATAGAAGTAATGAAATTAAGACGAAATGCTCATAAAAGAATATAACAAGTACAAATTTGTAACACAAGAGGCTCAAAGGCTCAAAATAATGATCAATAAAGCACAAGAGCACAAAGTAGCAGACTGAGTACAAAAAATGGCAAAAGATAGTAAATGGCAGATAATAACAAGTAGTCACAAGGATAACAATAAGTCCCAAAAAGATAAAGCTCCCCCTAGGACCAAGACTCCCTCTAAAACTGAGCTAACCTCCCCCTGACTCTAACTCTTCTCCCCCTTTGGCATCAAGACACCAAAAAGAGAAGTTGAGTGCCTACGACTCTAGCGCGCTCCTGGCGATGGTGAAGCGGTTGGCGTCGGCAGCGCTGTCGTCGGAGCTGCTCGAGGCAGAGGTCGCTGAAGCTGGAGCTGAAGGAGCTGGAGGAGCCACTGAAGGTGCTGGGGGATCCGTTGAGACTGCTGGCGCCGGTGGAGCTGGAACTGTCGGTAAGGGTGTGCTAACCACTGGAGTAGGTGAGAACTGGAACGACGTCGGTGGCAGCACAGGTGAGTGAATCGGCGCAGTCGAGACAAGCAGAGGCGACATACTGAAGCTCAGAATAGGCGAGGTCGGCACTGGGGCTACAGCATGTGCCAGAGGAGGTGCTCCGGGAGTCTGACCAAGTCCCGGCTGCTAAGGTGGAAGGGCGATACCGGTCTGCTGGTAGAGGTTGGTGATCAACCCGAGAATGCCCATCATAGCCTGCTGAGTCTGCTGCTGCTGGTCGAGAGTGCGCCTGGTCATCTGATCAACAAAGGTAGTGAACCTGTCGGTGTCCTCTCGCCTCTGACGGGCTATCTCCAGCTGCATCTCCTACTGCTGCCTCTGAAGCTCCTCGTGACGTGCGGCCTGCTGACGCTGCTGCTCGATCATCTGCTGAAGTAGGGACGAGAGCTCAGAAGGCTGTGACACCTGTGCCTCTGACACCGGAGGTGGTGTTGGTGGTGGAGCAGCTTATCCTCCCGCCTCCGCGTCGTGCTGTCTCGGTGGAGGAGGAGGAGGAGGAGGAGGGAAGTACTCCTCGACGCTGTCGCTGGTGTCACTGTCTGACCAGATATGCTGTAGGTCTCCACCCCTGAGCCTCTGCCTGTGCAAGCTCTGCGTTCTCCCTGGCCAAGTCTGCCCAGTCCTCCTCAGAAAGTCTAGCCCGGACCTGACGCTCGACTGGACGGCCAAGGCGGCAGTCTCCAGGAGCGGGGACTCGGTAGTGGATGAACCGAGTAACGTGGAGTTCTGTGAGAGGAGCAGTGTCTGGAGAACCCTCTGGAACCAGCTGGTGAAGAAGGTGACAGATCCAGTGACCAAAGACCAACTGTCGAAGCATCCCAACTCCATCAGTGATCACATCCTCCATCTCGCAGATCAGGATGTCCACGATATCGAAATCCATCCCGTTCATCACATAGAATAGGAGAGTTTGCTGTAGGCTCGTGAAACCCTCAAGGTAGCCAGACCTCGGAAGCAGTGTGCGGTGCAGTATGTGGTGAACTGTGCGAGCCGCTGGAGTGAGTAGTGCTGGCACCCTCGGCTGGTCTGGAGTGAAGGGCGGAGTGAACAGCCCACTGATCTCGTCGAATGGTGGTGACACTCCTCCAGCCAGTGGCCTCCTCGGTGGGTCTGCGTCTCCGTACACGATCTGGTGCAGACAGGTAGTAGAGGTGTCCACACCAAGAAGTCTGGCCAACAGATCTCGAGACACGTCATGGCGCTGCCCCAAGAACATGAAGTGGATCGAACGACGGCCCTCAGAGACGTAGAGAGTGGCGTAGAAGACCCAGACCCACTCCTCGATGTAAGCACTCCGCTGGTGTGAAAACAACTCTACCAGACCTCTGTATCTCTCAAAGTATGGTCTGATCCTGTGTCTGACTGCTGCAGCTAGTTGACCCCAATCAATACTGTTATGCTGGAAGAGCTTGTGGCCCCGACGCCTATATGTCTCGTACAGGGACGCCTGTGTCAAGGTCCAGAAGCGGGGGTCCACTCGAGTGTCCCTCGGCTGCGGGAACCACTCCTCAGCCAACGCTATCCATCTGAGCCTCTTCAACTGCTTTGCCTTGAACTTCCTGTAATCTGACAATCTGACATCCTCAGTGACTCTGACGGCAGTATCCATCTGGTAGATGGCCCTCTGGGCCTCTCTGTCCTCGGCGCGGTCAGCTGCAGAGGGGCGCTGACTCGCCGTAGGGGTCTGTCCACCCCCACGAGTCCTCGGAGTGCGCCGACGGACAAGAGGCGTCACCTCGGTCTCCTCCTCATCGGAGCCCTCGGGTGGCACCGGCTGAACTGGAGGCTGCTGCTGCCTCTGCCGAGACTCGCGGATCCGCAAGGAACCGCGATGGCCGCGCTCACGCTCCTCGGCGGCGCGAGCGGCCAACTCTGCACGACGGGCGTCCTTGGACAACTTCTGCTTCTTCACGGCGGGCTCCTCGATAGCCTTGCCCTTTCCTTTGCGATCGCGACCCATCTTAGCGACAAGCGATCACGAGCACTAGGGGCGCGAATCGACGAAAGAGACGATGCACGGCCGGGCAAACCCTAGCGGCAGAGAGCACGCGGGGGCCGGGTGTGAAGTGAGAGACGGTGGTCAGGTGATGGTGCTAGGAGGCCGGCGGTGGATGCTGCAGGAGTGGTGGCGCGGTGGCGAGCTGGGAGGCGGAGACGGCGGCCTAGGAGGCGGTGGCGGCGGCCTGTGAGGCGGTGGCGGTGCTCGGGCACGGCGGTAGCCGAGGGAGGAGGCACGGTGCGCGGGCATGGGCGGCGGCGGCGCGGAGGTCACCGGCGGCAGCCTGGGAGAGGGCAGCAAGATTCGTCGGGCGGCGGAGGAAAGGTCAGGAGAAAGACGAGGAAGGGGCGGCCGAACTGTTTTAAAGAATGGGCAAACCCTAGCCGCAAACTTAACACCGGATGGACCGATGCGCATCAGAGGATGCATCGGTCGAGTTCAACAGAGAGTTGTTCCAAAAACTCTCTTTGAACACCGGATGATCCGACGTTGAGGTGTCGATCATCGGTCGATTTTTGCAGGGCACCAGAAAACTGAACACCGGATGCTCCGATGTTTTCAGGAATAAACGCGTCGGATCATTTGAGATTCTGACTGAACTGGGCCTTGAAGATTGAGCACCTATTGATCCGATGAGGGATTGGCTTAAGCATCGGATAATCCGATGACAACAGAACAAAAACATCCCATATAAGTCCTTTGACCAAACAAACAAACAATGAGAAACACATGTCTTAGGACTTTTTGGGCAACCCCTTACCCCTCAAAAATACTAGTATGCCAATAATTTGGCTAGTCCTTAAAACAAATGGAACACCGAGAAAAATGGAGGAAAATATCCAAATAAAATGTAAGGCCCATGCTTTGTGAGGTAGAGTATGAAGACTTCTATCTCTTTGAAGCATGTTCCTCTAGGCATTAACGTACCTAACATTTTGTTCTTTCCACCTTATATGAGTTGAGATATTGCATTTCAAACAAGTCTCCTTCTCATGAGGTGGGTTCCCCTTTGTGACAATCTACCGTATGCAATGCCAATCAATATATAGTGCAAGAAATTACATGAGTGCAAGTTTATATGGCAGGGATCATGCAAGGCATAAAATAAATCTATCTTGTCAAGTTTAAACCTTCCAAAGGCTTCCTCAGGGAAAACTATTTCTAGCTCACCCCTATCCTTTGGGAGTTAGACAAGACCTATATGATATGCATCCTTACATGAACATGGCAACTTACATGACGTTAGATGCATCTAGCATATTTAATTCACTTCTAAGTCTAGAAAAGGTTTTCTCATCAAGTGGTTTTGTGAAGATATCCGCCAATTGTTCTTCGGATCTAACACCTTGCAAAGAGATGTCTCCTTTAGCCTCATGATCCCGCAAGAAGTGATGGCAAATATCAATGTGCTTAGTGCGGGAGTGTTGAACGGGGTTTCTAGCTATCTTAACCGCACTTTCATTGTCACAAAGGAGAGGTACACAACCAAATTTAATTCCAAAGTCCAAAAGGGTTTGCTTCATATATATAATTTGGGCACAACATGCACCGGCCGCTATATACTCCGCCTCCGCGGTGGACAAGGCCACATAATTTTGCTTTTTGCTCGACCAAGATACTAGGGAACGCCCAAGTAAGTGGCACCCACCGGAGGTACTCTTGCGATCCACACGGCATCCGACAAAGTCTGAATTCGAGTAACCCAAGAGATGGAAACTAGCGTTCTTGGGGTACCACAAACCTACACTTGGGGTATGCTTGAGATACCGAAGTATCCTAAAGACCGCCTTACGATGCGATTCTTTAGGTGCCGCTTGAAAGCGAGCACACAAGCACACACTAAACATGATATCGGGCCTAGATGCGGTAAGATATAACAATGAACCAATCATGGAACGGTAGTGAGATTGATCAATAGGTTTACCGTCCAAGTCCGCATCGAGATGACAATTTGTCGCCATTGGAGTACTTCTTGAGCTACAATCTCCCATCTCAAATTTCTTCAAGAGGTCCTTGGTGTACTTCTCTTGGTAGATGAAGGTCCCCTCTTGAAGTTGCTTGATTTGAAATCCAAGGAAGAAGTTGAGCTCTCCAATCATTGACATCTCAAATTCCCTAGACATCATGGTGCCAAACTCATGGCTAAGAGATTTGTTAGTTGAGCCAAAAATAATATCATCGACATAAATTTGACAAATAAATAAATCCTCGTTGATGTCCTTGGTGAAGAGTGTAGTGTCCACCCTCCCGATCTTGAATCCTTGCATAACCAAGAAATCCCTTAGACGTTCATACCACGCCCTAGGTGCTTGCTTGAGCCCGTAGAGCGCCTTGTGTAACATATACACATGATTAGGATTCCTCGGATCTTCAAACCCGGGAGGTTGCTCAACATAAACAAGCTCGTTAATATAACCATTAAGAAAGGCACTTTTAACGTCCATTTGATAAAGCATTATATTGTGATGCGAAGCAAAAGCAAGGAGTATACGAATAGCTTCTAACCGAGCGACCGGAGCGAATGTTTCTCCAAAGTCTAGTCCTTCAACTTGTGAGAAACCCTTGGCCACAAGTCTTGCCTTGTTGCGGACCACAACGCCATTCTCGTCTTGCTTGTTGCGGTACACCCACTTCGTTCCGATGACGTTCTTGTCCTTGGGTCGCTCCTCCAACACCCAAACTTCATTGCGGGTGAAGTTGTTGAGTTCTTCTTGCATGGCCATCACCCAATTTGGATCTTGGAGTGCTTCCTCTATATGAGTGGGTTCTACACACGAAACAAACGAGTAGTGCTCACAAAACGAAGCAACGTGGCAGGAACGAGTACTTACGCCCCTTGAAGGACTTCCAATGATTTGGTCCATTAGATGCGTCTTGGAGATGCGTCCATGCCTCATAAGTGGTTGTGAAGCACTTGGCGGTGGTGAAGCGTGTTGCTGCTCTTGTGGTTGGACTTGATCATGAACTTCTTCTTCATCTTGATGTTGTATTGCTTGTGAGTCTTGAGTTGGCAATGGATCATCTTTCTCCTCTTCGTCTACTTGAGGCGCCATGGAGGTGTTGTTGTTGGAACTTGAAGCTCCCCCTTGATCATGGCCCTCTTCAACTTCCGGCTTGATGTCTCCAATGGTCATGTTCTTCATGGCTTCTCGTAGAGGCTCATCATCTATTTCATCATGACCAAAACTCTCCTCTTGGGAGCCATTAGTCTCATCAAACTCAACATCACAACTTTCTTCAACTAGATCGGAGGTTTGGTTGAATACTCGATATGCTTTTGAGTTTGATGCATAACCAAGAAAAATGCCAACATCACATCTTCTTTCAAACTTACCGAGCCTTTTCTTGCGGTAGATGTAGCATTTGCACCCAAAGACTCTAAAGTAGAAGATGTTGGGCTTTCTCCCAATGAGAAGCTCATATGGGGTCTTTTGGAGTAGTCAGTGAAGATAGACCCTGTTTGCGGCATGGCACGCCGTGTTGATTGCTTCGGCCCAAAACTTCTCCGACGTGCCGTAGTCATCAAGCATTGCTCTTGCAAGAGTGATGAGGGTTTTGTTCTTCCTCTCAACGACACTGTTTTGTTGAGGAGTGTATGTGGCGGAGAATTCATGCTTCACACCTTCACGGTCACACCACTCCCCAATGTTGTAGTTCTTGAATTCGGTGCCGTTGTCACTCCGGACCTTGATAATGGGAAGTTGGAATTCCCTTTGAGCACGGTTGGCGAAGGTCTTGAACACTTCCGGAGTTTCACTCTTGTCACCTAAAAATAGAGTCCAAGCATAGCGAGAGTATTCATCAACTATAACAAGACAATAGAGGTTACCGCCAAGGCTTTGGTATGTGGACGGTCCGAAGAGGTCCATGTGGAGTAGTTCAAGTGGCTTGGAGGTTGACACCATTGTCTTCATTGGGTGGTGTGAAGCAACTTGCTTCCTGGCTTGACAAGCGCTACAAAGCTTGTTCTTCTCAAACATCACATCCTTCACGCCGGTCACCATCCCAAGCTTGAATGACTTCTCGAGTTTGCTCATTCCAATGTGTGCTATGCGTCGGTGCCATAGCCAACCCAAGCTTGTCTTAGTGAAAAGACAAGTGGTTAGGCTAGCATTCTTGTTGGATAAGTCTACTAAGTAGAGATGTCCATGCCAAAACCCTTTGAAGATTAGCTCTTTGCTTGCCTCACTACTCACAACAACATCATTTTTACTAAATGTGCATGTTAGTCCAAGATCACAAAGTTGTGCAATGGAAAGTAGATTAAAGCTAAGCGACTTAACATACAACACATTAGAAATGGATAAATCATTAGAGATAGCAATTTTACCTAATCCTATTACCTTACCCTTAGAATTGTCACCAAAAGTGACTTGTTCATGATTACCGGGGTTTTCTATGGTGGTGAACATACCATCATTGTCGGTCATGTGTTGAGTGCACCCGCTATCGAGTACCCAATGCTTTCCTCCGGCTTTGTAGTTCACCTACACACATGAATTTAATTTTTGACTTTAGGCACCCAAGCCAACTTAGGTCCTTGTATGTGAGATACAAGTGTATTTGGGACCCAAAGTTGCTTGGGGAGCTTCCCCTTCATGCTCTTCATGTCTTTGCCAATGAACCTAGCTTTCACCTTGCCATTCACTTTACTAAGAAGATAATAGCAATCATTGAAAATAGATTTGTAGTTAGTAGGCAATTTAGGTGAAGATCAGTTAGGAAGAGGACACTCCCTTGTGTGGTGACCGGTGACCTCACAATGTTGGCAATAAGAACCAACTTCCTTGATGAAGCTTGTTCTAAGCTCCGGTGAGGGCACCTTTCCTTTGTTGGGCACCGGGAAGGATCCAAGTCCTCTTTTGTTGAAGGCTTTTGCTTGTTGGAAGAGGATTTCCTTGTGCTTGACTTCACCTTTTGAAAGTCTAGACACACTAGTGCGGAGACTCTCAATTTCTTCCAACAAGTACTTCTCCCTAGCATTATCTTTTAAAGACAAAGACTTGTCCAAGACATTAGAGACATGCGAAGTAATGAATATCTTATCATTAAGAGTTTGTTTATTTGCATCTTTTAACTCTTGATCAAGCATGTCATGAGCAATGTTAAGTGTTTGGTATTCTTGAGTTATCTTGTTGTGCTCCTCCAAGAGAGTTTGGTGTGCTATGTTGAGCTCATCATTGTCTACCTTGATTTTAGCATTTTCTTCCTCAATTTGCTTGACATGAGATTTGAGCGTGTCATGCTCTTTAAGTATGCTTTCATACTTGTCAAGCAAATCAAGGTTAGCACTCTCAAGTTTAGCACGAATTTCTTCAAGAGTTTTAACCTTTGTCGGTACCCTAAAAACCATACACCCCCTGAGGTTACAAAGATCTCGAGGGAAGGACGTATACTCGAATTGAAGACCCTCGGAGGCCCACTTGTCAGACATGACCGGACCTGCTTCTCCAACATGGCTACTCCCTAGGTCGCCACGTGTACTGCCAAACCGGAGCTACCGCCCACAATGGTGAAGCTCCGGGCCAAGTACCGAAACGGCACCTCCGGACTTAACCCCTGACCGAGAGAAGCTCCGGACCTGACACGTGTCATATCACCCCGGAGCTACCTGCTTCCCACAGCAAGCTCCCGAGCTGCCACGTGTCCAAACGTCGGAGCTGGTCGCCTCTAACCTCCGGAAGACCTTGAAACGGCTCCGGATCTTCAAAGGAGAGCCAAGGACTTCAAGACCCGATTAAGTGTCATTAATTCCATATTAATGACACTTAAGCGAATAATCTTAACACTAGTAACGGCACTGTCGGAGCCTGTTACAGGATCATTAACATCAATTAATCGTGTATCAATACTAGTAACCGCTGGGGCCACATGTCGGGCCAGGCTAGCTTGTAACGGTCTGTCCTTGTACTATAAAAGGACAGGCCGACGATACACAGAGATACACACACAGATAGGTGGAGATCATACGTGACAAACTAATACAACACAAACACACCCGTGGAGTAGGGTATTACGCTCAGGCGGCCCGAACCACGTAAATCCTAGTGTCTCCTGTGTCAAACCGCAATTCACCTTCTTGAGTCTCCGCGCGCCCACACCGAACTACAAACTCCTTCAACACTTCAGTAGTGTCAGGAGATCTGCCGACTCCAATAGTCGACAGTTGGCGCGCCAGGTAGGGGCGCCTGAGATTTTCGAGAATGGTGAACTCCGCGGCTGGATCATCCAATGGTCAACCTGCTGCTCAGGCTGTTGGGGGCAACCCCTCCAACAGGCAGCCACCAGCAGGAGCCTCAGCACCAGCAGGAGCCACACTCCCACTACCACATCTTCTCCAGCAAATCGTGCTGGGCAACGTGATGGTGCGCCGGCGTCACTTACTGCGTCGGCAAGTCATGACAACCCGGAACACGCGCTCCAGGCAGCGCGTGCTCTTCTCCAATGACCACCACCTCCGGATGCATCTCGAGATGCAATGGAGCAGTGGAGGGCCGATGTGGAGCATTTGGTCGCAGCAGCGGCCGAACGCATCAACAACCAGGGTCCTCCTCCTTCGGGACGAGCCCCGTCGCAGCGACGGACTTTGTCTGGAAGACTTGGTCCACACGTCTCCAACAACAGGAGACGATCTGTGTCACAGCAGGTGACGTCGTTGCCCTCTGGGGCACGACGTACCCATACGATATCCAGGCTTTCGACTCATGACCTCTGGGCGGAGCTTGATCGTCGATACCGCCAACAGGATGGCCGTGTCCACATCGAGCGTGCTCGTGAAAGACGGGAAGCTCAGGACCTTTCTACTCTGGAAGGAGTAGGAGGAGGCTGTTCAGCTCTAGCCATGCACCTGCACATGGTTAGATGGCCACAGAAGTTCCGGACACACCTGCCGGAAAAATTCGACGGGACTGTCAACCCCGCCGAATTTCTTCAGATATACTCCACTGCAATCTTAGCAGCTGGAGGAAACGAGGCTGTAATGGCAAATTACTTTCCAGTGGCCTTGACCGGGACCGCCAGGTCCTGGTTTATGAGCCTTCCACCCAACTCTATTGACAGTTGGGAGGAGTTGTGCCGTCAGTTCACTGCCAACTTCGGGAGTTCATACACCTGACCCGGCACTGAACTAGACCTTTTTGCAGTCGTGCAAAAAGGGGGAGAATCTTTGCGGTCATTCATCCAGAGGTTCTCTCAGGTACGCAACACAATCCCTTCTATCTCAAGCGCTTCTATCATTGTGGCATTCAGACAGGGCGTACGGGACAAGAAGATGTTGGAGAAGCTGGCGATCAAAGATATCACCAGCGTCACGGAGCTCTTCAGCCTGGCAGACAAATGTGCCAGAGCTGCGGAGGGCCGTGAAATGCACTCCAAACCAGCCTCGGAGGATCACAAGAAATCCTCCAAAGAAGAAGCCGCTACCTCCGGGAGTGGCAAGAAGAAAAAGAAGACCCACAGCAAGAAGAAGCCGTCGGCCGGCACATCCAACATTGCAGCTGCTGCAACTCCTGGTGGCCGGGGGCCACGCCCCGAGAAGCGACCTCGACCGTCTTCTGAAGACGGTGGCAAATCCAAAGTGTGGTGTCCCATTCACAAAACGGGCAGCCACGGTTTGGAAGACTGCCGGGAGGTCCAAAACCTTGCCGAGCGCTACACCAAGCGCCGGGAAGGGTCTCCTTTCCGATAGAGGGAAGGAAAACAGAAGGTCAACGAAGCTCCGGCTGAAGAGGAGTTAGGGTTTCAAGACCCCAAAAAGGTCTTGAAGGCCGTCTACACCTCCGTCGACGATGACTCTGACGTCTCTGACAACGAGCGTCGGAAAACCATGAACACCATTTTTGGTGGATCATGGGACATCACCTCCCGTCGCGTCATCAAGACTATGCGGCGGGATATGGCTGCTGTAGCTCCTACAGCTAGACCGGAGCCACATCGAAAGTGGATGGACACATACATCACTTTTGATGCTTCGGACTGTCCTCGAAGCATGATCGGAGCTGGTAAGTTACCTTTGATGGTATCTCCCACCATCAATAACATCCAGCTCCATCATGTTATGGTGGACGGAGGTTCGGGGCTGAACCTCATAAGCTTTGAAGCTTTTACCAAACTTCAGCTTCGACCTTCGGATCTCCAGCCCTCTCGACCTTTCTCTGGAGTAGGTCCGGGGCCATTACCCCACTCGGAGCTATAACTCTCCCCGATACCTTCGGGACACGGGAGAAGTATCGCACCGAGAAGTTGGTCTTCGACGTCGCTCAGATCAACTTACCATTCAACGCCATCTTGGGTAGACCTGCCTTATACAAATTTATGGCAGCTGCTCATTATGGATACCTGGTGTTGAAGATGCCAACACCAGTAAGCGTTCTCCGGATCCGCAGAGATCGCACCGCCGGAGTAACTGCTCTGGAGGAGCTCCATGCACTCACCACCGCGCAAGAGGAGGACTCCAGACAGGAGCAAGCTCCGAAACCCCCGAGCATTCGTCAACGAGGCTCAACCTCTGCACCCCGTGTGCAGCCAAGCGGCGACACCGACATTCCCGTCAAAGTCGTCCAAATTGGTTCCGATGTCGCTCAAACCACCCGTATATCGGGAGGGTTGAATGACAAATAGGAACTCGCACTCATCACTTTCCTCCGGGCTAATGTTGACGTATTTGCCTGGCAACCGTCACAAATGCCTGGGATCCCTAGGGAAGTGATTGAGCACAATCTGAAGATTTACCCCGATGCTCGGTCTGTGCATCAGAAGCCTCGGAAGCAATCCGTAGAGCGGCAGAACTTCATCCGACAAGAAGTGAAGAAGTTGCTCAAAGCTGGATTCATCCGAGAAGTCTTCCATCCAAAATGGCTGGCGAACCCAGTCGTTGTGCCCAAGGCCGGCGGGAAGCTCCGGATGTGCATCGACTACACCACACTGAATAAGGCATGTCCAAAAGATCCATTCCCACTACCTAGAATAGATCAGATAGTGGATTCCACCTCCGGGTGCGAGTTACTGTGTTTCCTAGACGCATATTCTGGGTATAACCAAATCAGGATGTCTAGGGAGGATGAAGAGCACACTTCATTCATCACAGTGGATGGATTGTATTGTTACACATCCATGCCATTTGGTCTCAAGAATGTAGCTTCAACTTTTGTACGAGCTATGTACAAAACTTTCGAAGAACTCATCAGAGACATAGTGGAAGTGTACGTCGATGACATCGTGGTCAAGGTCAAGAACAAGGAGTCCCTCTTGGACACCTTGCAGGCTGTCTTCGACAAGCTGCGGGCCACCCGCACGAAGCTAAACCCAGACAAGTGTGTCTTTGGGGTTAGCTCCGGAAAACTTCTTGGTTTCCTGGTAATTCACCGGGGCATAGAGACTAATCCGGCGAAGATAAAAGCCATTGAAGACATGCGGCCACCAACCCGCATCAAAGACATCCAAAAGTTAACTGGATGTCTAGCAGCCCTCAGCCGGTTCATATCAAGACTGGCAGAACGGGCACTTCCCTTCTTCAAGTTGTTGAGGAAGTCCGGACCATTCCAATGGTCCGAAGAAGCAGAGAAGGCATTCCAGGAGCTGAAACAGTTCCTCACCACCCTACCAATTCTGGTAGCTCCAAACCCTGGTGATCCTTTGTTGCTTTACATTTCAGCTACTGACGAAGTCGTCAGTATGGTTCTGGTTGCGGAGAGACCGGAACTACCCTAAACTCAGGAATCCAGACCCCTTCGGGAGGGTCCGGAGGTTCCTGAAAGTGAGTCTGGGTCCCAGACTCAAACCCACAAGAAGCCACTTCAGAAGACCCAGACCCCTCTGAGAGGGTCCAGGTCATTTCTGAAGAAGCTCCGGGTTCCTCCAGCCAGAACCCGGAGGTCCCCGAAGAGAATCTGGACCCCTCCGAGAGGGTCCGGATCAATGAAGAGGAAGCTCCGGACCCCTCCGGGAGGGTCCGGACCATTCAACGCCCGGTATACTTCATCAGTGAAGTATTACATGATGCCAAGAGTCGATACCTAGAGGTGCATAAGCTTCTTCATGCAATTCTTATTGCCTCCAGGAAGCTTCGACACTACTTCCAAGCTCACAAAGTCTCAGTGGTAACCTCCTATCCACTTCGAGCAATCTTGCATAATCCCAATTCAACTGGGAATATTGCAAAGTGGGCAGCGGAATTGGCTGAATTCGATCTTGAATTCATTCCGAGGCAAGCAATCAAGAGTCAAGCGTTGGCATATTTCGTGGCGGAATGGACTCCCTCTCCATCAAACCCTGAGGGCCCCAACGAGCAGAAGACGGAACATCAAGTTCCAACCTTCACCATGCCTCACTGGACCCTTTACTTCGATGGCTCCATGCAGAAGCAGGGGGCCGGAGCTGGAATCCTTCTCCTTGCACCAATTGGGGAGAAGGTAAAATACATGGTACACCTTGACTTCAAGGCAACCAACAACATGGTGGAGTATGAAGCACTCATCTACGGACTAAAGGTGGCACTATCGTACGGTGTCAAGCAACTGCTGGTCAAAGGAGATTCACAACTCGTCATCAAGCAGGTGAAGGGTGAATGCTCCTGCAATAATCTCCAGCTAGCTGCTTATCTCCTTGAAGTCTAGAGGCTTCAGAAGGACTTTGAAGTCTTAGACCTCCACCATGTTCAGCGTGCCCACAACGCTGAAGCTGACGAACTCTCGACCAAAGCGTCAACCGGAGCTCCGGCTCCTGACGAAATCTTTGTCCGGAGGTTGTCAAAACCCACAGTTCAGCCTGCCGAACTGAACGAAGGGGGCGAGATCAGCATCCCGAAGCTGACGGTCCCGATGGCCCTGTTACCATGGCAGCCATCAAGGGTCGTAGGTGCTGCCGGAAGCTCCGAGCAACCCAGCACGCAAGACTCAAATGCTCAAGTCAGTTCCGATGCATGGATCTCGGAGATCCGGAACTACTTGAAAGACAACATCCTTCCTAACGATCATGTATCCGCTGACCGGATAGTCAGATTGGCTAAAAGATACACGCTGGTAGAAGGGGATCTCTACCGGCGCGGTGCCAACGGCATCCTAATGCGGTGCATCACAAGGGAAGAAGGCTGCGAGCTCCTCGCAGAAATCCATGGAGGCGAGTGTGGGAACCACGCATCTTCCCGCACGCTGGTCGGAAAAGTCTTTCGACATGGCTTCTACTGGCCTACAGCGCTCCAGGATGCCACTGAGGTGGTGAAGAAATGCGAAGCATGTGAATTTCATGCAAAGCAAATTCATACACCCACTCAGCCCTTACAAATGATACCTCCTACATGGCCCTTCGCTGTGTGGGGGATGGACATCTTGGGACCCTTCCCAAGAGCCGTCGGAGGTTATAAGTTCCTGTACGTCGCCATTGACAAGTTCACCAAGTGGCCGGAAGCAACTGCAGTTGTGACGATCAACAAGCAATCTGCTATCAACTTTCTGCAATCCATTGTAAGCAGATTCGGAGTCCCAAACAAGATCATCACTGATAATGGGACTCAATTCACAAGCTCCGCATTCCAAGGGTATTGCGAAGACCTCGGCATACAGGTTTGCTACGCTTCCGTAGCTCATCCCGCCAGCAATGGCCAAGCCGAGAGAGCAAACAGAAATCCTTAAAGGACTCAAAACGCGCACTTATGAGCGCTTGAAAAAGCACAGAGCCAATTGTATCGAAGAGCTTCCGCCCACTCTATGGGCCAACAGGACTTCTCCAAACCGGTCAACCGGAGAAACACCCTTCTTTCTGGTGTACGGAGCTGAAGCAATCCTTCCTCCGGAAATCACCTTTTGTTCGCTCCGGGTCCGGACCTTCGACGAAGCCGCGCAGGACCAGCTCCGGCGCAAAGACCTAGACCTCCTCGAGGAGGGAAGGTGCCAAGCAGCTGTTCGGAATGCCCGATACCGTCAAGCTCTACGGCGTTATCACCAGCGGCATGTACACAACCGACAGCTCGAGGAAGGCGATCTGGTGCTACGGAGAATACTATCCAGAGAAGGGCTAAACAAACTCTCCCCCGGCTGGGAGGGACCCTTTCGAGTGATCAAAGTATCCCATCCCGGAAGCGTTCGCTTGGCTACCGAGGATGGGACACCTCTCCCAAATCCTTGGAACATCGAGCACCTCCGTAAGTTCTACACTTGATTCCACGGAGGTGAGTCTTAAGTAACTTGAAATGTATGTTATAGAGTCATTGTACAGAGTTGGGTAGTTCCTCCGGGAGAGCAGCCGGACCTTTCCCGAAAGGTTTGAAAAGCTCATGCAGCACTTGACACAGTCTCCGGACTAAAAGTGTGGCTAACTACCCTGGGTCAAACGAGAAACCAAACACACTTAGCCTGGTCCCGTACCCTAAGAGTGTACTTGTTTCCCCTGTACCCCGGACCTATAATGAAAGACATCTTCATGTGAAATAGACTCCACGTGCATTCATTTTGCATAGGCTCGACATTTTTATTTTTCTCTTTCTTGTCTATAACAGAGACGTGCAATTCTTAAGAAATTTTAGTTTGACCGGTTTATATACGACTCGAGTTGAATTGTCAGATCTTTTGGATTTAAATATCGTTTATGGCCAACTCGCCTGAAAGCCACCAAGCCAATCTAGGGCCGGAGTGCGCTATCGACTTAGCCTGGTCAAGCACCCTAAGTACGCCACTCTACCTACACCCCGACAAGCCAAAGTAAGGCGGGTCCATGGACAATTGGATCCAAGAGAAAAGACAATGCATCCAGTTGTATTTAAAATCGTGTTCAACTTAAAATTTTCTTGAGAACCGTAAGCCGCGACAAAGTTATAGACAAGGAACGAATTTTACTATTTTTCTTGGCTTAAGTGTGCAGGAAAAATAAACTCTACGTTGATGGAGAAAAGCCGGAGCTAACCAAGCTCCGACTCCCCCAAGGGGGTCAACCGTCGGCGTTGAGTAAAAGATGGTGAGAAGACCCCGTAACCGGAGTCTGTTGCTAACAAACCAAGTGTTGGCAAAAGTCATTGCCGGAGCTACTAAGCTCCGACACCTTGGAGTACTAACTATCGACGCTCTATGTGTTGATAGAGGCTATTGCCGGAGCTACTAAGCTCCAGCGATGGACAGTGTCGGAGCTTCTAAGCTCCGACAACTTCAGGGGACCTTCACTATCAAAGACTTCGGACCTAAATTCTACAAGTTCGAAGCAAATTCGTCTTCAACAAAACTCAATATCCTTTTGGTACATGTTAACAATCAAATTGTGTACATCTACCAGGGGGCCAAGTGAAGATAAAGATGTTGAAGAAAAAAAATGAAATTCGCAAAAATTTGGGGATTTCATTCATCTGAAGACAGGAGATTACATCCGGAGACAAGGGATTACAAAATTGAAGAAGAAGAAGAGAAAATACAAGTGAGATCTAAAGAGATGGTCCTAGACCCTATGGAAGAACTCGGCGACTTTCTGGGCGACCTCCGATACGCTGGCTCGGGTAGCTTCGCCTTCTCCTTCGACGGGGCCTTCAAGCACCGGGTCCAGAGGAAATCAAGGGTTCCGGCTGGTGTAGCACGTCAGCACATATTCTGTGACGTTCCTCGCCAGGGATTGCCCCTCGACCTCCAGTTGGTCCGCGATGACGTCGCCCACCTTGGAGAGCTTACTGCCCGCTGCACTCAACGCTTGCAGCGCAAGGTCCGGCTCCGGCTCCGGATCATCCGGGCGCACGGGGCTGAAACCCATCAGCGTCAGCGCATCGTTGGCCTTGCCCAAGAACTCCCAAATCTGCAGGGAGTCCGCCGTCCTCAAGTTCTTCATCTCTTCCAGGGATCTCCTGGCCGTCGTCAGTTCCGAATTCTCGCGGGCGAGGCGCTCAACTTCTTTAGCGTTTTGCTGGATCTTCGCAGCAACCCGCTTCTCGAGTCTTCCGAGCTCCTCCTCCCGGAGGTGGATCTTGTTCCGGCGATCGACCAGGTCCTTCTCCCTAGCCTCCACTTTCTTCTCCCGGGCAACAAGGGCACACTCGTATTCGTAGAGTTCCTGCCCCCGCACCCAGGTCTTCTCCTCTTCCTCAAGGCAGCGCTCTTCCAACTTCTTAGTGCGCTCCTCGAGACCCTTGTCAGCCAGAGCTGCTTTCTCGGCGAGCTCCTCTTCCCTTCTCAAGACGTCATCCCGCAGCTCCAGGAGTTTTTGCTCTTCGTCCTCGAGCCGTCTCTCCCTTCCTTCAAGTGCCTCTCGGCGCTTGATGAGCGCGGTACTGATGGCCTCAAGCTACTCGAACCGAGCATTGGCCGCGTCATTGGCAGCCTTGGCCTGATCGTGGAACTCCCGAGATTGAGCGTCGAGGGAATGGGTCATGCTCTCCCTCTCATCCAGCAGCTTATCCCAGTGCTCCAGGCGGATCTTCTCCCGCTTGATCCACTCCTTGTCTTCCGCTAGCCTCGACTGAGCCAGCATAGTCTCGAAGTGGAGCCGATTACGCCACTGCCTAAGGGTTTGGCGCTCCTCTTCAAGAGCCTTGCTGTCGTGGAAGAAGGCTAGTTGGACCTGACGTAGACTGGAGCAGGCGTTGTCGATAGACATCGACAGCGGGATGGGCTCCGGACCTACTGGGGTCTCCCCCGCTGTTTCCAGTGGGTCTTCACAAACAAAAATTGGGTCCCACTCTACGAGAGTGGAACCCTGAGCTCCTAAGGCGCTAGGGCCGTCCTCCGGGATGACCTCAGTCGCCATCGAAGAAGGCCCTGCCACCAAGTCTTCATTCGCCCCATCAGGCAGGGGGCCGGCGACCTCGCTTGGGCACTCCGGCTCGGCCGCAGGTACCATCGACGTCGTCACCTCCGAAGTTGGAGCCGCTACTGGCTCCAGCCAGGACACCTCTTCCGAGGGAGGCTCGAGCTCCCTCGCCTCTTCAACCACCGGTTCAGGCGCCAGAAGATCTTCATCTTCAACCGGTCCCGTGACTGAAGCTCCAACAATCACCGGCTCAGCGACCGGTGCTTCGGAAGTAACCGGCTCAACTGCCGGAACTACCTCGACTTCCGGCTTGTATGCCGGGGCTTTAGTCACCTCCGGCTCAATCGCCGGGGTTTCAACACCTTCCGGCTCCGAAGCCGGAACTACTACTTCATCCGGCTCAACAGCCGGAGCTTCCGTCACTGCAGCACCAGGACCCGGAGCTTCAACCTCCGAGACAGGTGCAGCTGGCGCATCTTCATTCCCATGGTCCGGCGCTACCACGGGAACTTCTGGAGACGAGTCGAGGTCCATGACCACGACAGCCGGCGCCGGAGCTGTCGCAGCCTCTGCTTGGGGCGGCACCAGGACTGGAGCAGAAGCACCCACAGCCTCAAACACTGTGGCTGAGGGCGAAGCTTCACTCCCCTTCTTGGGGACGCTGCAGATGATGAACGAAGAAATTTAGCAAACAGTTGCTACAAATAAAAAGTTAACCAAGGTAAAGATAAAAAATTACCTTGGAAGGCTTCCGCACCAGCTTGCGCGGAACCTTTTTCCCGGACGTTCCGGGCTGGCCATGGTCGGCGTAGGAGCTCCGGGAGGACCCCCAGGACTTGTCGCAGCCACGGGCATTTCCCGGGTCGAGGCTCTCCTCGATCGGGAGGAACCCCTGGACCTGGAGGCTCCCACCGCCCCAGGTGCCGGAGTCGTGCACCCGGAGCTAGCACCCCAGGAGGGATCCACCACGGGGACAGACGCGCTCTGGGAGGATCCCACTGCCGGAACGGTATCGTTCCGGAAGGACCCCACTATGGGAACAGTCGCCACGGCGGCGGAAGATCTTCCCCCCTGAGGAGAAGGAACCGAGGCGGAAGTAGCAGGCCTGACGGACCTTCCGTCGGCGTGTCGCAGCTTCCTCTTCCGGCTCTCTGGCTCCTCCGCCAGCTCCTTGCCCTTGCCGACTACCTCAACCCTCGGTTGTGAGACAGGGGTGGAGCCGTCTTCGGGCACTCCGGGGATCGCCACCCGGGTGGTTGATCTTCTCTCGACGACACCAAGGTTGTCAAGCGCGGGCATCGTCCGCCGGAGCTCCCTGCTGAACTCCACTTCCACGTTCAGAGGAAGGAAGGCCGGCGGCAGAGTCAAGTAATCTCCGTCGACGTCGATGTCGTGCTGGAATTTCTTGAGGTGGAATTCCAAGGTCTTCCCCACCATGTTGGACTTCAACCCGGTCTCAACGCGGTCCTCGTCCATCACGCTGTTGAGGGCCCAGGCGAGCTTCTCCCTCCTCTTCAGCGGCGCCCACCTGTTGGCCAGGAAGTTGCAGAACACCGCCTGGGGAGTCAATCCTCCCTCCACACATTGGCGGATCCTGGTCAGGACAGGGTCGAAAGCTTCCGCCAGCACCGGAACTTCACTCCATATCGACGTGTCGATGCCGGGCAGACCGTCTGGCAACTCCAACCGCTCATGCTCCTCCACCCTGACGACTATCCAATCTTTCTTCCAGTCATCCCACTTCCCGGAAGGGAACGACCGGAGGTACTTGAATGGGCACTTCTTGCGCTTCATGAAGTAGTAGAAGCCAAGGTACTCATTGCTCCGGCCAGTGGTGTGAACGGTGAAGAAGGTTCGGAAGAGCTCGATGCAGGGGGGGATGCCCACCCACATCTCGCAGAAGTGGACAAAGATGGACACGAGGAGAATGGAGTGAGGGCCAAGGTGGTATAGCTGCAGACCATAGAAGTCTAGCAGCATCAAGAAGAAAGAAGAAAATGGTGGGATCAGCCCCACCATGGCGTACGAAGAAAAGTACACCATCTCGCCAGCGCGCTCCTTTTCAAAGGGGAGCTCTCCGCCGGCACGGACTAAGCGGCTGAAGAAGTCCAGGACCACCCCATGAGGGCCCAGACCTTCTTCAGATCGCTGTCGATCTTAAGGCGACTCTCGCGCAGACCCAACTCCATCGCACCACAGCTAGGCAAGAGAAGAGGAGCAAAGTACGAGTCGGGAGTTTGAGCGCAAGATTAGATGGGAGGCGTAAAGAACTCCCGACGGTGCACTTTCCTTCTTAAGTAAGCCCTCGCAATGCTTGGATGGAAATTGCAGGGGAGTCAAAGATACTACTCAAGAATTCAACCCAGCCGATGACAAGAGGGCCCGGGACCACCCTGACGATCAAGTCGAGGCTCTTACCCAGGCGAACGGTTGTCATCACGAGGCGGGAAACCCAAGGGCAGCGGCCTGACAAGGCGCGCGGAACCGATACGGTTTTCGTATCGGGAACCAGCGACCTTCAATTGCGTGAGATCCGCACGTCAAAGATCTTATCTGCCGCCTGAGGTGCGCCACGCGTCAGGATTTAACTGTAAAACCCTGCCAACGGCACCTCCGAAGACCCTTGAAGACCCAGTTCAAGAGTCGCAAGGATGGACTCACCTCCGACGGAACGACTTCACCCCAGTGACCTTCCTCGGAGGTAGGTCCAGGGGGCCACTATCGGTACCCTAAAAACCGTACACCCCCTGAGGTTACAAAGATCTCGAGGGAAGGACGTATACTCGAATTGAAGACCCTCGGAGGCCCACTTGTCAGACATGACCAGACCTGCTTCTCCAACATGGCTACTCCCTAGGTCGCCACGTGTACTGCCAAACCGGAGCTACCGCCCACAAGGGTGAAGCTCCGGGCCAGGTACCGAAACGGCACCTCCGGACTTAACCCCTGACCGAGAGAAGCTCCGGACCTGACACGTGTCATATCACCCCGGAGCTACCTGCTTCCCACAGCAAGCTCCAGAGCTGCCACGTGTCCAAACGTCGGAGTTGGTCGCCTCTAACCTCCGGAAGACCTTGAAACGGCTCCGGATCTTCAAAGGAGAGCCAAGGACTTCAAGACCCGATTAAGTGTCATTAATTCCATATTAATGACACTTAAGCGGATAATCTTAACACCAGTAATGACACTGTCGGAGCCCGTTACAGGATCATTAACAGCAATTAATCGTGTATCAATACTAGTAACCGCCGGGGCCACATGTCAGGCCAGGCTAGCTTGTAACGGTATGTACTTGTACTATAAAAGGACAGGCCGACGATACACAGAGATACACACACAGATAGGTGGAGATCATACATGACAAACTAATACAACACCAACACACCCGTGGAGTAGGGTATTACGCTCAGGCGGCCCGAACCACGTAAATCCTAGTGTCTCCTATGTCAAACCGCAATTCACCTTCTTGAGTCTCCGCGCGCCCACACCGAACTACAAACTCCTTCAACACTTCAGTAGTGTCAGGAGATCTGCCGACTCCATCAGTTGACAACCTTACTCTTCTCTCTCTTAATGATAGCATGATATTCATTAATCAAAGAAGTTAAATCATCGGGGGAAACCTCATCATCACTAGAGTCGTCACATACCTTGGTGTTACCTTTAGCCATGAGGCACATGGGTGGTGGAGGAAGAGGTGAGTCATCATGGTTGGCAATGGCAAGGCCGGCCAAGCTTTCTTCTTCTTCTTCACTCTCTTCATCACTTGTTTCTTCGTCGATGACCCATTCATTTGCTTCACACATAAACACCTTTTGTGGACCACTTCTCCTCTTTGGGAAGAGTCTTGCATTCTTGCCCTTGTCTTGCTTCTTCTTCCCAAAGGCTCTTGGTTTGGGCTTGGCTTCTTCTTCATCATCATCACTTTCTTCAAGCTTGCGTTGCTTGCCTTTGTAGTTCTCTCTCCTTTTGTCCGGTTTTGGACAATCATAGGAGATGTGGCCTTGATCTCCGCAATTGTAGCATATCTTGCGATCGTCTCTTCTTGGTAGAAATGCCTTCTTCTTGGGATCAAAGGTGTATCCCTTTTTGATGATCTTGGAGTTCAAGCGTAAGAACTTTCTCATCATCAAGGCAAGCTCATCATCGTCATCTTCACTTGACGCTTGCTCTTCTTCACTTGAGCTAGGCTCAACCACCTTCTTCTTCTTGAAGCTTGTCTTCTTGGTGGAGGCCTTTAGAGCAATTGTTTTTGATGATGATTGCTCCATCATCCCAAGTACACTCATCTCATGAGCGTGTATTTCTCCAATGAGCTCCGAAACTTCAATGTTGTCAAGTGATTCCTTTTGGAGCATGGAGTTGATGATGTTGTACTTCGGCTTGGGAAGGAGCATGAGGATCTTGCGGTTAATAAGTCCCTTGCCAAGAGACGCAATGTCAAGAGCATTAATTTCCTCAATAAGAACATTTAAGCGTGAAAACATTTCATTAACATTTTCATGAGGAAGCATCTTAAATTCATCATATTTAGCTTTGAGCATGTGATATTTAAGTTCCTTTACACGAGATGAGCCCTCATGGATTTCTATCAAGCAAGCCCAAATTTCACAAGCTTTCTCCTTACTAGCAATCCTAGAGAAGACATCTTGACTTATGCATTCATAAATAGCATTCCTAGCTTTAGCATCCCACTTAACTTGATCACCCACATAGTTAAGTTCTCCAAATCCCGCATGAGTCGCTTCCCAAACTTCGGGGGCAATAGCCTCAAGGTAAGCACGCATGCGTGCTTTCCAATAGGCAAAATTCTTGCCCTCGAAGATAGGAACCGAACCCCCAACCTTGGCCATTTTTGCTCTCTAGCGGTGAAGCTAGAATGATCCTATGAGCAACCTTGCTCTGATACCAATTGTAAGGATCGAAACGCCCAAGAGGGGGGGGGGGTGAATTGGGCTTTCTTTCAAAATTTAAGGCAATTTAAAATCGAACTACTTAAGCCCAATTCCCAATGCGGTTCTAACTATGCAATCAACGTAGATATAACTTGTGAAGTAAAGATTGCATAATGTAAAGAGAGGGAGAGAAATGCAAACGCTAGGGGACACGAAGGTTTATCCCGTGGTTCGGCAAGATCACAAGGATCTTCCTACGTCCACGTTGTGGCACCCACCGAAGGGTTTTGCCACTTCCAATGTCACCGAGACAATGGAGTCTTCACTAATCTTCTCCGTTCGCCATCTCCGGCAAGGTGGAGCTCAAGCCTTATACAACCTTCGATGTTCCGGGCTTCCACACACACCTTGGCAAGCTCCGAAACGATCTTCTTCAACTTCTCACTAGCCTAGAGAGTTCAATCACAAAGAAAGAACAGACACGAGCTTCTCTCTAGCCTATTACAAATGATCTAAAAGTGTGGAAATGTATGCTCTATGGTCTTGAATGCTCTTGGATGTGTAGTTGGCTTCAGGTGATCAAGACTTGTCAAAATGACTGGTTGGAGGGGTTTAAATAGCCAGCCTTCCCGAATTAGCCGTTGGAAAAGTAGGCTGATTAACTTTACTGTTAACATCGGATGATCCGATGCACCCCTTTATTGAGCATCGGTCGATTTCAATTAGCTGACATCACTGTGTCAGATATGACCATTGATCGACCGATGTAACATCCTCTTCATCATCGGATGAACCGGTGAGTAGATCTTCAGACTTGGTCCAGAAATAATAGCTTCTGTTGAATTGGACCGATGTGCACTTGGATTGATCATCGGATGATCCGGTGAGTACTTCTCCAGAATTACTCAAAGATCATCCCTTCTGTTGGATTCAACCGATGTGCCACTTCCTTCACATCAGATGATCTGGTGTGTACTTGGCTCTGAGGTCTTCTTCTTCTGCAAACTCAAACTCGACCGATGTAGTCATTTTGTAAGACATCGGATGATCTGATGAGTTAAACTTGTTTGCTTCGAGTTGTTTTGAGTTGATCTTTTGGAATCTTCTCGAGTGACCTCTTTGACAATTGTTAGACTTGTTCTTCTGATGAATGTTAATCTTCTTGTGTTGCCAATTTTGATAGAATAACGTCGTTGAATGAGTTCTTCATTTATTCTTCATGAAAATCGAATAACCCCTTAGAATATATCGTTGAGGGGTCTCCATTTGTATCCAATGAGCAGTAGATGATATGAGAGATGATTCATTACGTTTGATTTGTTTTACGTGAGATCTCGCATCCACAAACTCATTAGTAATCACTAACGGTTGTCATTAATCACCGAAACCATACCTCATGGGGGCCTAGATGCTTTCATCCCGTGGTAGCGCCGGACCACGGGAGAGAAGATGCGCCAGCGGCACCTGTCCCAGAGGTTGAAGCTCCAAGTCCTGGTGCTGAGATGATGGAAGCTTCGGCCGTTGAGCCGGAGGAAGCGGTAATTCCGGCCCCAGAGCCGGAAATTGTCGAAGCTCCGGCGGTTGAGCCGGAGGTGATTGAAGTCCCGGCGTGCGCGCCGGATGTTGAGGAAGTCCCGACGGTTGGGCCGGCTACCTCAGAAGCACCGGCCGCAGAGCCGGTCGTTGTTGAAGCTCCGGTCGTAGGGCCGGTTGATGATGAAGATCTTCCGGCTCCCGAGCCGGTTGTTGCAGAGGCGTCGGAGCTCGAGCCCCCATCAGAGGAGGTGCCCAGGCCGGAGCCAGAAGCGGCCCCTGCTCCGGAAGTGCCGACGTCAGAGGTACCCGCGGCTGAGCCGGAGTGCCCTGTTGAAGTCGCTGGCCCCCTGCCTAAGGGGGTGAATGAAGACCTGGCGGCGGGGCCTTCCTCGATGGCGACTGAGGCCATCCCGGAGGACGGCCCTAGTACCATGGAGACCCAGGGAACCACTCTTGTGGAGTGGGACCCAATTTTTTTTTTCTGAAAACCCGCTGGAACCAGCGGAGGAGACCCCAGCAGGTCCGGAACCTATTCTGTTGTCACTGTCTATTGACAACGCATGTTCCAGTCTGCGTCAAGTTCAACTGGCCTTCTTCCACGACAGCAAGGCTCTTGAAGAGGAGCGCCAAACCCTTAGGCGGTGGCGTAACCGGCTCTACTTTGAGACCAAGCTGGCGCAGTTGAGGCTAGCAGATGACAAAGAGTGGATAAAGCGGGAGAAGATCCGCCTGGAATACTGGGGCAAATTATTGGATGTATGACTCGCGCCCTCGACGCTCAATCCGGGAGATCTATGAGCAGACCAAAGCAGCTAACATGCGGATGATGAACGCCACGAAAGGCTTGAGGCCATTAACACTACACTCATCAAGCGCCGAGGGGCACTTGAAGAGAGGGAGAAACGGCTCGAAGATGAAGAGCATAAACTCCTAGAGCTGCGGGATGACGTCCTGAGGAGGGAGGAGGAGCTCACCGAAAAGGTGGCTCTGGCTGACAAGGGCCTTAAGGAGTGCGCCAAGAAATTGGAAGAGCGCTGCATTGAGGAGGAGAAGAAGGCATGGGTGCGAGGGCAGGAGCTCCACGAGTGGGAGTGTGCCCTTGTTGCCAGGGAAAAGAAAGTGAGGGGCAGGGAGAAGGACCTGGTTGACCGCCGGAACAAGATCCACCTCCGGGAGGAGGAGCTCGGAAAACTCGAGAAGTGGGTTGCTGAGAAGATTCAGCAAAAGCTAAAGAAGTTGAGCGCCTCGCCCGCGAGAATTCTGAACTGGTGGCGGCCAGAAGATCCCTGAAGGGCTTGAGGACTGCGGACTCCCTTCAGATTTGGGAGTTCCTAGGCAAGGCCAACGACGCGCTGACGCGGATGGGTCAGTCCCATGCGTCCGGATGATCCGGAGCCGGAGCTGGACCTGGCGTTGCAGGCGTTGAGCTCGGCAGGTAGCAAACTCCCCAAGGTGGGCGACGTCATCGCGGACCAATTGGAGGTTGAGGGGCAATCCCTGGCGAAGAACATCGTAGAGTATGTGCTGACGTGCTACACCAGCCGGAACTCCCAATTTCCTCTAGACCTGGTGCTTGAAGGTCCCGTTGAAGGAGAAGGCGAAGCTGCCCAAGCCAACGTGTCGGAGGTTGCCCAGAAGGTCGCCCAATTCTTCCATAGGGTCTAGGACCATCTCTGTAGTTCCCACTTGTATTCTCTCTTCTTCTTCCTCAATTTTGTAATCCCTTGTCTCCAAATGAATGAAATCCCCAAGTTTTTGTGAATTTCCCTTTTTGTCTTCAACACTTTTGTCTTCACTTGGCCCCCTGGTAGATGTACACAATTTGATTGTGAACATGTACCACGAGGATATTGTGTTTCGTTGAAGACTCATTTGCTTCGAACTTGTAGAGTGTAGGTTCGAAGTCTTCGATAGTGAAGGCCCCCTGAGGTCAAATTGACTACCTTTGGAGCTTAGTAGCTTCGGCAATAGTCCCTATCAACGCATAGAGCATCGATACTTAGCTCTCCGGGGTGTCGGAGCTTAGTAGCTCCGGCAGTGACCTTTGCCAACGTATAGCTTGTCGGCAGCAAACTCCACTTGTGGGGTCTTCTCACCATCTTTTATTTTACGTCGACGGCTGGTCCCCCTAGCTTTACCGGAGCTTGGCTGCTCCGGTGAAGCTCGTTTTCAATGCTTAACATCGATTACAAGCCATCTAGGGGAGTCGGAGCTTTGTTAGCTCCGGTTTTTCTCCATCAACGTTTTACAAGCCAAGAAAAATATGAAAATTCGTTTCTTGCCTATAACTTCGTCGCGGCTTACGATTCTCGAGAAAATTTTAGGTCGAACGCGATTTTAAATACAACCGAATGCGTTGCCTTTTCTTCCAGATCCAATTGTACTTGGACCCGCCTTACTTCGGCCTGACGGGGTGTAGGTAGAGTGGCGTACTTAGGGTGCTTGACCAGGCTATGTCGATAGCACACTCCATCCCTAGATTGGCTTGGCGACATTCAGGCGAGTGGGCCATGAACAATATTTGAATCCAAAAGAATCGACAATACATCTCGAATTGTATATGAACCGTTCGAACTAAAATTTCTTAAGAATTGCACGTCTTTGTTATAGACAAGAAAGAGAAAAATAAAAAATGTTGAGCCTGTACAAAATGAATGCACGTGGAGTCTGTTTCACCTGAAGATATCTTTCATTATAGGTCCGGGGTACAGGGGAAACGTGTACACTCTTAGGGTACGAAACTAGACTAAGCGTGTTTAATTTCTCGTTTGACCCAGGGTAGCTAGCCACACTTTTAGTTCTGGGACTGTGACAAGTGTTGCATGAACTTTGCGGACCTTCCGGGGAAGGTCCGGCTGTTCTCCCGGAGGAACTACCTGACTCTGTACAATGACTCTATAACACACACCTCAAGTTACTACAGACTCACCTCCGTGATATTAAGTGTAGAACTTACAGAGGTGCTCGATGTTCCAAGGATTTGGGAGAGGTGTCCCATCCTCGGTAGCCAAGCGAACGCTTCCGGGACGGGATACTTTAATCACTCGGAAGGGTCCCTCCCAGCTGGGGGAGAGTTTGTTTAACCCTTCTCTGGATTGTATTCTCCGTAGCACCAGATCACCTTCCTCGAGCTGTCAGTTGTGTACATGCCGTTGATGATAGCGCCGTAGGGCTTGGCGATATCCGGCATTCCGAACAGCTGCTTGGCACCTTCCCTCCTCAAGGAGGTCTAGGTCTTCACGCCGGAGCTGGTCCTGCGTGGCTTCGTCGAAGGTCCGGACCCGGAGTGAACCCAAGGTGATTTTCGGAGGAAGGATTGCTTCAGCTCCGTACACCAGGAAGAAGGGTGTCTCTCCAGTTGACCGGTTTGGAGATGTCCTGTTGGACCATAAAGTGGGCGGAAGCTCTTCAATCCAGTTGGCTCCATGTTTTTTCAAGCGCTCATAAGTGCGCGTTTTTAGTCCTTTAAGGATTTTAGCATTTGCTCTCTCGGCTTGACCATTTCTTGCTGGGTGAGCTACGGAGGCGTAGCAAACTTGTATGCTGAGGTCTTCGTAATATCCTTGAAATGCGGAGCTTGTGAATTGGGTCCCATTATCAGTGATGATTTTGTTTGGGACTCCAAATCTGCAAACAATGGACTGCAAAAAGTTGATAGCAGATTGCTTGTTGATTGTCACAACTGGAGTTGCTTCCGGCCACTTGGTGAACTTGTCAATGGCAACGTACAGGAACTTGTATCCTCCGACGGCTCTTGGGAAAGGTCCCAAGATGTCCATCCCCCACACAGCGAAGGGCCATGTAGGAGGTATCATTTGTAGGGGCTGAGCCGGTGTGTGAATTTTCTTTGCATGAAATTGACATGCTTCGCATTTCTTCACCAGCTCAGTTGCATCCTGGAGTGCTGTAGGCCAGTAGAAGCCATGCCAAAAGGCTTTACCAACCAGCGTGAGGGAAGACGCGTGGTTCCCACACTCGCCTCTATGGATTTCTGCGAGGAGTTCGCAACCTTCTTCCCTTGTGATGCACCGCATTAGGATGCCATTGGCACCGCGCCGATAGAGATCCCCTTCTACCAACCTATATCTTTTAGCCAATCTGACTACCCGGTCAGCGGATACATCATCGTCAGGAAGGATGTTGTCTTTCAAGTAGCTCCGGATCTCCGAGATCCATGCATTGGAACTAGCTTGAGCATTTTAGTCTTGCGTGCTGGGTTGCTCGGAGCTTCCGGCAGCACCTACGACCCTTGATGGTTGCCATGGTAACAGGGCCATCGAGACCGTCAGCTTCGGGATGCTGATCTCGCCCCCTTCGCTCAGTTCGGCAGGCTGAGCTGTTGGTTTTGACAACCTCCGGACAAAAGTTCCGTCAGGAGCCGGAGCTCCGGTTGACACTTTCGTCGAAAGTTCATCAGCTTCAGCGTTATGGGCACGCTGAACATGGTGGAGATCTAGGACTTCGAAGTCCTTCTGAAGCCTCTGGACTTCAAGAAGGTAAGCAGCTAGCTGGGGATTGTTGCAGGAGCATTCACCCTTCACTTGCTTAATGATGAGTTGCGAATCTCCCTTGACCAGTAGTTGCTTGACACCATATGACAGTGCCACCTTTAGTCCGTAGATGAGTGCTTCGTACTTCGCCATGTTGTTGGTCGCCTTGAAGTCAAGGTGTACCATGTATTTTACCTTCTCCCCGGTTGGTGCGAGGAGAAGGATTCCAGCTCCGGCCCCCTGCTTTTGCATGGAGCCGTCGAAGTAGAGGGTCCACTGAGGCTCAGTGAAGACTGGAGCTTTGTGTTCCAGCTTCTGCTCGCTGGGGCCCCCAAGGTTTGATGGAGAAGGAGTCCATTCCGCCATGAAATCTGCCAATGCTTGACTCTTGACTGCTTGCCTTGAAATGAATTTCAGATCAAATTCAGCCAATTTCGCTGCCCACTTTGCAATATTCCCAGTTGAATTGGGATTATGCAAGATTGCTCGAAGTGGGTAAGAAGTCACCACTGAGATCTTGTGAGCTTGGAAATAATGGCGAAGCTTCTTGGAGGCAATAAGAACTGCATAGAGCAGCTTATGCACCTCTAGGTATCGAGTCTTGGCATCATGTAGTACTTCACTGATGAAGTACACCGGGCGCTGAATGGTCCGGACCCTCCCGGAGGGGCTCGGAGCTTCCTCTCCACTGACCCGGATCCTCCTGAAGGGATCCGGATTTTCTTCGGGGACCGCCGGGTTCTGGCTGGAGGAACCCGGAGCTTCTTCAGAAGCGACCTGGACCCTCCCGGAGGGGTCTGGGACTTCTGAAGTAACTTCTTGTGAATTCAAGTCTGGAAGCTGGGACCCAGACTCGCTTTCAGGGACCTCCGGACCCTCCCGAAGGGGTCTGGATTCCTGAGTATGGGGTTGCTCTGGTCTCTCTGCAACCAGAACCATACTGACGACTTCGTCAGTTGCTGAAATGTAAAGCAACAGAGGCTCACCAGGGTTCGGAGCTACCAGAACTGGTAGGGTGGTGAGAAACTGTTTCAGCTCCTGGAATGCCTTCTCTGCTTCTTCAGACCATTGGAATGGTCCGAACTTCCTCAATAACTTGAAGAAGGGGAGTGTCCGTTCCGCCAGTCTTGAAATGAACCAGTTGAGGGCTGCTAGACATCCAGTTAGCTTTTGGACATCTTTGATGCGGGTTGGTGGCCGCATGTCTTCAATGGCTTTGATCTTCGCCGGATTAGCTTCTATACCCCGGTGACTTACCAGGAAACCAAGAAGTTTTTCGGAGCTAACCCCGAAGACACACTTGTCTGGGTTTAGCTTTGTGCGGGTGACCCGCAGCTTGTCGAAGACAGCCTGCAAGGTGTCAAGAAGTGACTCCTTGTTCTTGACCTTGACCATGATGTCATCAACGTACACTTCCACTATGTCTCTAATGAGGTCTTCAAAGGTTTTGTACATAGCTCGTACAAAGGTTGAAGTTGCATTTTTTAGACCAAATGGCATGGCTGTATAATAGTACAATCCATCTACTGTGATGAAAGAGGTATGTTCTTCATCTTCCCTAGACATCCTGATTTGATGATACCCAGAATATGCGTCTAGGAAACACAGTAATTCGCACCCGGAGGTGGAATGCACTATCTGGTCTATTCTAGGTAGTGGGAATGGATCTTTTGGACATGCCTTATTTAGCGTGGTGTAGTCAATACACATCAGAAGCTCCCCGCCGGCCTTGGGCACAACGACTGGGTTTGCCAGCCGTTTTGGATGGAAGACTTCTCGGATGAATCCAGCTTCGAGCAACTTCTTCACTTCTTGTCGAATGAAGTTTTGTCGCTCTACGGATTGCTTCCGAGGCTTCTGATGCACTGGCCGGGCGTCGGGGTAGATCTTCAGATTGTGCTCAATCACTTCCTTGGGATCCTAGGCATTTGTGACGGTTGCCAGGCAAACACATCGACATTAGCCCGGAGGAAAGTGATGAGCGCGAGTTCCTATTTGTCGTTCAATCCCCCCGATATACGGGTGGTTTAAGCGGCATCGGAACCAATTTGGACGACTTTGACGGGAATGTCGGTGTCGCCGCTTGGTTGCACGCGAGGTGCAGATGTCGAGCCTCGTTGACGAATGCTCGGGGGTTTTGGAGCTTGCTCCTGCCTGGAGTCCTCCTCTTGCGCTGTGGTAAGTGCATGGAGTTCTTCCAGAGCAGTTACTCTGGCAGTACGATCTCCGCGGATCCAGAGAAAGCCCACTGGTGTTGGCATCTTTAACACCAGGTAACCATAATGTGCAGCTGCCATGAATTTGTACAGGGCAGGCCTACCCAAGATGGCATTGAAGGGTAAGTTGATCTGAGCAACGTCAAAGACCAACTTCTCGGTGCGATACTTCTCCCGGGTCCCGAAGGTAACGGGGAGAGTAATAGCTCCGAGTGGGGTAATGGCTCCTGGACCTACTCCGGAGAAAGGTCGGGACGGGTGGAGATCTGAAGGTCGGAGCTGAAGCTTGGTAAAAGCTTCAAAGCTTATGAGGTTAAGCCCCGAACCTCCGTCTACCATGACATGGTGGAGATGGATGTTATTGATGGTAGGAGATACCATCAAAGGTAACTGACCTGCTCCAACCATGCTCCGAGGGCAGTCCGAAGCATCAAAAGTGATGGTTGTGTCCATCCAC
Source organism: Tuctoria greenei (assembly GCA_036927565.1). Taxonomy (NCBI): domain Eukaryota; kingdom Viridiplantae; phylum Streptophyta; class Magnoliopsida; order Poales; family Poaceae; genus Tuctoria; species Tuctoria greenei. The sequence goes on along the minus strand of JAYESD010000009.1, from coordinate 154,778,049 downwards.
TTCCGATGAGGCTCTGGCCTGGCTGTAGGAGCTACAGCAGACATATCCCGACGCATAGTTTTGATGACGCGGCGGGAGGTGATGTCCCATGATCCACCAAAAATGGTGTTCATGGTCTTTCGACGCTCGTTGTCAGAGACGTCGTCGACGGAGGTGTAGACGGCCTTCAGGACCTTTTTGGGATCCTGAAAACCTAACTCCTCTTCGACTGAAGCTTCGTCGACTTTTTGTTTTCCTTCCCTCTATCAGAAAGGAGCTTCTTCCTGGCGCTTGTTGTAGTGCTCGGCAAGGTTTTGGACCTCCCGGCAGTCTTCCAAACTGTGGCTGTCCGTTTTGTGAATTGGGCACCACACCTTGGGCTTGCCACCGTCTTCAAAAGACGGTCGAGGTCGCTTCTCGGGGCGTGGCCCCCGGCCACCCGGAGCTGCAGCAGCTGCAACATTGGATGTACCGGCCGACGGCTTCTTCTTGCCGTTGGTCTTTTTCTTCCTTTTGTCGTTCCCGGAGGTAGCGGCTTCTTCTTTGGAGGATTTCTTGTGACCCTCCGGAGTTGGTTTGGAGTGCATCTCACGGCCCTCTGCAGCTCTGGCACATTTGTCGGCCAAACTGAAGAGTTCCGTGACACTGGTGATCTCCTTGATCGCCAGTTTCTCCAGCATCTTCTTGTCCCGTAAACCCTGTCTGAATGCCACAATGACAGAGGCGCTAGATATAGAAGGGATAGTGTTTCGTACCTGAGAGAACCTCTGGATGAATGATCGCAGGGATTCTCCCCCTTTTTGCTTGACTGCAAAAAGGTCCAGTTCAGTGCTTGGTCGGGTGTATGAACTACAGAAGTTGACGGTGAACTGCCGACACAGCTCCCCCCAGCTGTTGATGGAGTTGGGTGGAAGGCTCATAAACCAGGACCTGGCGGTCCCAGTTAAAGCCACTGGGAAATAATTGGCCATTACGGCCTCATTTCCTCCGGCTGCCAAAATAGCAGTGGAGTAAATCTGAAGGAATTCGACAGGATTGACGGCCCCGTCGAACTTCTCCGGTAAGTGAGGCCGGAACTTCTGTGGCCATGACCATACCAGATGCATGGCCAGGGCGGAACAGCCGCCTCCTACTCCTTCAGGAGCAGGAACGTCTTGAGTTTCTCGTCTCTCACGAGCATGCTCAATATGGACTCGGCCGTCCTGTTGGCAGTATCGGCGATCAAGCTCCGCCCGGAGGTCATGAGTTGAAAGCCTGGATACCGTGTGAGTGCGTCGTGCCCCGGAGGGCAATGATGTCACTTGCTGTGATACAGCACGTCTCCTGTTATTGGAAACGTGCGGACCAAGTCTACCAGACAAGGTCCGCCACTGCGACGGGGCCCGTCCTGAAGGAGGAGGATCCTGGTTGCTGATGCGTTCGGCTGCTGCTACAACCAAATATTCCACATCGGCCCTCCACTGTTCCAGTGCATCCCGGGATGCATGCGGAGGTGGTGGGCGTTGGAGAAGAGCATGCGCTGCATGGAGCGCGTGTTCCGGGTTGTCATGATTTGCCGACACAGTGATTGACACCGGTGCACCATCGCGTTGCCCAGCTTGATTTGCTGGTGGAGGCGGTGGTGGTGGGAGTGTGACTCCTGCTGGCGCTGAGGCTCCTGCTGGTGGCTGCATATTGGAGGGATTGCCCCCAACAGCTTGAGCAGCAGGATGACCATTGGATGATCCAGCAGCTGAGTTCGCCATTCTTGAAATCTCAGGCGCCCCCTACCTGGCGCGCCAACTGTCGGTGGTTTGGAACCGGCAGATCTCCCGACACTACTAAAGTGTTAGAGGAGTTTGATGTTCGGTGTGGGCGCACGGAGATTCAAGAAGGTGAATTGTAAATGACACAGGAGACACAGAGGTTTACGTGGTTCGGGCCGCCTGAGTGTAATACCCTACTCCACGGGGTGTTGGTGTTGTATTAGCTGTATGAGCTTGTATCGAGCGTTTTTGGAGCGTGTGTGTCGATGTGTCCGAACCTTCAGATTCCGTCGTCGGCCTGTCCTTTTATAGTACAAGGGCAGACCGTTACAAGTTAGCCTGACCCGACATGTGGCCCCGGCGGTTACTAGTATTGATACTCATTCAACACGTTTAATTGCCCTTAATGACCGGGTAATGGGCTTTGACAGCACCGTTACTGGTAATTAAGGTCGTCCGATCATGTGTTATTAATATGGTATTAATGACACTTAATCGGGTCTTGAAGTCCTTGATTCCCCTTTGAAGATCCGAAGCTGTTGTGGAGTCTTCCGGAGGTTAGAGGCTGAAGATCCGATGGTTGGACACGTGGCAGCACCGGAGCACACTGTGGAGAACAGAAAGCTCCGGTGTTACCCGACACGTGTCAGCACTGGAGCTTCCCTCGGTCTGGGGTTAGGTCCGGGGGTGCCACTTCGGTACATAGCCCGGAGCTTCCCCCCTTGCGGGCGGTCGCTCCGGTTTGATAGTACACGTGGCGACCCTGGGACTAACCATGTTGGAGAAGCGGGTCCGGACATGTCTGACTTGTGGGCCTCCGAAGGTCTTCAAATCAAGTGGATGACTTTCCCTTGAGATCTTTGCAATCCCAAAGGGTATATGGTACCCAGGGTACCGACACCTTCTTAGAGGACTATCCACTGTTGCCTCCAAGATGCGCCTTCCCAAGTGGTTTCTTCCACCCAAATGTCCATCCCTCAGGGGCACTCTGCATTGGGATTCTTGATCAAGAGACTGTAAGATAGACCTATTTTGCTCATGTAATTAGTAGTTGTTGCTGAATTTATTTGAACTGGTTTCTTATGTTGCTTAAATTGATATTTCATAGGGGTGGTGCACTGGTTTTACAATCAAAACTATACTACTTGAAGTTCATCATTTGCTGTATTAGCCAAATGCGCCCGATGTTGAAAATGATTGCTATCATCTACTTATCAAGGTTAGACACTTTGTGTTAGTGACCAACGTAGGTTATTCATTCCTCCTTAGACATTTGTCAATTTAAAGAATGTTAATATTTTCAGTATCTAGGGCAATATAAGATACGTGTTCAGGAGCAAGCTGGATGGTACAATTTAGATTGATCGATGGGAGCTTTAGGAATAAGTTTAGATTCGAAATTAGTTTAGAGGGCATGCAATGCATGAAGTATGAAACTCACTGAGTTGCAAATTATCTCTGAATTGTAATGTTATTGCGTTTGTTTATCCCTGAATTCCAATTAATCTGTGAATTGCAATGCCATTGCGTTTGTTTATCCCTGCAACAGTTCATGATGTCGTGCGAGTGGCAATGTGAAGAGTGCATGAGAGACGAACTTTAGAAAGGCGCATCTCAGATACCTGATATCCGACAAAAGGGAGGCATGCCTTACACGGGTTCGTCTCCAATTTGTTCTAAAGATCTTTTGTCCCATCTCGTAAAGCTGAGCACATTGCAACGATTGTATAAGGCATTGCGCACAGTTACCAGTTGGAAACGCTAGAATGTCCTGGATATTTTTCTGGCTTCAGCACACCGTGGCGCATTTAGGGCACTCCAGCGTGTTCGGGGCATCAAAATAATGAGATACATGCCTTAAATTTGCGTGTCTCCCATTTACGCAGAATTTTTTTCCATTGCGCGCTCTCTCCCAACATTTGGCAAAAAAAAAACTAGCTGTCGCACGCTCTCTCAACCTATAAACCGCAGATCCTGAGCACGCCACCGCCATCGACCCCGACCTTCGCGTCATCAGAGAGTTGAGCACATTGGAGCACGCTGCCTCGTCCTCTATCCCTGGAGCACGTCGTCGTCGTCCCTCTTTCTCAACTCGCTCTTCATCATTGTCGCGCTGTTGGCGTCAACCCCTATCCCGCCGTCAACCCCGACCTTCATCATCAGAGAGTTGAGTACGCTGGAGCACGTCGCCTCGTCTACTGTCCCCGGAGCATGCCGCCGCCTCGACCCCGACCTCATTAATTGGTATGAGCACGCCACCACCTTCACATAAGTGGAAATATTCTCCCTGTTTCTAGAACATACCGGCCTGCTGTCATCAGAGAGTTGAGGAACCGCCACTCCGACGCCTCCGCTAGCTCGTCCCGGAGCACGCCGCCGCGTCCCCTGTCCCCGGAGCAAGTCGTCGCCTGGACCCTGCCCTCAGAGCGTGCATTCCAGTGATTTTATTGAATTTGAGGATGTCCAATGAAGACTCATCGTTAATGAAGTCATTGATCCAAAGGGATAATTTTCATTACGGTATACATTTATCTTCCTTGTTTATGTCCAATGCAAAAGTAATGTATTTGTTTGGACTATCAATATATAATAAATTCCGGAATTCGTAAACCCTTGAAACTGCAGGAACTGTGGTTGACACTAGCATTTGCCATCCAACTGAGTTTGATTTCTACCTCTGCAACTATGCTGGAATCAAGGTATCTATGCAATAATTGGTGTTTCTCTCACGAGTTTTTGATATCAGGCTATACAAGCATTAGTGGAATATAAATTGTTTGTTTTTTAGGGGACAAGCACACTACCTCAGTACCATATCCTTTACCATGAGAATAATTTCTTTGCTGATGCCTTGCAGATGCTCACCAACTGCATGTGCTACAAGTAAGCTCTGTTCCCCATTCACTAACAGTTCCTGTGTTGTATACCAATTTGTTCTTATATTTATTACAGTTGAATTTTAGGATGTCTCAGTCGGAGTATTAAAGGCTATGAATGCTCATCGTCAATGAAGTCATTGATCGAGAGAATTTTCATTACGGTATACAGGATTAGATGATGACAATTATGATGTGTGTAATTAGTTACATTGTAATCAGGATAAATAGTCTTTGTTGTGTAATTAATATACTTGATAACCACGATTGACACTTTGGTAACATTTGATTGGTCATTATAATTTAACGTGTGATAATTTTGGCTATACATATGTTCATGAACAATATGTTGCTGATACTAGTAATACGGCTGTCAAATCCTGGCTAGCTCCTAATAATAGTGCCTGTAAACAATACGTGACGATATGTAGCAGAGAGCGTCTCGGATAACCTACATAAAGGAGACAAGCTTCAATAAAGCTCGTCTCACATAAGTAAATGAATTTGCGACGCACTACATAATAGAGTGACTCGGATAGTCAATATATCTGCCACGTGCTTTGTAAGGCCTGTCACGCTTGTAAGCTGGTGGGCGACGCGCACCAGCGGCGTCTTCAATGACACTGTAAATATCGTCTGTTATGACAAAAATAAAGAAGACACACTTCTTTTGAGCGTGTCTTGCACCTAGTTCGATCGGCGACGTGTCTTGAAGCCCGTCTTTGATGCCACCGTAATGCGAAACGCGATGACGGAGACACACACTTTGTTCGCCCCCCTTATTCGTTCGGGCCCGTCTCGTATGAGCCTTTCTTACGTAGTGGAAGAACCTTTGAATTTCTGGATACTTAGAGACCAAACTCAGAATTAGTGTATGTTTCTAAGTGTGAGATGTAACATGGTCATCGGATCTAGCAGTATGTAACTGGCTGTTTTCGATTTGTCGTTCCATTTATATCAAGCATGATGAGATATATGTTAATATTAGCTTTGAGTTACTAAGTTATTCAGTTCCGTGATCAAGGATGAGAATGTTAGGATTGATCATATTGAATAAAAGAAATCAGATAATAAGAGTTGGTTGCTTTGTAACCAACTCAATCTCTTAGAGAATCTCCCCTTGTGTTTGATCGGGACACACCAACCGAATCGGTTGGAGACCTCCTCGATTGCTCTCTTCCTATAAATAGATGAGCATCCCTCATAATTTAGTTTGATGGTTGCATATACAACTAAAGATGCCCAATACCTGAGGCCACCGATCAGGCAAAGGGAGAAAGTCGGAAAAGGTACTCCAAGACTTCACCGCCGCCATGACTCCGTCATCTACAGCCGATCGTCTCCTCTGCACGCTCCTCTTAGGTATTCCCGAAGGTACGTATTAATCAATGCAATTAGCTCTCAGATTAGATCTAACCCGAATTTATTAGTGGCTAGTAATCGGTCTAACCATCTGTTAAATCTATCATCCCCGCGACATGTACAGATTACACTATACTTGTAATTTAGCCCAGACCAGTATATGGTAGAAGTAAAATTTGATCTCTCATCACAACTCTTCCTCTGAACTGTCGAAACATCTGAAAGATGGTCTACTTCTACCACTACCAAAACCTGCCTACATCGCTTGCTCGATCGAGATCGAGCTGCCACACTGCAAGTGGGTCCATGGCGTGGGACTGCCTTCTCAGGGCCCAAGTGTCAGAACCCGTGCCGTCCTACACCGTGTCCTGGCGGGTGGGCCTCTCGCCACTGCCCGAGCGCGAGCTCGACGGGTCATGGATGGATGGAGACATGAGAGCATTCTGCGGCGTGGTGATTTCTTTGTGGGGGAGAAACAGGCTGCCTTGTTCCCCGTGGCTGTGGGCCTGTGCGAGCTCGATGAGTGACCATCGTCAGAAGCAGAGCTTGGCAGGCATCGGATGGAACTGGCCAGTCTCCCAGCTCCAGGCTTTCAGCTCGTGCTTTGTTGTGGGGATGCTAGCTAGCTACAGTGGTTGCTTGCCCCTCGAGGCTATCAAAAGCCCAGATGTTACAAAGGAAACAATGAGAAATAGAAAAATGGTAGGAAAATGCACACGCACAGTGCCTGTCAATAGAGTTTACTCGTCGTGCAGGCAATGCATGATAATCTGAAGCGTAAACTGAGGGGTTCTATATATAAAGCCATTCTTGAGAGCGAGCGAGGTGTACTCGTGCAGGCAATGGAAGAGATATGCTGTGAGGACGATATGCAGAGCTGAGAACCTATACCTTACGTAGTGGTGCAGACGCCCAACCCAAGCATCGATCAAGTCGGTGGAGCTGTGACCACGTACGGCTGAAGCACCGCCGGAGGAGAGGCCGGCCGGAGGTGACGTACGAGGGCCGAAGCGCCATGCATGCCGGCTACCTCTTTGCACGACCGCGTGGCCATCTTCTTCGCTGGCGATGGCGCGCCGGCAACGAGGTCGTCTGGTGGCATTTGCATCGCAGCGTCGGAGGGAAGTCGCAAGCGTATCAGCCGTCCAAAGCAAATCGGACATCCCGCTCTCCTCGGACATCCGTAACGTGTGGCGCGGCCCGCGGCCTGTTCCCTCTGGCCTGTTTGTTAGTGGGCCTATCGTCTCATTTGATTTTGTTTTATTTTTTTCTCATGTCGTGGGCCGAACGACTGGGCTGACTAGGTAGCTGGTCTTTTTTTGTTTCTTTTCACATTTTATTCATTTGCGTCGTTGACATATTAAAAATAAAAAAAGATCCATATATTTTTTAATTTTTCACAATGTAGTTTATGATATGCTTTGCTGCACAAGTCATTACCGTTCATGCAAATTCAATATTTTTATTTTTTAATATAAAATTTACGATATAAAAGATATTATCGGGCACACGCCGAAGCACAGGTTTCATTTTAGTAGAACACATTTGTATTATGCGAGCGTTTATTCATTCAATCGAATCAAGAATCAGACGTGGACAACCCCTACAGCTCAATAACTATCTTGTGAACCCTCTCTTCCGGCATGGCCTGCAGCCGAAGAATTATCAGGCCAGATGAAGTATCGTAGGAGAACTCCAGTTCGGCCGAACCCAGCGTGCACTTCTTGGGCCTGACTGAAGAATAGGCTCCAAATCTTCCACACCCTCTCACCTCCATGCACACCAATCCGACAGCCTCCGCGCCAGAAGCGGAGCCGAGAAGCTTTGCGCCGTCGAGGAGGTGGTATGTCAGGCCTTCCACTGCGCCACCGCTGTTGAACATGTCGACGAGTCCGATCGGGGCGAACCTGAACCCGGGTGCCAAGTCCTGAACACAGGGTGTCATGTCAATGGGTAAGCAGGCTGGAGATAGCAGAAGTGAATTGAGACGTCGGGCACGACACTGACCTTGATCGGTGAAACGGTGAGGATGTCATGTTCCAGGACCTTAAGGGAGATGGGCAGCGCCGCGTCATGGGGGAGAAGGACAAGCTCGCCGCTGGCATGGCGGTACACGACGCAATCGCCGTTCCATTCGGGGTCCGTCGCGGCCTCGGAGATGAGATGGACGTCGCTGCACGTGACGCCGCAGGTCAGTGCCTCCGTGCCGGTCTGGTGGAAGGTGTTCTTCTTCTCCACGGAGCTCCACGCCGCGCCTTGGCAGTTGTACACGCCGAGGACGCCGGTGAACTTGTTCATGTTCCATATCTTGAGCAAGCTGCAGGAACCGAGTCACGGCATGACATTGTCAGTGTCCTGAGCCGAACAACATCTGCACCGATGAACAGGCCAAGGAAGTAGGATGCTTGCAGAGGGTATTGAGCTTACCTGACTCCGTCGCGTGCCGGGTCAGTGAAGAGGCAATCCTTGGTCGGCCTGCCAGGAAGGCGTGCACGAAGCACAGAGCCGTCAGGCAAGGCGATCTTCTTCAGCAGCTCAAAGTTGTGCTTCCCAGGGGCATCACTTCAGATTCATTACCAATAACACGTTCAGCTATATGTTGTATCCGCCATAGCATCACAATAGCACAGCAGTAGAATGCACGTACAGTACTTATCAACCAACCTGACATAGACCGGGCCGCCGCTGATTGCACGGGCAGAGCCGTGATATTCGCCGGCTGGGTGGAGCGAGTGGAACATGTCCCAGTCCGGGAGCATGAACTCGCCCAGAAACACACTGTTGTACGCCACCGAGGCGATATGGATCGTGTGCGACACAGGGTCCCTCGGGTAGAAATCGTCTGAGGCCCTCACCACCGCGGTCTGCTTGGAGCTGTGGATTCGTCACGTCGCGTAAGGATCAATTCGTCAGTAACTCCTTGCGAAGAGGGTGATTCACAGTTGGAATGATGTAAGGGGATGAATCGTATCACGTACCAGTAGAGGGCGTCGGTGTTGTGGCTCATGCAGGCGATGATGCCGTTCTCCGGAAAATTCTTGGCGATTGAGGCGTCGAGCGCCCGGTGGTACTGCCTGGTGAGCTCCACGCGGCCACCGTGGCCCGCGCCGAGCGTCTCCAGGATGCACTGCACGTCGACCTTGACGCCGTCGACACCGGCGGCGGCGAGGTACGCGTGCAGCTCGCCGTAGAACCGGTACACGGCGCGCGGGTGCACGAGGCCGAGCCCCTGCGTGGTCAGCACGTCGGTCTTCATGCCTGGCTCGTTCTCGGCGACGCCCGGCGAGATCTTGGGGAACTGCAAGCTGGAGCGGTACTGCTCCGTTCCGGCGGCGCCCGGCCGGACGCCGCCCCAGTAGCCGGTGATGGCGTGCCAAACGTAGACGTATTTGAGCCCGTACTTCTCCTTCGCCGCGCGCACCACAGTCTTGATGCCGGCGGCCGGGTCGTCGGCGCTCTGGAACTTTCTATTCTCCTTAATGCCGGTGAGCCGAGATAGGAGGGTCGGCTTGTCCCCTGCATCGAGTTCGTCTGCGGTGGATTGGTCGGTGCCCACGGACTGCCAGCCGTCGTCGATAATGACGAACTTGGGCGGCGTGCTGCCGTCGGCAAGGCTGCGAAGCCCAGCCTCGACGCCCTCCTGGGTGACGTCCTGGTAGAACGCGTCCCAGGTGCACCACCCGAAGTAGTCGACGATGCCCGGAAGCTTCTTCTCCGTGCGGAGCCGGAACGTCTTGAGGGTGGACCTGGCCGCGGCGATGGCGCCGGCGATGGCCGCGAAAGGGTCGGACTCCGCGGCGCCGACGAAGAGCGCGCGCTCGAAGGACCGCGCGCGCGTGTCGGCGTCCCCGCTCTCGACGCAGAGCTCCAGCGCGTCGGCCGCGCCGCCCTGGAGGCTGGCCCGGAACGCGCCCTCGACGAGCGGGAGGAACACGACGTACGCGTCCTCGCCGCCGGCGCCCTTGGACTCGACAAGCAGGAACTGGGTCTCGTGCGGGACGTCGCCGCCCTTGTCCCCCATTCGCTGCGCCATCCACCAGAGCTTGAACCGGAAGCACGCCATGAACCGCGCCCCCCTGCCCAATCGCCAAACAGAGTCAATGCCAATCGGCAATGGATCAGGGGGGAAATCGCATCTTTTCTCGTGCTCTAAGAGATTCGAGATCCAACCAACCTCAGGGTCCCGAGGGAGAGGACGTGGCGGGAGTCCGGCTCGGCGAAGTCGGCCCCGATGAAGATCCCATCGACCGCTCCCCCCGCCGCGGCCGACGACGCCACCACCGCGTCCGGCACGCCGGACAGAACCGTCCGCCTGCAGACTGAGAGCGCGCCGCCGGCGAGCTTGACGGACGAGGAGATCGTCATCTCCTCTCCCCCTTTACCTTCCTCTCTCCTCGGAGACTGCTGCGCCGGCGAGAGGCTGCTCAACGGCGACGACGAGCCCCTGGTCGCCGCGAACGTCCTAGACGAGCACCTGTTTCCGCACCGAACACACACACAGAGCACAGCACACAACCATCAACACACCGAGAACGAACCAACAACTTGCCGCAGGAGAACGCGACGGCAATCCGTAATCAAGGACGGGTCAATCGGCACGCACCGAAGTGGGATCGGAACAGGAGGAGGGCGGGGACGAAGAGGCGAAGAGGTGCACGACGAGGATGATGCGAGCAGCTGCGGGCGGGTGTTTATACGCCGCGGCAGAGGAGGCCGAAGCGGAGGCGGGCGGACCGAGGATGAGGACGCGCCGACGCGGGTGCAGCTGGAGCTCAGCCTGCCGCGCGCCATCACGGACGGGCGGCGGCGGCGGTTGTTAAATCCGTTTGCCCGTACTCGTCGCTAGCTCGCGTGTTGCGGTGCGCACGGAACCGTATCGGATTGGGCGGGCGGGCGGGCCCGTCGCTCACAAACTGCTGCTGCTGCTTTGGGTAAGCTTTCTGATTGGAACCGTCGAGGCTGATCTCCGGCTGCAAAGTCGCCGACACGTAAGGCTGCGGCACTTAGCTTTTCGAGAGGAGACGAGAGAGATTGTCGTGACTAACTGATCCAGCTCTTAAAATTTTAGTTTTGCACAGTTTTTTTATTAAAATGTAAATTTAAAATGGGTTAAAATATGAAAAAAAAAATCCTTGGCTCGCGTTGTCCCGAATCGTCTCGTCCGGAGGACGCGGACACGCGGGCGCGCGCGACTGAGCTAGACGGGAGTGCCAGCGTGCAGGAGTGGGGCACCGAGGCTGACACGGCGGATCCGCGCCGCCGCGGCGGGGTCAGAGGTCCCGGCGCGGTGGATGGATGAGTGAGGAGCTGGGCTCGCGTGGGCGTGAGCTGTCGCGCCAATCCGCAGCCGCCGGTCACCGTCGCCGTCGTGCGTGTGCGTCCAACCGGAAGGCCGGCCTGACACGCAATGCAAGGCATGCCAACTGGTTCCAATGCCGGAAGGGATGGGATGGATCTGCCTGTGGTGGTGTTCAAACGCGAGAAGCCAAATACGAGTAAATTTTGCCAATGTGACTTCCTTAATTACTTGCATCGCATGGACAGAGCAGGAACCGCTTCCTGTTGCCTGCACGTCTTTTAGTCTCCTCTGTGACGATGGTTAAACTTGCTTACTCGTTCCAGCCTTTTGCTTTGCTCGTGCCAGATCAACGCGAATCACGCTGCTTTGCGTGCGCAAGCTGTCCATGTAATTAGTCAAGTCGACGATGCTCCACTCAAGGTACAAGTGATTACTTGCCTGATAAAGTGACGTTATTGATCACAAGTGCTGCTGTGTAGTAATCGCTTGTTTATTTATTTATTTATCACAAGCTCTGAGCTATGCCCCCACCCCCTCTCCCCATCATTTGTCCTAATCACCTGCTGTTTATAGTACTGGAAAGTTTAGCTGTTGATGGACAATGGACCGGTCCTGCATGGCACGACCATGGAGTCCGGCCGTGTCGTTCTAGCTTATGGGCTTGGTATTCGGCATATACTACACGGCAAGATGGAAGTTAATCGGGCCGTGACGGCCCGGTTGGCCCATGTAGCCTGTTGTGCCGCTGTTGTAATTTAATTTGGGCCAAGAATGATGGACATGAACAAGTTCGCCGGCGTTCTCGGCGTGCACAGCTGTCAGTGCACGGCGTGGCGTGCAGGCCTGACAATGGGCCAAGGCCCGGCCAAATCCGAACCCGGCCTTTTTTCTTTTTCATGGGCCCTATTCTAATCTAACCCATATTCAACCTATTAAGCACTATCCAGCCCAGCCCTTTTACTAAATAGGCCCAATCTTACCCTGACCCATTAAAATAATTGGACCGGCCCTGATAGGGACCAAGGATTCAGCCCACGGATCGTGCTTAGTATTGTGGCAGCCCAGCTCGCAGGCTCTGCACAGAAAAAAAGAAGGGCAACGAAAAGGAGAAAAAAGGATATAAATTTTGGGCCCCACTCGTCTCTAGAGGGCTGCAAACTTCAAATACTCACGGTTCACTCACCCATGTGTCGGGTACTGAGATCTAAATAGGCCCATATTAGACCAGCCAATACAGAGACAAGAGTTTCCAGTTGCTTCCTCTACCTTTGACCGGAGCCCCGCTGCCCTCGGTTTGCCTCCAGAACACTCTCGTTGGCGTCAACTACGGAGCGGAAGGAACAAAGCCACGAACCAAGACACGAACGACACTATCATGGGTGAGCAGCCACCACCAAACCACCGGCCGCCGAACCAGAGCGCAGCCGAGGCGCATGCCACGACCGGTGACGCTATCGCCACCGGAGCCGGAGGAGGCACGAGCATGCCAACGATGATGACGCAGCCTCGCGGGCCGGTGTACTCAAACCCGTCGGAGCCTGGGTGGTGGGAGCGCCCGCGGTACCCGAAGCCGCCCGAGCCGTCGAACCCTGCGACGCTGCGGGAGCAGTGGCTCTGCGGCACCCGCCGCTACGGCCGCTAGTACTCGCGCGCCTGGGGCGCCGCTAGCCAAGCCTTCGACTTCGAGAGTGAAACGCCATGGGCAAGCGCGCTTTGCCCTGCAGCCGGCATAGTCGACCCCCCTTCACCGCAGGAACCATGCAAATCCTTGCCGGATTCGATGTTGCTCGCCCGATCTGCGCCGATTCGCGCAAATCGTCACTGGATTCGACGCCGCTGCACCCAAATCTTGTTGGCCCGACTGGGGAGGGGAGGGGGGGGAGGGGTCGATGCCGGCATGCCGCCTTTGTTGCAACTGCGGGAAGATCTTGCAGACCCCAACGGGTGGTGGGGAGGAGGGTGGAAGAGTCGACGACGGGCATGCCGTCATGATAGAGGGGGAGACGAGAAGAGTTGCGAACTTGCGGCTTCGAGAGACGAAGTTAGAGTCACGACCGAAGGATCCACAGGTTTGCCTGTAACTATTGTCCTATCGATAATGGACTGTGATCCACGGGCTCGACCCTTTTTTCTTCAACGGGCTGGAATTAAGATCTTATCCTTTTTGAACATGATCTGGCCCAATCCAATCCTTTCCATTTAAAAGTCCATACTAATCCTAATCTGTTGAGCCCAATTGATAGGAGGTCCTTTCGGCCCTTGGGCTCATGCGGCCCATTTGCAGACCAAGGCGTGGGACTTCGTGGAGGAGGATGAGACCGTGTTCCACCAGACCGGCACCGAGGCCCTCGGCTGCGGCGTCATGGACAGTGATGTCCATCTCGTCTCCGAGGCCGCGACGGACCCCGAATGCATGGACCGACGACAAGGCCTAGGAACTGCTGTAACACCCACATCTTCCCCAACCGTCGCCCTGCCCAGTCCAACCGTCGGACCCCTCTGCCCGAGCAACCGTCGCCCTCTACATGTACCCCGGCCTCGCCCCCACTTTTCCCCACTCTCCATTTCCCCTGCCCACATCACGCCGCAACCCTAGCCCAAATCCACCATGGCCGACCTCGGCTGAGCTCGAAGCCCGCAAGGAGGAGCCCTCTTGTTCTTCCCCAACGCGCACTAAGTCGCACCGCCTTCGTAGGGCCCCTGCGAGACAGGAATCGATGCCCTAGGCACCTCCCTGACGAAGCCGAAGTCCGACGACCGAACACCACCGTTGAGCATCCATCCTCGGCCCATTTCCCGCGTGTTTGACACCCTAGGTGAGTTCCCCATTCCCTCCTCTCCATTTTCCCGCCTTTCCCGTCGATCTTGGCCCACCGGAACGCCGTTCCGGCAAAGTCCGACGAGGGCCGACCATGGCAGCACCACCCTGGTTAGAGGTTGGAGAAGCCCATGACTTATTTTGTGTCTTGACCATTAGATATTCAATGGATGTCCCAAATTAAAACACCCCAAGGGGTATGGACTTCGGTCCACGGTGGACATGGACCTGTCCTCTTTTCCCTTGGTTCACGGTGCATAGACTCGGTTCATGCTATTTCCAATAGAAAAATAAATTAGAGAAGAAATAGAAAAGTCAGACTTGCAGATAGGTACCTGGACTTTTATAAATAATTGCGCATAAGCTCTTGGTTTTACAAAAACAACTCTGAGCTTTATTTTAATTATGCAACATTCTGTAAATACATGAAAATAATGATTTAGGCCCCTGAACTTTACCTTAATTGGTGAATTGACCCTGATTAATAACAGGAATAATATTTAAGCCCCTGAAGTATTATTTAATTGCTGAATATTGTTAAATAATGCATTTAGTGGTGGAAAATATTTATAAATGGTAAAATGAATATAGAAAATAATGGAAAAATTATTTATAAATCTTTTTAGGCTGAAATAAAATATTGGGTGCATATAAAATATATTTTGACCATAGAAAATCTATTAAAAATGTTTTTAGCAATAAATAAATACTAAAAATGGAGAATAAATGTAGAAATAGTAGGAAAATATTTATAAAATCTTCTATGCTAGAATAAAATTTATAAAATGCACATAAAATATATTTTGGCTATGATAAATTCATTAAAATTGTTTTTATCCTGTAAATAAATACTAAAAAAGGAAAATAAATGGTAAATGCATTTCTTTATCTATGAAAAATAATAAATACTTCGTAGGGACGTATTAATATAGAATTTTATGCTTATGCGTATGTTTTGGTGTATTGTTCTTGAATATTTTATCTCTCTTTTGACGGTAGCTTATACGCACTCGTATCTCTACCAAGAAGCAACATGAAGCTATGAAGACAAGAGTTCAATCAAGAGACTGAGCAACTATTCAATAAAAGACAAGTGCCCTTGAACATCTTGTACCAATTTTAGAATGTTAGTTAGTTGCATGCTAAATAAAATGATGTTCTATTTCATGTTACATGCCTTGTTCTATATAATTCTTTGTCACGTGGATTGGGGTGAGAAGTAGATAAGTTGTGATCATGCTTAGCCATGCTTAGAATTTGGGAATGGAATATCATACACATGAACTATACTATATTTATTGGTTACTTTAATCATGATGGACACACAATAGTAGTTGATAGGAATATGGTGGTTGGATAGGTTTGGTAGGGTGCAGTTTGCACGAGACCCAGGATTGGATTTGGCACCACCGGATTCTAAGGACCGTTTCATGAAGGAAGCCACTAAGATCTATAGTACCACCACGAGACTGAGATGGGACAGCTTGGTCAATTAATTAGGTTTCTTCCGACGAAATGCTAGTAGTTGGATGGTGCAGGGAATGATACAGAGGTACTGCTCTAGGAACCGCAAGGCTCAAGAGGGGGCCCTGAGGCAGAGGGTTACTCTGGAAATGCCTCAGTGGTGGAAACCTTATAGGACTAGCACTAGTCGGGAGTACCTTTGTGAAAGTCACCTAGAGGGGTGTGAATAGGTAATAATACCTGAAATGACTTAATTAAACGAGATTAATTCTCTGAGGCTGGACTAGTCCTGTAAGGGTCGGACTAGTCCGCTCAGTACAGAGTGGAAATCCTAAAACTTGATTTCTACAAATTGTTTGCGGAATTGAAGTTCACCAAGAATAAGAGCAATATGTAACAAACTTGTGAAACTCAGATTGTGATGTTTAAACACTTAGATTGCAAGTTTTCAATAGTGATCAAAGTGTAGGGCAATAAGACCAAAGTGAACCCTAATAACAAAACTAGTGATCACAAAAAGCGAAAGATAAGCTAAACGAGATTTATCCCGTGGTTCAGCTCCACGAAGAAGCATACCTCCACGTTGAGAAGTCCACATAAGGACCGGGTCTCACTTGACCCTTCTCTCACCAAGCCACCACGATGGTCGGCTTGGTTTCCACTATATCAATGGGTAATCACCAAGTTTGATGGGCTGCTCACAACTTGAGGCTCCCACAAATCAATACAAGAGGAGCACACGAAGCTCAACTCACACAATCCACACAACACAACACAATGTGCAAGAGATCAAACCGAGAGCCAAAGCGCGATGATCTTCCTTTACTCTCCTTCCCAAACCCTAATCTCTTCAAGATTTGCTCTTAAGGGGTTAGTAGGATGAGTAGAAGGCTTTGGAAGGCTCTAGGAAGCTTGTGGCGGCGCTAGGGTTCTTGTCCTATTCAAATGAGACTGGGGGTCCCCTTTTTATAGGGGTCCCGAGCCCCTTTTGCTTACATCAACAAAGGGGCAGACTAGTCCGGCCTTAGACCCCGGACTAGTCCGGCCCTATGGGACCACTGAGCCCCTGGTCAGTTCTCGACAACTGCCACACTGAGCAACGATCATCGCGCTACCCGCCAAATTTCCAAATTCAAATGGTCACTATACACTGGACTAGTCCGACCCATAACAGACTAGTCCGAAGTGGAACAGAACCATTTGGTCCGTTCCAAAACGGACTCTTCTGGGTTGGTCCGAACTAGTCCGGCTACAGGGGCAGACTAGTCTGTCCCCCTAGGGTTTTCTCTCGGTTTGTCACACTAAGTCCCAAACGGACAAGCCCGTGCCCAAACGGACACGTCCGAACTACTCTAGAGAGCTTTGGTCCGTCCAAAAACGGACAAGTTCGGACTTCTCGGACTTAGCTCCAGATTCACTCAAGAACACTCCAGAGACGTTTGGTCCGTCCAAAAACGGACTTGTCTGCCATGGCCGGACTAGTCCGGCCTCCTAGGGTTTTTCTCATTTTAGATTTCTCACTTAGGTTTTTCTCTAAACCACCACTTTGAGCCCCTTGGTATGATCTCAATGCACATGATACAACCACCCTATCACATGATACAACTCATATAGGCTCAATACCATAGAAACCCTAATTTCTACGCTTGAGTCTTTGATGCCCATTTTCTCCTTTTCCTTTTTGAGGGTTTTTATCTCATTTCAATCCTTGTACCAGTGCTTAAGATCAACTGAGATCATTAGCCTCTTAATTGTCGTCATCAATCATCCAAAACTCACGGGGATGCCTAGATGCACTTTCACTTTGTAAAGACCATGTAGTGATCTCCTGGCCACACACCTACGGAAGTGTGAAATATGGTTGATCACCACAGGCTACATGGAGGTTTACTCAGTCCACCTGGTAACAGGGGATGTAATTACTGCTTGTGGGTAAAGGGTACACTCTATGCAGAGATTTGGTAAAACTGTCATGACAGTCGTGCTCACGGACAAGAGAAGCTTGGGGCCAATTCATAATTAGTTGATGGTTGTGATGATGGTTGGAAACGATATTGATATTATTCCATTACTATTATTATTTTTATGATTGAGAACATTCACTTAGATATAGGTTACTAATGAAAGCTAAGGATATGTTTAATGCTTAGTGCTTAAATCACTACCAACCTTTCCTTTTCGATTGACCTACATGTCATTTATTTCCCACACTTGTTAAGTACCACGAGATGATACTCATACTTGTTTTGTTGTACTTTTGATATGCTGCTCAGTGAAGACAAGATCTAATGAGGACAGTGACAAATGAAGATGGTGCATAGGTCGCGTTGCTGCCAGTTGATTTGCCTGTGGTTGCCCTAGAGATTTATCTCTTCCACTGCTATTCAAAACTCTTTTCAAGGTATTAAGGTTGTTTCTATTCGATATAGAACTGTTTATCACTATTTGTAATACATGTATGGTGAAATTAATCCTGACATACATGTAGTTTGCAGTTAGTTTTATATTTAATAAAACCGAGTGTGACAACTGCGTGCTGGGCTCGGCTCAGGTCCGGTGGATTTATCCTACGATCCTTCCTTTCGGTTGATCATTCCCCAGTTGTAGGACATGCCCGCCGAAAGGGTTCAGAAAAATCGTTGTTGAGCTGTAGTAGGATGGTACTACCTCGTCGTTCGGACAAATCAAAGCTACTAAAAAATAACTAGAGAAGATGTCTGAACGTCAATTAAAACGGTCCAGAGGGAGTACGTAGCAGCAATGTCAGTAGATATCTGTATCAGTCCACCTGCAGAGAACATTCAGACGATCGACAGAGTACCTTTCCAAGATTCCAGTTGCGATTTGCGCCCCCTCCCTTGAGTTGTACACTGACATCTGAGTTGACATGTAGAACTTATTTCAATTTGGACATGATGGGAATCATGAATAGTTGAACTTTTCATTATCACGGTTTACAGATTTCACGCTTACTCATGGGAAATATCGCTCGATTACGAACAAAGTAATACTACAAAACAAGCAACACACTAAACAATTTTATAATGAACAATACTCTCTTCTTTCTCAAAATATTATCACCTTTAGTTCAAAAAATGAACTAAAGATGTCAATTTTTTAAGAAAGAAGAAAGTATCTGTTAAAGATAAAATTAACCAGGGATGGTGCATTGTTTCGAAAAAAAAAAACAGGGATGGTGCAAGCAATCAAGAAGCAGCAAACTGAACCGCGAACACGCACTCAAGCAACTTGATGACCGGAGGCGGTCCCATCGAGCGGCGGTCACTAGTCGCATTTCAAGTTCTGGAAGCAGCGCGGCACACTGCCACCCTTGGTGTTGGAGAGGACCACCTCCCTCATATCGCAGAGGCATCGCTGGCTTATGATGTTGCAGCAGTCCTTAGTCACCCGAGGAGGCCGCACGGAAGTTGTGCACTTGTAAGTCGCCGCGCCGCCAAGCACAGCGCAGTCGCCTTTTACCACAATGTCGTCAGGGATACTGAAGAATTCGCTCGTCCCTTCATTGAAGAGATCCAAACATTTGTTCTTGTAAAGCGAATCATTCATGGCCGCGCACGGTCCGGGAGGCGGCGCCGGCGGCAGCTTGCGCAGCGCGTCTAGCGACGCCTTGCACATACTGGCGAAGTCCGCATTGGATTCGGATTGGGGATTCGCGTCGCGCGCCTTTATGCACGCCGCATCGAACGGTGTCCCCATCTGGAGCAGCAAGCACATGGCGTACACAGCCCGGTCGTTGGACTGTATGTTGTTGCACCCCCCATCGGCGAGGGCGGTCGGCGAAGTGGTGGCCAGAGCAAAGCACAGGGCGGCGACGAGAGCTGCAGCTCTAGCGAGCAGACGTCCTTGCCTCGAGCTCACCATGTCGACGATGGGGAAAGAAGTGTAGCTACCTGATTAAGGCTCACCGTGCACACACTCTCCCCGAGGAGACTGAGACCCTTTATATAGAGGCACACATGATACACTATTATTGACTTGCAGAATGAGAGAACGTGTAGATCACCAACCCTCATATTGGCCTCATCTCAATTTCGTTGACCACTATTACATCTTAAATATATGTGCGAAACAGATGGAGCTGATTTATTGTTTTTTGTCCTACAAGTACTACATCTTACGGAATATAATGAGCACTAATACTATATATTGGAAGGCTACCTCCACTCACCAATTAATCGTTCACGTTCTCAACTGAGCAAATGAACTGAAATTCAACTACTACGTGATCGGAACTACGTCAAATTTAATACGGGGGGAGAGGGGAGTACTCTACAAGTACTAGAAGTACTAATCTCGGGAGCGTTCAACACCAGGATGTCGGTTGCTGGCTTTGATCTCTTGCTAAACTATACCCTGCAGCGTCCACTATATGTTCCGCGCGCTGTCAGCGTCCTTTAATAATGTTAAGGAAATTGCATATATGATATATGACTTGAAAGATGATCCACGCGCTGCATGCATCCTTTAATTATTAAGTCAAAAAAAACTTGCATTGATCAGATAGCAGTAACACCGCTGGCTCCAGATCCTAGCGCCTAAAGCATTTCCCATTCACAAGGACTATAGAAAATATATTAAGATGCAAGTATATTTCACTTCAGAAAGGTTGATCCCCGTATCATGCATGGAACATATTGAACTCATATGGTACTTCTATGGAAGCAAATACTCGTATGGACTTATTGAACACATTAAAATATTGAAAAAAAAGTCCTTGGCCCGCGGCGTCCCGAACCGTCTGCGGACACGCGGGCGCGCACGACTGAGCTAGACGGGCGTCACATGACAGCATGCAGGAGTGGGGAACCGAGGCTGACACGGCGGATCCGCGCAGCCGGGCCCGGGGTCAGAGGTACCGGCGCCGTGTACGATGAAAACAGTATGGTAAATTTTTGGACATGGTTTTCGAAATTTTCCGATCTGATTATCGTTTTCGTCAGAATTATGTGATAATGATACCAAAATAGACATTAGAGTTTGGTTAATGGAACATAAACAATTTGAACTGATTTCCGACCGAATTGTTTGATCAGAACTACGTCAAATTTAATACGGAAGGAGAGGGAGTACTCTACAAGTACTAGAAGTACTAATCTCGGGAGCGTTCAACGCCAGCATGTCGTCGGTTGCTGGCTTTGATCTCTTGCTAAACTATAATCTCCCTCTATTTTAATATATTTGTCACTCTTTAGTTTAAAAATAAACTAAAGAGTGACAAATATTTTGAGATGGAGTACATGCAGCGTTTACTATATGTTCCGCGTGCTGTCAGCATCCTTTTAATTAAGTTAAGAAAATTGCAAATATGATATACGACTTGAAGTATGATCCACGCGCTGCATGCATCCTTTAATTATTAAGTAAAAAAACTTGCATTGAGATAGCAGTAATACCGCTGGCTCCAGATCCTAGCGCCTAAGCATTTCCTATTCGCAAGGACTATAGAAAATATATTAAGATGCAAGTATATTTCACTCCAGAGTGGTTGACCCCCGTATCATGCATGGAACACATTGAACTCATATTGTACTTCTATGGAAGCAAATACTCGTATGACTTATTGAACACATTAAATATTGAAAAAAGACCTTGGCTCGCGGCGTCCTGAACCATCTGCGGACACGCGGGCGCGCGCGAGCGCGACTGAGCTAGACGGGCGTGACAGCGTGCAGGAGTGGGGAATTGAGGTTGACACGGCGGATTCGCGCAGCCTGGCGCGGGGTCAGAGGTCCCGGTGCCGTGGATGGAGGAGGATCTGGGTATTACAATACAAACATGTGATCACTTGTTGCCGATAACCGCCACCACGGTTTCACACCATAACCGTCGCGCCTCTCCACCGAGCGGTCGCGTCTCCCTGTCACCGTGTCTCCTCGACATGTATAAAAGCATAAGAATGGAATGAATGAGAATAGAGTTGAATCATTGTGTTCTTGTCTTAATTTTGAGTTTAACACGTTATCAAGCACTGCTCCAAGAACAGAGAAAGAATCAACGGTAAGATGGAAAACCTTACCGATCCAATCTTCGTCTTGTTCTTCATCGGTGAAGATGGACATCGCCGCCTGCGCCCCCGTCCGAACTATCTCCATGGTGTCCTTCGTCGCCATGGTCGTCACTGTAACCGTCGCCGTTCTCGGCGGCGCTGCATGGGACGATGGACTCGACGCTGTCGCCGTCGAGGTCGCCGTGGAGACCACCGTGAAGGCCGTCGACGCGTTGCGGATCGAACTCCTACTCCTTATCCCCGCCGACCCTCGGACCCCGACGCCCATCAAACGGGTCGTCAAGGGGAATCGATCACCATCCTCGGTGGGGAATCCCCTAGCCGGGTTGCGCCGATTCAACATCCATCGTCATCGGGTGGATTAGGGGGAGAGGGAAATGGAACTGCCGCCCAAATCAACACGGAACAAATTGGATCCGGGAGGCCACCGGCGATAAGATGCACGGCGAGGATACGTGTTGGACCCCGAGGCCTTCCCCAAGGACCTCTGGCCACACGCAATCCTCCTTCGCCGGCACCACCTGCAACAACAGCATCACAAGTTTCTTCGCCGGAAACAACTCACCGTCAAAATGAACCGCCGGTCATCGAATCCGCACCGACGCTAGTAAGCCCGAGCGGCAACCGGATTCTCCGCCGGTTCGCCCACCTTGCCGCCCCAACCCGACCGTCCCGAAGGCCCGGATCTCGGGCCTCGGCTGCTGGACCGTACTAATACGAGATGGGGCTGGGGTGAGGAGGTGTGGCGCCAAGCAAAGAGAAGAAGGGAGACGTCGGAGAAGAAACAGAGCGGCGGACAGCGGTGGACAGCGGTGGACTGCGGCGGACAGCAGAGCGGTGGCGGAGTGACCGAGGTGAGGTGCGGTTAGGGTTTACCCTAGCGCACTGCGCCGGCCTCGCCCCCCTCTTTTATCCGCGCGGCATGGGCCGCACCGCTTTCGTGCGGCATGGGCCGCACCGCCTACGTGTGGCTGGGCTGCGCCTCTTCACCCCTGGGCCGTTTTCTGGGTTAAAATCCCAGTTACGGCCCCATTTGTAAATATTTCATCTTCTGTTTTTTTAAATTGCAGTTTAAATTTGGTTAGAATTTAAATTAGACTCTAGTTTAAATTCCTGCAAGTGTGTATGTGTAAAATTGTAAATATTTGTGTGTATGTAAATATTATTATGACAATGTATATATTGCATTTAAATATTATTTATTTGCAATAAATTCAATATTTGGCTAATTTTTCAAAATTTTGGCCATATTGATAACAATAAATTTTACATTGTCCAAAATTCAAATTTAGGTCATTTTTGAGAATTTGGCCTCAATCTTGAATTTTGTTGATTACATTCACAAATATTACAAATTTTCATCATTTCAAGCTAAAATACAAATTTTGGCTTATGATGGAGGAAATTACACATATAATAATAAATATAATGTTAGATTTGATTAAGCCATTTTGCTATAATTTGGCTTAATACAATAAGAACCACACCCTAACATATGAAATATGTATAACTCATTTTAATATTTGGCCTCTTTTTACACATTGGCCATATTAATATGAAATATACATACATTTGTTCTTCTTACCAAGCCATTTTTCAACATTTGGCTTGATAAGAAAGAATAAATTTAATGTGTTTTTCATCATGATTAACACACATTATAACACCACCATGATGATTTTATTAATAAAATCTCTGGTTTCCTACATGTAGGAATCAATGTCTCGCGAGTTTGAAGAACTTGCACTTGATGGTCATAATTACCCCACATGGGCTCTTGACATCAAGATAAGTTTGGCTTTCAGAGGACTCATGGCTGCTCTTACTCCTCCTGAAGAAAGACCTGCAGCATTTCTGGATACATTTAAGTACCAGACACTATACATCATCCGTAATCATCTCCATCCTGACTTGAAATCAGAATATGTGATGGAAGAAGAACCACATACCCTTTGGATGGCATTAAAAAGCCGTTATGAACAGCAAAAGGCAATTTTATTGCCTGAGGCCAATCATGAATGGACTCAACTTCGGCTTCAAGACTTTAAGTCTATAGAAGAATATAATCATGCTATTCATAAGGTATGTGCTAAATTAAGGTTTTGTGAGAAAGAACCATCAGAAGAGGACAAAATAGAGAAGACTCTTCAAACTATGCTCCCTTCTGATAGGGTCTTACAACATCAATACCGGGCTCGCAACTACCAACATTATGCTGACCTCATTAGAGATTTACTTCAAGCAGAGAAGCATGATGAACTTACTATTAAGAATCATCACCAACGTCGTGTTGGGGCTGCTCCTCTACCTGAAATTCATCATAATGAGAAGAAAGCAAATGTTTCTAAGAATGTATATTCTAAGAAGAATGGTAGATCTGCTAGACGCCGCCGTAACAGGCAAAAGAATAAAAAATTCTCAAACAAAATGAGAAAGGATGGTGTTCCCTTTAAAGGGAAAATAGTGCAGTGTAAGGCATGTGGAACTTATAAGCATACTGCTGATAAATGTCGCACGCCTAAACACCTTGTGGCTTTATACCAAAAATCATTGGGAAAAGATAAGAAAGCTCAAGGACCTGAAAGTGAGTATGAAACTCATTTGAGTATTCAAACAAAGCCAACATTTGAAGTCGGTTGTTCAAGCAAGGATATTGAAGATCCTGGAAACAACGATTCAACATTGAATGATGATGACCACATGGATTTGGACAATGCTATGGTGGAATACAATTCGAACGATGTATTCGATGATCTTTTATAGATCTTCTACCATAGAAGTTTACATATGTTTAAGTCTATGTAAATTTAAGTGTGTTGTAATGTCATTGTATTAGGGTTATTCAGTACTCTAATATTGTATATATATATATTTATATTTCAATGCAACTTATTATTATTCTTATTTGATAGATTTTACGGGAAACTTAAGATGGAAGAAGAAATGTGCCTTGTGGATAGTTGCACCACAAACTCTATACTTAGGGATACAAAATATTTTCAGACCCTAACTAGAAGGTCGGGAAATGTTTTGACCATCGCAGGACGCGATGCGACAATAGTTGGCTCTGGACAAGCCACTATTACTCTCCCTAATGGGACACAAGTGATGATTGAGGATGCTTTATTGTATCCCGATTCTACACGCACTCTCATAAGTTTTAGAGATATTCGGAAAAATGGGTTACATATACATACTCATGAAGAAAATAAAGAAGAATTTCTTCTTATTTCCAAATCTTCCGAATATGGCCAAGAAGTTCTAGAAAGAATTCCTTCTACTCCATCTGGACTGTACTTCACGTACATAAAACCCGTACCTCATGTTGCATACAAGGTGATTTTCCAGAATGTTGATACATTTAAGACCTGGCATTCACGCCTAGGCCACCCCGGAATAGGGATGATGCGGAAAATTATTGGAAATTGCACCGGCCATGATTTAAAGAATAGTAAATTCCCAAAATCTAATGATTTTATGTGTACTTCATGTGCTATGGGCAAATTAATCTTGCGGCCTTCACCGCTTAAGATCCATGCTGAACCTCTAAAATTCCTTGAAAGAATTCAAGGAGATATATGTGGACCCATACAACCAATGTGTGGTCCATTTAGATACTTCATGGTTTTAATAGACGCATCTACTAGATGGTCACACGTGTGTTTATTATCTACACGTAACCATGCTTTTGCCAAATTTATGATACAAGTCATAAGGTTGAAAGCAAATTATCCTGAATATAGGATTAAAAGTATCCGTATGGACAATGCTGCTGAATTCTCATCTCGAGCCTTTAATGATTATTGTATAGCTCAAGGAATTGAAGTACAGCATTCTGTTCCATATGTACATACACAAAATGGTTTGGCAGAATCTCTAATAAAGAGAGTTAAACTCATAGCTAGGCCATTATTACAAGGATGCAATTTACCAACATCTTGTTGGGGTCATGCAGTTTTACATGCTGCTGATCTTCTACAATTAAGACCAACTGCATATCATACCACCTCCCCTTTACAACTTGTACGTGGAGATCAGCCTAATATCTCCCATCTGCGGAAATTTGGTTGTGCTGTGTACACACCAATTTCACCCCCTAAGCGAACTTCTATGGGCCCTCACAGGAAATTAGGAATATACGTGGGATATCAATCCCCGTCTATTATTAAATACCTGGAGCCTTTAACAGGAGATTTATTCACAGCCCGGTTCGCTGATTGTATTTTTAATGAGGATCATTTCCCGGCTTTAGGGGGAGATAATAAATTTATCAATGACCGCCGAGAAATAAATTGGGATGACAAGTCTATTCCAAATGTTGATCCACGTACAAAAGAAACTGAACTTCAAGTTCAGAAAATTATAGAGTTACAGCAACTTGCTAGTAACCTGCCAGATGCATTTACTGACTATAATAATGTCATAAAGTCTTTAAATCCTGCAATAAATGCACCTTGCCGAGTGGAGGTACCATCTAAAACCACTCAACCTCTGAAAAGGGGGAGAGCAAGTAAGGAAAAAGATGCTTCAAGCAAGCGTCCAAAGACTAGACCATCCTCGAGGAAAGTAAATGCGAGTCAACAAAACGTTGACTTAAATCAAAGGAATATTTTAAATCCTTTATCTAGCCCTCAAGTGCGCACTATAGAGCAGGCTAGACAATCGGAAAACCCTGATTCTTCTATGTTGGGAAGTCATGAAGAATTACAGGGGATAAAAGAAATTTCCATCAATTATACTAGTTCTGGAGAATTACTTGACCGTAATACAACGGTTGTCAACTCTTGTTTTTCAACCATGATAGCTGATCTTCTCCAAGATCCTGATCCTAAGACCATGGCAGAGTGTAAACAACGCTCGGACTGGATCAAATGGAAAGAAGCAATCAAGGCAGAACTTGACTCACTTAAAAAGAGAGAGGTATTCGGAAATGTAATACCTACTCCTCCTCGAACCTATCCTGTTGGGTTCAAATGGGTTTTCGTTCGTAAACGGAATGCAAACAACGAGGTTGTGAGATACAAGGCAAGACTAGTTGCACAAGGGTTCACGCAGAGACCCGGCATTGATTTCAATGAAACATATTCTCCTGTAATGAATGGAATAACCTTCCGGTATTTGATATCCCTGGCAACACAAAAGCATCTATCTTTGCAGTTGATGGATGTCGTGACTGCATATTTATATGGGTCACTAGATTCGGATATTTATATGAAGGTTCCTGATGGGATACCTATACCGAATGAAAAAGTAGGTCGCAACATGTTTTGTGTTAAATTAAACAAGTCTTTATATGGCTTGAAGCAGTCTGGAAGGATGTGGTATAACCGACTGAAGGAGTTCCTTTTAAACAAAGGCTACTCAACTAATGATGATTGCCCTTGTGTCTTCATTCGAAGATCCTCAACTGGTTTTTGTATAATTTCAGTGTATGTTGATGATTTAAATATCATTGGCACTGAGAATGACATTAAAGAGGCACAAAATCATCTTAAAAGGGAGTTCGAGATGAAGGACTTAGGTAAAACTAAGTTTTGCTTGGGTTTACAACTTGAGCACCTTCAAACGGGCATTCTCGTACACCAATCTGCTTATGTTCAAAAAGTATTGGAGAAATTCAATATGAACAAAGCATATCCATCAAAAACTCCTATGGTAGTAAGAGGCTTAGAAAGGGATACAGATCCATTTCGGCCATGCCAAGAAGGAGAAGAGGTGCTGGGTTCTGAATACCCGTACCTTAGTGCCATTGGTGCACTTATGTATCTTGCAAATAACACAAGACCCGATATTGCTTTCGCAGTTAATTTATTAGCAAGATATAGTAATGCTCCTACCATACGACATTGGAATGGGGTAAAGAATGTATTAAGATACCTTCAAGGTACACAAGATCTTGGTCTTTTCTTTCCAAAGAAACAAGATCTAAACCTCATCGGCTATGCCGATGCAGGTTATTTAAGTGATCCTCATAATGGTAGATCACAAACTGGTTTCGTATTTTTACACGGAAATACGGCAATTTCTTGGAAGTCTTCTAAGCAGACTCTAATTGCTACGTCTTCTAATCACTCCGAAATCATAGCTTTATATGAAGCAGCACGTGAATGTGCTTGGCTCCGCAGAGTGATTAATCATATACAAGTCTCGAGTGGAATTGGACCCATTGAGTCACCTACCATTATCTATGAAGATAATGCAGCTTGCATTGCTCAGATGCAATCAGGTTATGTGAAGACTAACGTCACTAAACACATAGCTCCTAAACTATTCTATCCACATGAACTTCAAGTTAATGGAGAAATTGATCTCCAACAAACTAAATCATGTGATAATTTAGCTGATTTATTTACTAAGTCCCTACCATACTCTACATTCTCTAAATGTGTTGCGAGTATTGGTATGCGTAGACTTAGAGATTTGCAAGGTTTAGGGGGAGCTTCATCAAAAGCAACCTGAATATAAGCATCAAATTGTACTCTTTTTCTTATGTGAGTTTTGCTTATAAGTTTTCTCACAATAAGTTTTAATGAGGCAATGAGAATGCAAGAAATGTCTGTTTTCAAATTTTCCCTACCGGGGTTTTTATTTGAAAACAATGATGACATATTATGTTGTGTTTTTCTCCTGTTCTATAAAAGTTTAAGGAGTTTTTACACAACATTGACTATGTAAATATTTTACTCTTCGATTTTTTCCCACTGGGTTTTTCGAAGACTAGATAATTCATCGAGGAGTACAAGTGCTCAAGGGGGAGTATTACAATACAAACATGTGATCACTTGTTGCCGATAACCGCCACCACGGTTTCACACCATAACCGTCGCGCCTCTCCACCGAGCGGTCGCGTCTCCCTGTCACCGTGTCTCCTCGACATGTATAAAAGCATAAGAATGGAATGAATGAGAATAGAGTTGAATCATTGTGTTCTTGTCTTAATTTTGAGTTTAACACTGGGGTCTGGGCTCGCGTGGGCGTGAGCTGTCGCCCCAATCCGCAGCCGCCGGTATAGTTTGCGAAAAGGGTCAGGTCCATCGGGCAGCCCGAAACTGGACCTGAAAAAGCAGATTTTTTTATTTTAGTATTATTAATTTATTATTTAATATTAATAGTATCTAATTTTTTATTTTTGCAAAACTAGCATCTCTGCCGTCCACGGTGTGGACGACTTGCCACGTGCCAGGGTAACCGTCCACTTGCCACGTGGCAGTACATGTGGCAGTCTAAAAAATTCTGGTTTTTGTCTACTTTTGGACGCCTATTTTAAAATACTTAGAAAATATTTTGGAAATGTTGTCATTGAAAAAAATATAGTAGACAATGTGAACTACAATTCCTTAAGTAACAACATTTTCAAAATAAGTATCTAAATATTTCTAAATAGCCGTCCAAATGTGAAAAACTCAGCAAATTTGCGCTGCAGAGGCAAATTTGTTGAGTTTAGTCACATTTCGACGGCCCTTTTAAAATACATAGATACAAATTTAGAAAATGATGATACTGGAATAACTGTAGATAACAATCTTTACCACATTTTATTCAATAACCACATTTTCTAAATATATCCCTAAGTATTCTAAAATAACCATTCAAAAGTGACTAAACACAACAAATTTGCCTCCGCAACCTGAATTTTCTTAGTTTCATTCACTTTTGGACACCTATTTTAAAATACCTAGAAACATATTTTTGAAATATTGTTATTGAATAAAATGAAGTAAAGATTAATTTACAGTTATCCAATATTAAAATTTCATAAATATGTATCTAGTTATTTTAAAATAGTCGTCGAAAAGTGATTGAACTCAGCAAATTTGCCTTTGCAACCCAATTGTGCTAAGTTTTATTCAATTTTGAACGGCTATTTTGAAATAGCTAGAGATATATTTTGGAAATATTCTTCACGTTGTATACTACATTATCTTCAATAACAACATTTCTAAAATATGTATATAAGTATTTTAAAATGGGCACCCAAAAGTGAACAAAAACAGGAATTTTTTATACTGCCACATGTGCTGCCACGTCGTCCACGAGGTGGACGGCAAGTCGTCCACACCGTAGACGGCAGAGATGCTAGTTTTGCAAAAAGAAAAATTCGAATGCTATTAATATTAAATAATAAATTAATAATGTTAAAATAAAAAAATCCGAAAAAGCACGGATCGAGCACGGTTAGAGTTTAGAGTTCGAACCGATACGAACCGTACCAAACCTGAGCCGCCTCTCTGGCCTATTGGACTAGTCCGAGCACGGACCAATGCTGGCAGCACCGATGCTACAGCTCAGCAGGCCGCAAGCAGCAGCCCAACACCGACACCCTGTTCTCTCTCTCTTTTTTTACGATAGCCCTCAGCCCTCTCTCTCACATCCCTGTTTCTTCCGATTTGTGGATCTCTCTTGCAGCAGCAGGAGGCCAGGAGCGGCGCCGGCCGTGATGCGTGGATCTCTCTTCCAGTGCGGTGCCGTCGCGTCCAACAGCGGCTGTCGCTTGCGCGCCCGCCTCCAAGCTGTGTCTGTCTCCCGCGCTGCCCGCTGGCCGCGTCCGAGCGGGGGTGCGAGCGACAGCCGCGTGAGGAGCTCTTGTGCCACCGTGCAGCCGTGCAGTGGAGAGTCTGTCGTGCTGCCGTACCACCGTACCGGCCCGACACAAAGAAACCGGTATTGTGCCGTGCCTGGACCATACGTTGAGCGCCGTGACACAGTCCGACATGACACGGAAGATGGATCAGGTCAGTTCGTGCCAGACCATATCGCGCTCGGGCCAGACGCCCCTTTTGCAAACTATAGTGCGCAAGGCCATACACGCAACGCATGCCAACCGGCTCCAATCTGCAGCAAAACTATCGGTCTCCAGGGCGCTCTCTCCAATCAGTGCGGGGAATGAAGGATCTGCTGCCAGCGTGGTGTTCAAACGCGAGAAGCCAAATACGAGTAATTTTTTTCAAGACTTCATTACTTGCATCCCATTGACAGATAAAAGACAGCGCGAAAAGCACGGCAGAGTTACTCGCCGCGTCGAGTTGCCTGCCTGCACGTCTTTGCAAGCGCCTCTGTGTGGCTATATTTACTTACTCCCCCCTTCCTTAATAATTGACGTTTAGTACATGATAAAATGAATTAAAAATCATGTTCTAAACGTCAATTAATTAAAGAATGAGGGAGTACTTGGTTTAGCCTTTTGCTCGAGCCGGATCAGCGGTAATATGCTGCTTTGCGTGCACAGGCTGTCCATGTAATTAGTCAAGACTCGCCTGATGAGGTGACGCCATCGCTAACCAGTGCTGCTCTATATTCGCTTCTTATCACGAGCTCTGACCCCAATGATTCGTCCTAATCACTTGCTGTTTATAATACTGGAAAGTTTCGCGTACAGATGGCCACTTAGGTGGCATAATGGACCCGTCCGGGCATGGCACGACCGCGTTTGGGCTGAAATTTCTAGGCCCGGCACGGCACCGCATGGTACAACTAAGAAGTCGGGCCGAGTCGTTCCAGGTTGCGGGCTTCACATGTGGCCCATGCACGACAACATTAAAGTTAATCGGGCCGTGCCGGCCGTTCAGCCCATGTAGCCTGTTGTGCCCCTACTGTAATTCGTGCAAAAAAAAATGGTGGAACATGAACAGGTTCACCGGCGTTCTTGGCATGCACAACTGCCAGAGCGCGGCGTGGAACTCCGCGGAGGAGGGACCATGTTCCACCGAACCGGCACCGAGGCCCTCAGCTGCGGCGTCAAGGGCGGCGATGTCCGTCTCGTCTCTCTCCGAGGCCGCGACGGACCCTGAATGGAACGGTGCCTAGTCTTCAGTCAGGCCGAGGAACTGCATGCTGGCCTCAGCTCGGGTTGATTTCTCCTACGATTCTTCCTCTGGGCAGATGATTCTCCAGCTGGAGGACATGTCAAAGGAGCGGGTTCACAAAATTGTGGTTGAGCTATAGTAGGATGGTAGCAATATCACTAGATGTCTGTATCGGTCAACCTGAACATTCAGACAGAGTACCATTCTGAGAGTCCAGTCGTGATTTGTGTCCCTTCCGATGCGTTGCACAATGATGGTTGGGATTTGAGAAGAGTGAGATATGACAAGGAAAAATTATTACAACATGGACATGGTGGGAATGGTGTTTTTCTTTTTAAGTTCCTTAATTAGACTTTTATTTATTACGGTGTACAGATCCCATACTCGTGGGAAATGATCACTCGATTACAAAGAAAGCCAGACTACAAACCAAGCAACGCACTCATAAAATTAATTATTCAACAAGATCCGTAAAAGACCAAGTCAACCAGGGATGGTAAAAGCAATCAAGAAACAAACTGAACCGTGAACGCACTCAACCTGACGACGAGACGCATTTTCCATCAAGCTGCGGTGCACCGCCGTCACTCGCATTTCATGTTTCTGAAGCAGTGCGGCACACTGCCACCCTTGGTGTTGGCGAAGACGTCCTTCCTCATATCGCAGAGGCATCGGTGGCTTATAATGTTGCAGCAGTCTTTAGTCACCGGAGGACGCCGCACGGAAACAGTGCACGAGTAAGTCGGCCCACGAAAAGTAGGGCAGTCCCCTTGCGTCAAAATGTCATCACGATGACTCAAGAACTCGCTAGTCCCTTCATTGAAGAGTTCCAAACATTTGCTCTTGTAAAGCGATGACAAATCATCCGCGCACGGCCCGGAAGGCGGTGGCGGCGGCAGCGGCGGTGACGGCGGCGGCGGCGGTGCCGCGGGCAGCGCGTTGAACGTCGACCTGCACAGATCGGCGAAGGCCGCATCGGATTCAGCCAGCGCGTTGCGCGCCGCCTCGCACGCCGCCTCGAGCGATTTGTTCCGCGCGAGCAGCGCACACATGGTATAGAAGGCCTCGAAATAGCTCAGCATGTTGTCGGTGTCCGTGGCCGTGAACGCGGCGGCCAGCCTATCGCCTATGGCGGCTCTAGACTGGCGGGTGATGAAGTCGCACATGTTGGCGTTGGCACGCGATACCTCGAACCTCTCGCACATTGCAGCAGTGGTCGTAGTGGCGCTTGGCGTGGCCAGCTTTCCACACGTATCAGCAAGGTCTGCGGCGAGGGCGGTCGGCGAAGTGGCCGCCAGAGCGACGCACAGGGCGACGACGACCACAGTTGCCGCGCCAGCGAGCGGACCACCCTGCTGCCTTGAGCGCACCATATCGATGGGGGAATTAAAGAAGCTAAGTGTAGCTACCTGGTGAAGGCTCACCGTGCACACACTCAAAGGATATTGGGACCCTTTATATAGAGGCACGCAGGCTCTATGCATGGACTTTGGAGAGACGATCGAGGGAACGTGGAGATCACCACCCTCATCTCAATTTCGTTGACCACGACTATAGCATATATAGATATGTGTGAAACACATGCATGTCATTCTCCTATGGAGTATAATGAGCACTACTGTACGAATACTACCTCTAATCGTTAATTATTGACGTTCCCAACCAAGCGAATGAACTAAAAGTCAACTACGTGGTCAGAACTAACTATATCAAATTTAATACGGAAGGAGTAGTGCTTTAGAAGTACTAATCTCGGAAGCGTTGACACCAGCTTGTTGATCGCTGCCTTCGACGTCCTACTAAAGTCTAGCGTCTACTATATGTTCCGCGCGAATAAGTTAAGTCAAGGAACTTGCATATTGACTTGAAATATGTTCCGCGCGCTGCATGCATCCTTTAATTAAATCAAGGAACCTGCATTGAGATGGCATTAACACGTTGGCATCTCAGGATCTGAGCATTTTTTATATATACAAAGACTATTAAATCGACATAGTACGCACTCTTTTCAGATCTTTTTATTTGTCATCGACTGATATGATATTAATAATTCGCTGCCGGCCGCTAAGAAAATAGTCATGCACTGCAAGAATCGCGATAATAGACGACGGTCAGTAACCGTCGTCTATAAGATAATTGACGACAGACGAATTTAACTGTCATCAATAAGGTAACTCCATCCACGTTGCAGCGGGAGAGCCTTATTGACGACGGTGGTCCGGACCGTCGTCTATAAGGGTTCTTATAGACGACGGTCGTCAAAAACTGTCGTCTATAAGAGTCCTTATAAACGACGGTGAGTTTCAGACCGTCGTCTATAAGAGCCCTTATAGATGATGACCAAACATAACAGTCGTCTATAAGGATCTTATAGATGACGGTCTAGAAAATGCCATCATCTATAAGGTTTGCATTTTTTTTTAAAAACGGAAAATGTTGCCCTGGCTTCAAAGTCAGCCCTGACTTGATGGCCAGATAACACAGGCATAAGAAAACAAATTCATCACAGTCATATATATTGTAACAAGCATAGCAAAACACTAATTCGAAAACACTATACACACGCCACACTACACACTACCCGTTCGCTGCCACCAATCGTCCTCCATTCGTCCAAGCGACCTGGGCACCAACATCCCCATCGTGCTCTCCCTGGTGCTCTCCCACCAACTGGACCTCGGCAATACCCTCGTCTTCACCGACATCTACAATGTTGTCACATGCCTCGTCTATGGTGTGCCCATGCCCGTCTAGCCCATGAAGGCCATCGCCGACCCCTCCTTCGCCATCCCTGACTCAACTTCACTATGGCCGCCGTCAAGTACATTCGCTACAAGCAGTACCTCGGCAAGGGTAAGTCCAGGGGGCCCCGCATGTGGACGGGCCTCGACAACCTCTTGCTAGCCATCGCAACCATCTCCTCTCTCTCTCCATCTCTCCTCATCTCCCTCTACCTTTCCCTCTCTCCTCTCTCTCTAATCATTTGCAAATCTCAACATGTAATGCACACAGCAGCACATTCAAGTACAAAATGAAGAAAAAATTAGAGGAAAATGAGATGGCACGGTGGTGCATGGTGGGGAGGAGGCGACGTGCAGAGCACGTGGGGAGGAGGCATGGTGGGGGGGGGAGGCGGTGGAGGGCGCTGGGGGCAATGGGGAGGGCGGTGGAGGGCGTTGGACGGTGGTGGAGGGCGGGGAGGGCGGTGAAAGGGTGGTGGACGATGGGGAGGGGTGGTGGACGGTGGTGGAGGGTCGGTGGAGGAGTGGGAGGAGCGGTCAGGGAGGGGGCGGCATCCAGGGGCGGAGGCAACAGGGAGGGGAAGTGCAACGTGGGGAGGGGCGGTGGAGAAGGGCGGTGGCGTACCTCGACTCACCGGGTCTTTCTCGGTTGATGGCGGCGGCATTGACGGCGGTGTGATGCCGGGGCGGCGGCGCGACGCAGTGGCGACGGCAATTACCTCAGCAGCAGGCGCGCGGGTGCGAAATGAAAACGACGAGGCGTGCACCCGAGAAACAATCCCTAGCACTAATAGATGACAGTATTATATTAATCGTCGTCAATTAAGGCCTAATTGACGACAGTTCTTTCTAGCCATCATCTATTATGGCTTGGGTGGGCCTGGTTTTGGCTCACATTGACGACAGGCCTTAATTGACGACGGTCGATCATTGTCTTTAAGTAATTCACAATGGTACTAGGTCAACCACCATCAATTACGGGCTAATTGACGATGGCTAGATTTAACCGTCGTCAATTATTTAAAAGACGAGTCATCTATTACTTTGTTCGTCGTCTATTATCCCGATTCCTATTGTGATGGACAATCTTTATCCGTCGATATAGGGCTAATAGACATGTTCAATAGCGGGGCGGCGGTGGAAGGCTTGAGCTACCACCACCTCAACAGTGTGCAAAGGTGCTCGGTGACAATGGCTCCAATCCTAGCTCCGAGGCTGTCGCATTGGTGTGCATCGAAGCAACGGGTCGTGAGAGGTTTGGTGCCTACTCTTCAGACAGGCCAAGCAACTTCATGCTGGACTAAACTCAAGTGGATTTCTCCTACGCTTATTTAGCTGGAGGACATGTTTGTTAGTAATCGGCGGTACGCTACTCTAGCAATTCTACCACGTCACCCAGGAAACATGCGAGTACAGAGGTCATGTATCGTTACCACTAGACGCGCAGCGGAATGTAGATGTGCGTCGGTGCAGGGGAGGTAGACGATCTCGTTCGTCTCCTCCTCGTCCTCGTCACGACAGCAGGTAGACGATCACGATTGTTGTAGCAGATCAGCACAACAGTAGCAGCAGCACCTCCAATGAGTCCACACGTACGGAGAGGAACGCCGTGCGCTGGTGTGCTAGCACCGCGCGCACGGCAAGGGGCTCGGCGTGAGGCCTTCGAGGGGTGGTGGCTAGGGCTGTCACATGGTGGGATGATTAGCCCCTTACCCTACCCCTCATATTTATAGGCGTACTAATGGGCTTTTAGGTCGCAGGCCCATTAGTACCCTAATTGCTTATGGATCAAATATCCAATAGGCCTTAAACGAATTGTTATGATTGCCTCTTGGGCACATCACCAACAATCTCCCACTTGCACTAGAGACAATCATCTAGCCAAGATTTTCGATATTCCAACTCCTTAAGTGTGTGACCCGTTAGGTTCATGTGCAGTCGGTTGTGAATGGAAACCATTTCCAACCACAAGTCAGTAGAGGTACCTAGCAGGACATACTGACTCCCGAATGTACATAAAGATCATATCGGCTGAACCTAGATACATTCAACATGCTAATCCCTTTGCCTCACGATACCAGTCAAGCTCAAGGCGGGATACGTGCCATCCTTGTGATAGCTCGACCATTCACTCGATGAAATAGTGGATTCATTCCGTGACTAACTTTTAGTCACTGTGATTAACCTTTAATCACCTTGGCATGGCCATGCACTTTCAAATCCAACTATCTCGAGGGGCCCAGAGATATCTCTCCTGTTATTAAGGAGGGGCAAATCCCATCTTGATCTGCGCACATCCCATTCTATGTTTCATTATGTACCCGAATACTACTTTTATGACTACCCAATTACAGAGTAGCGTTTGGTAGTCTCAAAGTACACAACTACGCATAGTGAGAAACAATGGCGATCTTAGGTCTAAGGATCTAGCAGGTGTATCACTCAAGACCAACTGATGGCACATATGAAAATAACAATCCCAGTAGTGTCTCGGAGTGGGTCAATCCAACACCATGTTCACTAACATGTGTTCACATTATTAATTCGATATCTCCATATCTATGATCCGTGAAACGTGATCATCAATTAATACATGTGCTAGTCTATATGCAATCATTATCTCATATAATGATATAGACTAGGGATCATCTAGAGTAATATTACTTTTAACAAAGAGTTTCACAAACAAGTCACATACTTGATGATCAATGTAAATAATGATTACTCATATAAAAATTTATTTAATAGTACATAAACATAGCTGTGATACAAGTCTCCCACTACACACTATGATTACTTATGTAAGTATCTAATACCCATAGATCTCGTGTGTGCCTCATGCTTTGATTGTGGAAGAGGCTTTGTCAACGGATCTGCAACATTCAAATCCGTGTGCACCTTGCATATCTTTACATCACCTCGGTCGATGATTTCTCGAATGAGGTGATAGCGTCGTAGTATGTGTTTGGATCGTTTGTGTGATCTAGGCTCCTTTTCCTGTGCGATGGCTCCACTCTTTTCACAATAGAGATCTACAGGACTGGACGCGCTAGGAACAACACCCAACTCAGAAACAAATTTTTTGATCCAAACAGCTTCCTTTGCAGCTTCAGAAGCTGCAACATACTCCGCCTCTCTGTGGTTGAATCTGCTACTGTATCTTGCTTGGAACTTTTCCAGCTCACTATCCCTGCATTGAGGCAGAACACAAATCTGGATTGCGATCTACAATCATCCTTATCAGTTTGGAAGCTAGCATCGGTGTAACCTTTTACAACGAGCTCTTCTTCACCTCCAAACCCTAAGAACACATCCTTAGTTCTTCTCAAGTACTTAAGGATGTTTTTGACAACGGTAATGAGCCTCACCATAATCTGATTGATATCTGCTCGCGATACTTAGAGCATAAGATACATCTGGGCGTGTACATAGCATGGAATACATGATGGATCCAATAGCCAAAGCATAAGGAATTGCTCTCATCCTCTTTTGCTCATCAGGTGTCAAAGGACACTGACTCTTTCTTAGAGTAATGCCATGTGACATTGGCAAGAAACCTTTCTTGGAATCTTCCATATTGAACCGATTCAATATCTTGTCAATATATGTATCTTGGCTTAATCCAATTAGCCTTTTGGATCTATCTCTATAGATCTTTATGCCCAAAATATATGCTGCCTCTCCTAAATCCTTCATTGAGAAACTTTTTCTTAATGAGGATTTAACATCATCAAGCATTGGAATGTCATTTCCGATCAATAATATGTCATCTACATATAGGACCAGAAATACATGTGCGCTCCCACTAAACTTCTGGTAAATACAAGGTTCTTCTACGTTCTTGATGAAACCAAACCCTTTGATTACTTCATCAAAATGCAAATTCCAACTCCGAGATGCTTGCTTTAGTCCATAGATGGACTTTTGAAGCTTGCATATTTTACTAGCATTTTTAGGATCGACAAAACCCTCAGGTTGTGTCATGTACACATCCTGAGTCAGACTTCCATTAAGAAAGGTTGTTTTGACATCCATCTGCCATATTTCATAATCAAAATATGCAGTAATTGCTAGAAGAATCCGGACAGGCTTAAGCATTGCAACGGGTGAGAAAGTTTCATCATAATCAACACCTTGAATTTGTTTGAAACCTTTCGCCACCAATCGCGCTTTATAGATGTGAACATTTCCATCCATATCAGTCTTTTTCTTGAAAATCCATTTACAATCGATAGGTCTCACACCTTCGATTGGATCAACCAAGTTCCAAACTTGATTTTCATGCATGGATCCAATTTCGGATTCCATGGCTCCAAGCCATTTTTCAAAGTCGGGTCCCTCCATTGCTTCTACGTAGGTCGTAGGCTCATTATTATCCAATAATACCATGTCATGCTGCTCCGTGGTTAGAAGCGTTAACCTTTCAGTTGCACGACGTGCCCTCGTAGACCTTTGTGGGGCTGGTGTTTCATTAACTGGTTGCACAACATCTTGTACATCCTGTATAGGATTAGTGGGTGTTGAAACATTTTCAGGTATTTCTTGAATTTCTTCAAGATGCACCTTGCTCTCACTAACTTCTTTTGAGAGAAACTCTTTCTCCAAGAAGACACCATTGCGAGCAGTAAACACTTTACCCTCTGTTTTATTATAAAAATAATATCCTTTGGTTTCCCTAGGATATACCACAAAGACGCATTTGTCTGATTTTGGAGTGAGTTTGTCTGACGTCAAACGTTTGACATAAACATCACATCCCCAAACTTTGAGGAAAGACAATCCGAGACGTTTCCCAGTCCACATCTCATATGGTGTCTTTTCAGCAGACTTAGTTGGGACTCTATTTAGTGTAAACGCAATAGTTTCAAGAGCATAACCCCAAAAGGATAGTGGAAGATCTGCTTGGCTCATCATCGAACTAACCATGTCCAACAAGGTTCGGTTCCTCCGCTCAGATACCCCATTCCATTGAGGCGTTCCAGGTGGAGTCAACTGTGGAACAATTCCACATTGTTTTAAATTATCATAAAATTCATGGCTCAAGTATTCACCCCCACGATCAGATCGTAGAAGTTTAATTGTCTTGCCGAATTGATTCTGTACTTCATTCTGAAATTCTTTGAACTTTTCAAAGGATTCAGACTTGTGCCTCATTAGGTAGACATAACCATATCTACTAAAGTCATTGGTAAATGTGATGAAGTACTAAAAACCACCTCTGGCAATTGAAATCATTGGTCCACATACATCTGTATGTATAAGTCCCAACAAGTCAGTCGCCCTCTTAATTTGACCAGTGAAGGGTGCTTTGGTCATCTTCCCAAGCAAACAAGATTCGCATGTGTCAAGTGATTCAAAATCAAATGAGCTTAGTAAACCATCTTTATGGAGTTTTTCAATGCACTTCTCATTTATATGACCTAAGCGACAATGCCAAATAAAAGTGGGATTTTGATCATTTCGTCGAGCCCTTCTGGTATTAATGTTACAGATAGTTTTATCCTCAAGATCAAGAACATATAATCCATTCACCAATAGACATTGAGCATAGAAAATATTATTGTAATAAATAGAACAACATTTGTTCTTTATTACAATCTCATAACCATCAACTTCTTCTAAACACGAAGAAGAGATAATGTTCTTGCTCAAAGTAGGAACGCAATAACAATTATTCAATTCCAAAATTAATCCTGAGGGTAATGACAAGTGGTAAGTTCCGACAGCTATGACCACAACCTTTGCTCCATTGTCGACACGGACATCCAACTCGCCTTTTGCAAATCTTCTAGTCTCAATTAGACCCTGCAATGATTAGCAAGTGTGAATCATCGATCCTGTATCAAATACCCATGATTCACTAGAAGATAATACAATGTTAATTTCTATAACATTTATACCTGAGGCGGAAGTCTCACTTCCCTTCTTCTTCTTCATATCCTCCAAGTACTTCTTGCAGTTTCTAGACCAGTGCCCCTTACCATGACAGTGAAAGCATTCATCATCAGGAGAAGGGCCAGATTTACCCTTTGGCTTAGACTTTGAGCTTGAGGGCTCATCGGGAACCTTTCCCTTGCCTTTGCCTTTAGGATGCGTCACACACTTCCTCTTTTTATTCTCCTTTTGTACCATCATCACATGAGTAGCGTTTTTCTTAATGCTTTCTTCGGCTGTTTTAAGCATCCCATGCAATTCAGCCAAAGTTTTCTCCATGCCATTCATTTGAAAATTCAATATGAATGGCTCATAGCTCGGTGGGAGCGACTGGAGAACCACGTCAATAGCGAGATCATCCTTGAGTTCAGAACCAAGTTTGCCCAAAGTTTCAATGTAACCAATCATCTTGATTACATGAGGGCTGACCGGGCTACCCTCCGCCAGCTTGCATGAGAACAAGGACTTTGAGATGTTGTATCTCTCAGCCCTTGCTTGATTCTCAAACATTCCACGCAGTCCCTCAATCATAGAATAAGCATTTGTATGCTCATACTATTTTTGCAGATCAGGGGACATAGTGGCGAGCATGAGGCAGCTTACATTAAGCGCATCATCGCAGTGCTTCGTATAAGCTCTACGTGCTGCATTAGTTGCATCAGCTGGGAGGTAATCAGGGTAAGGCTGTAGAAGAACGTACTCGATTTTCTCTTGCCTAAGAATGATTCTCAAGTTGCGGTACCAATCGATAAAGTTAGCTCCATTGAGTTTTTCTTTCTCAAGCACATATCACAAATTGAAACCAGAATTGTTACTAGCAGACATTATCTACAATAGAAAATAAATATGCAAGGTTTAGCACTATGTTATGTACCAATCTTCTATTAACAGTTTAATAAAAGATATCACCACTATATGATCATCGTCTTCCCTCTAACGACATATAGTGATTCAAGATCCATATTCACTAATTCCTAGTGAGCTTTGGCTTCACTGCTAGGAAATTAGTGACATAGGTAAACACTCATTGTTAATCATATCTCTATATGACTCTTGTTTGTTGGGTGACATCCAATGCCCTGGCTCCCAACTCTATGCCATAAAGCCCAAAACCGTTTTGATAGCTTTGTCGAGTAAACCAACACTATGCATGTGAATGTCCAACATTCACCCTACGAATTATGATAGATGATGGTACTTTGCTTTGGCAAACCTACCACACAACGATCAAAACATCATATGTGCAGCTATTGGTAAATGGCATCAAATGCTCAACTTTTGTGAGGGAAGCTATTCTATCATGACAAAACATCCACCATATGAAAAGCATGAAAAGAATAATAATAAATAAACATCACAGGCATATGATCATATCACATTATGAATAGTATGGCCTTTAGAATCATAATAGTCTCCATCGCCATGGTTCCATCAAGATCTGAGCTGTCATGCCTCCCTTCTTGTGGTGATCTCCATCTCCACCATGCTTGAAGACATCTCCATGATAATAAAAGAAGCTAATACAACTAATAGCTACCAAATAAATTACATGAGAGATCAAGCATCACAGGTCGACACGCAGATCGTTATACAATTATGTGACAACCTCAACCCGGTTGTGTTAAATTTGCAACACGCAGGCTGCACGAATTTACACAAAGATAATCACATCACAGTAAGGCCATACCATCCACATCATTCCCTGCAAAAACGAGTTAAGCGTAGAACAATTTTTAGCGTGAAACTATATTATGTAATCGCTATAGCAAACAACAAAACGGTAGATTGATCAAATCAACCAGATCGCATCTATGAAATCACTATGAAAATCTCATCGGATTGATCAAATCAACCCGAATCCAAGCCATTCAGAATGCCTCAATTTTCAATGTGACCGGTTATTCATGAGTAGATCGTGACTCATGACCGTGGTCTGTTGGCTCAATCTGTTAGCTATGTGCACGATTAGTCCCGATGGTGATTCCAGCCGGTAGGGACAGGTTGCGCACACAGCAGAGAAGGAGCACAAACTGACCCTTTAGTCATTAGGGGTGGACATTCGGTTAACCGACGAAATTCGGTTTATCGGTTTTTTTTTAATTTCGGTTTTTGAAAAACAAAAACCGAAATTTGTAGCAGAAAAGAGAAAACCGGGCCACCGGTTAACCGACAAATTCAGTTCGTTTTTCGGTTAACCGGAAAAACCGAACTCCAAGGTACATCTCGGCGTCGTCACTAGCCATCGCGGGGCTTGGGCACGGTGAGCGGCGACTTGCCCTGGCCCGCTGCGAGGAGGGTGGCGGGGCGCAGGCGCGGGCGCGCTGGTGCTGGCGCGACGAGTCAGCGCTTGCAAGCGGGGCGCGGCCGCGCGGGCGAGCGGGCGCGGGACAACTCGGGGTGGAGACAGAGGTCGAGGGGCGAAGGCGGGCGAGGGCCGATGGGCGACGGAGGTCGAGGGCGGAGGGCCGAGCGGCGATGGCGGCGTTGCGTCCGCGCAGGCGTCGGGCGGCGGCGCGGCACGGGCTAGGGTTCGCGAATCGGGAGCGTCGCTGGAGCCGGGATCGGGAATGGAAGAAGTCGGGATTCGGGAAGAGTCTGGAACGTGGAGACTGAAGAGACGAGCGGCTTCGGTGGGCTGCTGGGCCGTAGAGCACTAGTGGGCCGAACACATACTGATGTACATACTTAATTCGGTTCACCCGGTTAACTGAGAAAAAAAACCGAAAACCAGGAAATAATTCGGTTTTCGCAATATAGCAACCGAAATTACATCCGGTTTAATCGGCTCAGGTGTATTCGGTTTCGGTTCTGGTTATTTCGGTTCGGCTATTCGGTTTATGGTTTTTTGCCCACCCCTATTAGTCATATACGATCACAATCTACTCTAACCAATTCCAAACCCCAAAAACCGTGCGATAAAATTCATCGTATGAATATGTCTGTAGTAGATCCCATCTACTAATAAGATCTA
Source organism: Tuctoria greenei (assembly GCA_036927565.1). Taxonomy (NCBI): domain Eukaryota; kingdom Viridiplantae; phylum Streptophyta; class Magnoliopsida; order Poales; family Poaceae; genus Tuctoria; species Tuctoria greenei. The sequence continues at coordinate 154,735,029 of JAYESD010000009.1, read as the reverse complement.
GACCAGAAACTACGCAAGTCGGCTCTGATGCCACTGTTAGTAATCGGCGGTACGCTACTCTAGCAACTCTACCGCATCACCTAGGAAACATGCGAGTACAGAGGTCATAGATCGTTACCACTAGACGCGCAGCGCAGCGGAACGTAGATGTGCGTCGGTGCAGGGGAGGTAGACGATCTCGTTCGTCTCCTCCTCGTCCTCGTCACGGCAGCAGGTAGTCGATCACGATCGTCGTAGCCGATCAGTGCAGCAGTAGCAGCAGCGCCTCCACGGAGTCCACACGTACGGAGAGGAACGCCGTGCGCTGGTGTGCTAGCACCGCGCGCGCCGCAAGGGGCTCGGCGTGAGGCCTTCGAGGGGTGGCGACTAGGGCTGTCACGTGGTGGGATGATTAGCCCCTAACCCTACCTCTCATGTTTATAGGCGTACTAATGGGCTTTTAGGTCGTAGGCCCATTAGTACCTAATTGCTTATGGATCAAATATCCAATAGACCTTAAACCGAATTATTATGATTGCCTCTTGGGCACATCACCAACAATGTTCATGGAGAGGGTTCACAAATTTTTCGTTGAGCTGTAGTTAGGTAGCAATATCACTGGATGTCTCTGTATCAGTCTACCTGAACACGTTCAAACATAGTATCATTCTGAGAGTCCAGTTGTGATTTGTGTCTGTCAAATGGCTTGAAGCAGCGCTCTAATCCTGCTTACGCAGATGTTCGTACAGAGGATCACTACAGGAAAAGCGATCATTTGCAACGGTTGAGTTTATTTGCGACGGCCAGTCGTTGCAAATAGATTAAATTGCGACGGCCCGCCTCTGGCCGTCGCAAATAAGTTGGCCGTCGCGAATAAGAGCTTATTTACGACGGCTTCCGGACTGGCCGTCGCAAATAAGCGGTTATTTGCGACGGCCAACCCTAGGACCGTCGCAAATAACGGAGCCGTCGCAAATAAACCCTTATTTGCGACGGCCGGTTAAAGGACCGTCGCAAATAGGATTTAATTGCGACGGCCGTAAGTCCAGGCCGTCGCAATTAATACGGCCGTCGCAAATTAGGCCTTATATCGGGACGCTCCGCCCCGACCCTTCATTTTCCTCAACACCCCGCCGCCGCGCCCCCGCCACCGCCGCCGCGCCCCCGCCGCCGCGGCCCCGACTCCGCCGCCCTCGGCCCCGCCTCCGCGCCCCCGCCGCCGCCGCCGCGCCCCCGGCCGCCGCGCCGCGCTCCCGCCGCCGCGCCCCCGGCTCCGCCGCCGGCCCGCCGCCCTCGGCTCCGCCTCCGCGCCCGCCGCCCTCGGCCCCGCCTCCGCGCCCGCCGCCCTTGGCCCCGCCTCCGCGTCCGCCTCTGCGCCCGCCGCCCTTGGCCCCCACCGGCGTCGCCTCCGGCCCGCCTGCCTCCGCCTCCGGCCCGCCGCGCCACCGGCGTCGCCGCTGCCGGCCCGGACCGCTGCGCCCCCGACCGGACCGCCGCGCCCCGACCTTGAGGTCAGTGCTACTCCCCCCTGTTTTAGGGTTTTTTTTTCAGATGTAGCTAGCAATTTTGTTAAGAGGTAGTAGAAATTAGCTATAGTAGCTTAGAATAGCTTGTATAGTTTATTTAAGGATTGAATCACTTAATTATAGAAGATGTAATAAAAAGGGCATTTGCTAGTGCAGTTTTATGCATACGGCGAAAGAACTTGAGTGTGTGTATGTATGGGAACGATGCCATGTAATAGGCCCCCGGCCCCCCGCCGCCCCTGTGCCCCCGGCCCCGCCGCACCCTCGCCATCGGCCCGCCGCGCCCCGACCCCGCCGCCCCCAGCGCGCCCACCGCCCCGAGCCCCCCGCCGCCCCTGCGCCCCCGGCCCCGCCGCACCCTCGCCATCGGCCTGCCGCGCCCCGACCCCGCCGCCCCCAGCGCGCCCACCGCCCCCAGCCCCCCGCCGCCCCTGCGCCCCCTGCCCGCCGGCCCTGCCGCTAGCCGCTAGCCGCGCCCCCGAGCCGTCGCAATTTAACTGGCCGTCGCAAATAATTGCCTTCATATGGATTGTTCAATCTTCGAATGATTGTTGATCGAATGAGTAGAAATTGTTGCTCGATCTTGATGTTAATTATGCTTAGTTGTTAATGATGTTGGTTATGCAAATTTGTTGATAATGTTATTGATTATGTAGATGTTAAGCATGCTTATGTTTTGCTTTAGTATTCTTAATGTTTATGTTCATTACTGCTTATCGTTATTGAATTAAGTTATTAAATGTTCAAATTTTGATTAATTGTTATGTTTCTTTTAGCATGTTCAATATTCTTTATATATATATATATATATATATATATATATATATATAAGCGGGTTAAAACGATAATGTATCAGAAGAAATATCAAAAGAGAGAGGAGATATTCTACGCCATATCGCCTGCGGCGAGCATGACAGCGGAGGAGAGGCCCGCAGCGGAGGACGGCCCTGACTATGAAACTTTCAACTCTGACCCACTTTTCTCCTCACTCTCGTTCTCTTTCCTCATTCGTAAATGATTTATAAATGAACATGAGCAACGTAACCTATAGCAATTGATTACCCGTTTCGGATCGGCACGTCTCACATGCCATTGGCATGTGAGACGTGCAGGTTCGGAATTGTCCCTTTTTGGACAGCCTCGGAGTGACCGAGGGGGCGTGGCTTGTGACGAGACGTGGGTCTGGATTTGGACGAGATTTCGGTGGCGTAACCCTGTTGTTCTCTGCTGCACCATTTTTGGGCGTGCAGTGGAGAACAGCGGGGTTATGCTGCCGAAATTTCGTTCGAATCCGGATCACGCGTCTCGTCATGAGCACGCTCCGCTCGGTCACTCTTGGGTGGGTTTAGGATCTATCTGCCTAGGTTGTAGGGCCGTGACATAACACAACAATACATTAACGACAATTTCTTTCGCATTAAACTGCAGAGTCAAACATGGGTGAAGACCGCAGTTGGATGTATACTGGCTGGAAGAGCAGAAATGGTGGTCACTCCGATGAGTGGTTTATCAAGTTAGATCAATTTTTGGATCGAGCATTTTCGTTGTCAACGGAAGATATGGTGCGGTGCCCATGTACAAAATGCCGAAACACTAAGTTTTTGAGAAGATTGGAGCTTTCGTTTCACTTATGTCGAAACGGTTTCACTTATGTCGAAACGGATTTCGATTGGGAACATCAACCGATCGATCCTCAAGCCGCGTATGCAACCGGTGGTGGAAAAGCACACGGAAGGTGAGTTTGCAAGTCATTTTATCGTTTTCAATTCAAAGTATTCAAGATATTTTAATTTCATATTACTGACTCTCTTTTTTATAGGATCGCCATATTCGACGGAGTTGTCGACTCGAGGGCGGGTAGACCTGCGAGAGGCAGCTCCACGCAGGCTTCGGGTACGGGAGGTCGCCGCTCGCAGAGGGACATTGAGATGCAGTCCCTCCGAGAAACTGTAGAAGAAAATGAAAGGCGACATGAGGAGGAAAGGAGGGCGATGGAGGCCACGATCCAAACCCAGGCAGCAGCGTTGGCGCATATGCGGGAAGCAATGGAGGTAACAATCTAAAAATTAAAATTCTCATTAATTCAGCTTAAATGACTTACTAATAGGTAGCATTTAATGTTTGCAATGACAGGCCATCGCTCGGGCGCAGGGTCTGGGAATCCAGCTACCGGTACTACCACCGGTCCTCCCAGGCGATCCTTCTTCAGCGGGTCAGGTAAGTCTCTATGTAATCCTTCTTCTCCAGCGTAATAAGATTGAGATAGATGAAAGAGACAGATAGTTAGATAGAAGAAAATGATTGAGATAGAAGAAAGAAAGAGATAGAAGAAAGGGAGATAGAAGAAAGAGTGAAAGATAGATAGAGTAGGATGGGAATGAAGAGAGAGTAAGATGTAGATGGAGATAGAGAGAGGGGAAGATAGAGGGAGGGAGATGTAGATGGAGATAGAGGGAGGAAGATAGAAGGAAAAGGATAGCAATAGAGAGATAGAGTGAGCAAGAAAGATAGAGTGAGAGACAAAGAGAGAAATGAAAAGAGAGAGGAAGAGAGGGTGATCTAGATGAAGATAGAGGGAGAGGGAGGGAGAGAGATGTTGATGCATTTATATTCTAACTCTAAGTTTTATTAATTGCAGGGATCCGTGACGGCTGCACAAACGCCGTCGCCTTCGCTACCGCCGCCTGGATTGAGGCGCGACGACGACGACTTCGACTTCGGAGGTGGCTTCGGAGGTTAGATGGGCGAGTGAGCCCTTTTATTTACTTTGTTGATGACGATGTGAGATGTATCGGAATTTTAGTTTGTGATTGTGATAATGTTTGTGTATGCTGTGTATATACTGTGTATATTGTCTATATTGTGTTTGTTGTGATTCTGGCCATCGAGCCGGGTAGTGTTTTCTGTTTTTTAAAAAAAATAAAAAACCTTATTTGCGACGGCTTTTTATACAGTACCGTCGCAAATAAGGGTACAAGCCGTCGCAATTAAACCACAGTTATTTGCGACGGCCTGGCCGTCGCAAATAAGAATTAATTGCGACGGCCTGGCCGTCGCAAATAAGGTCGTGGGTCCCGGAGGAGGACACGTGGGCCCTGCCCTCTGAACTTATTTGCGACGGCCTGGCCGTCGCAAATAGAGGCCTTAATTGCGACGGCTATGCCGTCGCAAATAAGCTTTAATTGCGACGGCCCAGCCGTCGCAAATAAGATGGCGGGGCCCACCAGCCCGCAGCAACAACTTGCGACGGCCTCTCCTAGCCGTCGCAAATAAGTTTATTTGCGACGGTGGCCGTCGCAAATAAGCTTATTTGCGACGACATATTGCGACGGCCGAAAGCCGTCGCAAATAAAGAAAGCCGTCGCAAATAGCTTATTTGCGACGGCATCTGGCTTATTTGCGACGGCTTCGGCCGTCGCAAATCGTCGGGATTCCTGTAGTGGATGTGATCTTCGGTTGTTACAAGATTGGAGTCCGGTGCAGCCACGACACGAGGCTATTACAGGATAAGGACGATCATCAACCGAAGATTCCTAATAGATATCTTCTAGAATATATGCTAAAGATAAACAGACTCGAAGATAGACTACATAGATTATCAATGACTCGGTCCACCAGAACCGATCACCTCAGTATACCAGAACGTTCATAACTGTTTCTGACTTTATCTTCTAACACCTCTCCTCAATCTCAACATATCTAACTCATGTTGAGATTGTTTCTAAATTCAAGCATTTTATTGACTGGTAGCACCTTAGTAAAGCCATCAACCACTTGATCTTTTGTTGATATAAACCGGAATTGAAGAAGTTTTCTTGCAACTCTTTCTTTCACAAAGTGGTAATCAATCTCTATGTGTTTTGTTCGAGCATAAAATACTGGATTTGCTGTCATCTAAGTTGCTCCTAAATTGTCACACCACACACATGATGTTTCTTGTTGTGTAATGCCAAGTTCTTTTAAAATTGTCTCTACCCAAATTACTTCTTCGGTTGCATTGGCTAGAAACTTGTATTCAGCCTCCGTGTTGGATCAAACTGTAACTTGTTTTCTGGCACTCCACCAAACTAGGTTAGAACCAAAAAAATAGCAAAACCTTCTGTTGATCTTCTATTATCTGGACATCCTGCCCAGTCTGCATCTGAAAAAGCGTTGACTTGAAAAGATGTATCTCTCAAGAACTTTATGCCAACATCAATTGTCCCTTTAATATATCTTTAGAATTCTTTTTACTGCTACCATATGATCATTAGTAGGAGAATGAAGGAACTGACACAGAAGGCTAGTCAGGCCTTGTGAGAGTAAGGTATTGCAAAGCACTAACAAGACTTCTATATTTTGTTGCTTCTTTGGCATCAAGTTTCATTCCCTCAAATGCAGAGTATTTTTTTGAGATGGATAGAGGCGTGCTTACCGGTTTGTAGTGCTGCATCCCGGCCTTTTTAACGATCTCACTCGTATACTTCTTTTGATTCATCAGAATACCATTGTGCACCGGTGAGACTTCCATACCGAGGAAGTAATGAAGTGTGCCAAGATCCTTGAGAGCAAAGTCCTTGTGCAAATCTGTCAACATCGACTCAATAGCTTGATTAGTAGAACCAGCCACCACTATGTCATTGACATATATAAGCAAGTATATAGTGACTCCCTCATTATGATAAATAAAAAGAGAGGTGTCACCTTTGGAAGCAACAAACCCGAGCTGAATCAACCTGGAACTCAGTCTAGCATACCATGCACAAGGTGCTTGTTTTAGCCCATAAATTGCCTTATCCAACTTACACATATGATTAGGAAAAAGTTTATTCTCATAACCCGACGGTTGAAAGTTCCATGGAGAAAAGCATTTTGCATGTCAAGTTGTCTTAGACACCAACCTCTTGAGATAGCAATTGATAACACTATACGAATTTTAGTTGCTTTAACAACGGGGTTAAAGGTGTCCTCATAGTCAATGCTATACCTTTAATTGAATCCTTTTGTAACTAATCTGGCTTTATATCTATCAATAGTGCCATCTGCATGCCTCTTGATTTTCTAAAATCATTATGAATCAAACACATTGCTCAAACCTTTTCTTTTGGAACTAAATGCCAGGTTTTATTTTTCTCTAGCGCCTGGAATTCCACATCTATAGCCTTTTTCCATTTCTTGTCTTCCAAAGCTTGTTGCAAACACTACAGGAAACGCTAACACTTACGTCGGCCAACTTAATTTACGCCGGCTGGCCGACGTAAATAAACTAACTTACGTCGTCCAGAAAAAACCGACGTAAGTTAACTAACTTACGTCGGCGGCCGACGTGAGTAAGTAGACTGACAACAATAAATGTAAACTTACGTCGGCCTGGACAACTAGCCGACGTGAATAAAGCAGCCGACGTAAGTAAGTCTTAACTTACGTCAACTGGAAGAATGGCCGACGTAAGTTACATAGGCCGATGTCATTTAACTATTTAGCCGACGTAAGTTAAGTATTTTAACCTACCCCACACGCCTTCTCTTTTCCCTTCCTTACCCGCGCGCTGCTTTGCTTCAACCGCCGCCGCTTTGCTTCAACCTGTCGCCGCCGCCGCCGTCCGTCGCCGCCGCCAGGTATACTCCTTCCCTCCCCTCCTCCCCTCCCCTGCCCTCCCCGACCGCCGGCCCGGCCCCCCGCCCCCTCCTCGAGCACCGCCCCGCCCTCCCCGGCCGACCGCCGCCGTCCGACCCTCCCTTCCCCTCCCCCTCCCCCTCCACCTCCCCTCCCCCTCCTCCTCCACCTCCCCTCCCAGGCCCCCCTCCCCCTCCCCTCCCCGGCCGAGCGCCGCCCCCCTCCCCCTCCCCTCCCCGCCCCCCTCCCCCTCCACCTCCCATCCCCGGCCCCCTCCCCCTACCCTCCCTGGCCGAGCGCTGCCCCACCTCCCCCTCCCCTCCCCAGCCCCCTCCCCTCCCCTGCAGAGGTCCCCCCACCCCCCTCCCCTCCCCAAGCCCCCCCTCCCCTCCACAGACCCCCCACCCCCTCGCCGAGCCCCCCCTCCCCTCCACAGACCCCCCACCCCCCACCCCCCTCCACAGACCCCCCTCCCCTCTATTGAAATTTGAATTTAATTGAATTGCATTGTTTAAATTTGAATTGATCAAATTTGAAATTAAATTGAATTGTTTAAATTATGCTTAAATTGCTTAATTGTTTATTTAATTATGCTTAATTAGTTAATTTGCTTACTTTAGATTATGTTTATTTAATTATGCTTAAGTGGTTAAGTTGCTTAATTTGCTTAGTGTAGATTATGCTTAATTAGTGTAGTGTAGATTATGCTTAATTGGTTTATGTCAAGGGCGGCGTCGTGGGCGGCCGGCTGTCGGGGCACTTAGGTTCTGTCGTGGCTATAGATGGCCAATGGGCTGTGCCGGGCCGGCCCCGCCCGAGCCCGGACGGTCTCATGCATGAAAACATTAGGCCCAGCGCGGCCCGCAAATTTACCATGTCGGGCCAGGCCGGCACGACGGGCCATAAGCCAAGGCCAAGCACGACAGATCCCATATTCCCCTGTCTGGCCATGTCGGTCCCGTTCGCGGGCCGAATGTGTCGTGCCGGCCCGAAGCCTGGCCGAGCCGTGTTATATATGTAGCGTATATACAGCCCATTGAGCCCAACCCTAGCATATATAGGCAGTGTGGGTCACGATCGTGACCCGTGACTGGTTACTTGAGGTGAATCGTTAGGGTTAAGTGTATATGGGTTGGGCGGCCCATTACTAACCCTAAAAGTCTGTAGCTAGGTATCTCTTAGCCGCAAGACCCCCCGTACGTTCACATCGCGCGTGTTTCTGAGTATGTATAAGTCCATAAAAACTCCAAAAACGTATGTTGAGAGTATTTGTCCTTGACTCGCAAGATCTGTAAGACAACAGGTTTCTGAGCAAACCAGTTGCCCCCCTTTGTACTTTAAGAACTGCAATGGATATGGGGGTGTAGTGTTAAATATGCGGTGTTATGCTGCCAAAATTTCGTGATTTCTAAGAAGGATGATAATCAAACATTGATGAATTGTTAGGGTTAAGTGACCAACCCAGATGGGCACGACATGCAATAAGTGTGATCGTGCCGTGTAGATCATTGTAGTTGTGGCCTCCTCCATAGCTTCTTCACCAACAGTTTTGTCGTCTCGCCGGGGTCCTCGCCTCGCCTCCTCTGGATGAGAGTCTAGGAGTCGTCCCTCGTTGGGCTCGCCTCGCATCCTCATAGATTCGGGGAAGATTCGGGCTGGGCATTGCAGATGGCGGGCGGCGGCCGGTGACTCAATACGAGCCGAGGGCGGCCGAGTGGGGTCTGAGGTCAAGCCCGAGCATGGCCCGTGTAGGGCTTCGAACTGGCACAGACCCAGTTTACTATCTCTCTCATTATTTCCTCGATCATGCGTAAATTAATGAGAAACTAACGGTATTTTTCTGGCTATTAATTGCAGAGTCAAACATGGGCGAAGATTGTAGTTGGATGTACATTGATTGGAAGAGCAGAACTGGAGGTCACTCAGATGAGTGGTACGCCAAGACAGAAGCTTTTGTGGAACGAGCTTTTTCGTTGTCAAATAGCGATAAGGCGCGGTGCCCATGTACGAAATGTCGAAAAGGAACGTTTTTGGACAAAGTGGAACTTACGATGCACTTGTGTCAAAACGGTTATGTGTCACATTATGAGTTGTGGAACTTCCACGGCGAGACAACTTCTCAAGCTGTACAAGAAGTGGAAGCGGACAATGATGATGCCACAGAGGTTGATATGATGGATGAGATGCTGGAAGCTATACGACCAGATCTTACAGAAGATCCTCAAACAACAGAGGTTAAAGAGTTCTTCAAACGTCTCAAAGATTCAGAAGAGGCACTACATGGACACACTAAAATGTCAATCCTCAATTTTGTGACTAGACTTATGGCAATTAAGCCTAAGTTCTTCTTTTCTAACAATTGTTACAACATGCTCATCGATTTGTTCAAAGATACCCTTCCACAACCCAACAAAGTGCCTAAAGATATGTACAACTCAAAGAAAATTCTTTCCGGTCTCGGTATGAAGCACGAGAAGATTGATGTGTGTCCAGAAAACTGCATGCTTTTTTGGAGAGAGCATGTCTATGAGAAAAAATGTTTGAAATGTGGTCAACCTAGGTTTTTCAAAGTTTTTAATAACGATGGTAATATTGTGACGATGGAAGTCGCACGTAAGCAGCTTCGTTACTTACCTGTGACACCGAGGTTGAAGCGGTTGTTCCTTTCAAAAAAAAAAAGGCCAGACACATGAGATGGCACAAAGAAGGTGAGCGTGAGAACAATGGAGTCATGACGCACCCGTCCGATGGTGAGGCATGGAAGGCGCTGGACCGGTTTGACCCAGAATTCGCTCGTGAAGCGAGAAATGTTTGCATCGGGTTGGCGACAGATGGGTCCATGCCGTTCAGCTCAAACGCCGCACTATACTCCTGTTGGCCTGTCATTTAGTATAATCTTCCACCGGCTTTTTGCATGAAGAATGAGTTTATGTTTCTTAGCCTCATTGTACCTGGGTCAGATCATCCTGGGTCACGTCTCAACGTGATGTTGAAACCGTTGATCGAAGAGTTGAAAATGTTGTGGACAGGAGTCGAAGCGTACGACTGTTACAAGAAGCAGAAATTCAACCTTCGAGCTGCTTATTTGTGTTCTGTTCATGATTTTCTGGCATAAGCATTTTTTCTGGATGGAGCACTCATGGTCGGTTGACGTGTCCGATATGTGCCTCGGATACCGATTGCTTTCGACTTACCCATGGAGGCAAGATATCTTACTTCGATTGTCATGGACGTTGGCTACCTCCAAATCACTTGTTTAGACAACAAAGGAATGTCTTAAGAAAGAACACCGTTGTCACTAAAGGACCACCGAAACGTCTTACCAGGTCAGAAATATCTGATATGTTGGACAAATTGGTGCCATATGAATGTCGTCCTGGATATTTTGAAGGTTACGGAGACAAACACAATTGTACTCACATATGTGGACTTTGAGAGCTACCGTATGTGAAGTCGTTGATTCTAAGGCACAACATTGATGTTATGCATCAAGAGCGTAACATGGCTGAATGTATCATAAGCACATGCATGGACATGACGGGCAAAACAAAAGACAATTTAAAGGCTCGAAAGGATCTTGCCGAGCTTTGTGACCATCAAACTCTTGAGCTCTCCAAAAATGGTGGTAAACCACGCACTCCTTTCTGTCTTCGACCTAAAGAAAAAAAGTTCTCGAATGGTTGCAAAGGTTGAAATTCCCAGATGGTTATGCAGCTAGTCTGAGACGAGCCGTGGATGTGAAAATAGAAAAGCTCATTGGGTTGAAGAGTCATGATTATCACATAATCATGGAAAGACTTCTGCCTGTTATGTTTCGAGGCTATTTTGATGATGCAATGTGGAAGGTGTTAGCCGAGCTTAGCCACTTCTATAGGCAACTCTGTGCTAAAGAAATCACGCCAGAGATGATGACTAAATTGGAAAAGGAGATTCCAGTACTTTTGTGTAAGATGGAAAAAAATTTTCCTCCAGGATTTTTCAATCCAATGCAACATCTCTTAATTCATCTAACATTTGAAGCGAAAGTGGGCGGTCCCGTGCAATATAGGTGGATGTATCATATTGAAAGATCACTTAGATATCTGAAACCAATGGTTGGTAACAGGGCAAGGTTTGCAAGTTGCATCACCGAAGCTTTTACTCTTAAGGAAGTAGGATACTTCTCAAGTGTTTACTTTGCAAAGGAACACAATGTTAATACTTCGGTAATGCGGTACAATATGGATGAGCAACCTCCTTGTAGCGATCTCTCCATTTTTGCAACAAGAGGCACTACTGTTGGTAGTTACACTTCCTACGATGTTAGCAAAAAAGGAAGGCGTGCTGCTTACTTCTACATGTACGCTAATATGAAAGAAATGAATGAATATTTCAAGTAAATGTTTCTTCTACACTTATGCTTTTCACCATCTTTTCCGACATATGTATTCTAAAAGGTTCTCTTTTTCGTGTAGTATGTTTGACAAGAAAAATTGGAGACATAGACATCAACCCACGAGCAAGCAAATAGAACATATTCGACGGGAAGGAATAAACGGGGGATCTAATTTTCTCTCCTGGTTTCAAGATCATGTAACATTTTCTCGATAACTAATAAATGTTAACAATGTTTTCTTATAACTTAAGAATGCTTACATTTTCTAATAACTCCATATCTTGGACAGTGCCAAAAAGATGCCAACGTCCATGAAGATTTGCGACAACTATCCCGTGGAGTGGTTAATGTTAGAAGCTGTTGTCGATATGACGTCAACAGCTTTCGATTCCGTACAACTCAATTTGAATCTCTTCGTCCTCTCACGGCAACATGTAATACCGGAGTTGTGATGAGGGCAATCGATTCGCAAGATCATGAAACGCAGTACTACATGATTATTAAAAAAAATCCTTGAATTCACTTTTGTCGCAAACAAGACAATTCGAGCGGTATTCTTTGACTGCGAATGGTTTGATTCCATTCGTGGAATTTGAGTAAACGAATTTGGCATGGTCGAAGTAAAACATAAAGAACGGTTGAAAGGATTTGATTCATTAGTTCTTGCACACCAAGTAGAGCAAGTGTACTATCTACCTTATCCATGCAATAAATTCAAAGCTTGGTGGGTGATACATAAGGTGAATCCTCGTGAGCGGTTATACGCTCCAGGAGATGATGATTACCACGATGAAGCTAAGGTTGATTGTGTCTACCAAGAGAAAGAGTTGCCAGACTCCTTCTCAGTCGAGCCCAATGTAAGACTCGATGACTTAGTTGGAGACGCTCAAGATATCGAGACTGGCACAAAAGCAGAAATAGAATCTGAATCAGAAACTGAAGATATCGATGACATAGTTGAACCTGCTGATTTGCGCAAACGAAAATGATATGCGGAAGAAGAAGATCGATGGGCTGGTTTAAGGAATAGGGTCCATGATCGTGATGTTGATGAATTTTGAAGTAACATTTTATTCAATAATTTAACATTAATTTTGTATATTATCTTTGCATATTAATCATTTATTCCTTGCAACAAGATGTCGTCAAAGGGGAAGGGGAAGGGGAAGGGGAAGCCAGTGAGAGGGTTTGAGCCGCCACGAGACCCTTGCTCAGGGACCTCGTTACCTTCGAGTCGACGTTCCCTCTTTCTGGCGCACGCTCCACCCTCAGCTGTCGTGTGCTTTCAGCGGACGAAGATAAATTTTAGTTTACAATAAAGTTATTTTAAAAATTGCAGTTGTTAATAATTATTTATTGTCAATCTTTTCCTTTTGTGCAGTCTGACTCGGAGACTTCTGAGTCCGAGTCAGAGTTAGAGGCTAGGGGGCCGCTACAGGAGTCCGAGTCAGAGGCTAGGGGGCCACTACAGGAGCCCTCTAGCGCTAGCCTCCCTTCGGAGCCGGCTAGCGCTAGCCTCCCTGTGGAGTCGGCTACCACTAGCCTTCCTTTGGACTCTGGTGGTTCCTCAGAGCTTTCAAGGTCACGGGACGCGGTAGCGTCACAGCAGAGGCGACAGAAGAGGAGGACCCACTTTGCGGCTCCTCCTCTGGTTACTACTCAGCGGACCACGATCTGTGCAGTTGGAGACAGGTAAAAACTGTATATAGTATATTAAATATTAGATATTGTTTTCCTTTACTTAATGATTTAATATATTTTGTAGATGTTGGTACGACTTTTCGTTCACGAGGACCAAGAAGCACCACAGGTAGGTTAATAGTGTCCTGGGTGCTATCGTGAAGTTGCACTACCCCGATGTCATTGACGGTTTCCCTGCCCTGTCATGGGTTGACTACGCTCGTGTCTCTCACCTGGTCCATTACACGGTTCAGGGAGTCGTGTGGCATGATTTTATGGTAAGTTTAGCTGTTTCATTTTTTCAACTCGTTTGAATTGTTAATGCATATCACTTAAATATTTGTTTGCTTAAAGCTGAGGTACCAAGTAGAGGAACCGGACATGGAGGACCACACAAGACGCGTGTTCCATTAGAACGCTCGGAAGCTCACGACGGCGGCGTTGTCGTACGCCCGGATTCAGGCCGTCAACGCATACTACAAGCAGCACCCCCGGGAGCAGGAGCAGGAGCAGCAAAGGGGTGTATTTAGGAAGGACACCGACTCGTACTTGACAGGGGAGCAGTACGCGGAGGTAAGTTTTTAATATTGTTAAATATTTACAATATCTACGTATGTTAACAGTGTTGATGAAAAATGAAATATGTGCAGTTTAGTATTTTCTGGTTACAGAGTAACATCGAGGCGTACTTAGCTCTCTGTCGGTATTGGGCTAGCGACGCTTTCAGCAATAAGTGCACAAAGGCTAGACAGTGCTGCATGGGGTCTGAGGGCAAGCACAACTATGGCGGCGACGGCTACTTGCGTTTGGCTAAACACATGGTAAGTACCTTTTCAATTTATTTATGTGTTCCTAATATATTATTTATCTCACTAACACGTACAGGAGCGAGAGATGGGTCAGGAGCCGACCCCGACCCAGGTTTGGAAGAGAGGTCACAAGGGAAGTGGCCCTTCTCAGCCAGGACAGTGTAGTCAGGTCGCAGCCGATCGACTGGTAAATTTTCGAAATTCATCAATTTCATTATAACTAATACTATTATTGACTTGCTTACAAGATTTATTTGATTTGTAGGCAAAGTACGCGCAGGAGGTCGTGAAGATACACGGTGCGGATTACGATTGGGAAAGCGCGCCGATCGACCCCCAAGCCGCGTACGCAAGCGGAGGCGAGAAGGCCCACCGACGGTTAGTTGTTCATGTGTTTCATTTCTTTTTCAATTAATCTTCTTCTACTTAGTGTTTTCATTCTTTTGCAGGTTTGCCATTTTTGATGGAGTTGTCGACTCGAGGTCGACGCGACCTTTGACAGGCGCTTTATCGTCGCAGGATTCGTCCGTTGGGACCAGTGGTCGTCTCTTGCAGACCCAGCTGGAGCTCCAGGCCATGAAGGAGACGCTGACACAAACCCAGGCAGAGCTGGAGAGGATGAGAGCGGAGGCAAGGGAGGAGCAGCAGAGGACAGCCTTAATGATGGCCCAGATGCAAGCAGCAGTGGAAGTAAGTAATTTAAAGTAACGTAGTTAAATTTCACAGCACTTCAATAACATATATCTTCTAATATTTTGCAGTGGCAGGCTCATGCTCGACACAGCGGTCAGGATATCGAGATTCCTACGCTTCCGCCGCAGCAGACACTAGAGCAGGTGATAAACTCTCTCTTTAATATTATTGTATCCATTTTAGTATTTTACATAGAGAGATAAGGAGGTAGAACATAGAGGTAGATCTTGATGACTTGTTAGATATTGATTCCTATAGTGGTGAGGAAGTTAAGTGTAATCAAGCTTTAGTAGTTTTTGACCATGGCAGAAATGAGTACTATATAGTTAATAAGTTGTCAGTGCTTCCAGTTAACAAAGGGCTAGTGGTTCATAAGCTTGACCTGTTACCTAAAGTCTCCAACTCTGATACCTGCTAGTTTGCTATTTATATATGCAACATTACTTCATTTGAAACTACAACATGCTTCCTTCTTTTGTCATTGATGTTCTTGGACTCTGATGTTATCACTGAGTTGACATTGATGCTTACTAGTGATTATGTTTCTTTTGCAGGGTTCAGGAATAGGCCAAGAAGATCCCGGAGGCAGTGGAGGGGCTAGCGTGTAGCCCGGTGGATGTTTTATTGTTGTTGATGTTTTGGAACTTAATTTGCAACTGTTTTATGTTTTGTATATTTGTTCTGTGTATCTGTATATCTGTTATGTGTTCTCTCCATCGAGCGAGGTAGTCAGTTTCTATTTTTTTAAAAAAAAATTCGAAAACTTAACTTACGTCGGCTATGATCGTGTCGACGTAAGTTAGCCCAGTTTGACTTACGTTGGTGTGTCTTGACCGACGTAAGTTAAGTCACTTAACTTACGTCGGTTTGGGTCAACCGACGTAAGTTACACCACATAACTTACGTCGGCCCGCTGTGGCCGATGTAAGTACTCCAGCCCAGCCCACGGCCCATCCCGATATGTAACTTACGTCGGCTGCCGCAGACCGATGTAATTAAGTAACTTACGTCGGTGGCCGATTAAGTTATCTTAATTACGTCCAAACCGCTACGTCGGCCGGCCACCGACGTAATTAAGAGAAAACCGACGTAATTAAGTAACTTACGTCGGTTTAGGCCTTAATTACGTCGGCCACGGCCGACGTAATTGATCGATATTCCTGTAGTGAAATTCTCCGGTTCTTCTGTCACGGATAGCAAGTATATAAAATCTTCACCAAAATTCTCGGGCTTAGTGATTTTATTCTGGAGTCTTGTTCTCGGTCGCGTAGCTTCTTCTTGCACAGAAGATCGAGCCTCCTCCCCTTAGTCGTGTGCCACACCAGATCCTGTGGCTAGATCGGGAGCACCAGAGAGAGAAGCCTGCCAAGGAGCTGGCGCAGAATATCGTGATGAAGATCCAGGTGCGGCTCCTGCATCCCCCCCCCCCCCCCCCCCCCCCCCCCCCCCCCCCCCGCGCACAGACTCCATAGCGCGTATTAATTCTTGCAGACTCTCGGGCGATTTGTTGGTTGCCTCGTGCACATGCTCCAATGCAGATTCGCACAGTTGGTAAGGCTCAGGTGGTTGGCACGCCTCGCCTGAGGATTCTTCTGCTGTGCTTGTCTGTCCGTCCGGCAGATCAACTCCGGGATCGCCGCCAGGATTGTTTGAGTCTGGTTGATCAGCCTCTTCTGCTGCACACATAAAATCACAGCTATCTTCGCAGATTTGGTTAGAAAAATCCATGGACTCAACCTGGTCATGAGAATCAACATGCGGATTATTTTCTATAGTGCACCCTGTTGGATTAAGCAATGCAGGATGAAGGCGTCTTATCTCCGATTGGAGTTTAGCACCTGCATTTGGAGTTATATTCGTAAAAGGAAAAATGGATTCATCAAAAATTACATCAGGGGACCCTTAAATCTGCCGCTAGCTACATCGAGGCACTTGTATCCTTTATGGAGAGGAGAATATCCCAAGAACACACACCTCTTGGAACAGAAAGCAAGCTTGTGCGAGTTATACGGGCGGAGGTTAGGCCAACACGCACAGTCGAATACTCTAAGGCGTGTGTAGTCAGGGATAATTCCAAGCAATCTTTTAATTAGTGAATCATTTGCTATGACATGAGATGGCATTCTATTTATAAGAAAAGTAGCTATGGCAAAAGCTTTGGACCAAAACTTAAGAGGCATAGCTGCTCGAGCAAGGAGGGAGAGTCCTATGTCAACAATGTTCCTGTGCTTTCGCTCGGCGGCGCCATTTTGCTGATGAGTATGTGGGCAGAATACTAGATGAGTTATGTCGAGCTGAGTGAAAAAGGTGTTCAATTTCACATATTCTCCCCCAGTCCGTTTGGATGGAGAGGATTTTCTTATTAAAGGTGCGCTTGACTAGAGACTAAAATATTCAAAATTTTTGAAACACCTCGGATTTGTCTCTAAGAAGGTAGATCCACGTGAATTACTAAAATCATCAATAAAACTAACATAGTATTTATTCCTTCCAACCGAGACTGGTGCAGGACCCCATACATCAGAGAAGATGAGTTCCAAAGGAGTTTGAAACACACTATTTGACTTAGGAAACAGTAATTGATGACTCTTGCTCTGCTGACATGCATCACAGACTTGATCTATTCTAGACCCAGAGGGGCATGGCAATTTATTATCACTCACTAATTTATTGACCACCGACATAGATGGATGTCCAAACCTATCATGCCATTTATCAAGAGATGGCTTATTGACTGTGAAAGCACACTTTGATGAGGAAGAGTGTTGGATTGAAGGCCACAGATACAAACCCCTTCACATCTGCCGCGCAAAAGTACCTTCTTCGTAGTCTGGTCCTTAACCAAAAAATAATGTGAGTGATATTCTAAGAAAACAGGGTTATCAGTAGTTAACTTGTGGACAGAAACAAGGTTTTTATTGGTAGTAGGAACGTGTAGAATATTTGTGAGATGAAGTGGGCGAACAGGGGTATGCAAAGTAGAATATCCAACTGAGTTGATTCTCATACCTGCGCCACTAGCTGTGTGGACCTTTTAAGATCCGTTGTACTTCTCCTTTGTTGAAAGTTTGTCGAGCTCATTGGTTATGTGGTCTGTTGCTCCAGTGTCAGTGTACCAATTTGTGTCAACACCGTAGCTTGTGGTGGCATTATTTTGCAGATTTCTCTTCGACTGGTTTGAAGTCCCGATCAAACCTCTTATAGCACTTCACCACGGTATGACCAATGTTATCACAGAGTTGACAGACCGACCTTTGATCAGGTGTGCCACGCCCAGAATCTTTCTGTCCTCCGTGCTCATAGCCACCACGACCGCCACGTCCTCCGTCACACTCGCCTCTACCGCGAAAACCGCCACCTCGACCAGCAGCATTAACATTCATCTGGTATTGATTCTGATTATGTCTTTCTAACCTTGCTTCGGTTGCCATAAGCTTAGTGTACAAATCCGTCAAGGAGATTGGATCTGCACGGTTACTGATATTCTCCACCAAGGAGTTATACTCAACATCTAGATCGGTCAGGATATACGAGACCACGTCTTCATCATCTAGTTTCTTTCCCGCCATAGCCATTTCATCAACATATTCGTTCATTTTCGCGAAATATGCCGCTGCAATCAAGTCGCCCTTCCAAGTGCTTGACAGCTTCCCTCGAAGATGCATGACTCACACCCTAGACTGGGACGTGAAACTCTCTTGGATCGCCTTCCACACATCAGCCAATGTTGTGCACATTGCAACTTGAGACAAAACCTCCTTGGACAGGGTTGAGTTGAGGTAACTCAACAGCTGCTGGTCATGAACCATTCAAGTCATGTATGTCGGGTTGACGATCTTCTATGTGGTTTTATCAGCCTTCTTGACGATGATCTCCTCGTCGGGCTTCTTGTTCGTGCCATCGATGAGGCTATAGAGCTGAGCATCTCTAATGGCCGGTAAGACCTGGGCCTTCCATAGAAGGAAATTCCCTCTGGTCAATTTCTCTACTGGATGCGACATAGTATTGATCCCTGTTGAGGGCACGGACGAACTGGAACTGTTCATACTCTCGTTGGAGAATTGTTGGCTCTGATTACCATGTCAAATGGCTTGAAGCAGCGCTCTACATCCTGCTTACGTGTTGATATAAATACAGGTTCGTACAGAGGATGTGATCTTCGGTTGTTACAAGATTGGAGTCCAGTGCAGCCACGACACAAGGCTGTTACAGGACAAGGACGATGATCAACCGAAGATCCCTAACAGATATCTTCTAGAATATATGCTAAAGATAAACAGACTAGAAGATAGACTACTACATAGATTATCAATGACTCGGTGCACCAGAACCGATCACCTCGGTATACCAGAACGTCACAACTGTTTCTGACTTTTTATCTTCTAACAGTGTCCACTCCGATGAGTTGCACTTGCCATGATGTTTAGGGCTTGAGAAGAGAAATCTGGCAGCACCATGCATATCTGACGTCTGACTCCACACGCAGAACTTATTTCAATATGGACACAACGGGAATCGTGAATTAAACTTTTATTATTACGGTGTAGAGATCCCACGCTTATGGGAAATGATCACTCGGTTACGAATGAAGCAAGATTAAAAACCAAGCAACACACTCATAAATTTAATTGTGTTCAAGAAGATCTGTAAAAAAGAACAAGTAACCAGCTGGGATGGTGCAAGCAAGCAAGAAGCAATTAAACTGAACCGTGAACGCACTCAACTTGACGACGAAACGCGTTTCCATCGAGCGGCCGCCGGTCACTCGCATTTCATGTTCTGGAAGCAGTGCGGCACACTACCACCCTTGGTGTTGGCCAAGACGTCCTTCCTCATATCGCAGAGGCACCGGTGGCTTATGATGTTGGCAGTCCTTAGTCACCGGAGGAGGCCGCATGGAAACCGTGCACTTGTAATCCGGCCCACAAATCGTAGCGCAGTCTTCTTGCTTGAAAATGTCATCACGATGACTCAAGAACTCGCTAGTCCCTTCATTGAAGAGTTCCAAACATTTGCTCTTGTAAAGAGATGATAAATCTGTTAGGTTGATCCCGGTCCCACCTGTTGGGCAACAACCAACGGGCAGGGACTTAGTCGCCCTCTCCGCAAAAGAATCGGACGTGGGGTAACAACCCCAGGCCGAGACCTTCTCAGGCGCGCGGTGCAACCGTCCGTTGGCCCTCTCCCTAGCACGCGTGTATAAGAACAAGGGGCACCTCAGGGCGTAGGGATACGAGAGTAACACACGTTCCCGAGGCCCCCGCCAAACCTAAACAAACTTGGGTCACCGCCACCGTCACTGCATCGCCTCCTGTCATCGCCGGCCATAGCTTGAACCAATGGCGTCAAGTGGCCCCGTTGAAGGTAACCTACATCACTCACCGTACCCCCCTTAATCCTAATCTGTCTATTATGATCATAGGTTGTCTGCTAGATTGATTGTTTAAGTTGATTGCAATTAAATTAGAACTAAGTGCACTCAGTTAGATGTTCATAGTGTAGATCCTAAGACAGATCAGAAACAACATTGGCATCAGAGCCACGCTATTGAACTTCTAATCGGGGAATTAAGGTCTCACTAAGCCTAATTATTTTCTAATCATTTTATTTAGTTAATTGATTTCGGCTCTCTTGATTAAGATTAAGTTCAAATTAGTCTTAAGTATAAATTAAGAAATCAGAAGGAGGGGATTTTGTTTCTTAGTCCTAGATCAATCAGATATGAACTTAGAGATAAGGAAAGAAAGGTGAATCGAATCATGCATAAGGAAATTAGAAGGGGAAAAGACTTATCTGGGCAAGGTGGTTTTCACCACCGTCGTCCTCCTCAGAGCAGGGTTAGGGGAAATCCTAACCCTTGCGACCTTCTTTCCCCATCAACGGTTATTTGTTCAATCTCCCAACGGAGGGGACAACAGCACCGTCGTCCTCAGGCGCAGTGCCAGGGTATCGGGCCCAATCCCTAACCCTAATCACGCACTCCTTCCACCGCCGCCACATTAGAGTCTCGGGTTGGGAACCCTAACCCTAGGGATCCCTCTCCACTGGCGGCATGACGTGCGCGCCGTGGAGGTGGCACTTGGCGGTGCAGGAATACCTGCAAACAACAAACACTCAGAACCCTCACTCTCTGAGTGCTCGCCGGGCTAGGGTTAGGGTTACCCTAACCCTAGCCTAGGGTTTCCTTCGACGGCTGACCACACGCACCACGTCGACGATGATGATGCGGCGGCGCCGGAAGTCCCCGGGCGGCGCAATCAGAACCCTCCACTCAGAGCCGGCGCGCGACGGTTTTCCTCGACGGAAACTGACCGCGGCCGTCGACACCGGCGGAGAAGCACCTCGAGGTGCTTGACCCTCGCCGGAGACGACGGCGCGGCGGCACCGGAGGTCCCGCGCGGCCAGCGCTCGCTCGCCGCCGCTCTCACTCGCTCGGCCCGAAGAGAGAGAGAGGGAGTGGAGAAATGAGCTAGGGTTTCGAACCCCCGCAGCGGCAAAAGCTTAAGTACCCCCGATCTAAGCACCAAACCGTTCGATGGGTAATGGACGGGTCGGATCAGCCCAAGTGTTAAGCCACCGTCAGATCATGGCCATTGGATCCGGATCCAACGGCCCACGTCGCGCGTCACCCGCCGCCTCGCGCTAGCAGGCCCGGAGCCCATGCGGGAGTGCGAAATGGGCCAGATGGGCTGCCCTTTCGAATTTCCCGATTTTTTTTTCAATTTTTAGCTGGGCTGTTTTCGGGTCTAGGCCAAATGCAAATGGGTTGTGTGTATAAGTGATTTTTTTCCATTTTCTGATGGATTTTAGCTGATGGGTTGGGCCAAAATATTGCTCAGTGGGCTGAATTTAGGGTTTAAGCCCATTTAGTCTTTTAAATGTTTTCTGATTTTCAGAATAAGTTTAAAATGGAAAATAATTTCCAGAATTTAGAAAAATGATTGGAAAATTAAGTAAATAGCTGAGAAAATTTTAGAAAAACTTTGTGTAAGTTCTAAAATATTTTGATTGCATATATTCTGTATTTTTATGTCATTTATTGTCAATAAGAGCATTTTCTCGGTTATTTAAATGCTATTAAGTGCTTTTTCAAGCAATTTTCATCAATTAAGAAATTAAGTTTTAGCTTCCGCTGTAATTAAGTGATAAATTAATTGAGTAACCAAAGTGAAATTTTGATTTATCAATTTTTAGTTTAAATTAAGTTATGTTATGTTTATTAGTGGTAATTTAAATGAGTAACCAATGTGAAAGTTTGAATTTACCAATTAATTTGAAGTGTATTTATTTGAGCTTATGCTTAAGTTTATATTTATGATTATTTAAGATTCATTGAGTAACCAACGTGAAAAATGATGTGCTAAGTTAATTATGCATGGAATTTGAAAGTAACCAACGTGAAATTGAACTGCCATGATTGATTTAAGTTTATCATATTAAGCTTTGTTATCATGCTAAGTTTTAATGTTTAAGGGCATTTTTGCTAAGTAACCAACGTGAAAAAAGCAAAAATGCCATTCTTAAGTCATGTTTTATCATAAGTTTTGTCATTAATCCTCAAATATTTATTTTTTGAAGGATCAAGCTTGTCCTGAGCACTTAGCTATATCTCCGCAATTGAGACCCTTAATGGTCAAATTACGGGGTATGGAAAGAGAGGCTCCAGATGGCTCTAGTAGTCTCTGACCTCGATTTTGCGATTACGTCGCCTCGACCCACTGAGCCACCTGTCCCCATTGCTGAGACTGGGGAATCTGAGGAGTCTTTCGCTACGCGGAAAGCTAAGTACCTAAGCTTGAAGGATCAGTATGAGAAGGATCTCCCTATGTGGGACACTTCCAACAGGAAGTGTCTCGTGATCATTAAGAGCACCATAGCTGACTCAATTAAGGGAGGAATCCCTGATTGTGACACTGCTGCAGAGTACTTAGAGAGAGTCAGAGGTCAGTTCACTGGCTCCACTAAGGCGAGTGCTAGCACTCTCATGAGAAATATTGTCACTGAGAAGTACTTTGGAGGTGGTGTGCGTGTGCACATCAATAAGATGAGTCACTATAACTCTAAGCTTAGGGAGCTAAACATTGTGATGCCAGATGAGATGCTCATTTATTTCATCCTAAGTTCTCTTCCTAAGGAGTTTGAGGCCTTTGTGGTCAATTATAACTCATTCCCTGAGACCTGGAACATTGATAAGATTGTTTCTATGTGCGTTCAGGAAGAGGAACGCATAAAAAGCTCTAAGAATGGTGATTACATCAATCTGGCTGACACTAAGGGTAAGGGAAAGGCAAAGATATACTGTGCCTCTCTCAAACCACATTCCTTCAAGGTTTTAGGCTCCAGTTCTTCAGCAAATAAGTTCAAAGGCAAGTCCTCTCAAAAGAAAGACAAGGATAAGTGTCACTTCTGTGGCTCATATGAACATTTCCAGAAGGACTGTGTTGGATTCATTAAGTGGTGTGCTAAGAAAGGTAATGATATAATTACTTTTGTAAATGAGGCCTTATATTTGAATTATTCACGGTCCACTTGGTGGATTGACTCAGGTGCCACTGTGCACATTTGTAATTCAACGCAGGCATTAAGTACGATGAAAACTATAAGAAGAAGGGAAAGAATGATTAAGGTGGCAGATGGGTGTGAAGCCGAAGTCGAAGCCATTGGAGACTTATCTCTTAGATTACTTAGTGGCTTTGTACTTAGGCTAAATAATGTTCTTTATGTCCCCTCATTAGAAAGAAACTTGATTTCAGTTTTGTGTTTGGACGATTCAGGATACATTTGTCATTTTAGAATGATAAGTGTTCTATTAGTTATAATAATGAGATTATTGGTCTTGCCTTCTCACAAGACATGCTCTACTTATTGTCCACTCACGAGAATGTGTTTGCTATATGTGATGATCAAGTTTCGTCTAAGAACGACTTAGGACGTAATAAGCGCAAAAGAAGCGATTTAGATACTTTGTTGAAATTATGGCATTGTCGTTTATACCATATTTCGAGGGGGAGGATCGAACAATTAGTATCTCAATCGATTCTTCCACACTTAAACTTTTCAGATTCCGAGGAATGCATTGATTGCATCAAAGGAAAATTCTCCAAAACTATTAAGAAAAACGCCAAACGCAGCTCGGGAGTCCTAGAAATAATCCACACAGATATTTGTGGACCTTTTTCCGTGACATCAGTAGATGGTTATGATTCCTTCATAACATTTACAAATGACTTAAGTCGTTATGGCTATATCTATCCAATCAAGGAGCGATCCAAAGTGTTGGATAAGTTTAAGATATTTAAGGCTGAAGTAGAAAATCAACATGACATTAAGATTAAAGTAGTAAGGTCTGACCGTGGAGGTGAGTACTACGGTCGACACACCCGTTATGGCCAAGTCCCTGGACCTTTTGCGAGGTTTTTAAAGGAAAATGGCATAGTAGCCCAATATTCTACACCGGGCGAACCTCAGCAGAACAGTGTAGCAGAACGGCGAAACCGTACACTTATGGACATGGTGAGAAGCATGTTAAGCTATTCTACACTACCAGTTAGTTTATGGATGAAGGCCTTAAAGACCGCCATTCACGTACTTAATCGTGTTCCATCTAAGTCAGTACCTAAGACACCGTATGAGATGTGGACGGGACGTAAGCCCTCACTAAACTATCTACATGTGTGGGGACGTCCAGCTGAAGCTAAGATGATCAACCCGAACTTAAGCAAACTGGATTCTAGAACAATTAGTTGCCATTTTATTGACTATCCTGAAAAGAGTAAAAGATTTAGGTTCTATTGTTCAGGTAGACACACTAAGTTTATTGAGACAAGACATGCCGTGTTTTTTGAGGACACTATGATCAGGGGGAGCTGTAAGGATCGAATGCCCAAGAGGGGGGTGAATTGGGCTTCTTTTCAAAAATTAAAGCAATAAAACTTAATTACTAAAAGCCCAATTCCCTATGCAAACAACCTATGCATTCAAGTGAATAGTAACTTTGCGGTATATGAAATGCATAAGTGTAAGGGGAGAGGAAGAAAGCGCAAACTCCCGAGGAGACACGGAGACACGGAGATTTATCCCGTGGTTCGGCAAGATCGTCAAGATCTTCCTACATCCACGTTGTGGCACCCACCAAAGGGTATAGCCACTCCCAAGTCACCGAGACCAGGGATCTTCACTTTACTTCTCCGTTCGCCAACCTCGGCAAGGTGGAGCTCAAGCCTTGTACAAGTTGGATCCTCCGGGCTTCCACAACCGTCTTGGCAAGCTCCGGAAGGCTCTCTCCAATACAATCACCAAGGGACACTCTCTTACAGCTCTCACTACACTAGAGATTCCAATCACCAAGAATGGAAGCACACAAGCACTATCTCTAGCAAGTTGTAGCCTATCTCTTGGTGTGTAAATGGTGTAGATGATCTAGAAGTGTTAGCTCAACGTCTTGAATGCTTGAGAATGTGTAGAGTAGCTCTGGTTGTCAAGACTTGTCGAATAGACTGGTTGAAGGGGTATAAATAGCCAGCCTCCACAAAATAGCCGTTGGAAAAGTAGGCTGACATCACTGTTCTGCGAACACCGGATGATCCGATGCTCCCCCTTCGGTTATCATCGCTCAAATCCAAATTAGCTGATGTCACTGTTTCAGATATGACCGTTGTTAGACTGATGTTACCCTTGCCTTCTCATCGGATGATCCAGTGGCACTTCATCCAGAATTAGTTCAAAATTGATGCTTAGTGGAGTGATCGACCGATGTGTTCATTATTGTACATCGGATGGTCCGGTGTTACACTTGGTCCAGGGAGATTGCTTACTGTATTGATGGACCGATGTAACATGCCCTTCATCATCGGATGATCCGGTGAGTACTTAGTTCTGAGGTCTTCTTCTTCTGCTAAACCAACTCGACCGATGTGTTGTTTTCTGGAATCATCAGTTGATCCGGTGAGTTGATTTTGTTTGCTTCGAGTTGTTCTAAGTGATTCTTTTGGAATTTGCTCGATTGACCTCTTAGGCATTGGTTGGAAATATTCTTCTGATGATTATCAAGCATTGAGTGCTTTCAATTTTGGTTGAATAATTTTGACATGTGAGATTTTACTTCTAATCTTCATAAACAATGATTGATCTCATAGAATGATTGTTTAGGCATCTCCAATTATATCCAATGAGCAGTAGATGATATTCATATAGATTTCATTTGAGTGTGATGAGTGATATGGGAGACCTTGCATCCACAAATTCATTAGTAAAATCCAATGGTTGTCATTAATCACCAAAACCATACCTCATGGGGGCCTAGATGCTTTCAATCTCCCCCATTTTTGTCACACCCGGTTTTATTAAGAATAAAACCAGCTGCAAATACATGTATGCCAGGATCAGTTTTACCATATATGTACGACAAAAAGTGATGAACAGTTCTATATCGCATGCAAACAACGTTTATACCTTTAAAAGAGTTTTGAAGTAGTAGCGGAAGAGGAAAAACTTCAGGGCAACCACAGACAAATTGACTGGCAGCAACGCGACCTATGCACCGTCTTCACTTGTCACTGTCTTCATTAGATATTCTCTTCACTGAGCAGCATATCAAAAGTACAACAAATCAAGTGTGAGTACCATCCCGTGGTACTCCGCAAGTGTGGGAAATAAATGACATGTAGGCCAAATCAACGGGGAAGGCTGATAATGGTTTAAGCACTATGCATTAAACCTATCCTTAGCTTTCATTAGCACCTACATCTAGATGTATATTCCCAATCATTATAAAATAACAATAATAATGAATCAATACCAACATCATTCTCAAACCATCATCTCAACCATCATCCCAACCATCGTATAATTATGAATTGGACACCAAGCCGCTCTTGTTCGTGAGCACGGCTGTCATGACAGTTTTACCAAATCTCTGCAGAGAGTGTACCCTTTACCCACAAGCAGTGATTTCATCCCCTGTTGCCAGGTGGACTAGTGAACCTCTCTGAATGCCCGTGGTAGCTAACCACATTACACACTTCCTTTGGTGTGAGGCCAGGAGATCACAACATGGTCTTTACAAAGGTACTCCCGACTAGTGCTAGCCCTCTAACGTTTCCACCACTGAGGCATTCCCGGAGTAACCCTCCGCCTTAGAGCCCCCTCTTGAGCTTTGCGGTTCCCAGAGCAGTACCCCTATATCATTCCCTGCACCATCCAACTACTAGCATTTCATCGGGAGAAACCTAATTAATTGACCAAGCTGCCCCATCTCAGTCTCGTAGTGGTACTATAGAGCTTAGTGGCTTCCTCCATAAACCGGTCCTTAGAATCTGGTGGTACCAAACCCAATCCCGGGTCTCGTGCAAACTGCACCATACCAAATCTATCCAACCACCAGATTCCTATCCACTACTATTGTGTATCCACCACAATTAAAGTAATCATAAAGTTTAACATGTCGCAATTGTATGAAATCCCATTCCCAATGTCTAAGCATGGCTAAGCATAATTAATTACCTATCTACTTCCCAACCCACATCAGGTGACAAGGAATTATATGGAACAAGGCATGAAACATGAAATAGGACATCAATTTAATTAGCATGCATCTAACTAAAGTCCTAAAATTTGGTACAATATGGTCAAGGGCACTTGCCTTTTATTGAATAGTTGCTTAGTCTCTTGATTGAACTCTTGTCTTCATATCTCCATGTCGCTTCTTTGTCGAATTACGAATGCGTATAAACTACCGTCAAAAGAGAAATAAAAACAATCAAGAACAATACACCATACAAGCAATACTAATATTATGATTGAAATATGTTATGATTATGAGTTAAATCGGAGTTATGAATGATTTATTATTTTTCATAGCCAAAGAAATACATTTTCCATTTATTTTCCATTTTTAGTATTTATTTACAGGCTAAAAACATTTTTAATGAGTTTTCTATAGCCAATATATATTTTATATGCATTTTATAAATTTTATTTCAGCATAAGAGATTTTATAAATAATTTTCCTACTATTTTCACATTTATTTTCTATTTTTAATATTTATTTATAACTAAAAATATTTTTATTAAATTTTCCCAGGTAAAAATATTTTTTTATGTGTCTGCAGTTTTATATCAGTCAAAAAAGGTTTATAACAAATTTTCCTATATTTTATATCTTTATTTTACCATTTGTAGACATTTTTCACTCACTAAATGCATTTTTAAACATTATTTAGCAATTAAATATAACTCGGGGGCTGTTCATTAATTTTCTCTAATTGGACAGAGGTTAAAAGTATTATTTACTAAAGTTTCAGGGGCCAAATTCATTATTTACTTAGTTTAACCTAATCCAGAGAACTCTAGGGGCATATTCATAAAAGGGAGGACCTATTTGTAATTTGATATAAAAGTGCAGGGACTTAACTGTAAAGCCTATTTTTTCCTTTTCTTTTCTTATTTATTTTTCTACGTGAAAACCGATGGACCGAGTCCATGGCGTCGTGGACCGAGGGGTGTAGACGCTGGCTCATGTCCATGGTGGACCGGGGGGGCATACCCCTTCGGGGCTTTCAATCCCGGCCGTCCAACGGGGTCCGACAATTGAGAGGGGGGTTCGGTAGGACTGGTCGACGGCCGGCGGCCATTGGCGGTGGCGCCATGGCCGGCCCTCGCCGGAGATTGCCGGATCTTGGCCACGATGGGTCAAACTCGATGGAAATCAATGCAATCGAAGGAGGGGCGCACAGGGAGACTCACCATGGGGCAAACGAGGTCAGAGGCGACCGGATTTGGGCGCGCGCCGATGGGGAATGGCGGCCGAGCCTCGGCCTTGGTGTGGAGGTAGCACGGTGACAGGATCGCGTCGAACAGGCGTCCTTCGTGGGCGGCGCAACATTGCGGTGCTCGACCGGGCATCGGCGATGGCCGGTATGGCCTCTTCATGCGGGGCGCCGAGTTCTACCAGCGGCAATGGCGGTGGCTAGGGTTTCACATTGATAGAAAAAAGGGGAAAGGAAAAGGGGCGCGACTAGGAATTTTGTAGGGGGGAGAGGCGGTTGTGCCAGGGCGACGGGGCAGGGGGCGCAACTATGCTGCCGTGGCGGTTGCCAGGCGCGGGCGGGGGCGAGGGAGAGGGTGGTGGCGGTTAGAGGAAGAAGATGAGGGTGCTGGCGGGTGGGGACCGCATGGCAGTGAGTGGAAGAGGGAGGGAGGAGGTGGGCTGGGCGCAGTGAGAAGGAAGAAGATGGGCCGCGGGTGGGGAAAGGAAGTTGGGCTGGGGGAGGGACTTTCGACCCATGAGCGGTTTAATTGTTTTTTTTCTATTTTCTTTCTTTTCTTTTGATTTGATTTCAAATTTGAATTTAAACAAATTCTACTCATTTTAAAATGTAAATAATTACACAAATATGCACAATCAAATACACTTCATTTTATTTTTCCTTCTTTTGAAAATGTGGGTGTTACAATTCTACCCCCCTTAAACGGAAGCTCGCCCCGAGATTCTAGGTTGTACTAGGATGAGGTCTAGACTTTTGTTAATCAAAAGTTACTCCATTAGAAAGCATTACACTATAATCTTATTTCTTATTGGATTTTCAAGCCTTCATTCTAAAATCTCTAATGTTTAATATCTCACATAATACAAGATTAAAATATGATGAACTTATGTTAAATTGTCTTAAGAAATTATTTCATTACCACACCAATTTATACTTTTATGGTTATATTATCATTATCATCATTATTGTTATTATTATTGTATCTCATTATTGATTTTATTATCAATACTAAAATTTTTAAACGGGTGCTATTAGTTCTGGTTGAGGATATTTTTATTTTTGATTCTTATTTTTATTCTATTTGAATTCAAACATATTCTTTAGAAATTGAAATTTGCATGCTTCACAAATAAACAATTATGACGCAATACGTCGATTTAGCTTATTTTTTTTAAAATACTCTAACATGACGACACACATTATTTTTATGTTATTATATATTCTTACTCTTATTCTCATTCTTATTAGTATTATTTTGAATTTTGGCCTAAATTTCCATTGTGGCTTTGATTTTAAAATCATTCATTTCAAATACATTGTCATGAATAACAGTTTTATTATAATTATTGTTATTGTTATTTTCCTTTCTTTTGTTAATTACGGTGGTTACAATCTTGTGGTTACAATCCCACCCACCTTACAAGGAATCTCGGCCCGAGATTCAAATGGCTCGGCTACCCCCCTTAAACAGACAAACGCTATAATTTTATTATCGTTCTTATTATTATTACAATGCAATGCACCAAGCAACGTGTTTCTATTTTGTTGTGAGAAAGGCATGGACTTCACTTGCTAAACAAAGGGGACCTAAGCAAGTGATGTATGGTAATCTCTAATAGTCTTCTTCTTTTGCATTGTCCTTCTATGTTGATCTTCACGTTCCTGTCGGTGGAGTCGAAGCTTCATCTTCATGAGCGAGGTCAAAGGAGTGTCTTAGAGGTCCATTCTAACTAAGGTCACATGCCTAGAGTCAATATATAGCTCTGATACCACTCTGTCACACCCGGTTTTATTAAGAATAAAACCAGCTGCAAATACATGTATGCCAGGATCAGTTTTACCATACATGTATGACAAAAAGTGATGAACAGTTCTATATCGCATGCAAACAACGTTTATACCTTTAAAAGAGTTTTGAAGTAGTAGCGGAAGAGGAAAAACTTCAGGGCAACCACAGACAAATTGACTGGCAGCAACGCGACCTACGCACCGTCTTCACTTGTCACTGTCTTCATTAGATATTCTCTTCACTGAGCAACATATCAAAAGTACAACAAATCAACTGTGAGTACCATCCCGTGGTACTCCGCAAGTGTGGGAAATAAATGACATGTAGGCCAACTCAACGGGGAAGGCTGATAATGGTTTAAGCACTATGCATTAAACCTATCCTTAGCTTTCATTAGCACCTACATCTAGGTGTATATTCCCAATCATTATAGAATAATAATAATAATGAATCAATACCAACATCATTCTCAAACTATCATCTCAACCATCATCCCAACCATCGTCTAATTATGAATTGGACATCAAGCCGCTCTTGTCCGTGAGCACGGCTGTCATGACAGTTTTACCAAATCTCTGCAGAAAGTGTACCCTTTACCCACAAGCAGTGATTTCATCCCCTGTTGCCAGGTGGACTAGTGAACCTCTCTGAATGCCCATGGTAGCTAACCACATTACACACTTCCTTTGGTGTGAGGCCAGGAGATCACAACATGGTCTTTACAAAGGTACTCTCGACTAGTGCTAGCCCTCTAAGGTTTCCACCACTGAGGCATTCCCGGAGTAACCCTCCGCCTCAGAGCCCCCTCTTGAGCCTTGCGGTTCCCAGAGCAGTACCCCTGCATCATTCCCCGCACCATCCAACTACTAGCATTTCATCGGGAGAAACCTAATTAATTGACCAAGCTGCCCCATCTCAGTCTCGTGGTGGTACTATAGAGCTTAGTGGCTTCCTTCATAAACCGGTCCTTAGAATCCGGTGGTACCAAACCCAATCCCGGGTCTCGTGCAAACTGCACCATACCAAATCTATCCAACCACCAAATTCCTATCCACTACTATTGTGTATCCACCACAATTAAAGTAATCATAAAGTTTAACATGTCGCAATTTTATGAAATCCCATTCCCAATGTCTAAGCATGGCTAAGCATAATTAATTACCTATCTAAGTCCCAACCCACATCAGGTGACAAGGAATTATATGGAACAAGGCATGAAACATGAAATAGGACATCAATTTAATTAGCATGCATCTAACTAAAGTCTTAAAATTTGGTACAAGATGGTCAAGGGCACTTGCCTTTTATTGAATAGTTGCTCAGTCTCTTGATTGAACTCTTGTCTTCATATCTCCATGTCGCTTCTTCGTCGAATTACGAATGCATATAAACTACCGTCAAAAGAGAAATAAAAACAATCAAGAACAATACACCATACAAGCAATACTAATATTATGATTGAAATATGTTATGATTATGAGTTAAATCGGAGTTATGAATGATTTATTATTTTTCGTAGCTAAAGAAATACATTTGCCATTTATTTTCCATTTTTAGTATTTATTTACAAGCTAAAAACATTTTTAATGAGTTTTCTATAGCCAAAATATATTTTATATGCATTTTATAAATTTTATTTCAGCATAAGAGATTTTATAAATAATTTTCCTACTATTTTCACATTTATTTTCTATTTTTAATATTTATTTATATCTAAAAATATTTTTTTATGCGTCTACAATTTTATATTAGTCTAAAAAGGTTTATAACAAATTTTCCTATATTTTATATCTTTATTTTACCATTTGTAGACATTTTTCACTTACTAAATGCATTTTTAAACATTATTTAGCAATTAAATATAACTCCAGGGGCTGTTCAGTAATTTTCTCTAATTGGACAGAGGTTAAAAGTATTATTTACTAAAGTTTCAGGGGCCAAATTCATTATTTACATAGTTTAACCTAATCCAGAGAACTCTAGGGGCATATTCATAAAAGGGAGGACCTATTTGTAATTTGATATAAAAGTGCAGGGACTTAACTGTAAAGCCTATTTTTCCTTTTCTTTTCTTATTTATTTTTCTACGTGAAAACCGATGGACCGAGTCCATGGCGTCGTGGACCGAGGGGTGTAGACGCTGGCTCATGTCCATGGTGGACCGGGGGGCATACCCCTTCTGGGCTTTTAATCCCGGCCGTCCAACGGGATCCGACGATCGGGAGGGGGGGTCGGCAGGGTAGGGCGACAGCCGGCGGCCATTGGCGGCGGCGCCATGGCCAGCCCTCGCCGGAGATGGCCGGATCTTGGCCACGATGGGTCAAACTCGATGGAAATCAATGCAATCGAAGGAGGGGCGCACGGGGAGACTCACCATGGGGCAAACGAGGTCAGAGGCGACCGGATTTGGGCACGCGCTGATGGGGAACGGCGGTCGAGCCTCGTCCTTGGTGTGGAGGCAGCACGGTGATAGGATCGCGTCGAACAGGCGTCCTTCGTGGGCGGTGCAACATTGCGGTGCTCGACCGGGCATCGGCGATGGCCAGTATGGCCTCTTCATGTAGGGCGTCGAGTTCTACCGGCGGCAATGGCGGTGGCTAGGGTTTCACATTGATAGAAAAAAGGGGAAAGGAAAAGGGGCGCGCCTAGGAATTTTGTAGGGGGGAGAGGCGGTTGTGCCAGGGCGACGGGGCAGGGGGGCGCAGCTATGCTGCCGTGGTGGTTGCCAGGCGCGGGCGGGGGCGAGGGAGCGGGCGGTGGCGGTTAGAGGAAGAAGATGAGGGCTCCGGCGGGTGGGGACCGCATGGCAGTGAGTGGAAGAGGGAGGGAGGAGGTGGGCTGGGCGCAGTGGGAAGGAAGAAGATGGGCCGCGGGTGGGGAAAGGAAGTTGGGCTGGGGGAGGGACTTTCGGCCTAGGAGCGGTTTAATTGTTTTTTTTTCTATTTTCTTTCTTTTCTTTTGATTTGATTTCAAATTTGAATTTAAACAAATTCTACTCATTTTAAAATTTAAATAATACACAAATATGCACAATCAAATACACTTCATTTTATTTTTCCTTCTTTTGAAAATGTGGGTGTTACATTTTTGGTGATTGATGACAACACAACAAGTGAAGCATAATAGTAATGACTTTGACAATACGATACTCAAGAAGATATGCAATGAGTACAAGATATGGCATATTAAACTTGAAGATTCAAAAGAGATTAATAACTTGAAAGCTTAACGATCAATACCATATGATAGAATTAAGAGTCACAAAAATACATAATGAAAAGCAAAGAAGTAGCAAATCATCAATTACAAAAGGACTCCAAAAACTCCAAAAAGATAGACTCCCCCTACAGCTAGGACTCCCCCTGAGGCTAAGCTAGACTCCCCCTGACTCTTCCCCCCCTTTGGCATCAAGACACTAAAAAGGAAGCCGAGTGCCTAAGGATCCTGAGCGCTCGGTGCGATGATGAACTGGTCACCGGCGGGGGTGCTGTCGTCGGAGCTGCTGCCTGCTGCTGTCGAAGCTGGAGTAGAGGTGGCGGGAGCTGCGGGAGCTGCTGTCAGTGCCTACTGAGTCTGGGCTGCTGGCAATGGGGCACTGACAACAGATGCCGGCATCTGCTAGAAAAGTGTCGTAGCCGGCAAGGGAGAGTGGATAGGAGCACCTGGAGGAAGCAGTGGGGACATGCTGATCGTTGGGATCGGCGTGGCCGACACTGGTGCTGAAGCTAGAGCCAGAACAGGTGGGCCTGGAGCAAGGCCTGGAAGCTGCAACGGCAGGGCAATCCCGGTCTACGTGTAGATGTTGGTGATCAACCCCAGGATGCCCATCATCGCCTGCTGCGTCTGCTGCTGCTGGTCAAGAGAGCGCTGGTGCATCTGATCAATCAATCCAGTCAGCCTGTCGGTGTCCTCTCGCCTCTCGCAGGTGATCTGTCGCTGCATCTCCTACTGTTGCTGCTAGAGCTCCAAGAGACGCGCAGCCTGCTCAGCTCAGGCCTGCTCAGCTGCAAGCCGGTCCAGGCGCTGCTGCTCAACCATCCGCTGAAGTAGGGAGGTAAGCTCAGATGGTTGAGAGACCTGTGCCTCTAACACGGGAGGTGGAGTAGGAGGTGGCACAGTCGAGCCTCCAGCCTCCGCCTCGTGCTGCCTGGGTGAGGGAGGAGGCGGGATGTACTCCTCAACACTGTCGCTGGTGTCACTCTCGGACCAAATATGCTAAAGGTCCTCACCATGGGCCTCTGCCTGTGCTAGTCTCTCGTCTTCCTTCTCCAGGTCTGACCAGTCTTCCTCGGATAGACGAGCACGGACCTGACGCTCAACAGGACGGCCAAGGCAGCGGTCTCCAGGAGCTGGAGCACGGTAGTGATTGAACCGTGTGACGCTTTCTTCGGTGAGACAGTCACGCACGGCGGACCCCTCTCGAGCTACCATGTAGAGCAAGTAACTGATCCAGTGACCAAATACGAGCTGCCTCATCATCCCAACTCCATTAGTGATTACGTCCTCCATCTCACATATGAGGATGTCCACAATGTCGAACTCCATCCCATTCATGATGTAGAACAGGAGAGTCTGCTGCAGGCTGGTGAACCCCTAAAGGTATTCGGACCTCGGCAGAAGTGTGCGGTGCAAGGCAAGGTGCACAGTGCGCACAGCTGGAGTGAGTAGTGTCAGTACCCTCGGCTGGTCTGGAGAGAAAGGCTGAGCAAAAAGTGAATATATCTCCTCCAGTGGTGGTGCCACTCCTCCAGTGAGCGGCCTCCTCAGTGGGTCAGCCTGTCCATACCCCCTCTCATGCAGGCAAGTGTCTGGGAGATCCACTCCTAGCAGCTGTCCCAAAGTCTGTCTAGTCAAGTGATGATGCTGGCCCATGAACATGAAATCAATAGATCTGCGGCCCTCAGAGACGTAGAGTGTGGCATAGAATACTCGGACCCAATCCCCCACGTAGGCACTCCTCTCGTAGGACATCAGCTTCACAAGCCCTCTATACCTCTCAAAGTAAGGGCGTATCTCCGTCTTGGCTGCCAGTGCAAGTTGATCCCAATCCAGGAAATTATGCTGGAAGAGCTTATGGCCCCGACGTCTGTAAGTCTCGTATAGTGACGCTTGTGTCAAGGTCCAAAAGCGGTTGTCCACGAGTGACTCTCTGGGATGTGGGAACCACTCCTCAAGTAAAATGCTCCACCTGAGCTTTCTGAGCTGCTTGGCCTTCATCTTCCGGTAATCGGTCAGGCGGACACCCTCAGGGACACAGACATTGGTGTCCATCTCATAGATGGCTCTCTGGGCCGCCCTATCCTCTCGAAGGTCAGCAGCTGACGGTCTCGGTCTCGGGGCTGCAGCTGGGTGACCCCCGCGGGTCCTGGCTGAGCACCGGCGAACAAGCGGCACTTCGGGCTCCTCTTCTTCCTCGGACTCCTTTGGCACGGGAGGCTGCCTCTGACGGGCCTCGCGGATCCTCAACGATCCTCCTCTGCCACGCTCTCGCTCCTCAGCGGCGCGAGCGACCATTAGGGCTTTCTTTGCCTCCTTTGACTACTTCTTCTTTTTGGCAGTCGGCTCCTCGATAGCCTTGCCCTTTCCCTTCTTGTCACGGCTCATGACGACGATGAGGATGAGCACGCAGGACAAGCGAGCTCAGGGACGGCGACGCAAAGGTCGTCGAGACCGGGAACCCTAGCGGTGAAGCGATGGCGACCGAAAGGGGGAAGCACCACGGCGACACAGAGGGCGGCGGTGGCTGTGCTTGGGGCGGTGGCACAGAGAGCGGCGGTGGCTGTGCTTGGGGTGGCGGCGGTGGTATGGAGAGGACGGCGGCCGGGCGTGAGGCGGCAGCGTGGTGTGGAGTGGTGCTGCGTGGGGCGTAGGGTGAGCGGCAGCGGCGGCCGGAGGCGGCGGCGGCGGCGGCTCGGAGGGCGGCGGCGGCCAGAGGACGGCGGCGGCCGGAGGGCCGCGGTAGGGCGAGGGAGTGGCGGCGGCGGAGGTGAGGGCGTCGGTGGTGGTGAGAGAGTCAGGGAGAGAGAAAGACGAAGGCGAAGAGGCGCTAAATAGGTGGGGCCCGAACCCTAGCTCAAATTTTAACACCGGATAAACTGACGTTAGATGATAGGAGCATCGGTCGAATGGTACAGTAAGGGTATTCCAGAGGCACCATTGACACCGGATGGTCCGACGTGGAAAGGATTTGCATCGGTGGAATTTAGCACAACTCCAGAAATGTGAACATTGGATGCACCGATGTTTCTCAAAATGAACTCGTCAGTTGATTTGTCTTACTGACTGAATTGACCCTTGGCATTTGAACACAAATTGATCCGATGAGCTTCTGGCCTATGCATCGGATAATCCGATGACTACAAAACAGCAACATCCTATATATGTCCTTTGACTCAAACAAACAAACACGAAGAAATACATGTCTTAGGACTTTTTGGGCAACCCCTTACCCCTCAAAAATACTAATTGCCAATAACTTGGCTAAGCCCTAAAGCAAATAGAACACCGAAGAAAATAAGGAATAAATCCAAATAAAATGTAAGGCCCATGCTTTGTGAGCTAGAGGATGAAGACTTCTATCTCTTTAAAGCATGTTCCTTTAGGCATTAACGTACCTAACGTTTTGTTCTTTCCACATCATATGAGTTGAGATATTGCATTTCAAACAAGTCTCTTTCTCATGAAGTGGGTTCCCCTTTGTGACAATCTACCGTATGCAATGCCAAACAATTTATAATGCAAGAAATTAAACATGATTGCAAGTCTATATGACAGGCATCATGCAAGACATAAAATAAATCTATCTTGCCAAATTTGAATCTTTCAAAGGCTTCTTCAGGGAGAACCACTCTGCAAGCCTTGGGGAAACCTAAAAGAACCTCCATCCCAAGCTAACCCTTGCTTGCCCCTATCCTTTGAAAGTTAGACAAGACCTATATGCGATGCATTCTTACATGACCATGGCAACTTACATGACGTTTGATGCCTCTAGCACATTTAATTCACTTCTTAGTCTAGAAAAAGTTTTCTCATCAAGTGGTTCAGTGAAGATATCCGCCAATTGTTCTTCGGACCTAACACCTCGCAAGGAGATGTCTCCCTTAGCTTCATGGTCCCTCAATAAATGATGGCGAATATCAATGTGCTTAGTGCGGGAGTGTTGAACGTGGTTTTTAGCAATCTTAACCGCACTTTCATTGTCACAAAGGAGAGGCACACAACCAAGTTTAATACCAAAGTCCAAAAGGGTTTGCTTCATATAAAGAATTTGGGCACAACATGCACCGGCCGCTATGTATTCCGCTTCCGCCGTGGACAAAGCAACGGAATTTTGCTTCTTGCTAGACCAAGATACTAGGGAACGCCCAAGCAAGTGGCACCCACTAGAGGTACTCTTTCGATCCACACGGCATCCGACAAAGTCCAAATCCGAGTAACCCAAGAGATGGAATTTTGCACCTTTAGGGTACCACAAGCCCACACTAGGGGTATGCTTAAGATACCGAAGTATCCTAAAGACTGCCTTCCGATGCGATTCTTTAGGTGTGGCTTGAAAGCGAGCACACAAGCATACACTAAACATGATATCGGACCTAGATGCGGTAAGATAAAGCAATGAACCAATCATAGAACGGTAGTTAGATTGATCAATAGGTTTACCGTCCTTATCCGCATCGAGATGACAATTTGTTGCCATTGGAGTGCATCTTGAGCTACAATCTCCTATCTCAAATTTCTTCAAGAGGTCCTTGGTATACTTCTTTTGATAGACGAAGCTCCCCTCTTGAAGTTGCTTGATTTGAAATCCAAGGAAGAAGTTGAGCTCTCCAATCATCGACATCTCGAATTCCCTAGACATCATTTTGCCAAACTCATGGCTAAGAGCTTCGTTAGTTGAACCAAAAATAATATCATCAACGTAAATTTGACAAATAAATAATTCTCCGTTGATGTCTTTGGTGAGGAGTGTAGTGTCCACCCTCCCGATCTTGAATCCTTGCATGATCAAGAAATCCCGTAGTGGTTCATACCACACCCTAGGTGCTTGCTTGAGCCCGTAGAGTGCCTTGTGCAACCTAAACACATGATTAGGATTCCTCGGATCTTCAAACCCGGGAGGTTGTTCAACATAGACTAGCTCGTTAATATAACCATTAAGAAATGCACTTTTCACATCCATTTGATAGAGCTTTATGTTATGATGTGATGCAAAGACAAGGAGTATACAGATGGCTTCTAGCCGGGCGACTGGAGCAAATGTCTCCCCAAAGTCTAGTCCTTCAACTTTTGAGAACACCTTTGCCACAAGTCTTGCCTTGTTGTGGACCACAACGCCGTTCTCATCTTGTTTGTTGTGGAACACCCACTTTGTTCCGATGACGTTCTTGTCCTTTGGTCGCTCCTCTAATACCCAAACTTCATTGCGGATGAAGTTGTTGAGTTCTTCTTGCATGGCCATCACCCAGTTTGGATCTTGGAGTGCTTCCTCAATGTGAGTGGGTTCTACACATGAAACAAACGAGTAGTGCTCACAAAACGAAGTGAAATGGCGAGAACGTGTACTTACTCCCCTTGACGGACTTCCGATAATTTGGTCCATCGGATGCGCCTTGGAGATGCATCCATGCCTCATAAGTGGTTGTGAAGCACTTGGCGGTGGTGATGCGTGTTGCTCTTCTTGTGGTTGGACTTGATCATGGACTTCTTCTTCTTCTTGATGTCGTGTGGCTTGTGAATCTTGAGTCGGCAATGAATCATCCTTCTCTTCTTCGTCAACTTGAGG
The DNA here is from genome assembly GCA_036927565.1 of Tuctoria greenei. Taxonomy (NCBI): domain Eukaryota; kingdom Viridiplantae; phylum Streptophyta; class Magnoliopsida; order Poales; family Poaceae; genus Tuctoria; species Tuctoria greenei. Next base: position 154,696,035 of record JAYESD010000009.1, on the reverse strand, counting down.
CGACATAGATGTGTTGATGTTGGAACTTGAAGCTCCCCCTTGATCATGGCTCTCCTCAACTTTAGGATTGATGTCTCCAATGGTCATGTTCTTCATAGCTTCTCGTAGAGGCTCATCATCTATTTCATCATGACCAAAACTCTCCTCTTGGGAGCCATTAGTTTCATCAAACTCAACATCACAACTTTCCTCAACTAAACCGGAGGTTTGGTTGAATACTCGATATGCTTTTGAGTTTGATGCATAACCAAGAAATATACCAACATCACATCTTCTTTCAAACTTACCGAGCCTTTTCTTGCAGTAGATGTAGCACTTGCACCCGAAGACTCGGAAATAGGAGATGTTGGGCTTTCTCCCAATGAGAAGTTCGTATGGGGTCTTTTGAAGTAGTCGATGTAGGTAGACCCTATTTGTGGCATGGCACGCCCTGTTGATTGCTTCGGCCCAAAACTTCTCGGACGTGCCATAGTCATCAAGCATTGCTCGTGCAAGAGTGATGAGAGTCTTGTTCTTCCTTTCAACGACACCATTTTTGTTGAGGAGTGTACGTAGCCGAAAACTCATGCTTCACACCTTCACGATCACACCACTCCCCAATGTTGTAGTTCTTGAATTCGGTGCCGTTGTCACTCCGGACCTTGATGATGGGAAGTTGAAATTCCCTTTGGGCACGGTTAGCGAAGGTCTTGAACACTTCCGGAGTTTCACTCTTGTCACCTAGAAACAAAGTCCAAGCATAGCGAGAGTAGTCATCAACTATAACAAGACAATAGAGATTACCGCCAAGACTTTGATATGTGGACGGTCCAAAGAGGTCCATGTGGAGTAGCTCAAGTGGCTTGGAGGTTGACACCATTGTCTTCATCGGGTGGTGTGAAGCAACTTGCTTCCCGGCTTGACAAGCGCTACAAAGCTTGTTATTCTCAAATGTGACATCCTTCACGCCGGTCACCATCCCAAGCTTGAAATACTTCTTGAGCTTCCTCATTCCAATGTGCGCTATGCATCGATGCCATAGCCAACCCAAACTCGTCTTAGTGAAAAGACAAGTGGTCAAGCTAGCATCCTTGTTGGTGAAGTCTACTAGGTATAGATGTCCATGCCGAAATCCTTTGAAGATTAGTTCTTGGCTTGTTTCACTAGTCACAACAACATCATTTTTGCTAAAGGTGCACGTTAGTCCAAGATCACATAATTGTGCAATGGAGAGTAAATTAAAACTAAGTGACTTAACGTACAATACATTGGAAATAAATAAATCATTTGAAATAGCAATCTTACCTAACCCAATTACCTTCCCCTTAGAGTTATCACCAAAGGTGACTTGTTCATGATTGTCGGGGTTTTCTATGGTGGTGAGCATACCATCATTGCCGGTCATATGTTGAGTGCACCCGCTATCGAGTACCCAATGCTTTCATCCGGCTTTGTAGTTCACCTACACACATGAATTCAAGTTTTGACTTTAGGCACCCAAGCCAACTTAGGTCCTTGTATGTGTGATACAAGTGTTTTTGGGACCCAAAGTTGCTTGGGGAGCTTCCCCTTCATGCCCTTTATGTCCTTGCCAATGAACCTTGCCTTCACTTTGCCGTTTACTTTACTCAAGAGATAATAATGATCATTGAAAGTAGACTTGTAGTTAGTAGGCAATTTTGGAGAAGGTCGGTTGGGAAGAGGACACTCCCTTGTATGGTGACCGGTGACCTCACAATGTTGGCAATAGGAACCAACTTCCTTGATGAAGCTTGTTCTAAGCTCCGGTGAGGGCACCTTTCCTTTGTTAGGCACCGGGAAGGATCCAAGTAATCTCTTGTTGAAGGCCTTTGCTTGTTGGAAGAGGATTTCCTTGTGCTTGACTTCTCCTTTTGATAGTCTTGCCACACTAGTGCGGGGACTTTCAATTTCTTCCAACAAGTCCTTCTCCCTAGCATTCTCTTTCAAAGGCAAAGACTTGTGCAAGACATTAGTGGCATGAGAAGTAATGGATACCTTATCATTAAGAGTTTGTTTCTTTATATTTTTCAATTCTTGATCAAGCACTTCATAAGCAAGGTTAAGTATTTGATGCTCTTGGATTAACTCATTGTGCTTTCCCAAGAGTGCTTGGTGGGCTAAGTCAAGCTCATGATGATCTAGCTTGATTTGAGCCTTATCCTCCTCAACTTGCTTGACATGAGATTTGAGCGTGTCATGCTCCTTAAGTATGCTTTAATACTTGTCAAGCAAATCAAGGTTAGCACTCTCAAGCTTAGCACGAGTTTCTTCAAGAGCCTTGACCTTACTCTTTTCCCTCTTAATGATAGTGTGGTATTCATTTATTAATGAAGTTAAATCACCGGGGGAAAGCTCATCATCGCTAGAATCATCACATACCTTTGTGTTACCTTTAGCCATGAGGCACATGGGAGGTGGATGAAGAGATGAGTCATCATTGTTGGCAATGGCAAGGTCGGTCAAACTTTCTTCTTCCTCTTCACTCTCTTCATCACTTGATTCTTCTTCGGTGATCCATTCATTTGCCTCACACATGAACACCTTTTGTAGACCTTTTCTTTTCTTTGGGAAGAGCTTTGCCTTCTTGCCTTTGTCATGTTTCTTCTTCCCAAAGGATCTTAGTTTGGGCTTGATCTCTTCTTCATCATCTTCTCTATCTTCAAGCTTGCGATGCTTGCCCTTGTGGTTCTCTCTTCTTTTGTCCGGTTTTGGACAATCATAGGAGATGTGGCCTTGATCACCACAATTGTAGCAAGTCTTGTGGTCATCTCTCGTTGGTAGAAAAGCTTTCTTATTGGGATCAAAGGTGTATCCCTTCTTGGCAATCTTGGAGTTCAAGCGAGAGAACTTTCTCATCATCAATGCAAGATCATCATCGTCATCTTCACTTGATGCTTGCTCTTCTTCACTTGAGCTAGGCTCAACCACTTTCTTTTTCTTGAGACTTGTTTTCTTGGTGGAGGCCTTTAGAGCAATTGTCTTTGAAGATGATTGCTCCATCATCCCAAGTACACTCATCTCATGAGCGTGAATCTCTCCAATAAGTTCCAAAACTTCAATGTGATCAAGAGATTCTTTTTGAAGCATGGAGTTGATGATGTTGTACTTTGGCTTAGGGAGGAGCATAAGAATCTTGCGGTTGATGAGTCCCTTTCCAAGAGAAGCAATATCAAGAGCATTAATTTCTTCAATAAGCACATTTAAACGAGAAAACATTTCATTGACATTTTCATGAGGTAACATTTTGAACTCATCATATTTGTCTTTAAGCATATGATATTTTAGTTCTTTGACACGAGAAGAACCCTCATGAATTTCTATCAAGCAAGCCCAAATTTCACAAGCTTTCTCTTTGCTAGCAATCCTAGCAAATACATCTTGACTAATACATTCATATATTGCATTTCTAGCTTTAGCATCCCACTTGATTTGATCACCAACATAATTGTGCTCACCAAACCCCGCATGGGTCGCTTCCCATACCTCGGGAGCAATAGCCTCTAGATAAGCACGCATGCGTGCTTTCCAATAGGAAAAGTTCTTGCCCTCGAAGATAGGAACCGAACCCCCAATCTTGGCCATTTTAGCTCTCTAGTAGTGAGGCTAGAATGATCCAATGAGCAACCTTGCTCTGATACCAATTGTAAGGATCGAATGCCCAAGAGGGGGGTGAATTTGGCTTCTTTTCAAAAATTAAAGCAAAAAACTTAATTACTAAAAGCCCAATTCCCTATGCAAACAACCTATGCATTCAAGTGAATAGTAACTTTGCGGTATATGAAATGCATAAGCGTAAGGGGAGAGGAAGAAAGCGCAAACTCCCAAGGAGACACGAAGACACGGAGATTTATCCCGTGGTTCAGCAAGATCGTCAAGATCTTCCTACATCCACGTTGTGGCACCCACCAAAGGGTATAGCCACTCCCAAGTCACCGAGACCAGGGATCTTCACTATACTTCTCCGTTCGCCAACCTCGGCAAGGTGGAGCTCAAGCCTTGTACAAGTTGGATCCTCCGGGCTTCCACAACCGTCTTGGCAAGCTCCGAAAGGCTCTCTCCAATACAATCACCAAGGGACACTCCCTTACAGCTCTCACTACACTAGAGATTCCGATAACCAAGAATGGAAGCACACAAGCACTATCTCTAGCAAGTTCTAGCCTATCTCTTGGTGTGTAAGTGGTGTAGATGATCTAGAAGTGTTAGCTCAACGTCTTGAATGCTTGAGAATGTAGAGTAGCTCTGGTTGTCAAGACTTGTTGAATAGATTGGTTGAAGGGGTATAAATAGCCAGCCTCCACGAAATAGCTGTTGGAAAAGTAGGCTGACATCACTGTTCTGCGAACACCGGATGATCAGATGCTCCCCTTCAGTTATCATCGGTCAAATCCAAATTAGCTGATGTCACTGTGTTAGATATGACCGTTGTTAGACCGATGTTACCCTTGCCTTCTCATCGGATGATCCGGTGGCACTTCATCCAGAATTAGTTCAAAATTGATGCTTACTGGAGTGATCGACCGATGTGTTCATTATTGTACATCGGATGGTCCGGTGTTACACTTGGTCCAGGGAGATTGCTTACTGTATTGATGGACCGATGTAACATGCCCTTCATCATCGAATGATCCGGTGAGTACTTAGTTCTGAGGTCTTCTTCTTCTGCTGAACCAACTCGACCGATGTGTTGTTTTCTGGAATCATCGGTTGATCCGGTGAGTTTATTTTGTTTGCTTCTAGTTGTTCTAAGTGATTCTTTTGGAATTTGCTCGATTGACCTCTTAGGCATTGGTTGGAAATATTCTTCTGATGATTATAAAGCATTGAGTGCTGTCAATTTTGGTTGAATAATTTTGACATGTGAGCTTTTACTTCTAGTCTTCATAAACAATGATTGATCTCATAGAATGATTGTTTAGGGGTCTCCAATTATATCCAATGAGCAGTAGATGATATTCATATAGATTTCATTTGAGTGTGGTTAGTGATATGGGAGACATTGCATCCACAAATTCATTAGTAAAATCCAATGGTTGTCATTAATCACCGAAACCATACCTCATGGGGGCCTAGATGCTTTCAGGAGCACCGTACAGCGTGAAATAGATCTTGAGGAGGAGCGGATTAGTCTACCCGTTTCAATGACTCAAGAGCCTTATTTCACCCTACCTGCTGTCATCGTGCCACCCGCACCTAATGCTAGTGACACAACGCCTGTCGTTGCACCTCCGTCGGCCACAACAGAAATAAGTGAGGTTCCACCTCCTCAGCCTGTTGAAGATGTGGTCGAACAAGATGAGGTTCAACGACAGCCTCAACCCTTAGATGATGGGCAAATAAGAAGATCGCAAAGAGTAAGACGATCGGCAATTCCAAATGATTATCAGTTATACTTAAGTGAAGAAACTCATATTGAGGATGATCCCACCTCTTTTGAAGATGCCATGAGTAGACCTCAGTCATCCGAAGGGCGTAAAGCCATGGAAGATGAAATAAGATCTATGAGTGCCAACAAAGGCTGGGATTTAGTAGAGATTTCTAAAGGAGCCAAAACGGTAGGCTGTAAATGGGTCTACAAGATTAAGCATGACTCCAAAGGGAAGATCAAAAAGTATAAGGCTAGGCTTGTGGCTAAGGGATTCACGCAACAGGAAGGTATTGATTACAACGATACCTTCTCTCCTGTGTCGTCTAAGGATTCCTTTTGAATCATCATGGCATTAGTAGCACATTATGACTTAGAATTACATCAAATGGATGTAAAGACGGTGTTCCTCAATGGGGATCTTTATGAGGACGTCTACATGGCTCAACCAAAGGGTTTTGTCATTAAGGGTAAGGAACACATGGGATGCCACTTGAAGAAGTCTATTTATGGACTTAAGCAAGCTTCAAGGTAATGGTACCTAAAGTTCGATGAGACGATAAGAAAGTTTGGGTTTAAAGAGAATGAGGAGGATAACTGCATTTATGCTAAGTTTAAGAATGGGAAATTCATTTTCCTTATACTATACGTAGATGACATACTACTTGCAAGTAGTGATGTCAACCTACTCTTAGAAACTAAGAAGTGTTTATCCTCAAACTTTGAGATGAAGGATTTAGGTGAAGCTTCCTATGTCCTAGGAATTGAGATTCACCAAGATCGAAGAAAGGGGGTATTAGGATTATCTCAGAAGGCATACTTAGAAAGCATACTCAGAAAGTACGGTATGCAAGGTTGTAAGCTGTCGCCTGTCCCAATAGTTAAGGGTGACAAATTTTCACAATCGCAATCACCTAAGAATCAGTATGAGGTTGATCAGATGAGAGGAATTTTGTATGCTTCTGCTGTCGGAGGCTTAATGTATGCTCAAACATGTACGTGCCCTGACTTAGCTTTCGTGACTGGGATGCTTGGCAAATATCAAAGTAATCCAGGCTTAGACCACTGGAAAGCACTTAAGAAGGCTCTAAGATACATACAGGGTACTAAGAACCTCATGTTAAAGTATAGTAAGTCAGAACCATTAGAAATAGTGGGTTACTCAGATTCTGATTATGCGGGTTGTGTGGATACTAAGAAATCCACATCAGGCTATATATTCACCCTTGCGAATGGAGCTATATCGTGGAGAAGCTCCAAGCAAGTCATAACTGCATCGTCCACAATTTATGCCGAGTTCATAGCTTGTTATGAGGCCACTGGACAGACATCTTGGCTTAAGATTTTGTTCCCGGTCTAAGAGTGGTAGACAACATTCATAAACCACTTAAGTTATACTGCGATAATGAGCCAGCAGTGACATACTCTCACAACAACAAGTCGAGTGGTGTTGCCAAACACATCGACATTAAGTATTATGTTGTAAAGGAGAGAATCCAAGATAATTCAATTAGTCTCGAGCATATAAGAACTAATAAAATGCTTGCGGATCCGCTAACCAAAGGTCTCTCTCCCAATGTGTTCAGAGAACATGTAGCCAGCATGGGATTAGGGGAGAGCCAGTGAAACAAATCCTGGATACTAAGGGGACACTTAAGCATAAGGTTATTTCTAATTGTGAGACATATTGTGGTCTTTGAGTCGAACAGTACGTAAATGGCTGCTTCTGATGTGTCGTGCTCCTTATGTTAAAGCAAGAAGAAATATGCATAAGTTTAGTAGTTAAGAATAAGAATAAGCTAAGTGAGAAATAAGTTGTTCCAAGATCAAGGGGGAGAATGTTAGGTTGATCCCGGTCCCACCTGTTGGGCAACAACCAACAGGCAGGGACTTAGTCGCCCTCTCCCCAAAAGACGTGGGGTAACAACCCCATGCCGAGACCTTCTCAGGTGCGCGGTGCAACTGGGGGCGCAACAGACTCGATCCGTTGGCCCCCTCCCTAGCACGCGTGTATAAGAACAAGGGGGACCTCAGGCCGTAGGGATACGAGAGTAACACACGTTCCCGAGGCCCCTCCGCCAAACCTAAACAAACTTGGGTCGCCGCCACCGTCACTGCATCGCCTCTTGTCGTCACCAGCCACAGCTTGAACCAATGGCGTCAAGTGGCCCCGTTGAAGGTAACCTACATTACTCACTGTACCCCCCTTAATCCTAATCTGTCTGTTATGATCATAGGTTGCCTGCTAGATTGATTTTTTAAGTTGATTGCAATTAGATTAGAACTAAGTGCACTCGGTTAGATGTTCATAGTGTAGATCCTAAGACAGTCCAAAAACAACAAAATCATCCGTGCACGGCCCGGAAGGCGGTGGCGGCGGCAGCGGCGGTGACGGCGGCGGCGGCGGTGCCGCGGGCAGCGCCTTGAACGTCGACCTGCACAGATCGGCGAAGGCCGCATCAGATTCAGCCAGCGCGTCGCGCGCCTCGCACGCCGCCTCGAGCGATTTCTTCCACGCGAGCAGCGTGCACATGGTATAGAAGGCCTCGAAATAGCTCGGCACGTTGTCGGTGTCCGTGGCCGTGAACGCAGCGGCCAGCCTATCGGCTATGGTGGCGTTAGACTGGCGGGAGATGAAGTCACACATGCGTACGTTGGCACGCGATAGCTCAAACCCCTCGCACATTGAAGCAGCGATCGCAGTGGCGCTTGGCGTGGCCAGCTTTCCACACGTATCAGCAAGGTCTGCGGCGAGGGCGGTCGGCGAAGTGGCCGCCAGAGCGACGCACAGGGCGACGACGACCACAGTTGCCGCACCAGCGAGCGGACCACCCTGCTGCCTTGAACGCACCATATTGATGGGGGAATTAAAGAAGCTAAAGGCCCCTTTGGCAGAGCTTCACGATGCTGATTCTCAGGCAGAATTAGTGGAGCTGTGTCAAACACTATATTTCAGAAGAAGTGATTCTTAACTGATTCTGAGAAGTGATTCTCTGAAATGAACTAAGAGGCTGGGAGCAGAAAAAAGTAGCTTCTCCTGATTCCGTGAAGTGATTCTCAATCCTGATTCTAAGAGTTCATTCTAGAAAATCATTGAGAATCACTTTCAGCCACAGAATCACTTCATCAGAGAATCAGAAGTGAATTCGAAGAATCAGAAGCAGAGAGTTGTACCAAAGGGGGCCTAAGTGTAGCTACCTGATGAAGACTCACCGTGCACACACTCACTAAGACCTCGTTTGGAAAGCCCGGGATCGGAGTGTAATCTGACCAGATCCACGTCATACGTGGGCTGAAATACACGTCTGCAAAAAATACTCGTCGTTGGCTAAAAATGCATTTGAGTAGGTCGTGTATCAGTCTAGCCCACTCCCGATCCACTCCAATCCGCGTGGAAATCTAGCGACTCCTTCTCTGGCCGGGACACGACTCCTCGTCGCCTCTTGCGTCGCGACTCCTCCTCTCCTCTTCGCCTCCTCTCCCGCCAACTCCACCACACCACCGGCGGCAATGGCGGCGCTGCGCTTCTCCAGATCGACGACGGCCACACGCCTCCTCACTCGCGACGTGATTTCTTCTCCGCTCCTCATCTCTCCCCTCTCCAGTATTTCAAGGCAGCGAGCAATCCCACACACGTGGAGTCCGGCGGCGGCTCCATGGCGGGAGACGTGACGGTGGCTTTGCGGATCGGCCCGCCTGCAACCAGTGCCGGCCTGACAAACCTCATCTTAGGGCTCTCGTCCCTGTCGAGGACATAGCAACGATCTTGTTGAGGAGGAGGACGATTGGAGGAACTATAGGGAGGACAGCACTAGCGGGGAGGACGTGGCGGAAGCCCCGACAGATCCACTAGGGTTCTTGTCGATGCTTATCAGGCAGCTGAACAAGAGGAGGTACTGGATCCAGATGCCGTCGTAGATCTTATCGGGTCGGCACAGTTCCCCTGTTCCGTCTGCATCAAGACCTTCATCTGGTACACACAACATGGAGATGACGATTTAGATTCAGTGTTTCGTTCTTCCTGCTTCATCCAGGCATGCACCTCCCCCCCCCCCCCCCCCCCCCATGATTTACTATTAGATTCTTCTCCTGACAATTTAGATTGGATGCTACCCATCAAATTTTATGTTTTCTTCCGCAGACGCAATTTCATTTTAGAAATTGAGACGAGTGTTCCTCAAATTTATTTTGACCTTTTCTTCATTTATCAAGTTATTATGCTAGATTGCATTTGCTCATGATCCTCTTTTTGTATTACCTGTTTATACATGGAATGCTTTTGCGTTTGCTAGTTTCTAAAAGGCAATTTTGACTCGAAGAAAAATTCTATTGGGTTTATACTAGTATCTGTTGCAACACAAATAATTTCAGTTGTTGCCAAACTATATGGGTCCATTCCAATAATTGGAATTATTTAATAATAAATGATGTCACACAGTGTCATTGGGTTATTACAGCAAGTTTCTACAACTCCGAAGCAAATGACGGGAGATGAACATGAACATAACGGTTGTTTGTTGGAACAAAGTGGAACGCAGTATGTCTGACTTGCTCTAAAATTCTACTCTAATTAACTGATCATACCTCATAGTATGCTAGAGAGATACTCCCAATTTTTGTTACGGATAAATTTATGTTCAAACTTATTCTGTTCAGAATTTGGTGAAAATTAATTTATAATCTTTTGTTGCATCCATGAACAGAACTTGTTCTGTTCAAATCTATATTGTTTTTTACTAAGTGTTGATCAACAATGATCAGAAGTCTTTAATAATATATTTTTCACATCTTACTGCTATGTTTATTTAGTATGTTTGATCATCCTGCTGCATACTACATCTGTAGTAATATATTTCTTTACATCTTTGTTTTTGCAGTGTTGATCGGAAGTGTGCAACAGTTCGAGTTGTTCGATGACGCCACCAAATGGTATTCTATAGTTAGTGTGCAATAATACATGTTGTCTAAGTAGTGATATATATGACAGGCATTAGTAGTTTAGTGTAAAAATTATCTTCAACGCTATTCCAGTTGAGTATCTCCTCAGACGTGCCTAATATATGTATCTGAGCTGAACTGTATGAGAATAAGTAAGCTTAATTGTTCTGATGCTTGTGTAATCTTGTAAATATGGATCTTTGTGTAATTTGTCTATATGCAACACAGCAACAGCTACTCCCTCCGTTTCTTTTTATTTGTCACCGGGTAGTTTAAAAATGAACTAACCAGTGATAAATAAAAAAATGTGAGGGGTATACTGTAGTTTTGCTATTTGATAATATATGATTAGAACTTTGGATCTTGTTCTATTTGCGGCCTGTTGCATGTTAAATAATATTTCGATCATCCCGACATCATCCAAATGACTTAACTAAGCAGAAGATAAAAACCCACTAGTGAAAGAGGATTTGGTGGTAGGAGTGGAACCACCCAATCCACTCGTGGTTCCTGCCACACCGGGGTTGCCTCCCACCAGTGCCAAACGAAGCCTAAAGGATATTGGGACCCTTTATATAGAGGCACGCAGGCTCCATGCATGGACTTTGGAGAGACGATCGAATACTACCTCTAATGAGTACGACTATGCGAATACTACCTCTAATCGTTAATTGTTGACGTTCTCAACTAAGGAAATGAACTAAAAATCAACTACGTGGTCAGAACTACTTCTAATTTAATACGGAAGGATTATACTCTAGAACTAAACTATACCAGAAAATTAAAGCATCTACTATACGTTCCGCGCGCTGCCAGCATTCTTTGAGGAACTTGCACATATGACTTGAAATATGTTCCGCGCGCTACATGCATCCTTTAATTTAGTTAAAGAACTAGCTTGCATTCGGATTGCAGTAACAGCGCTGGATCCAGATCTTAGCTAGGGCATAAGCATTTCCTATTCATAAGGACTATTGAAAGTATAATAAGATGCAAGCGCACATTTCACTCCAGGAAATGGTTGACCCATAGCATGCACGGAACACATTGAACTCATATTATTGTACTGCTCCTGTGTCCTGTGGAAGGCAATACTCCTATGGATGTGTCCATCTTCTTCTGGCTCAAGGTTTTAGATGGGCCTGGAGTTGTCCCTCCGTGCCTCACGTCCTTAAGCCTGCCGGTCATTCACCATCGCTGCCCAGAGCCAGAAAACATACTAGGTGCAGATTTTTTTAGATAATGAGTGAAAGTCTCCATCTTCCTCCCCCCAAAAAGTTATGATCAGTTTAATACAATTGAATATAAACACGAGCAGTCACAATTCTATTGTCTAGAAAAGACTACAATAACTGATGACACATAATTTGTGCAAAATGGTTAAATTTAAAATCGAATAGTAAAAAGATAGTTGACCAACGAAAATTGATAGTTGACCAACGAAATTTGGATCCGAGCGTCGAGAGAAATAACTGATGAGCAACAAACATTAGGATATACTCTCTCCGTCCTAAAAAGTTTGACAAAGCGACAAACTTTTTGGGACGAAGGAAGGGGGTATTCGGCTCTGGCAAATACTGTGCAGGGAGTAGCCTTTGAATAAGGATGAAGATGATGACTGAAAGTGGAGGCCTAGAGGATAATACATTGCAAAGTCAGCATATGAAAAGTCCATTTCATAGGATCAACGAAGCCTTTTTGAAACAAAAGTTTTATGGGGTGCACTATCTGAACCTAAAGTAATCTTTTTCAGTTGGACAATATTTTATGAAAAGACTATAACAGCGGGCAATATGGAGAAAAGAGGTTGGGATCATAATGTCATATGTTCCCTATGTTTACAAGAAGTGCAGATAGCAAAACACTGTTGGAATCCCCAAGACAATTGCCGCCAATTGCACAGCGACGGCGAGAAATCGCGGCAGCGGGAGGTGGAAGATGAACAGTACCACACACGGTTACGCTGCAACGAACGCCTACAGTGTCGAACGCTATGCCCAATACGTGTTCCACACAACTAATCGACGAGTACAGGGTCCAATTTATATGAACGCAGAGAAACCAACTCAAATTTTGCCGGGGACCATCATCTGCCGTTCGCACTCATCCCACGACTCGAGCTCTGACTCGGTGTGCGTGGCGCGCCCACGACGCCCACCTCGACGACCCATCGTGCGACCCACGCCCTGCGACACACTCGCCGACTCTTTGCACACACGCCGCACACACATACTTGCCAGATCACCCACGCACACACGTTCTCATTGCTCGACGGCACACCCTTGCTCGAACATGGCCGCACCCGATCGTCGCGATCGAGTTTATTCCAACAAACTCCCCCTAAACACGATCGCCAATGGTTGAATCACGGAAGCGCTGAGTCCTCGTCGACGTCGGTGAGCAGAGCCTCCTCCTCCTTCTTCGGCTTGCGGCAATCGCGGGCGAAGTGGCCACGAATGCCGCAATTGAAGCACTTTCCGACGAAATTCTTCGATTTGGAGCGTGCCTTTCATTCCGCCTCTGCGAGGAGCAGCTATCCATCGCCGGTTCACTTCTCGCCACCATGAGTGCGCCGAGGGCAATGCTCGTCGAATTCCTTCAGCCCCCCAAGTGCCTCCTCAAACGGCATCTTGTCGACATTGCAAAATTGCTCAATCCCCGCAACGGCAGGATATAGCCAATCTGGGACGGTGTTGAGGAGCTTCTTGACCATGGCGTTGTCGTCGAGCGTTGAGCCCAGACCGGTGTACCTCGCTGCCATGCCACTGATCTTGCCGACGAAATCGTCGAGTGATTCTCTGTCGCCCATGGACAATCGATCAAATTCGCCCTTCAATGTGGACAATTGAGTCACCTTCACTCGATCCGCACCAGCGAACCTTGGTTTGATGTTGTCGGTACCCTGAGTACCAGGTACCTCGCGATATCGCAAGAAGCACAAGGAAGTTCCACCTGTCAGAGACAAAGGTCTCTTCAAGCCCCACATGTCACATTGCACCGGGCCCGCTTCCCTCATATGGGTAGCTCCTGGGTTGACACGTTGAACGTGGAGATCACCACCCTCATCTCAATTTCGTTGACCATGACTATAGCATATATAATTTTATAAAATTTCAGACATCGGATCATTAGTGTCTAATTATTGTCATTAATCACTAATGTTGTAATTAACGATTATCCCTTAAATCTATATGTCAATCAATTATAAATATTTTATTCTATTATTGTACAATTATGTAAACCTACAATTACGGATTAACAACTACAAATAACAGATTAACATAAAAAACTTACCTTCTTCGGTTCCGGGCGGCCGGCCGGGCGGTGGCGCCGTCGCCGCCGCACCCACCGCAAGATCCGCATCGAACCACCGCGCCGGGCCACCACGAGATCCGCAGCCACCGCGCCGGGCCGCCGCGCCAGACTGGCGCCGCGCCGAACTGCGCCGCCACCCGGGTTGCACGCGCTGTCGCTGTGCCGAACCACCCTCACCGAAGCTCCCACCGCCTCCCGCCAAGGCTCCTCGCCACCTCTGCAGGAACCGCGCCGCCGTCGCCTCCGCAGGAATCGCGCCGCCGCTGCTGCTTCGGGAGAAATAGGAGTATCGGGCTTTGGGTTGAGACAGGGGAGGGAAGGGGAGGGAAGATAAAGAGTTGCACGAATCTTAAAGCGAATCTAATGGTCGCCTGAAAAAAGTGTAAGTTTCAGGCACCTGAAATATATAGTATTACTGTATAGATATGTGTGAAACACATGCAGGTCATTCTCCTATGGAATATAATGAGCACTACTATACGAATACTACCTCTAATCGTTAATTTTTGACGTTCCTGACCAAGCGAATGAACTAAAAATCAACTGCGTGGTCAGAACTAACTACATCAAATTTAATACGGAAGGAGTAGTGCTTTAGAAGTACTAATCTCGGAAGCGTTGACACCAGCTTGTTGATTGCTGCCTTCGGTTTTGTACTAAACTATATACATATACCAGCAAGCGTCTACTAAATGTCCCCGCGCTGCAGACACCCCTTAATTAAGTCAAGTAACTTGTACTCCTATATGACTTGAAATATGTTCCGCGCGCTGCATGCATCCTTCTATTAAGTCAACATTACTACAAAAAGCATTTTCACAGGCACTACGAATTCTTTTTTACAGACGGTCTATAAAAAAATCCGCCTGTACTGTGAAATACTTTAAAAACCGCCTGTAATAATCATATATCACAGGCGGTTCGTAACTAAAAGCCGCCTGTGAAAAATGTATATCATCACAGGCGGTCAGTAGTACAAATCGTCTGTGATAATGAACCGTATCACAGGCGGTTGTTTAATAACTCGCGCCAGTAAAAATACATTCTCGGAGACCGCACTGCCTATTATCTACGATTTGTCTTCTCCACCAATCAGCTTTCTTCACATGGATCCACCTTTCCCCATCTTCCTATTAAATAATGGACACCCACCCACCCCGTCCGTCTCCTTGTTCAGGCTCAAGCGCGGCCGCATCTATTTCCTCATCCCCTCAGCCACCCTGCCGCCAGCGCCAACAACCGAAGGAGTAGCAAGTCCAAGAAGAGCAGCAGCAGCAAGCGGTCGAGCGACCACCGCGCCAAGAGCGCCGGCGTCGTGGAGCGCGCGTAGCGCCCTGGCGGTCTGCAGCGCGAGGCGGTGGCGGCGCGGCCACCCGGGCGGGCGAGGGTTGGAGTGGAGCAGGTCGTAGAGCGTGCCGTTGGGCATGTACTCGATGATGAGGAGGCGCGCGGCGGCAGCGGGGCCGGGTCAGAGAAGTCGAGGAGGTTGACGAGGCGCGGGCCGCACACGGAGGAGAGGATGCGGATCTCGTTGTCCACCTCGGCGCGGCGCGGGGAGGGGCGCTTGACGGCGACGGCGCGGCCCGAGGGGAGCGCGGCCTTGTAGACGGCCCCGTGGCTGCCGCGGCCCAGCAGCGCCGCGTCCGCGAAGTGGGAGGTGGCCGCCTCCAGCTCCGCGTAGGAGAACCGCTCGATGGGCGGCAGCGCGGGGGGCCTGCACCGGGAGCCTCCAGCGTCAAACTTTTTTCTTGTTTGTTTGTTCTTTTTCCTTTTGATTTTAGCTACCGGATGTGCAACACAGATCATGTAAAAATTCCACTTTGTATGCTTGGACAAACAGTGGACATCAAGCAATGATGAACAAAAAAATATAATTACTTGATTTTTCTGTGTTAGAAAAATAGTCTGTATGTAAATCAGTTGTTGACATCATTTTATCTTGTTGTGTCTTACGGAGCATTTTTCACAGTCGGTTAGTAATAAAAAAACAGTGTGATAATGCATTTTCACAAGCGGTGGGCAGTAAAAAACCGTCTGTGAAAACGCATTTTCACAGGCGGTTGGCAATAAAAAACCGCCTGTAATAATATATTTTTACAGGCGGATTTTGCTTCCGCCTGTGATAATCAACGATTTTCACAGGCTCTTTGTTACAGGCGGTTTTCAAAACCGCCTGCAATAATAGGTTTAGAGCCGTCTGTAAAAACAGTTTTTGTAGTAGTGCAAAAAACTTGCATCGAGATAGCAGTAGCACCGCTGGCTCCAGATCTTAGGGCCTAAGACCATCCGCACTAGCGTACTCTAAAACATACTCTAAACATTATTCTTCCTCAGTTTTTACAGTACGTACTCTAAATTACATTGCGAAACAGTGTATCAAGTATGCTTTACAGTACGCCACTGCGGATGGTCTAAGCATTTTCTATTCATAAGGACTATTGAAACCATAATATTTTTTTTAATAAAGATCCGGCTGAGCCGGCATATATTGATAAGTAGAGAATTGGAGTACAATCAGTTACAGCATAGGTGGAATCAGTGCACTAGGAGTGCACCAGACAACTAGGCAGAGCGCTGACTATGGTGCTCATTACACGTTTAATTGCCCCAGCCAGAGACCAAGACCTGGCACCGTCGGAGATGTCGCTGAGAATCTGTGGAACCGACCTTTCCTTCTGGTCGAAGATTCGTATATTCCTTTTGCACCAGAGCAACCATCAAACAAGCAGCACCATGGAATGAGCTCCTCTTGCAACTGTCTTGATGATTGGACTAGCTGGTGGAACCAGGCAGCGATGTCCAGGGAGGGCGACCAACTGATGGGGTTGACTGAGGGCATGTTCAGTCCACGAGCAACCGAAGTCCAAACAAGCCATGTAATTGGACACTCCATAAAAGATGCGGGGTTGTTTTGACGTTTCTGAAGCAAAAGGTGCACAAATACTGATTCGGCCATCCTCTTCTTTGGAGCCGGGCGGCGGACCATAATCTGTCTTGCACCATGAGCCATGCAAAAACCTTTGCACTTTGGTGATGCCCAAAATATTCCAGATGCACGACGAAAATCCTGAAAAAGTAGAGCCCTCAAATTGAAGATTGTAGGCAGAGTGTACCAAGAAGTTGACATCCGCGGTAAAGATCCACCGTATTTGATCATCTAGCTGCAGGTCCTCAGCCAGCTGAACCTCCTGCAGAAGCTCGCCAAGTCGGAGTCCCTCCGACCATAGGTCCAGTGAAGGAAGGGGCAGAAGGTCACGGAGCCATTTTTGATTGTGCATCGCATCTGCCACAGTCCTGCTCTTCCTCTGGGTGTGGCTAAAGAGCAAAGGAAAGGCGGACGCTGGTGTACAGCCGAGCCTCCAATTAGATGCCCAGAACCGTGCGGTGCATCCATTCCTAACAGGAGCCCGCGTAGCAGCTGCAAAAAGGTTTTCGTCGACGGAATCCACTGGTAACTCCACGGCAACCCAAGGTTTTAGCGAGGATCTCCACCGATGTCAGAGCCACGGTAGTCTTAGGGCCTTTCCGAATTTGTTAAGATAGGCCGCCCCAATCCACCGGCCTGCAAACTCTAACCCAATTGACCTTGCAGCTTGCGCCAGTGGCATTGTGTGATCCACTCCAAAGAAAACGACGTCGTAACTTGTCAAGAGCATTGAAGAATTGTCTGGGAAGTGTAAGAGCAGTCATTGTATATATGGGGAGGGTGCTCATTACCGATCAGACTAATTCTCGGCGTCCAGCCAGTGAGAGCACACCGCCTTACTAGCCCGTCAGACGCCTGTGTGCCAGATCCAGGATCGACTGCAGTTGAACCATGGATAGCCGCAACGTATGTGACAGGAATGTCCGATACTTGGCCTTCAAAATCCTGCAGCCGCCATATCCAAATCCTGGCACCGAATGGGCGCCACTGAGCTTTTAGCCATATTGACGTGCAGGTCCGAAGCGAGGCCGAAGGTGGCCATAATCTGCATTAATGCCGTAAGCTTTGTTTGAACCTAGTCGGTATCCTGGGTACCATATACCCTTTGGGATTGTAAGGATCTCAAGGGAATGTCATCTACTTGATTTGAGGACCTTTGGAGGCCCACATGTCAAACATAACTGGACCCGCTTTTCCAACATGGTTAGTCCCAGGGTCGCCACGTGTACTATCAAACCGGAGCTACCGCCCACAAGGGGGAAGCTCCGAGCTATGTACCATAGCGGCATCCCCGGACCTAACCCCAGACCGAAGGAAGCTCCGGAACTGACACGTGTTAGGTGGCACCGGATCTATCTGTTCCCCACAGTACGCTCCGAAGCTGCCATGTGTCCAACCATCGGATCTTCAACCTTTAACCTCCGGAAGACTCCACAATGGCTCCGGATCTTCAAAGGGGAATCAAGGACTTCAAGACCCAATTAAGTGTCATTAATACTATATTAATGACACACGATCGGACGACCTTAATTACCAGTAACGGTGCTGTCAAAGCCCGTAACTCGGTTATTAAGGGTAATTAAGCGCATCAAATGTGTATCAATATTAGTAACCGCCGGGGCCACATGTCGGGCCAGGCTAACTTGTAACGGCCTGCCCTTATACTATAAAAGGACAGGCCGACGATACATAGAAGGGGAAAACGACGCTCACTTGGGACTGGAGACGCTCACTCGACACTCTCAACTTACGTTGAGCTCATACATCCAATACAACACCAATACACCCCGTGGAGTAGGGTATTACGCTCAGGCGGCCCGAACCACATAAATCTTCGTGTCTCTTGTGTCACTTAACACTTCACCTTCTTGAATCTCCGCGTGCCCACACCGAACCTCAAACTCCTTTAACACTTTAGTAGTGTCGAGAGATCTGCCAGATCAAAACCACCGACAAACCAGGTCGACAAAGACTATCACACCATCAGCATAGAGGGAGACTCTTATTTTTTGCGACACCATCAGAGAGAGGCGAGAGGAAATCCGCCCTGGTGGCAGCATCAAAGACCTTTGCAGAATGTCGATGCCGTGTATAAATAATGACAGTGAGAGAGGATCTCCCTGGCGCAACCCACGTCGTTGCCGAACCCATTGACCAGCGGAGCCATTGCGGCTGAATTTTTTGAAACCATAATAAGATCCAAGTATATTTCACTTAAAAAATTCTATTGCCTCAAGGTTTTGGTGGGCCTGGCATTCAGCCTCCGTGCCTCACGTCATTAAGTGGCTTAGCCTGTCGGATGTCTAATTAAGTTTACAAAAAGACTAAATAACAGGCGCCTGAACCAGCGCAGGAAATCAGGCGACGCAAGCGCCTGAACCAGCATTGGGAATCAGGAGAAATGCAAGCTGCGGCCAGGAACGGGCACCAAGCGCCAGAGACCACAGAGGTAACTTTTTTATTTTGTTAATTTGTAATTTGTAAGAATTATGTTAGTTGTAACATAATCAAACAAAATAATTTTGTGATTGATTAACCTATAAAATTAAGGGTTAATGACCAATTACAATGATAAGTGATTAATAGAAGTAATTAGGTGCTAATTACCTAGTGCCTGGATTTTTTTAGATTTTAGGCACCTGAAATTTATAAAAAGCCCTTAAGATTATAAACAGGCGCCTGGACACGCGCCGTGCCCGGACACGTAGGCGTCTAGACGCGCCTAGAAGACATTGTTTTTCAGAAATCAGGAGTCGGATCAGGGGAGATATATGGAGCAAAAGAAGGATCTGCATATGATGTTTATTGACTTGGAGAATGCATACGATAAGGTACCAAGGTCGGTCATGTGGTGGGCGCTAGAGAAACACAAAGTCCTAACAACCTTATCAAGGATACGCACGGTAATGTGGTGAAAAGTGTGCGCGTAAGTGATAGTGAGATCGATACTTTTCCTATCACAGTAGGACTACATCAAGGATCAGCTTTAAGCCCATACATCTTTTCCTTAGTGATGGATAAGTTGTCGGAGGATATACAAGAGGATATCTCTTGGTGTATGTTCTTTGCTGGCGATGTAGTGTTGGTAGATGAAACTAGGGACGGTGTTGATAAAAAATTGGAGCTACAGAGGCAGACCTTAGAGTACAAGGGGTTTAGACTTAATAGAACGAAGATCGAGTATATGAGGTGCGACTTTAGTGATGTTGAGTACAAGTAGTACCTAGGAGGGACACATTTCGATATTTTGGGTCAATGATATAAAGCAATGGTGATATTGAAGAAGAACAGGATCAAGATCGGGTGAATGAAGTGGCGGCAAACATCTGGAATCTTATGTGATAAGAAGGTCCTTGGAAAACTGAAAGGAAAATTCTATAGGACGGTGGTTAGACTTGCGATGATGTATGGAGCAGAATGTTGACCAACTAAAGGCAACATGTCCAACAAATGAGTGTTGTAGAGACTTGCAAGCTACAATGGATGTGCAATCACACAAGAAGAGACAAATTTAGGAACAAGGTGATACGTGATAGGGTACGGGTAGCACCGATCCAGGAGAATCTAGTTTGTCAAAGTGTGCGAGACACTTCCCCTGATACTATTAAAAGTATTTCATGGAGGTTCGTATTTAGGCAGGGCGTAATGTCAAGAACTCAAGAACAGAGGTGACACAGTGGTTTTTACGTGGTTCGGGCCGCCTGAGTGTAATATCCTACTCCACGGAGGTGTTTGTGTGTTGGATTGCTTTGAGTGAGTAGCCTTAGATGGGATTGGATAGGATTGCCTTCTACCATGCAATGCAGTCCTTTTATACGCTAAGGATTGGCTGGTACAGTGTGTCGTGGCCCAACAGGTGGCCCCAACGGTATTAACTACGCCATACACGATCTAAGTGTATAATGGCGGTTTTAACGTGTCATGATTGTAGTGTTACCAGGCTTGATGGTCCTCTGATCGTGTGTCATTAATGTAGAATTAATGATGTGTTAATCAGGTCTTGTAACAGCTGGTTGATTGCCTTTGAATGTCTACGCTGTTGGTGATCCCAGAGTTCTTTCCATTGGAGATGTAGATCCGGACATGTGACACGTGGCAGCTCCGGAGCTTCCCTTAGCAGGGAGGCAGGTCCGGTGCTATGGGACACGTGGCAGCGCTGGAGCTTCATTTAGGAGGGAGGAAGGTCCAGTGCTACGGGACACGTGGCAGCGCTGGAGCTACCCTAAGGAGAGAGGCAGATCTGGCACTACGGGGCACGTGGCAACAACAGAGTCACCCTTAGGAGGGAGGCAGTTCTGGCACTACAGGACACGTGTTGGCCTCCAGATGTCCACCTCCCTAGAAGCGTGACTCTTTCTGGTACAAAGGGGTACCTGGTCCGCAGGATACTGACAGTGGCCTCCGAGCCCACCTCAGGGTGAGGCTTTGATCCCAAAGGTGGCGCCACCATCACTCCCCATGTTGTTTCTTCAACTTTTCACTTGAGCGATTGAAACAACGGCACACTCCCATGTCGTCGCTACGTGGCTTTTCTTGGTTTGGCAGGTGAGATGCATGACATGCGGATCTCACACAATTGAAGGTCACTGGTTCCCAGTATGATTTTTGTATTTCTCAGCACAATCTTTGTAGCCCAGTCAGGCCATTGCCCTTGGGCTTCCAACTTCTCATCATGACAACGGTTCACCTGGTGTGACTTTTTTTGGCAAAGTGGATTCGAGCCCCCTTGTCACTGACGAATTAACTTTGCGGTGCGTAACTGTGCTCCGCGTGCAGTTGACATCCAAGTGTTGCAGAGTCTAATAAAGGAAGAGCCTTTGCAGGGGAAGATAACTCTTACGCCTTGATCTATTTGCTTGCGCATAAAGCTCTCCGCTTCATACCCTGCATTGTGTTCTCTGCTTTTGCTCTGCTTTGCGGCGATGGAACTCAGACTTCCCCCACCAAGCTTATGAGCGAGAAGGACATTGAGAGGGTTCGAAAGTTGATGGGGTGGCAGAGCCCCTCCTTCGACAACGTGATTTGCCGTAGGAAGCTCCCTTAAGGAGAGCTCCGAAGATATCGTCTTCTTCACGGCGTACGCCATGGTTGGGCTAGTTCCTGAATGTGGCCTAGAGGGGGGTGAATAGGCCTTTTTGAAATTTGTCGGAAACTGCAACACTTAATCACCAGATCAAAACTTGAGATATCGGACTAGTCCGGTAAAGTGCGTACTAGTCCGGTGTGTACGGACTAGGTTGATCAAGTTTGATTTATTAAGTTTGATTCTAGGGTGTAGCAGCGGAAATATACTTGTAATTTATGTGTTGCAAAACTATGTACTAGGGTATATCACAAGTCAATCTTAAATTTGACATTTCAATGTAAAGTGAGCAAGATTAATTGAAACCCTAGATTGATATGATGTAAAGAACAATGAACACAATGCAAGAACACAAGAGATTTATCCCGTGGTTCGGCTCCCACAGAGGCAACCTACATCCACGTTGAGGAGTCCACAAAAGGACTGGGTCTTCTCCAACCCTACCCTCGTCAGATCGCCACGAAGGCCAATCCTCTTCCACTTATCACAAAGGGGTGAATAACCGAATTCAAAGGGGCCTTCTCACACGTTGAGGGATCCCCTAGATTACAACACGAAATACCACCAAGAACACACTCAAAAGATTACAATGAAATCACACGATTGTGTTAGAGAATCAAACCAAGAGCTCAATGAGTGTTGAACGTGTCTCTCCAATGATCTAGAGTGTATCCTCAAAGTATTGATCTTTGTTACACTTAATTTCATGGAGAGATGTTTTTTTGAGGCTCTTGGGAGATGTGACGGTGCTAGGGTTCGAGAGAGTTTCAAGTTGGGTCGTGCACCTTTATTTATATGGGGTTTCTAAAAGTGACCGTTAGGGTTTAGAAATATCGGACTAGTCTGTGGTGGACACCGGACTAGTCCGGTGTGCTGTGTGTAGCAAACCCTAAGTGTCCCGAAATATCGGACTAGTCCGGCTAGGAGCGGACTTGTCTGATTTTGCTTCTAGAAATCTTCGGACTAGTCCGATGGACATCAGACTTGTCCAGACAGTGAAACCCTCAGTGGTTATGGGGACAAGTCCGCACTTGGAGGACTTGTCCTATTTAGGTCAGAGAGTTTTTCGGACTAGTTTGTGCTAATATCGGACTTGTCCGATTTAGATCAGAATGAATATCGGACTAGTCCGGTGGTGATCGGACTTGTCCAATTTTGTATGACTTGTGAAGTGTTTTGAGGACTAGTCCGCACTGGGGAGGACTAGTCCGATTCTAGTCAGAGAGATATCAGACTAGTCCGATGGATATCGGACTTGTCCGATCTTGTGCAGAAGGGATATCAGACTAGTATGGTGACAGTGGGACTAGTCTGGTCCTGTATAAATTTGTGCAATATGTGTGTTTAATTATGATTGATCTCTTGGGGTGTGTTTCCTTAACACACTCCATACATAATGATCTACTATTCTTCTTCCTTGAGCTCATTTCCACTTTGCTCCTCATTCTCCCTTTCTTTTTGGCACTTTGCTTATTTTGCTATTAAAACCTGTGCTCATCTCAACAAAGAGGTTAGGATCTCATTTGCTTGTCATAAATCATCCAAAACCCACAAGGGATTCCTAGATGCACTTTCAATCTCCCTCTTTTGGTTATTGATGACAACCAATTGAGATTTCAAAAAATGTGATAAAAATTGAGTTTTTCATAAAGCATACACATATGAGTCTAAAATACATCAAGCAATGAAAACATAATCCATATGTGCATTCTTTATGGTGGGATGCATAACTAAGTATATTGAAACAATGAGAATGACATAAATGACATTAATCAACCAAAACCAAGCATATATGTCATTCTAGGAGCAAAATCACATAACTCAAAAATTACTTCTCAAAAGATCAGAATAATGCATCACAGGACCATAATTAACTTAAGAACATAGTTAAAGCTTTACAACCCGCAAAATAGTCAAAAAGCATAAAAGAGATCTCTCTCCTCGTATCCTACAGCTAAGACTAAGACTCTCCCTCAATCTCTCCCCCTTTGGCATCAAGACACCAAAAAGAAGGAGAGGAGAGACCTAAAGTCTTCACTCCTCGTTGTCGGTCCTCTCATCGTCTTCATCGTCTTCTTCGGGCTGATGAGGAGGAGGAGGAGCCACTCGAGCCCCCAATGCCAAAGTAGGCAAGCTCGGGGGGGGGGGGGGGGGGGGGGGTCAAGGGCCCGAGCTCGGTGAAGTCTGAATCGGAATTATCGGAGATCACTGGAGATCCAATGGGCTCGATCTCCAGTTTCTGGCATATTTGCTTCACATTGGCCTTGACATACTTCATATCTTCCTTTCTTTTCTTGTTAAGCTTATGGGCCTTCACTTTGGCCTTTTTGCAGGAGGCGAATATAGCAGTCAAGTACTTGAAGATCCCACTTGCAGATTCCCTTTGAGGAGCTGCCCTAGTAGCAGGGGCAGCCCTTGCATCTTCACTTCTCACCGGAGCCTCAGGACTAGAGGCCGGAGAGGGAGCAACCTGGATGCTTGGCTTCTGAGAAATCTGAGGCCTCAAAGGTAGGTTCTCCACGTCTTTCACAAACTCTATGCCAGTGACTTTCTCAATCATAAATATAATATAGGGAGCATAGCCACATGACCTGTTGGGCGTGCAAGATATGTTGACCATGTCATTCTAAATATAATCCGCCACATAAAACAGACGGTCCTTGCTTATGACCCTCATCAGGGTCCGGAGATAATCCTGCACACTCCCAGCATCTCCATCCTTGGGAGCAATAGTCTTCCTCAAGACTCTGTTCAGAACCACAAAGAAGGGCTTCATGTTCTTTGTGGAGGGAGGGTTGAACTTGGAGTTTCGATCATATAGGAACTTCATCCTATCCTTCTTAATGACACCTATGTTATGGATGATCAAGCAGTCAGTTCTTGAGGTGTCAAGGTGAAGCAGGCTTGCAAAATCTTCTTGAGTTATACTGTACTTGGATCCGTGAGTCATCCAAGTAACACTCTCTTCATCTTCACTCAAGAAGTGGCATGTCACAAAGAATTGTGCAATGACCTTGTCATTCCAATTGTTTCAGAAGGCAAAGAGGTCCTTCAGTCCATGTATCTCAATTGCTTCCACTTTATTGGAAGGTACACATATTTGTAGAAATCTGCATGGAAATTGCTCCAAAATCTGCCATCAGCAGCTTGCTTCGGACGGCCATACCAATCAATGCTTCTGAATTTTGCCGCCGAGTCACTGCCCTTTCCATTGAATCTATCTTCAGTGGGGTCCCTGACCCCTTCCCTTGGAGCATGCAGCCTCAGGGGGCCAACCAGGCCCGTTGCTATCCTTTACACTTGCCCTTAGCTTGGTGAGGGCCACTTGTTGCTGTTGTTGCCTTGGAGGCTGGCTTCTTGTCAAGCACCTTCCTCCAAGCCTGAGGAGGAGATGGAGCTGGCTCGGAAGGTCGCTCTTAGCACTTCTTGCCAAGGCTAGTCGAGGGCCGAGGTGCCACCTCGTGGTCCATCTCGGCCTCGAAGTCAGAAATCTCATCATTTGTGCTCGACATGCCCTGAGAATGAATTGTGTAAGGAATGAATGAGTATTGATGATTTAATGCATGGGTGAGAAAGAATAACAAGGTATTGCATTGAGGAATTGACAGGTTAGGTTTTGACTTCAGAAAAATCGGACTTGTCCGGTGTACAGGCACGGACTAGTCCGGAGGACCGGACTTGTCCGTGCATGGACCGGACTAGTCCGGTATTCATCCTCAAAAACCTAAGCAACTGGACAAATGTTGATTCCTAATGCACAGCTATCTTAGCATAAACGTAATACATCAAGGAGGCATGTATATAGTGAAGGATGCTAGGCTATTCGATCAACAATGAAGAAACTCGAGATTTATAGGGTTTGGGTGAAAATTACCGAAGAAATCGATTGATTCTCGAAGAAGGAGGTGTTGAAGTCCGGACTTGTTTGAGAACTTCAATCTTCGAGCAAGGAAGCTTGATCTCCACCCAAATGCGAAGCTTTTTGGTGGAGGGGATGCAAAATCGCCTTGGGAGCTCAAGAGCGAAGAGAGAGAACACGTGAGGCAAGAGTGGAGGTGAAGAAATTAGGGTTTGGCGGCGGCTAGGGTTATGGACACAAAAAATCGGACAAGTCCGGAGGTGACCGGACTAGTCCGAACTTTTCCAGAGTCTATATCGGACTAGTCCGTTGTCTAGCGGACTAGTCCGGCCTAACCGGCACACTGCGAACTAGTCTGCATGGGCAGACTAGTCCAGGTAACCACAGACTAGTCCGTGGTCACCAGGCAAGAATTTCTTAGCCCATTCATATATATTTGAAGGTACATATTTAGAAAATGGGGAGGCAAATCAGATCAAATAATCTTGATGAATATGATCAGTAAGCATACAACAATCAAGCAATGATCATAATTCACCAAGATCTAATAATTAACATAGTTTTTCGGAAGAAACTTGAGAGAGATGATTTTCACAACCCAACCAACATATTTTGAAGAAAACATATAGGTATGCAAACTTTCAAGCCACACTCCGAGCATCAAGGATATTTAGTT
The DNA here is from genome assembly GCA_036927565.1 of Tuctoria greenei. Classification (NCBI taxonomy): domain Eukaryota; kingdom Viridiplantae; phylum Streptophyta; class Magnoliopsida; order Poales; family Poaceae; genus Tuctoria; species Tuctoria greenei. The sequence continues at coordinate 154,669,873 of JAYESD010000009.1, read as the reverse complement.
CATTTCAGAGTTCACAAAAGCGTTTTTCATCAAGTGGCTTGGTGAATATGTCGACCAATTGTTTTTGGGTATTGACATGTGAAATGGCTATATCTCCTTTCATTGAATGGTCTCTCAAAAAGTGATGCCTTATGTCTATGTGTTTAGTTCTAGAGTGCTCTACTGGATTGTGGGCAATTTTAATGGCACACTCATTATCACAAAGAAGGGGAGTGTGGTTCATATTGTAACCGTAATCCCTTAGAGTTTGTCGCATCCAAAGGAGTTGTGCACAACAACTCCGGCTGCAACATACTCCGCTTCGGCTGTGGATAAGGCAATGAAATTTTGTTTCTTGGAGGACCAAGAAACTAGGGATCTACCTAGGAATTGGCATGTGTTGGGGGTACTCTTTCTATCTACCTTGCATCCGGCATAATTTGCATCTGAGTAGCCAATGAGGTTGAATTTGGATCCTTTTGGATACCAAAGACCAAGGTTGGGTGTATAAACTAAATATCTCAAGATCCTTTTTACGGCTGTCAAGTGACACTCCTTAGGATTGAATAGAAATCTTCCACACAAACATACACTCAACATAATATCTGGCCTAGATGCACATAAATAGAGTAGAGATCCAATCATGGAGCGATATACCTTTTGGTCGATGCTAGGTCCGTCTTCATTGAGATCCAAGTGGCCATTCATTGCCATGGGAGTCTTTATGGGCTTCGCCTTGTCCATTCCAAACATCTTGAGTATGTCTTGTGTGTACTTGGTTTGGCTTATGAACGTCCTTTCCTTTTGTTGCTGCACTTGGAATCCCAAGAAGTACTTTAGTTCTCCCATCATTGACATTTCAAACCTATCTGTCATGATTTTACTAAATTCCTCACAAAAAGATTGATTAGTTGACCCAAAGATTATATCATCAACATAAATTTGACAAATAAAAAGATCATTGTCAAAGTTCTTTGTAAATAATGTATAATGTACTTTGCCAATCTTAAAACCATTTTCAAATAAGAAATCTCTAAGACACTCGTACCAAGCTCTAGGAGCTTGTTTTAGGCCATAGAGAGCCTTACGCAATTTAAATACGTGGTCGGGGAACTCTTCATCTTCAAACCCGGGGGGGTTGCTCCACATACACCTTCTCCTTGATTGGTCCGTTGAGGAATGTGCTTTTCACATCCATTTGATAGAGCTTCAAATCATGGTGAGTAGCATATGCAAGTAATATTCTAATAGATTTAAGTCTAGCTACGGGAGCAAAGGTCTCATCGAAATCCAAACCTTCAACTTGTGAATACCCTTTGGCCACAAGTCGTGCCTCGTTCCTTGTCACCACCCCGTGTTCATCTTGTTTGTTGCAGAAGACCCACTTGGTGCCGACAATGTTTGCGTTGGGTCTCGCCACGAGTTCCCACACCTCGTTCCGCTTGAAGTTGTTCAATTCTTCTTGCATTGCCACCACCCAGTCCGGATCATTCAATGCATCCTCAACCCTGCATGGTTCCAAAAAGGATACAAATGAATAGTGCTCACAAAAGTTAGCCATGCGAGATCTAGTGGTTACTCCCTTTTGGATGTCACCGATGATATTGTCGATTGGGTGATCCCTTTGGACGCATTGGTGTACTCTTGGGTGTGGCACTTGAGGCGTTGTATCTTCATGATCATCTTCTTCTCCCCCTAAATGGTTGCCTTCGTTGACTTGTTGATTATCTTCGTATTCTTCTAGTTGATCTTGTGTGGAAGCTCCCCCTTGATCGTTGACCTCCTCTTGTGGTTCAACTTCCTCATACACGTGTCGAGGTGACTCTTGTGGTCGAACTTCACCTAAGGCCATTCTTTTCAATGCTTGACAAGGAGCTTCTTCTTTACCTAGTACACATGGATCAACTTGATCCTTTTGGGAGCCGTTAGTCTCATCGAACACTACGTCACGTGCTACTTCAACAAGTCTGGAGGTCTTGTTGAACGCACGATAGGCGTAAGTGTTCGAATCATAACCAAGCAAGAAACCTTCATCGGACTTCGAAGCGAACTTTGAAGTCCTGGGCTTCTTGTTTAAAATATAACATGGAGAACCAAAAACTCAAAAATATGAAATATTGGGCTTGTTATCGGTGAGTAGCTCATAGGATGTCTTCTTGAGTAGTCGATGAAGATAAAGTCGATTTACGGTGTGGCAAGCGGTGTTAATCGCTTCTGCCCAAAATCGATCTGAGGTCTTGTACTCGTCGAGCATTGTTCTTGCCATCTCTATGAGAGTTCGGTTCTTTCTTTCGGCAACTCCATTTTGTTGAGGGGAGTACGAAGCTGAAAACTCGTGCTTTATGCCTTCTTCATCAAGGTACTCCTCCACTTGTGTGTTCTTGAACTCCGTCCGTTGTCGCTTTGAATGTTCTTGATTGTCAATGAGAATTTGTTTTGAGCTCGCTTGAAGAACTTCTTGAGTATTCCTTGTGTTTCTGACTTATCATGCAAAAATAAAACCCAAGTGAAGCGAGAAAAATCATCAACAACTACTAAACCATATTTGTTACCACCGATGCTTATGTAGGCAATTGGACCAAATAAGTCCATGTGAAGTAGCTCGAGCGGTCTTGTTGTAGTCATGACGTTCTTGGCGGGGTGAGGTGCTCCAACTTGCTTCTCGGCTTGGCATGCGCTACAAGGCCTGTCTTTCTCAAACACAACATCCTTTAAACCTCGGATGTGATCGCCCTTGAGGAGTTTTTGAAGGTTCCTCATACCAACATGCGCTAGCCGTCTATGCCACAACCAAACCATGTTGGTCTTTGCAATCAAGCATGTGTCAAGTTCGGCTTTATCCTTGTTGAAGTCAACAAGGTAGATATTTCCCTTTAACATACCCTTGAATGCAATGGAACCATCACTCCTCCTAGAAACGGTCACACCCTCGTTAGTGAACAACCAATTATAACCCTTTTCACATAATTGATATATGGACAGCAGGTTATAATCCAAGGAATCAACATGTAATACATGAGAAAGTGTGTGCTTAGATGATATGGCAATTTTACCGGTACCGAGCACCTTTCCTTGGCTATTATCTCCAAAATAGATGCCCTCGTTTGGATCCTCATTTTCTTCATATTCCACGAACATTCTTCTTTCTCCGGTCATATGGTTGGTGCAGCCACTGTCTAGCACCCATTTAGATCCACCGGAGAAATAAGTCTGCAAAAACAAATTATTCTTTGGTTTTAGGTACCCAAGCTTGCTTGGGTCCTTGGAGGTTAGTTACAAGACATTTGGGCACCCACACATGAGACTTGGTGTTTCATGGTGTGGCCCAACATAATGAGCATAAACTTTGACAAAATTATTTCTCACTAAGACATACGAGGCATCGAAAATTCTAAATAATAACTGTTGTTATTTATGTACAGGACTAGTCTGGGAGGCCGGACTTGTCCAGAGTACCGGACTTGTCCGGACACTGACCGTACTAGTCTGGTGTTCATGTGTGATTAATGTTTTAATCTTTGACTTTCCAGTTTGAGAGGGTCTTCCCTTTACAAAGGTAATCCTCTCCTTGTTATTCTTATGGCTTCTAGCATGTTGCTTTTCACCATAAGAGAAACCAATACCATATTTGACATTTGGAGTTCTTTTGATCAAGTATGCACTGCGTGCATATTTGATCTTCTCCTTGTCAAATATGCCACTTTGGGCAGGATGCTTATCCTTTGTAGAGGTTGGCTTGTCCTTCAAACTGGTGTCAACTTTATTACATGTACAAGCATAAGCAACCTCAGTTTTAGTGGGTTGAGAAGGTGAACTTGAAGAGGATGAAGGTTCACCTTGCTTGAGTGACTCAACTTGCACTTCAAGGATCTTGTTAACCTTGATCAGGTCAGCAAGTTGGTCCTTGACTGTAGCATTTGAGTCGGTTAACTCCAAGAAAGTTTCCTTGCTTGAGGCTAACTCAAGCTCTAGTGATTTGCTTCGTTCCTTTTCAAGTTCTAGAAGCTTGTCAAGTTTGACATATTACTCCTTTTGGGAGATGATCATGTCCTCTTCACGATGTATCAACCTCTCCTTCTCAATAAGTTGATCAAGTAAAAAAATTTTTTTGTGGAAGTTTTCCTATCTAGTCCAATAAGCATATCCTCATTATCACTATCGATTTCATCATCACTAGAATAGGAATGCACGGAAGGGGGTTTGGTGTTTACCTTGCGTTTACCTTCTTTTGCCATGAGACAAGTGCCATTTCCCTTCCATGTGCCGAGTGTAGGGAAGAGAGTAGACTTCTTGGATGTCTTCTCGATGGCTATGCTAGCCATCTCTTCTTCTTCGGATGATGAGGACTCATCATTTGAGTCCCACTCTTTCCCTATGCGAGCTTGTTCAACTTGTTTCTTTTTCTTGAAGAATTTCTCGGGTTGAGGCTTGTCTTCTTTGGTCTTTTTCTTGTTCTCTTCATATGGGCAATCAACTATAAAGTGGCTATACTCACCACAATTATAGCATGCCCGCCTCAACTTTGGCTTTGTTCTTTCCTTGTACTTTCCTTCGCTTGATTTAGCACCTTGTCTCTTCTTCATTATTCTCTTAAATTTCTTCATGAACAATATCATGTCTTCTTCTAATTCATTGCTCTCATCATCACTGTCTTCTTCTAGCTGAGCTTCTCGAGCTTATTTAGATAGGGGCTTGAGGGTGGACTTCAAAGCAACCCCTTTCTTCTTTGCCGAGGTGAGGTCGGCAATTTCCTTGACATACTTTGCTTGTTTTTCCATCATCTCGAAATTGATGATTTTTCCAAATAATTCATCCGGAGTCATTTTCTTGTATCCGGGGCTTTCTCTTATCATTGAGCATAGGGTGACGTTGTGAGGCATGAAGGCTCTAAGGATGAGCTTCACCACCTCGTGGTCATTCCACTTCTTGCTTCCATATGATTGAACCTTGTACACGAGCATCTTTAATCGGTTATACATATCTTGAGGTGACTCGTCTTCTTCGATTGTGAATCTTCCTAGTTTGCCTTCGATCATTTTGATCTTTGCTTCATGCACATGACGGTCACCTTCATGTGCAGTTTGCAGTGTGTCCCAAATATCCTTAGCAATTTCGAGTCCATCCACCTTGGTGAACTCGTCTCGACTGAGCGAAGAGGTAATTACTGCCGCGGCTTGAGCATTTCGGTGAATTGCCTGCTCTTGGCTTGGTGTGAGTTCTTCGTCGTTGTCCGAGATATCTATTCATGTGCACACAATATGCCATAGACTTGGATTGAGAGAGATTAGATGCATTTTCATATTTTGCCTCCACATTGAGTAATCACTTAGGTCAAAGTGTGGGGCTTTTCCAAGTGGAATAGACAAGTAATGATTATTGTTGGAGTTGAGACGATCATAGTTAAAAGGATATCGGGAGTAGTCGGTGTGACTACTCCCCTTGTTCTTCTCTTCAATCTTTACTTTTCCTTTGGAAAGTGTCTTCTTTCTTAGGAGCACCTTTAGTTCCAACATCTCCTCATCGTCGACCTCAAAGTCTTGAATGGCTTCGAGGAGCTTCTCCACCTTTTGGTTCTTGTCATCATCAACCTTTTCTTGGTTGTTGCTCGTATGGATGTCCTTCATGTTCGACATGATCTTCTTCGAGCGATTAGTCTCTTTCTTGAAGAACCTGCTCTGATACCAATTGCATGTGGCCTAGAGGGGGGGTGAATAGGCCTTTTTGAAATTTGTCGGAACCTGCAACACTTAATCACCAGATCAAAACTTGAGATATCGAACTAGTCCGGTAAAGTGCGGACTAGTCCGGTGTGTACGGACTAGGATGATCAAGTTTGATTTATTAAGTTTTATTCTAGGGTGTAGCAGCGGAAATATACTTGTAATTTATGTGTTGCAAAATTATGTACTAGGGTATATCATAAGTCAAGCTTAAATTTGATATTTCAATGTAAAGTGAGCAAGATTAATTGAAACCCTAGATTGATATGATGTAAAAAACAATGAACACAAAGCAAGAACACAAGAGATTTATCCCGTGGTTCGGCTCCCGCAGAGGCAACCTACATCCATATTGAGGAGTCCACAAAAGGACTAGGTCTTCTCCAACCCTACCCTCGTCGGATCGCCACGAAGGCCAATCCTCTTCCACTTATCACAAAGGGGTGAATAACCGAATTCAAAGGGGCCTTCTCACACGTTGAGGGCTCCCCTAGATTACAACACAAAATACCACCAAGAATACACTCAAAAGATTACAATGAAATCACAGGAGTGTGTTAGAGAATCAAACCAAGAGCTCAATGAGTGTTGAACGTGTCTCTCCAATGATCTAGAGTGTATCCTCAAAGGATTGATCTTTGTTGCACTTAATTTCGTGGAGAGATGTGTTTTTGAGGCTCTTGGGAGATGTGACGGCGCTAGGGTTCGAGAGAGTTTCAAGTTGGGCCGTGCACCTTTATTTATATGGGGTTTCTAAAAGTGACCATTAGGGTTTAGAAAGATCGGACTAGTCCGTGGTGGACACCGGACTAGTCCGGTGTGCTGTGTGTAGCAAACTCTAAGTGTCTCGGAATATTGGACTAGTTCGGCTAGGAGCGGACTTGTCCGATTTCGCTTCTGGAAATCTTTGGACTAGTCCGATGGACATCGGACTTGTCCAGACAGTGAAACCCTCAGTGGTTATGGGTACAAGTCCGCACTTGGAGGACTTGTCCGATTTAGATCAGAGAGTTTTTCGGACTAGTCCGTGCTAATATCGGACTTGTCCGATTTAGATCAGAATGAATATCGGACTAGTCCGGTGTTGATCGGACTTGTCCGATTTTGTGTGACTTGTGAAGTGTTTTGAGGACTAGTCCGCACTGGGGAGGACTAGTCTGATTCTAGTCAGAGAGATATCGAACTAGTTCGATGGATATCGGACTTGTCCGATCTTGTGCAGAAGGGATATCGGACTAGTCCGGTGACAGTCGGACTAGTCCGATCCTGTAGAAATTTATGCAATGTGTGTGTTTAATTGTGATTGAGCTCTTGGGGTGTGTTTCCTTAACACACTCCACACACAATGATCTACTATTCTTCTTCCTTGAGCTCATTTCCACTTTGCTCCTCATTCTCCCTTCTTTTTGGCACTTTGCTTATTTTGCTATTAAAACCTGTGCTCATCTCAACAAAGAGGTTAGGATCTCATTTGATTGTCATAAATCATCCAAAACCCACAAGGGATTCCTAGATGCAGTTTCAGTTCCGTTGGTCTCCAACTTTCTGCTGATGTTGCTGGAAGTATACGGGCTTCAACTTAAGCACCTCATCCCCCACTGAATCTTGCTGGTGTCGATCTTCGACCACTAATGCAAGATGTGGGTGAGCATGTAGCCTTGTGTGATACTATTCAAGACCTTCTATACCATCCGAACGACTGGGAAAGGTAACAGACTGATTGGATTCTACTACTTTGTAAGACGTAGAAATCCTCCATTCAAGTACATCAGGTCATCAGGTATTTTGCTTCTGGGAAGTGGGAAACTTGGAAGAACGACTGGGTGATCGTGCGGATGGACCAGCACCACCGATTAAGTTGCCAATCGGACTTCCGACAATGGTCAACGACTTCTAGGAACTGCTCTCAAAGCTATCAGCGGAGTATAACCTAGTGCTCACCAGAATCCGACAGCTGGTTAAAGGAGGCTTGACATCCCTGATGGTGCTTGGCAACTTATTTACCAACCGTTGAGCTCCACTTAAGCACCGGGAATTTCCATCTTGGAATTACAACGGGGAGATGGACTTCTGCTGAATTGAAGTTGGCCTTGGAACCAACTTGGGTGAGGAGGCTCTGCGACTTCAACTGCAGAAGTTGTACAACAGTTCTGTCTCAAGAGACGACATCATGCCACCATCAGAATTCTTGCCGCTGTTTGTAGTCCCAGAGATCAAAAGGGACCTGTAGAAGGAGATGCCAATTTTCGACGACACTAGTCTTGTGGTGCGATAGAGGAGCAACCTGCCGGAGGGATTGTCATCCCCGGAGCTTCGGCCCCTTGTCAGCTTGGGAGGTCCAAACCTGCCTCTATCAGCGACAAAGGCAAGACTGTTGCAGAGCCATGCGAGAAGAAGAAATCTAATTCAAGTCGGAGCAAGGGGAAAGAGCCCGCAGATCCCTCCACCCGAAAGAGGAAGTTTACGTGAGCTGATGGTAGCTCCAGGGCAGCTCTGACAGAACCTTAGATCTTGTACAACATAAGATCATCCCGATGCCACCTGTCGGTCCCCGGGTCCCACTTGTAAGCTGTTCGGCGTTGGACTATAAAAGAACCAGACAGCCACCGACTTAGACATCTTCTCTCATCTGATGTCAACTCAGACACACTCAATACATGCATTCACGCTAGCAATACAACTCACACCGTGGATTAGAGTATTACGCTTCGGCGGCCCGAACCACATAAAACCACTGTCTCACCATCTACCATACGCGTAACCTCACTCGAGGATTAAGCCGTGCCGATCAAGAACCTCCACGGGCTGCTCACATAGCAGGTCCGAGGAAAGTGTCAAAAGAACAATTCGACGGAGAGAGTAATCTAATCTATTTTCGTTGCACCTACGGTGTAATGTAATGCTACTTCTTGTTTATAATTAAATGTCTTCTAAGCATACTTTCAAAAAATGTTACAAACAAAGTAAGACTCCTGTTGTTGTTTGGATCCGGCAGATCTCCCGATACTACTATTGGTAGATCGCGGAGTTGTAGTTTGGTAATGGGTGCGCAGAGATTCAAGAAGGTGAATAGCAAGTGGACACAGAGATTTACGTGGTTCGGGCCGCCTGAGCGTAATACCCTACTCCACGGGGTGTGTTGGTGTTGTATTGAGCATGTGAGTCTAGAAGAAGCTCCAGAAGAAGAAGCTTGTCTAGCTCAAGGAGTTCAGTCGTGGTCTGGAGTCGTCCCTTATGTATCATCGACCAGTCCTTTTATAGTACAAGGACTGGTCGTTACAATGTTAGCCTGGCCCGACATGTGGCCCCGGCGGTTACAAATGCTTGATACACAATTAATGATGTTAATTACCCTTAATAGCCCAGTAATGGGCCTTAACAGTGTCGTTACTGGTATTAAGGGTCATCCGATCGTGTGTCATTAATATGGCATTAATGACACTTAATTGGGTCTTGAAGTCTTTGACTGCTCCTTGAAGATCCGGAGTCGTTGGGGGTCCACCAGTCTGATTGTTGGGAATGAAGGTCCGACGATTGGACACGTGACAGCTCCGGAGCTTACCGTCGCGGTCGGGTAGGTCCGGCGCTGCTGGACATGTGTCAGTACCGGAGCTTCCCTCTGTGTGGGGTTAGGTCCGGGGGTGCCATACTGGTATCTAGTACGGAGCTTTCTCATGTGTGGGCGGTAGCTCCGGTCTTATGATAAACGTGGCGGCCCTAGGACTAACCATGTCGGGGAAGCGGGTCCGGTTACGGCTGACATGTGGGGCCTTCGGATGTCTTCAAATCTGGTAGATGAAGTTTCCTTGTGATCTTTGCAATCCCAAGGGGTATCTGGTACGCAGGGTACCGACAGTGGCTCTCTAGGCCCACCTCTGGGAGAGACCTTTTGGATGAAGTCATCCTGCCGGAGGTGGGTCCATTCTTCGGCTTTAGAGCTGTGTCTTCAAGGGTCTTCGGATGTGCTGTTGGCGGTAGTTCGCAGTTAAACCAACACAACGTGGCATATCCTGGGTGCGGCAGGTGAGATCTTGGCGTGTGGATCTCACGCAATTGAAGGTCGCCGGTTCCCAATACAAAAATCATATCGGTTCCGCGTGCCCTGTCAGGCTGCCGCCCTCGGGTTTCCCGCCTTTCATGATGAAAACTGTTCGCCTGGGGTAAGGACCTCGACTTGATCGTCGGGATGGCCCCGGGCCCCCTTGTCGTTGGCAAGGTGAAGTTTTTGATTGGTATCGTCGGTTCCTCTGCGGTTTCCATCCAAGCGTTGTGGGGGATTACTTAAGAAGGAAACCACGTACCGTTTGGGGGTTCTTCACGCCTTTCATTCGAACTTGCGCTCAAATCCTCCAAACTTTTGCTTGCTTTCCATCTCTTGCCTCGTTGTGCCGCGATGGAGTTGGGTCTCCGCCAGAGCCGACTGAAAACCAACGGTGACCTGAAGAAGGTCCGGGCCCTTATGGGGTGGTCCCCTGACTTCTTCAACCACCTGGTCCGCATCGGCAAGCTCCCGTTCGAGAAGGAACACGATGGCGACATGGTGTACTTTTCTGCGTACGCCATGGTGGGACTGATCCCACCCTTCTCCTCCTTTTTCTTGATGCTGCTAGACTTCTATGGTCTGTAGCTGTACCACCTTGGCCCCCACTCCGTTCTCCTGGTGTCGATCTTTGTCCACTTCTGCGAGATGTGGGTGGGCATTCCCCCCCTGCGTTGAGCTCTTCCGTGCCTTCTTCACTATCCACACTACCGGCAGGAGTGACGAGTACCTTGGCTTCTACTATTTTGTGAAGCGCAAGAAGTGCCCGTTCAAGTACTTGCGGTCGTTCCCTTCTGGGAAGTGGGACGACTGGAAGAAAGATTGTATCATCATCAGGGTGGAGGAGCACGAGAAGCTGGAGCTGCCCGAAGGCCTCCCCAACGTCGACACTACAGCGTGGAGTGAAGCTCCAGTGTTGTCGGACGCCTTCAACCCTGCTCTGACCAGGATCCACCAATGCGTGGAAGGAGGGGTGACTCCTCAGGCGGTGTTCTGTAACTTCCTGGTCAACAGGTGGGCTCCGTTGAAGAAGAGGGAGAAGCTTGCTTGGGCCCTCAACAGTGTGATGGACAACGATCGGATCGAGACCGGTTTGAAGTCCAACATGGAGGGTGCAAGTTTGGAGTTCCACCTCAAGAAGTTCCAACACGGCATCGATGTCGAGGGTGACGACTTGGCTCCGCCAGCGGCTTTCCTCCCACTGAACATGGAGGCAGAGTTCAGCGGGGAGCTCCAGCGGACAATGTCGGTGCTTGACGACCTTGGTGTTGTTGAGAGACGTTCGACCATCGGGTTGGAGATCTCCGGAGCCCTTGAAGGCGGCTCCGCTCCTGCTCCAAATCCAAGAACTGAAGTCATAGGCAAGGGCAAGGAATTGGCCGAGACCTCGAGCCGTAAGAGGAAGCTGAAGCATGCCGACGGAAGGTCCGTCAGGCCTGCATCCTCCGCGGCGGCTCCTTCTCCCCGCAGGGGGGGTCTTCAACAGCCGCATCTACTCCAGCATCGGCATCTTCCCGGGGTGCTAGCTCTGGCCATGTGACTCTAGTACCAGGGCCAGCTGAGGGCTTTGGGTCCGGAGGTCCTTCCCGGTCGAGGGGGGCCTCTACCAAGACAACGCCGGTAGCAGCAACAAGCTCCGAGGGAACTTCTGGAACCACCACTCCAGTGGCGGATGGGGCCAGTCCGGAGCGTCCGGAAAAGAGGTTCCGTGCTAACTGGTGCGGAAGCCTTCTGAGGTTATTTTTGACTTTTTACCTCAGTCAGTTGTTTTATTGTTATAATTGTAGTTTGAGTTTCTTCGTCCTTCATCCACAGCATGCCCAAGAAAAGGGTTGAAGCTCTGGTCCCCGCAGCAGCAGTTGAGGCTGTGCAGGTTGAAGCTCCAGCTCCAATTCCAGTGTCGCCCCAAGAGGTGGCTGAAGCTGCGGCAGCTCCGGTGCCGGATGTCGTGGTATTGGACCTCGAATCACCCCTTGAAGCTCCCGTAGTAGCGCCGGACCACGGCAATCAAGATGTACCAGCGACACCAGCCTCGGAGGTTGAAGCTCCGGGCTTGGATGTTGAGATGTTGGACGCTCCGGCCACAGAGCCGGAGGTAGCTGCGTTTCCGGCCCTAGAGCCGGATGTTGTTGAAGCCCTGACAGTCGAGTCGGTGGTTGATGAGGTCCCGACGGTTATGCCGGGTGTTAATGAAGCTCCGGCACTTGAGCCGGTTGTCGAGGAAGCTCCGGCGGTAGAGCCAGCTACTGCAGAAGTTCCGGCTATAGAGCCGGTCGTCAAAGAGGTTCTGGCGCCCGAGCCAGTTGCTGCGGAGGTGTCGGCGCCTAAGCCCATGATGGTCGAAGTGCCAACACCTGAGCCAGCGGCAGAAGAGGCGCCTGCGTCAGAGCCGGAAGTAGCTTCTGCTCCGACCGAACCTTCAACACTTGCTCCGGAGGTGGTGATCCTGGGGGTGCCCGCTGCTAAGCCAGGGTGCCAAGATGAAGCTGTTGGCCCTCCGCCTAAGGGGCCAGTTGTTGATGACCCGGCGGCGGGACCTTCAGAGCCAATTCCGGAGGTCGGAACTTCTGCTGGAGGACCTTTCTCGGCGGCGGACGAGGCTATCCCAGAGGACGTCCCTAGTGCCCTGGAAGCTCAAGGGACCGCTCTTCTAGAGTGGGACCCAATTTTTGTCACTGAAGACCCGCTGGAGCCAGCGGAGAGGACCCCAGTAGGTCCATACCCGATCCCCCTATCGTTGTCTATTGACAACGCCTGCTCCAGTCTTTGCCAAGTCCAGTTGGCTTTCTACCACAACAGCAAGGCCCTCGAGGAGGAGCGCCAAACCCTTAGAAGGTGGCGCAACCGGCTCCAATTCGAGACCAAGCTGGCGCAGTCGAGGCTGGCTGACGACAAGGAGTGGGTGCAGAGAGAGAAGGTATACCTGGAGTACTTGGGTAAGCTGTTGGATGAGAGGGAAAGCATGACGCGATCCCTCAACAACCAGTATCGGTCCATCTATGAACAGGCCAAAGCTACCAATAGTGCGGCAAACGATCGCCAAGAGAGGCTCGATGCCATTCACGCTAGTCTCATCAAGCGCTGGGAGGCTCTTGAGGAGCGGGAGAAAAAGCTCGATGATGAAGAGCAAAAACTCCTGGAGCTGCGGGACGACCTCGTGAAGAGGGAAGAAGAGCTTGTCCAAAAGACAGCTCTGGCTGATAAGAGCCTCAAAGAGCGCACCAAGAAATTGGAGGAGCATTGCGAGGAGGAGGAGAAGAAGGTCTGGGAGTGGGGGCAAGATCTCTACAAGCAGGAGAATGTCGTTGCCGCCGGGGAGAAGAAAGTGTGGGGCCGAGAGAAGGATTTGGTCAACCGCCGGAATGAGATCCACCTCCGGGAGGAAGAGCTCAGTAAACTCGAAAGTCAGGTTGCCGAAAAGATTCAGCAAAATGCCAAAGAGGTGGATCATCTTGCTCGGGAGAACTCGGAGCTTGTGGCGGCCAAAAGATCCTTGGAGGAGATGCGAGGCACAAGGTATGTGGAGTCCCAACAAGTTTGGGACTTCCTGGGCAAAGCCAACGACGCGCTGACGCCAATGGGATTTAGTCCCGTGCGTCCGGATGATCTGGAGCCGGAGCTGGACCAGGCATTGGAGGTGCTGAGTTCAGCAGGCAACAAGCTCACCAAGATGGGTGATGTCATCGCGGACTAGCTGGAAACCGAGGGACAGTCCCTGGCGAAGAACGTCGCATAGTTCGTGCTGACGTGCTACATCAGTCAGGACCCTCAATTCCCCCTGGACCTGGTGCTTGAAGGCCCCATCGAAGGAGAGGAAGAAGCCACCCGAGCCAGCGTATCGGAGGTTGCCCAGAAGGTCGCCCAGTTCTTCCATAGGGTCTTGGACCATCTCTTTGTAGCTCCCACTTGTATTCTCTCTTCTTCTTCTCCAATTTTGTAATCTCTTGTCTTCATGTGAATGAAATCCAAATTTTTTTTGTGAATTTCAAATTTCATTTTTTGTCTTCAACACCTTTGTCTCACTTGGCCCCCTGGTAGATGTACACAATTTGATTGTGAACATGTACCAAGAGGATGTAACAGTTGTTGAAGACTTGCGTGCTTCAAACTTGTAGAATGTAGGTCCGAAGTCTTTGATAGTGTAGGCCCCCTGAGGTTGTCGGAGCTCAGTAGCTTCGGCAGTAGTCTCCATCAACGCGTAGAACATCGATGGTTAGTCCTCTAGGGTGTCGGAGCTTGGTGGCTCCGACAGTGACCTCTGTCAACACGTGGTATGTCAACAGCAGGCTCCAATGTAGAGTCTTCCCACCATCTTTTGTTCACAACGACTGCTGGCCCCCTAGATTTACCGAAGCTGAATAGCTCCGGTGATGCTCGTTATCAATGTTTAAACATCGACCACAAGCCACCTAGGGGACGTCAGAGCTTTGGTAGCTCCGGTCATTCACCACCATTGTGTGATCTTTATCTTTCCTGCACATTGAAGTCAAGAAAAATAGTAAAATCTGTTTCCTGTCTGTAACTTCATTGCAACTTACTATTCCCGAGAAAGTTTTAGGTCGAACATAATTCTAAATACAATCAAGTGCACGGCCTTGTTTCCTTCAGGTCCGATCGTTTTTGGACTCGCCTTACTTCGGCCCGCCGGGGTGTAGGTAGAGTGGCGTACTTAGGGTGCATGACCAGGCTAAGTCGATAGCACACTCCGGCCCTAGATTGGCTTGGCGGCATTCAGGCAAGTAGACCATTAACGACATTTAAACCTGGGAGAATAGACAATGCAGCTCGAATTGTACATGAACTGGTCGAGCTAAAGTTTCTTAAGAATTGCACAACTTTGTAATAGACAAGAAAGAGAAAAATAAAAAATATTGAGCATGTACAAAATAAATGCACATGGAGTCTGTTTTTACACGATGATGTCTTTCATTATAGGTCCTGGGTACAGGGGAAACAAGTACACTCATAGGGTACGGAACCAGGCTAAGTGTGTTTCGTTTCTCGTTTGACCCAAGGTAGCTAGCCACACTTTTAGTTCTGAGACTGTGACAAGTGTTGCCTGAACCTTGCGGACCTTCCGGGGAAGGTCCGGCTGTTCTCCTGGAGGAGCTACCCGACTCTGTACAATGACTCTATAACATACATCATATGTAACTACAGACTCACCTCCATGATATTAAGCGTAGAACTTACGGAGGTGCTCAATGTTCCAAGGATTTGGGAGAGGTGTCCCATCCTCGGTTGCCAAGTGAACGCATCCGGGACGGGATACTTTGATCACTTGGAAGGGTCCCTCCCAGTTGGGGGAGAGTTTGTTTAACCCTTCTCTGGATTGTATTCTCCGTAGCACCAGATCGCCTTCCTCGAGCTGTCGGTTGTGTACATGCCGTTGGTGATAGCGCCGAAGAGCTTGGCAGTATCGGGCATTCCGAACAGCTGCTCGGCACCTTGCCTCCTCAAGGAGGTCTAGGTATTCACGCTGGAGCTGGTCCTGCATGGCTTCATCGAAGGACCGGACCAGGAGTGACCCCAAGGTGATTTCTGGAGGAAAGATTGCTTTAGCTCCGTACACCAGAAAGAAGGGAGTCTCTCCAGTTGACCGATTTGGAGTTGTCCTGTTGGCCCATAAAGTGGGCAGAAGCTCTTCGATCCAGTTGGCTCCATGTTTTTGCAGGCACTCATAAGTGCGCGTCTTGAGTCCTTTCAGGATTTCAGCATTTGCTCTCTCGGCTTGGCCATTGCTTGCCGGGTGAGCTACAGAAGCGTAGCTAACTTGGATGTCGAGGTCTTCGCAATATCCTTGAAATGCAGAGCTTGTGAACTGGGTTCCATTATCAGTTATGATTTTGTTTGGGACTCCAAATCTATATACGATGGACTGCAAGAAGTTGATAGCTGATTGCTTTTGTATTGTCACAACTGGAGTCGCTTCCAGCCACTTGGTGAACTTGTCGATGGCAATGTACAGGAACTTGTAACCTCTGACGGCTCTTGGGAAAGGTCCCAAGATGTCCATCCCCCACACAGCGAAAGGCCATGTAGGAGGTATCATTTGTAGAGGCTGAGCCGGTGTGTGAATTTGCTTTGCATGAAACTGGCATGCTTCACATTTCTTCACCAGCTCAGTTGCATCCTGGAGCGCTGTAGGCCAGTAGAAGCCATGCCAAAAGGCTTTACCGACCAGCGTGCGGGAAGACGCGTGGTTCCCACACTCGCCTCCATGGATTTCTGCGGGGAGCTCGCAACCTTCTTCCCTTGTGATGCAACGCATTAGGACGTCGTTGGCACCGCGCCGGTAGAGATCCCCTTCTACCAGCGTGTATCTTTTAGCCAATCTGACTATCCGGTCAGCGGATACATCATCGTCGGGAAGGATATTGTCTTTCAAGTAGCTCCAGATCTCTGAGATCCATGCATCGGAGCTAGCTTGAGCATTTGAGTCTTGCGTGCTGGGTTGCTTGGAGCTTCCGGCAGCACCTACGACCCTTGATGGGTGCCATGGTAACAGGGCCATCGAGACCGCCAACTTTGGGATGCTGATCTTGCCCCCTTCGCTCAGTTTGGCCGGCTGAGCCGTGGGTTTTGACAACCTCTGGACGAAGGTTTCGTCAGGAGCCGGAGCTCTGGTTGACGCTTTCGTCGAGAGTTCGTTAGCTTCAGCGTTGTGGACACGCTGTACATGGTGGAGATCTAGGACTTCGAAGTCCTTCTGAAGCCTCTGGACTTCAAGGAGATAATCAGCTAGTTGGGGATTGTTACAGGAGCATTCACCCTTCACCTGTTTAATGATGAGATGCGAATCTCCCTTGACCAACAGCTACTACACACCTTATGACAGTGCCACCTTTAGTCCGTAAATGTGTGCTTCATACTCTGCCATGTTATTGGTCGCCTTGAAGTCAAGGTGGACCATGTATTTTACCTTCTCCCCGGTTGGTGCGAGGAGAAGGACTCCAGCTCCGACCCCCTGCTTTTGCATGGGCCGTCGAAGTAGAGAATCTAGTGAGGCTCGATGAAGACCGAAGCTTTGAGTTCCGGCTTCTGCTCACTAGGGCCCCCAGGGTTTGATGGAGAGGGGGTCCATACCACCACGAAGTCCGCCAGTGCTTGACTCTTGATCGCTTTTCTTGGGATGAATTCAAGATTGAATTCAGCTAATTCCACTGCCTACTTTGCAATGTTCCCAGTAGAGTTGGGATTATGCAAGATTGCTCGCAGTGGGTAAGAAGTCACCACCGAGATCTTGTGAGTTTGGAAGTAATGGCGAAGCTTCCTGGAGGCGATAAGAACTGCATAGAGCAGCTTATGCACCTCTAGGTATCGAGTCTTGGCGTCATGAAGTACTTTGCTGATGAAGTATATTGGGCACTGGACAGTCCACACCCTCCCGGAGGGGCCCAGAGCTTCCTCTTCATCGACCCGAACCCTTCCGGAGGGATCCGAACCTTCTTCGGGGACCTCCGGGTTCTTGCTAGAGGAACCCGGAGCTTCTTCTGAAGTGGCTCGGACCCTCCCGGAGGGGTCCAGATCTCCTGGAATAACTCTTTGTAGATCCGAGTCTGGGGGCTGTGACCCAGACTCGCCTTCAGGAACCTCCTGACCCTCCCGGAGGGGTCTGGATTCCCGAGCTTGGGATGGTTTCGGTCTTTCCACAACCAGAACCATGCTGACAACCTCATCGGTTGCCGAAATGTAAAGCAGTAGAGGGTCACCAGGGTTCGGAGCTACCAAGGTTGGTAGAGTGGTGAGGAGCTGCTTTAGCTCTTGAAATGCCTTTTCTGCTTCTTCAGACCATTGGAATGGTCCGAACTTACTCAACAGCTTGAAGAAGGGTAGCGCCCGTTCCGCCAGTCTTGAGATGAACTGGCTGATGGCGGCTAGACATCCAGTTAGCTTCTGGACGTCCTTGATGCGAGCTGGTGGCCGCATATCTTCAATAGCTTTAATCTTCGCCGAATTCGCCTCTATGCCTCGGTGGTTCACCAAGAATCCAATTGTCGGTGTTTGGATCCGGCAGATCTCCCGATACTACTATTGGTAGATCGCGAAGTTGTAGTTTGGTAATGGGCGCGCAAAGATTCAAGAAGGTGAATAGCAAGTAGACATAGAGATTTACGTGGTTCAGGCCGCCTGAGCGTAATACCCTACTCCACGGGGTGTGTTGGTGTTGTATTGAGCGTGTGAGTCTAGAAGAAGCTCCAGAAGAAGAAGCTCGTCTAGCTCAGGGAGTTCAGTCGTGGTCTATAGTCGTCCCTTGTGTATCGTCGACCAATCCTTTTATAGTACAAGGACTGGTCGTTACAATGTTAGCCTGGCCCGACATGTGGCCCCGGCGGTTACAAATGCTTGATACACAATTAATGATGTTAATTATCCTTAATAGCCTAGTAATGGGCCTTAATAGTGCCGTTACTGGTATTAAATGCCATCCGATCATGTGTCATTAATATGACATTAATGACACTTAATCAGATCTTGAAGTCTTTGATTGCTCTTATTCCGGAGCCATTGGGGGTCCACCAGTCTGATTGTTGAGGCTGAAGGTCCGATGGTTGGACATGTGGCAGCTCCGAAGCTTACCGTCGCGGTCGGGTAGGTCCGGCGCTGCTGGACACGTGTCAGTACCGGAGCTTCCCTCTGTCTGGGGTTAGGTCCGGGGGTGCCATACTGGTATCTAGTCCGGAGCTTTCCCATGTGTGGGCGGTAGCTCCGGTCTTATGATACACATGGCGGCCCTGGGACTAATCATGTTGGGGAAACGGGTCCGGTTACGGCTGACGTGTGGGGCCTTCGGATGTCTTCAAATCTGGAAGATGAAGTTTACTTATGATCTTTGCAATCATAAGGAGTATCAACTCCCTTTAGCACTGCTTCTATCTTCTTATTCTCTATGAGAATTCAAGAAGTTGTGCCAAACGAGTGATTTGAACAAATGATTCACGTGTGAAACTGGAAGAATCAATTTTTTTGAAGGGATCGAGAATAAAAAAATATGCTTCATCCCAGGTCAAAACAGCTTCTCAGCAAGCTGGAAATAGAAATCTCCTGAACTTCAAAGGAAATTACCCGCACTGCCATCTAACAAAATCGCCCAAACACCGAACAGGGAGCCGTGCCTCGTAACCCCGTCCCCGACTCGGTTCCATCTCCAGAGGCGACTCCATGGGGATTTCGGCGGCGCCTGCTAGGGTTTGGTAGCGGCAGCCCTCCAGCGCCCTAATCTCCCGACGGCAGACGTCTTCAGTCGCCAACACCTTCGTCCACAACCTTCGTCCTCGATTCCCCTGCCGCAGCCCCTCTAACCGGCAGTAATCATCTTCCCCCTGTCTCAGTCGCCGTCGCCGATTCGTAGCTGCAAGCGCCTTCGCCGGTTCCTGGCTGTAAGTAACGTTGCCTTAGCTTGGATCTTCATCCTCGTTGCAGTCAAACGTCGTCCTCGACCTCCCCATCTCAGCAGGTTGAATCCCTGCGCCTGTTAACTGATCCTTGGCCGGATCTTGCCTCCAAGGTACAGGAGATAAGGTGATTTTTTTTCTTCCTCTAGAACTGAAACTGTAAACCGATTATGGTTGTATGATGTTGGATCAATTATTGATACTATGTGAACGTGGATCTGTCCATGGCACATGAAATTTTTGTTCAACTTGAGTGTACAGAGAATGCATGTATATTACAACTTGTAGATACAACTTGTCAATACTGCTGGAGTTTGTAGATATTATTTGTAATTCTTTTGTTTGATGCTACAGAAAATGCATGTATATTATCATGTTATTGTTCTTCATGTAAATTATTGTTGCAGTGCAATGGTTGGTTGATTGTAGCCATGTTTTAATAGTCTTTTATTTGACCAGCAAGCAGAAAATACTGGAATGCTTTGTTCCTATTATGTTGCTGTATTTTTTTAGTGTAACTGACGATGGAAACTATAATTTTTGTAATGTAAATGATGACAGCAACATGGGTGATAAAAGTGATAATGCCGATTGAAATGAGGAAACTGGTATAGAGTGAGATTGATATACTACTACAAATAATGGTATTGATATACTGCTATAAAAATAAAATTTTGATACATTAGAACATGCGAAAAATATATTTGAATATGCACAACAACTTTATAAAACATCTGAGTACGTGTTTATTCACAAAAATCAGTCTGGAGGACAACATAGTCATTTTATACAAACACTTCAATTATAGGAATCGAGAATCAATTTTTCTGCTAAACATTTTTTTACAGCAGATTCCGATTCTTTTTGAGAATTTGAAGAATCAACTTCATCAATGAATCAGAAGTGAATCAGGAGAATGAGAAGCTAGGAGCTGTCAAAAAGGGACTAAGATTCCATGCAAACCAAGCAACACACTCATCAATTTAGGGCCCCTTTAGCAGAGCTTCACGGAGTTGATTCTCAGGCACAATCATAGAAGTTGTGTCAAACATTATTTTTTAAGAAGAAGTGATTCTTGGCTGATTTTCTAAAATGAACTAAGAGGTTGGAAACTGAAAAAAGTAGTTTGTCCTGATTCTGTGAAGTAATTCTCTGTGCTTATTCTTAGAGTTTATTTAAGAAATCATAGAGAATCATTTTCATCCATAGAATCACTTCACCAGAGAATCAGAAGTAAATCCAGATAATCAGCTTTGTGAAGCTGTGCCAAAGGGGGTCTTAATTATTCAACGAGATCTGTAAAAGACCAAGTTAACCAGGGATGGTGCAAGCAATCAAGAAGCAAACTGTCAAGACCCATCTACCGAGGTTCCACTTGTGCATCCTGTACGAATCCTTGGATCAGTAGTTGATACGCACAACAAAATAAATCGAGATCTATCCAACAATTATTTATTTATAGTCAATATAAGTCTTACAAACATGATCTAGATTATATTGGATGTGGTCGGAGATGACCACCAAAATAGATAAAATTCTCAAAACGGGGGAGAAGAACGGCGCCATGCCCAACAAGCAGATTTGGATGTAGGACTAGACCCAACCGTCATCCTCACACGCTTCAGCTTCTTTGTCTTCGGATAGACCACATATAAAGCAATAGTGAGTACATAAGGTACTCCGCAAGTCCTAACACTACTCAAGGGGAGGTGTTTCATGCATTGGGGCTTGTAGCAAGGAGAGGCCATACGACTTAGTTTTGCCGAAAAACATTTTATGCAAGGTTCTCTTTGAAAAGAGTTTTGCAATAAGAGGGAGAAGTAGTTGAATCAGTATTATTATAGTTGATGGGCCCTGAGGGAGTTTCAGACCATCCTCCAAGTTCCCTCACTTTTAGATGAGTCTTCGAACCCATGACCCTGACGACTCCAGCACGCATACCAACACTTTCCTAAAACACGACAGTCTCGACCACTCACACACACTCTTCAAGTAGATGCACTAATGCTAATCAATAGGAGCCTATAGCATAGTGTGCCAAGACTGTGACAACAACTGTCGGTACTCTGCATATCGGGTACCCTACGATACCGTAAGAAAAGCTAAGGAGTTCCACTCGTCCAAGTTGAAGACCTCCGAAGGCTGCACGTGTTACACAACACTGGATCCGCCTCCCTCATTTGGGTAGCTCTGGCACTGCCTCGTGTAACGCAAGGCCGGACCTAACTCCTTTCATAGGGAAGCTCCAGTCTTGTCACGTGTCCGGTGACTCTGAACCTAACCCCTAGTAGAGGGAAGTTCCGGTGCTGCCACGTGTATAGTGACTTCGGACTTGCCTCCCCACGATGCGAAGCTCTGAAGCCGCCACATGTCGAACCTCCGGACCTAGGACAACAACGAAAAGACTGGCGGATCTTCAACGACACGGACATTCAAGGGTCAGTTAAAGCTACAGTTACAAGATCTCATTGTGTGTCATTAATGTCATATTAATGACACGCAATCTGAGGACTGCTAATATCGGTAATACTGCCATTAAGGCACGTTATCAAACTGTTAATTACACTTAATACATACAGATCGTGTATTAGGGAATGAATCACCGCTAAGGCCATATGTTGGGCTAGGCTGATATAACGACAAGTCCTTGGACTATAAAAGGCCTGCGCCGCACGGTACAGAGGGGACCAAGTGGATACACACACAAGCCACCACATACTAATACATTAACAAACACCCTGTGAAGTAGGGTATTACGCTCAGGCGGCCCGAACCACGTAAAACTCCTGGTGTCACTGTCTTGTTCGGAATCTCACGCGCGCCCCAACCAATCACGAACCTCTGTGGGCTACGATCTAGTAGTATTGGGGGAAGTGTCGATCACACACTTCGACATTTGGCGCACCAGGAAGGGGGGGTGCTTGAGATTTCAAGATGGTGAACTCCGCCACAGGATCATCCAACGACAACGCTGAGCAACTTGTTGGAGGGAATCCCTCCAACGTGCAATAGCCAGCTGGTGTTGTTGTCCTGGCGGGCGTCGTACCACCACCACCTGCTCTGGCTAACAATGTCGGACAGCAGAATGGGGCCTTTGTGTCGATCACTGCATCGATGCACAACAATTCGGAGAACGCGATCAACGCTGCGCGTACTCTTCTTGAGCGCCCACCGGCGCCAGAAGCACCTCAAGGTGCAATGGAGTAGTGGCGCGCTGATGTGCAGCATCTGGTTGCAGCAGCAGCCGATGCCATCAGCAACCAAGGTCCTCCCCCTTCATGGCAGACACCTTCTCAACGTAGGACCTTGTCTGGAAGACTTGGTCCTCACATTTCACAGCACAGGAGGCGCGTTGTGTCCCAACAGGTGACGTTGCTGCCCTCTGGGGCATGTCGCACCCACACTGCATCGAGAATCTCGACGCATGATCTTCGGTCGGAGCTCAACCGACGATACAGGCAGCAGGACGGTCGCGTCCACATTGAGCGTGCTCGCGAGAGGCGAGAGGCTCATGAAAACCCTTCTCCTTTGGGAGTGTGGGGCGTCTGTTGAGCCTTGGCCATGCACTTATGCATGGTCCGATGGCCGCAATAGTTCCGGCCTCATCTGCTGGAGAAATACGACGGGACTGTCAACCCTATTGAATTCCTCTAAATCTACTCCATCGCCATTCTCGCGGCGGGTGGGAATGAGACCATGATGGCCAACTACTTTTCTATGGCTCTGACTAGGACAACCAGGTCCTAGTTCATGAGTCTTCCGTCTGACTCCATCAACAGTTGGACGGAGCTATATAACCAGTTCACCGCCAACTTTGAGAGTTCCGACACCCGACCTAGCACAGAACTAGACCTGTTCGCCTTACAACAAAAATTGGGAGAGTCGATGCAATCCTTCATCCAGTGGTTTTCCCAGGTACGGAATACATCCCTTCCATTTCCAGTGCTTCTGTCATCGTGGCATTCAGACAGGGTGTCAGAGGCAAGAAGACGTTGGAGAAGCTGACGACAATAGAAGTCACCAGCATCACAGAACTCTTCAGCTTGGCCGACAAGTGTGCCCGGGTTGCAGAGGGCTGTGAAATGCATTCCAAGCCAGCTCCGGAGGCTACCAAAAAGACTTCCAAGGCTGAAGCCACTACCTCCGGTAGTGGAAAGAAGAAGAAAAAGTCCAACAGTAAGAAGAAGTCGTCGGCTGACACAACAACTGCTGCAGCGGCTGTAGCTCCGTGTGGCAGGGGGCCACGCCCCAAAAAGCGACCTCGACCTTCGTCTGAAGACGATGGCAGCTCGAAGATGTGGTGTCCGATCCACAAAACGAACACTCACAATCTTGAAGATTGTCGCTGTCGAAGGTCGTAAACGACACTTCCCCCGGACCTGCCTAGAGAGCAGCCCGCGGAGGTTCTTTGGATTCACGAGGGCTAGTCCCAGGAGATCAAACACAGCAGAATGATGGACACCGGGAATTTATGTGCTTCGGGCCGCCGGAGCGTAATACCCTACGTCCACGGGAGTGTTGTGTATTGCCTTGCTTTCGTGTGTAAGAGTCTTGGTCTAATTTTCTGATCCTTTCTATGGACATCTACAGAGCCCTTTTATAGCTTAAGGACTCTGCAGTCACAAGATGGGCTCTAGGACCCGACAGGTGGTCCCGGGGAGAGCCAAATCCTATACAAGATCTATGATTAAATGCTATCTACTCCCATTGTCAGGGGCGTCAATGCGCCGTCCAGCCGCGTCGTGCGCCAGGGTACACATAGTCGCTGATGATGGCGGTGCACGTCCCGTCCATCTTGTCCTTGTGCCCCATTCGTCCGTCTTGCGGCGTGGGTCTGTACCGGCTACTTGGACAAGACAGGACACTGGGGTCTTGACTTTAGCATGCGCGGCATAGCTTGCTTGGGGAAGGCGCGCACACTTAATGCCTGTCTGAGCAGCGCACGTCTCCTTTACTGCGGCTTCCTACCGCACTGAGTTGGTCGTCCGCCACGTGGTTGCGCCGGAGCCTGCCTCTGCGGGGAGGCGAGCACTTAGCGGAACAGGCCACGTGGTGCACTCGGAGCCCACCCCTATGGAGGAGTGGAGGCTCAGCCCTGCAGGCCACGTGGTAGTTCCGGTGTCTTTCCCTACGAGGACGCGGGTCTGGCCCCGAGGTCTCGATTGACCACGTGGCGGCTCCGGAGCCCACCTCAGCGGGGAGGCGAGCACTTGACGGAACAGGCCACGTGGCGCGCCCGGAGCCCACCTCAGCGGGGAGGCAAGGGTCCAGCTCTGCCGGCCACGTGGCAGCTTGGGAGCCTCCCCTGACGGAGAGGTAGGATCTGGTCCTTCCCTCCACGACGTGGCAGCCTCGAATTCGGCCTCTTAGTAGGGGCGGAGTCCTTAGCGGTTTTCTTCCTGTGCGCGGGGGTACCCGGTCTGCGAGGTACCGACAGTGGCCCCCGAGCCCACCTCGGGAGAGTCGTCGATACCGCAGGTGGGGTCTTCTTCTTTTTCTTCCCGCGCAACTTTTTTGGCTCCACTTCGGGGCAGTTCCTCGGGCGACATGCCCCTGCCGTCATGGCGACGTGTCCCCTTCCAGTAAGTGGAGGTTGCTGAACGGGCGCCGCGCGACATGACTTCTGCCTTCAATCGTGCTTTAACTGCGGTGGTTCCCAAGGTGGCTCCTGCACTTCCGCTGCTTTTGCCCTTTCGGAAACCGCCGAGTTACCTTCCGCATAGCTAGTCACCCGACTCTTCTACTGGAGCTGCGGCGATTCACACTTTTGCGCCTGTTGGCCTGCAGGGGTGCATAAAAAGAGAACTTTCCCCCTGAGGGTTCTTTCTCCCGCCTCTGCATTTCTGCGCTCGTGTTTCCGCCTCAAGCCCAGTTCTTGTGCTCTAGTTCCCAGTCAGCCCTCATGGCGAGCGTCTTGCCCAAGTCCAGGCTGTCCAGGCCCGCCGACCTGGCCCCTATGCGCCGGCTTCTTGGCTGGCACACTCCTGAGCGGGAGTCGTGGCTCCGTCCTGGGAGGCTCCCGCTAAGCCTCTCCGCCGGGGAGATAGTTCTCTTCTCGTCGTACGTGCTGGCCGGCCTTGTCCCGCCGGCATCCGCCTTCTTGGTCATGCTCCTGGAGACCTTCGGCCTCCAGCTCCACCACCTCGCGCCGAACTCGATCGCCATGCTGGCGGTCTTCGCTCACTTCTGCGAGATGTTCGTGGGGGTGATGCCGTCGGTAAAGCTCTTCCGGTACTTTTTTGTACTGAGGGCCACCGGCAGGAGTTCGAAGGAGCACCTCGGCGCCTACTACTTCCAGCGTCGGACTAAGGTCCCCACGAGGTACATTGCTTCCTTCAACTCGGCAAGGTGGGAGATGTGGCGCGAAGATTGGATGATCGCCAAGGTCGAGGCCCACAACCGGATGTGCCTCCCCACCGGGATCCCCTACTCCGAGCGATCATTCTGGGAGGAGCGCCCAAAGCTGGAGGAGGCGTTCAACCCGGTGCTAGAGAGGATCCAGATGCTGGCGGACCACGGGATGTCGTCTGCCATGGTGCTGAGGGACTTCATGTCCCGCCGCATAGCCCCGCTTTAGCACCGTGCCCGCCCGGCGTCGATGTTCACCGGCCTGTCGGACTGCACCCGGCTCGAGACCGGCCCCAGCTCCAACCTGGACGAGCAGCAACTGCTCGACATGCTGGCCCGGGTCTGTCCCGACGACATCTCCGCCGAGGCACTCTCTCTTCCGTCAGCCTGCCGCCCCTTGTGCTCGGACTCCGAGTTGAGGAGGCAGCTGCTGAAGACGATGCCGACCCTCGACGAGTCTGGGCTGGCACAGCGTCAGATCGGGGACCCGTTCCGTGGGGTTAGCATTGCTGACGACGCTGAGGGAGGCGAGGATCCCTTAAGCGACGCTGGTTCTTCAAGCAGCGACTCCTCGAGCGGCCCCCACCTCCATCCATGGGGTGGCGTCGTCGCCCCCGGCGACAAGGGGAAGGGGAAGGTGCCGGTTCCGGTTCCGGTGCTGGACCCGTCCCCCAAGAAGCGCGCCCGGTCGTCGCCGCCGGCCCCTTCTGCCCTTCGTCAGGGCTCCGGAGCCCTGCCGCGCTCGTCAACAGGGGGCGCCGATGGTGCCACCTTGCCGCCCGAGTCTTCCACACGCAAAAGGGGGAGGCTCCTCAACGCCGACGGGACCCCAGCGTTCCCTCTCCGTTCGGAGGGGCGCCAGACCTCGGGGGTGCCGCCGACACCGCCTCCACAGAGGCCCCCAGCACATTCAGCGGCCCCCGCCGCGGGATGGGGGGTCGGAACCCCTCCAACCCTTTCGGGAAGCGGTGGAGCTTCAGCGTCCCCCGGTAAGTTTACACAGATTTTACCTTGGGTGCTCTTTGCTGTGTGCTTGCCCTGTCATTTTCTTATGATCCGGGTTTGCTTGATTTCAGCGCTTCCACAGCTACTCCACCACCCGCGGGCACTTCTGCTGGAGGGTCTGCCGCTCCGGCCGGCTCGCGGGGATCGTCTGCTGCCTCGGGCCCTACTTCGGTGCCCCAGGCTGCTGCCGCTGGGGTACCTCGGGCTCCCGTGTCTGAGACCCCCGCAGCGGCTGCCGGAGCCCAACCGCGCGCGTCGATGACCGTCGCCGCGCCTACCAACGACACCGCGTCCACCGGTCACTCCGTGTCAGCAGACGCCGCCGCGCCCTCCAACACTGCTGCGTCGGTTGGCGCCACTGCCCCTGGTGCTGCCGTTAGGGAGGGGGCCCTGGTCCCTGTCTCCCCAGTGGTCCTCCAAATGGAGGACGATATTGAAGAAGTGGGAAGGCAGGGACCCGCTGCTACGGTGAAGCCTCTCCCCCTGTCTGAGGCCATAGTCGTGGCCCACTCTGGCTTCCGGCAGGCCCAGGCGGCCCTTGCCCGGGAGAAAGGGCGGCTCGAGGACGAAGACGACCAGCTCCGGGAATGGGCGAGCACCCTGGAGGCCCGGACCCGGCTGGCGAGGAGCCAAGCGGCCCAGCGGGAGGCGGTCGTTCGGGAGAAGATGAAGATCCTCGAGCAGGAGCGCGACCTCATCGCCCAGCTGGACGCCGTCACCCAGAAGCTGAAGGCTGACGCCGAGGCCATCCACGCTGAGGCCAGCTCCCGCCTCCAGGCCTGCGAGGACCTTCAGCACCTGCTGTCCCTCCGGAAGGCTGCTCTAGCCGAACGGGAGCAGGAGCTGGCGGCGAAGCAGGCCGAAGTGGAGGCGACCTGCCGCAGGCTCATCCTCCAACAGGAAGGGGCGAGAGTCCGCACCGCCGAGCTGGATCGTCGGGAAGCCGCTGTGGCCGAGGCGCAGCAGGCCCAGTCCATCGAGCGTCGGGCCCTCCTGGACCGCGAGTTCAACGTTGCCCTCAAGGAGGGTGACTTGGACCGCCGCGAGGCGGGGGTCGGCGAGCGCGAGAGGGCCTTGGCGGCCAAGGAGAAGCGATTCCTGGACGGCGGACCCCGGGCGCTAGCGGCGGCCCAGCAGGAGGTGGAGGAGCTCCGGGCGGCGTGCTCCGCCGAGGCCCGGAAGGTCTGGGAGTTCCTTGGCGGTGCCGACTCGGCTCTGGTGCCGCTCGGCTTCAGCCCGGCGCGCGTAGGGGAGCCGGCGCATGAGGTGAGCCAGGTGTTCCCGGCGCTCGACTCCACCAGCTCGAGGATGCGCTCACTGGGGCCATCCTTGACAACCAGCTGGAGGCCGAGGGACGGATGCTGGTGAAGGAGGTGGCGACGCACATCCTGTCCTGCTATCGGAGCTGGTACCCCGACGTCTCCCTGCAGTCGGTCCTCGAGGGAAGAGGTCGCCAAGTCTGAAGTTTCGGATGCGGTGGCACTCATCGCCTCAAGGTTCCAGCGGAGCGGCTGAGGGCTCCCCGGGCGTCTGTTTGAGTTTTTGTCTTTCTGTCTTTTGTCTTGTGGTTGGCTGTGATGACAAACTCTTTATTTGTGCGATAAAAAAATCTGTCTATGGTGCCCTTTTATACTCAGCTTGCTTTTACTTCCAGCAGGAGGTGGTTGGCTGCTTGTTGTTCCTTAACTTCCAGGACCTGCCGTCCCCCAAAGTATGCCCCCCTGACAGGCGTGGCCAGTTGTTATGGGCACACCTGTCATATACTTAGGGCTTATGGCGGACCGGTGCAGGAGGAGCCTAGGATTCGTAGGTAGCATTGCCGTAGCTAAGTATGTAGGTATGTCAACAGCGGCCCCCCTAGGGGTGTCGCCGGAGCTTCAGTTCTGCAGTGGCCACCATCTTTATTGAGAGGTCGACAGCGGGCCCCCTGGGGGTGCCGCCGGAGCTTCAGGCCGGCGGTGCCCGCCATTCTTCGCGGGTACTTCGACGATGGTTGCTGGAATACCTTCCTCAAAGACCTGTACATAGATCAAAAAAGAGAAGTAATTCTGTCCGCTGGTCACTTCACCCCTGCTTGTTTTGTAGTGTCGCTTGACTTACGATCCTGGGCTGACTCGTGGGGCTTGGGTAATTCAGTGCTTCTGCACCCAGGGCTCGTTGTCCAGAATACCCAAGGGTGGTCCATCTGGCACCCAACACTTGGCTGTAGCGCTGGGGAGGCAGAACGCACAGGCTTAGGGTACGGGACCAGGCTAAGCAGGCTGTGGCCCTGGACCTCCCGCTCGGCGTAAGCCATTTCCGGGGGGGGGGGGGGGGGGACCATCTGGAGACACAGGCCCCCGAGTATTGGAACAACCGAGGCCCCAGGCGTATCGCAGGTACCTCAAGCAACCCCACCTGCAGTCCAGATAGCAAGGCTCCCACTACTGTTAAAGCAGGGGAAAAACGACAGCGCTCATGATAGATCACGAGCTATGACGGGCTTACAGCAACATCATAAAAATTAAAGATAATTTTTGAATTGACAAACCCTATACCAGGCAGGACAACCTTCTTTCATTGTAGTTTCTCATAAGATGAAGCAGACTTTACAAGGGGAACAACCCGGCCTGGGTGTTAGGTGGAGCCGAGTGCACCTACTTAGGGTTCTGGGCCAGGCTAAGCGGAATGTGCACTCGGGGCCCCATCCCCGATACTAAGTGCTATCCTAAGATAATGTGTAACCTTTACAATGAAATAGCATTGCCCCGACCCTGGTCTAGGGGTAGAACTTACGGAGGTGTTCGATGTTCCATGGGTTGGGCAACCGCTGTCCATCCTCCGTAACTAGGCGGGCGCATCCTGGGCGGCAAACCTCTGTTACCCGGAAGGGACCCTCCCAGCTGGGGGAGAGTTTGTTAGACCCTTCCGGGGAGAGTATGCGGCGCAACACCAGGTCGTCTACCTTTAGCTCCCTACTCCGCACGGTCCTCTAATGGTAGCGCCGGAGCGCCTGCCTGTACCGTGCATTTCGGAGAGCTGCTCGCACTCGTCCCTCGTGAAAGTGCATCTAGGACTCCCTTGTGGGTTTTGGATGATTTATGACAAGCAATTGGGATCCTAATCCTTTTGTTGAGATGAATGCAGGAAAATGATGAAAAATGAGCAAAGTGCCAAAAAGAGGGAAATTGAGAAGGAAAATGAATTTGAGCTCAAGGAGAAGAAATTAGTAGTTTAGTATGTATGGAGTGTGTTAAGGAAACACACCCAAGAGCTCAATCTCACTTAATCACACACACACAATGCACAAAGCTATACAGGACCGGACTAGTCCGATATCAGCGGACTAGTCCGATATCACATTCTGCACCAGATCAGACAAGTCCGGTCACCACCGGACTAGTCCGATATTCTTTCTGTTCCACTTCGGATTAGTCCTCCCCAATGCGGACTAGTCCTTATCAATGCACAAGTCACACAAAATCGGACCAGTCCGTTGTGACCCGGACTAGTCCGATATTCATTCTGATCCACTTTGGACAAGTCCGGTGTCCACACGGACTAGTCCGATATACACCCTGATCTAAATCGGACAAGTCCTCCAAGTGCAGACTTGTCATCCTAAACACTTAGGGTTTCATATGTCCGGACAAGTCCGATGACAATCGGACTAGTCCGAAGCTTTCCAGTAGCGAAATCGGACAAGTCCGTTTTGAACCGGACTAGTCCGAGATTCCTGGACACTTAGGGTTTGCTTCACACAGCACACCGGACTAGTCCGGTCACCACCACAGACTAGTCCGATCTTTCTGAACCCTAACGGTAACTTCTAGAAACCCCATATAAATAGAGGTGCACGGCCCACTTTCACCCACTCTCGATCCCTAGCGCCGTCACACCTCCCAAGAGACTCAAAAACCATCTCTCTTCACGAAATTAAGTGCAAAATCAATCAATCCATTGAAGATCACTTGTAGATCATTGGAGAGGCACTTAGCACACGATTGAGCTCTTGGTTTGAATCTCTAACACACTTTTGCATCTCAATTTGTATATTTCGAAGTGTGTTATTGGTGGTCTTGAAACTTGTAATCAAGGGAGCTCTCAACTTGTGAGATCGCCCCTTCAACTTGGTGATTTACCCCTGTGTGTTTAGTGGAAGAGGATTGGCCTTCGTGGTGATCCGACGAGGGAAGGGTTGGTGAAGACCCGATCCTTTTGTGGGCTCCTCAACGTGGACGTAGGTTGCCTTCGTGGTAACCGAACCACGGGATAAATCTTGTGTCTTGTTCGTTTGTGTTCATCATTCTAGTTGATCAACATTATCTAGGGTTTGATTCATCTTGTTGAATTTAAGTTAAATAGTTGAACAAGAATCATACTTGCAATAGAACTTGACATACAATCATTGAACTGTTATTGAAGTTTATATTTCCGCTGCAAACGTCAACGAAACAATCAAATTGACCTAACTTGATCAACCTAGACCGTGAAATCCGGACTAGTCTGCACTTTACCGGACTAGTCCGATATATCTGGTTTTGACCTTGTTGTTGAAGTGCTACAGGAACCGAGAAAATTCAAGAAGGCCTATTCACCCCCTCTCTAGGCCTACATTCAATTGGTATCAGAGCGGGTTCTTCAAGAAAGAGTGTAACCACTCGAAGAGATCATGTCGGACATGAAGGAAGTCCAGAAAATCAACAACCAAGAAGAAATGAACAATGACAAGCACCAAAAGCTTGAAAAGTATCTCGAAGCCATTCAAGACTTCGATGATGATGATGAGGAGACATTGGAGCTGAAAGCACTCCTTAGAAAGAAAGCGCTTTCCAAAGGGAAATCTAAAGTCGAAGAAAAGAAGAAGGGGAGTAGTCACACCGACTACTCCCGATATCCTTTTAACTATGACCGTTTAAACTCTAACAGCAATCATTATCTATCTATTCCTCTCGGAAAAGCCCCACACTTCGATGGGAGTGATTACTCCATGTGGAGGCAAAATATGAAGATGCACTTGATTTCCCTTAACCCAAGTTTATGGCATATTGTGTGCACAGGAATAAACATCCCTGATATGAAGAGCTCACACCAAGTCAAGAGCAAGCCATTCACAGGAATGCCCAAGCCGCAGCCGTTATCACCTCATCTCTAAGTCGAGATGAATTCACAAAGGTGGACGGATTGGAAATTGCCAAAGAAATCTGGGACACACTACAGACAGCACATGAAGGTGACCGACATGTGCGGGAGGCAAAGATTGAAATGATTGAAGGCGAACTAGGAAGGTTCGCGATTGAGGAAGATGAGTCTCCCCAAGACATGTACAACAGACTGAAGACTCTTGTGAACAAGGTTCGATCATATGGGAGCAAAAAGTGGAATGACCACGAGGTTGTAAAGCTCATCCTTAGAGCCTTTATGCCTCGCAACGTCACACTTTGTTCTATGATCCGAGAAAGTCCCGGGTACAAGAAAATGACTCCGGATGAACTGCTTGGCAAAATTATCAACTTTGAGATGATGGAGAAGCAAGCCAAGCACGTAAAAGAAATAGCCGATCTCACATCAGCTAAGAAGAAGGGAGTTGCCCTAAAGTCCTCACTCAAGCCTCTATCCAAAGAAGCAAGAGAAGCACAGCTTGAGGAGGACAGCGATGATGAAAGCAGCGAGCTGGACGAAGAAGATATGATTTTGTTCATGAAGAAGTTCAAAAGAATTATGAAGAAAAGACAAGGAGCAAAATCGAGTGAAGGAAAATACAAGGAGAAGACAAAGCCGAAGATGAGGCGGGCATGCTATAATTGTGGTGAATACAATCACTTTATAGTCGATTGCCCGTATGAGGACAACAAGAAGAAGAGTAAAGAGTCCAAGCCTCAACCGAAGAAATTCTTCAAGAAGAAGAAGCAAGTTGAACAAGCACACATCGGAAAGGAATGGGACTCAAACGATGAGTCCTCATCGTCCGATGAAGAAGAAATGGCTAGCATAGCCATTGAAAGCATGTCCAAGAAACCCACACTCTTCCCCACGCTCGGTGCAAAGAAGGCAAATGGAACTTGCCTCATGGCTAAGGAAGGTAAACGCAAGGTAAACATCAAAACTCCTTCCTTGCATTCTTACTCAAGTGATGATGATCTAGATAGTGATGATGAAGATATGCTAATTGGCTTAGATAGAAAAACTGCTGCTAAAATGAAATTCTTGCTTAACCAACTTGTTGAGAAGGAAGAGCTAATTGATCGTCAAGAAGACATGATTATTTCCCAAAAGGAGAAGCATGCCGAACTTGACAATCTTCTAGTTCTTGAAAAGGAGAGAAACCACTCACTAGAGCTTGAGCTAGCTTCAAGCAAGAAAACTTGCTTGGAGTTAACCAACTCAAACGTTGCAATCAAGGATCAACTTGATGACCTAATCAAGGTCAACAAGATCCTTGAAGTGCAGGTTGAGTCACTCAAGCTTAGTGAACCTTCCTCCTCTTCAAGCCTACCTTCTCAACCCACTTCAACTAATATCGCTCATATTTGCAAATGTGATAAAATTAACACCAGTTTGAAGGAAAATTCTACCTCCACAAAGGACACAAATCCTACCCAATGTGTAATATTTGACAAGGAGAGGATCAACTATGCACGTAGTGCATATTTGGTCCAAAGACCTCCAAATGTCAAGTACGGCATTGGCTACTCTCATGATGGAAAGCAAAGAGCTGGAAATCATAAAAATAACAAGGGAAGGATTACCTTTGTGAAGGGAGGACCCTCACAACCTGGTAACTCGAAAACTAAAAATCTGAACTCTCATGAAAATCGGACTAGTCCGGTTGTGGTCCGGACAAGTCCGGTCATCCGGACAAGTCCGGTCACACAGACTAGTCCGACCCATAATCAACAGCAACTCTTGTTTAAAACCTTTGATGCTTCTTATGTATTAATGAAAAATAATGTTGGTAAAGTGTATGCTTATTATGCTGGGCCACGCCATGGGAACACAAAATCCCATGTGTGGGTGCCCAAATGTATTGTTACTAACCTCCAAGGACCCAAGCAAGCTTGGGTACCTAAAACCAAGGCGTAATTTGTTTTTGCAGGCCTACTCCTCCGGTGGATCCAAATGGGTGCTAGACAGTGGATGCACCAACCACATGACCGGAGAAAGGAGGATGTTTGTGGAGTATGAAGTGAACCAGGACCCAAACGAAGGCATATACTTTGGGGATAACAGTCAAGGAAGGGTCCTCGGTACCGGTAAAATAGCAATATCCTCTGAACATACTCTTTCGCATGTTTTACACGTTGAATCTCTAGATTATAACCTGTTGTCCATATCTCAGTTATGTGACAAAGGTTATAATTGCCTGTTTACTAACGAGGGTGTGACCGTCTCAAGGAGAAGTGATGGTTCCGTTGCATTCAAGGGTATGTTAAAGGGAAAGCTTTACCTTGTTGACTTCAACAAGGATAAAGCCGAACTCGACACATGCTTGATTGCAAAAACCAACATGGGTTGGCTGTGGCATAGACGGCTAGCACATGTTGGTATGAGGAACCTTCAAAAACTCCTCAAGGGCGATCACATCCGAGGTTTGAAAGATGTTGTGTTTGAGAAAGACAGGCCTTGTAGCGCGTGCCAAGCAGGAAAGCAAGTTGGAGCACAACATCCTCCGAAGAACATCATGACCACGACAAGACCGCTCGAACTACTTCATATGGACTTGTTTGGTCCAATTGCTTACATAAGCATCGGCGGTAACAAATACGGTTTAGTTATTATTGATGATTTTTCCCGGTTCACTTGGGTGTTCTTTTTGCATGAGAAGTCAGAAACACAAGGAACACTCAAGAAATTCTTCAAGCGAGCGCAAAACGAGTTCTCACTATCAATCAAGAGTATTCGGAGCGACAACGGCACAGAGTTCAAGAACATACAAGTGGAGGAATACCTTGATGAGGAAGGAATCAAGCACGAATTCTCAGCACCATACTCTCCACAACAAAACGGAGTTGCCGAAAGGAAGAACCGAACACTCATAGAGATGGCAAGAACAATGCTCGATGAATACAAGACTTCGGATCGATTTTGGGCGGAAGCAATCAACAATGCTTGCCATGCCTCAAATCGACTCTACCTTCATCGACTACTAAAGAAGACTCCCTATGAGCTACTCACCGGTAATAAACCGAACATTTCATATTTTCGAGTTTTCGGTTCTCCTTGCTATATTTTGAACAAGAAGCACAGGACTTCAAAGTTCGCTTCGAAGTCCGATGAAGGTTTCTTGCTTGGTTATGATTCGAACACTTACGCCTACCGTGTTTTCAACAAGGCCTCCGGACTTGTTGAAGTGGCACGTGACGTGGTGTTCGATGAAACTAATGGCTCCCAAAAGGAGAAAGTTGATCAATGTGAATTAGGTAAAGAGGAAGCCCCCTATCAAGCATTGAAGAGGATGGCTCTAGGCGAAGTACGACCACAAGAGTCATCGGCACAAATACAAGAGGAAAGTGAACCACGAGAGGAGATCAACAATCAAGGGGGAGCCTCGATACAAGATCAATCACAGGAATATGAACATGATCAACAAATCAACGAGGACAACAACTCAGGGGGAGAAGAAGATAGCACCAACATACGACCCCCCAAGTGCCACACCCAAGAGTACACCAATGCATTCAAAGGGATCATCCAATCGACAACATCATCGGCGACATCCAAAAGGGAGTAACCACTAGATCTCGTATAGCAAATTTCTGTGAACATTACTCGTTTGTCTCCTTTTTGGAACCCCGCAGGACTGAGGATGCATTGAAGGATCCGGACTGGGTGGTGGCAATGCAAGAAGAGTTGAACAACTTCAAGAGAAACGAGGTTTGGGAACTTGTGGAAAGACCCAATGCAAACATAGTGGGCACCAAGTGGGTCTTCTGCAACAAGCAAGACGAACACGGAGTGGTGACAAGAAACAAGGCACGACTTGTGGCCAAAGGTTACTCACAAGTCGAAGGTTTGGATTTCGATGAGACTTTTGCTCCAGTAGCTAGGCTTGAATCAATTAGAATATTACTTGCATATGCTACTCACCATGATTTCAAGCTGTACCAAATGGACGTAAAAAGCGCCTTCCTCAACGGACCGATCAAGGAAGAGGTGTACGTGGAGCAACCACCCGGATTTGAAGACGAAGAGTTCCCCGACCACGTGTATAAACTGCGTAAGGCTCTCTATGGCCTCAAACAAGCTCCTAGAGCTTGGTATGAGTGTCTTAGAGATTTTTTAATTGATAATGGTTTTCAAATTGGCAAAGTAGACTATACATTATTCACAAAAAATCTGGACAATGATCTTTTTATTTGCCAAATCTATGTTGATGATATAATTTTTGGATCAACTAATCAATCTTTCTGTGAAGAGTTTAGTAAAATCATGACAGACAGATTTGAAATGTCAATGATGGGAGAATTGAAGTACTTCTTGGGATTCCAAGTGCGGCAACAAAGGGAAGGAACATTCATAAGCCAAACCAAGTACACACAGGACATCCTCAAGAAGTTTGGCATGGACAAGGCAAAACCCATAAAGACTCCCATGGCAACGAATGGCCACTTGGATCTCAATGAAGATGGACCGAGCGTCGACCAAAAGGTATATCGCTCCATGATTGGATCCTTACTATACTTATGTGCATCTAGGCCAGATATTATGTTGAGTGTATGTTTGTGTGCAAGATTTCAAGCCAACCCTAAGGAATGTCATTTGACAGCCGTAAAGAGAATCCTAAGATATTTAGTTCATACACCCAACCTTGGTCTTTGGTACCCAAAAGGCTCAAAATTCAATCTCATTGGGTATTCCGATGCAGACTATGCCGGGTGCAAAGTTGATAGAAAAAGCACTTCCGGCACCTGCCAATTCCTAGGAAGATCCTTAGTTTCTTGGTCATCCAAGAAACAGAATTCCATTGCATTATCCACTGCCGAAGCAGAGTATGTTGCAGCCGGGAGTTGTTGTGCACAACTCCTTCGGATGCGACAAACTCTAAGGGATTACGGTTACAATATGAACCGTATTCCTCTCCTTTGTGATAATGAGAGTGCCATTAAAATAGCCCTCAATCCAGTTGAACACTCTAGGACTAAACACATTGACATAAGACACCATTTCTTGAGAGACCATTCCATGAAAGGAGACATATCCATCTCTCATGTCCATACCCAAAAACAATTGGCCGACATATTCACCAAGCCACTTGATGAAAAACGTTTTTGCGAACTCCGAAATGAGCTAAACATTCTTGATTCTCGGAGTGTGGCTTGAAAATTTGCATACCTGTATGATTGCTTCAAAATATTGATTGAATTGTGAAAATCATCCCTCTTTTTTTCTCTTGAAAAACTATGTCAATTATTAGATCTTGATGAATTTTTGATCATAGTATGATTGTTGTTTGCTTACTGGTCAAATTCATCAAGATTATTTGAATTGTTTTGCCTCTCTCTACTCTCAATTATTGGACCTTCAAATATATATGAATGGGCTATGCAATTCTCTCCTGGTGACCACGGACAAGTCCGTGGTTACCCGGACTAGTCCGCCATTGCAGACTAGTCCGCAGTGTGCCGGTTAGGCCGGACTAGTCCGACAGACCACGGACTAGTCCGACTTAGGTCTCTGGAGGACTTCGGACTAGTCCGGTCATGTCCGGACTTGTCCGATTTTTCGTGTCCATATCCCTAGCCGCCACTAAACCCTAATTCCCTCACCCCACACTCGCCCCCAAGCTTTCTCTCTCTTGCGCTCGAGCTCCCAAGGCGAATCCTTGATTCCTCCGTCGAAAAGCCTCAATCTTGGGCGAAGATCAAGCTTGAAGACTCGGGGATTGAAGTTAGCGGACAAGTCCGGCCTCCAACCCCCAAAATCTCAAGCTTCCTTTGATCTCTTGGTAAATTTTCTTCCAAAACCTAAGAAATCACAAATTTCTCTATTGCTTATCGTTTGGCCTAGCATTCTTCACTAGTTACATGTCTAGTTGATGTACTATGTGTATGCTAGACTAGTTTTACCTTAGGGATCAATTTTTGTCCAGACTGTTAGGTTTTTGCGGATGAACACCGGACTAGTCCGGTCCAGGTACGGACAAGTCCGGTCCCCCGGACTAGTCCGTGCCTGTGCACCGGACAAGTCCGTTGTTTCTGAACCAAAACCTAATTCTTTAATTCCCTAATGCCTTCCATCGCCATCTTACCTCACCAATACCTTGTATAACTTGTCCTCTCTCTTGATCACTCATTCTCAGATCATGTCGAGCTCCGACAACGAAATCTCCGATTTCGAGGCCGAGTTGGACCACGAGGTGGCACCTCGGTCCTCGGCGGTTCTTGGCAAGAAACGCCAAGAGAGACCCTCTGAGCCTGCTCCCTCACCTCCCCAGGTTCGGAGGAAGGTGTGTGCCAAGAAGCCCGCCTCGAAGGCTGCTACTCCTTCAAGTG
This sequence comes from Tuctoria greenei, assembly GCA_036927565.1. NCBI lineage: Eukaryota > Viridiplantae > Streptophyta > Magnoliopsida > Poales > Poaceae > Tuctoria > Tuctoria greenei. The sequence continues at coordinate 154,631,916 of JAYESD010000009.1, read as the reverse complement.
GCCTTCGCCAAGCTAAAGGGAAGGGCAAGGGGGTTGCCACAGGGCCTGTTGGGCCCCTAAAGCTGCATACTCCCAGAGAAGGGGTCCGGGACCCCAATGAGGAAATATTCAATGGCAAGGGCAGCGATGTGGCTATGAAGTTGAGAAGTGTTGATTGCTATGCAAGGCCCAAGCAAGCAGCTGATGGCAGGTTTTGGTCAAATTTCCATGCTGATTTCTACAAGCTGGTCTATTTGCCGATGAAGACCCCGGTGGTACGCAGTCAATGGATTGACTGGGCCCACCTTGAGAAGAGGAAATGTGCAGCTTTTGATGAAGTGATAGCAGCTGCAGAGAGACATGGGCTGAAGGATCTGTTTGCCTTCAGATATAATTGGAATGATGAAGTGATTGCACAATTCTATGCAACGTGCCACTTCTCAAGCGAAGACGAAGAAAGTGTGACTTGGATGACTCATGGATCCAAGTATTCTATTACTCAGGAAGAGTTTGCCCGCCTGCTACACCTTGACTCTGAAGGACATGACCACCTCATCATCCACAACATTGGGGTCATTGAGAGGGATGGAATGAAGTTCATGTATGAGCCCACCTCCAAGTATGTCCCTCCCTCCACAAAGAATATGAAGCCTTTCTTTGTGGTCCTCAACAGAGTCCTCAGGAAGACGATTGCCCCCAAGGATGGGGATGCAGGGAGTGTGCAAGGCTACCTCCGGACCCTGATGAGGGTCATTAGCAAGAAAAGGCAATTCAATGTTGCAGACTATATTTGGAATGATATGGTCAATATCTCAAGTACTCCCAACCGATCCTGTGGCTATGCCCCTTACTTGATGTTCATGATTGAGAAGGTCACAGGAATCGAGTTTGTGAAGGATGTGGAGCACACTCCACTGAGGCCTCAGAAGCCTCAGTCAGTGAGTGTCCAGGCTGCTCCATCGCCGGCCTCAAGCCCCGAGGCACCGGCAAGGCAAGAAGAAGCTGCTAGGGCTACTCCTCCCTCCAGGGAAGCCCCTCAGAAAGGATCCGCCAGTGGGATCCTCAAGTACTTGGCTGCAATTTTCTCCTCATGCAAGAAAACTGAAGTGAAGCTTCACAAGCTAAATCAGAAGAGGAAGGAGAACATGAGATACATAAAAGCCACTGTGAAGCAGCTGAGTGAGAAGCTGGAGATCAACCCAATTGGATCTCCAGTACTTTCTGAAGATTCTGATCCGGATATCACCGAGCTCAGCCCCTTGACTCCCTCCGAGCTTGCCTATTTTGGCATTGGGGGCTCGAGCAGCTCCGCTCCTCCTCCTACCTCTCAACCTCGTCAAGCGGAAAGCGAGGAAGACGATGAAGACGACGAGCGGACTGACAGCGAAGAGTGAAGCCCTAGGACCTTCCTCTCTCTCTTTTTGGTGTCTTGATGCCACCTCTCTCTCTTTTTGGTGTCTTGATGCCAAAGGGGGAGAGATTGAGGGGGAGTCTCTAGTCTTAGCTTTAGCTGCATAGGATGCGAGGAGAGAGCTCTCTATGTTTTTTTTTAATTGTTATTGCATTTGCTTAACTCTATTTTCATATCATGTTTGGTCCTGTTATGAATTGCTCTATTAATTTGCAAGTGTCTGATGAAATCTAAGTTTTTGCCCTTGAAGTGCCATATTCACTTGATATTAGTTGATAAATGCAAATTCGATCATTCTTAATGCACTCATGCTCTTAGTATGCATCCCACCATAAAGAATGCACATATGAATAATTATCTTGTTGCTTGATGTATTTTTGAGTCATATGTGCATACTTTATGAAAATCTCATTTAATACCTCATTTTGTGAAATCTCAATTGGTTGTCATCAATCACCAAAAAGGGGGAGATTGAAAGTGCATCTAGGACTCCCTTGTGGGTTTTGGATGATTTATGACAAGCAATTGGGATCCTAATCCTTTTGTTGAGATGAATGCAGGAAAATGATGAAAAATGAGCAAAGTGCCAAAAAGAGGGAAATTGAGAAGGAAAATGAATTTGAGCTCAAGGAGAAGAAATGAGTAGTTTAGTATGTATGGAGTGTGTTAAGGAAACACACCCAAGAGCTCAATCTCACTTAATCACACACACACAATGCACAAAGCTATACAGGACCGGACTAGTCCGATATCAGCGGACTAGTCCGATATCACATTCTGCACCAGATCGGACAAGTCCGGTCACCACCGGACTAGTCCGATATTCTTTCTGTTCCACTTCGGACTAGTCCTCCCCAATGCGGACTAGTCCTTATCAATGCACAAGTCACACAAAATCGGACCAGTCCGTTGTGACCCGGACTAGTCCGATATTCATTCTGATCCACTTCAGACAAGTCCGGTGTCCACACGGACTAGTCCGATATACACCCTGATCTAAATCGGACAAGTCCTCCAAGTGCGGACTTGTCATCCTAAACACTTAGGGTTTCATATGTCCGGACAAGTCTGATGACAATCGGACTAGTCCGAAGCTTTCCAGTAGCGAAATCAGACAAGTCCGTTTTGAACCGGACTAGTCCGAGATTCCTGGACACTTAGGGTTTGCTTCACACAGCACACCGGACTAGTCCGGTCACCACCACGGACTAGTCCGATCTTTCTGAACCCTAACGGTAACTTCTAGAAACCCCATATAAATAGAGGTGCACGGCCCACTTTCACCCACTCTCGAACCCTAGCGCCGTCACACCTCCCAAGAGACTCAAAAACCATCTCTCTCCACGAAATTAAGTGCAAAATCAATCAATCCATTGAAGATCACTTGTAGATCATTGGAGAGGCACTTGGCACACGATTGAGCTCTTGGTTTGAATCTCTAACACACTTTTGCATCTCAATTTGTATATTTCGAAGTGTGTTATTGGTGGTCTTGAAACTTGTAATCAAGGGAGCTCTCAACTTGTGAGATCGCCCCTTCAACTTGGTGATTTACCCCTGTGTGTTTAGTGGAAGAGGATTGGCCTTCGTGGCGATCCGACGAGGGAAGGGTTGGTGAAGACCCGGTCCTTTTGTGGGCTCCTCAACGTGGACGTAGGTTGCCTTCGTGGTAACCGAACCACGGGATAAATCTTGTGTCTTGTTTGTTTGTGTTCATCATTCTAGTTGATCAACATTATCTAGGGTTTGATTCATCTTGTTGAATTTAAGTTAAATAGTTGAACAAGAATCATACTTGCAATAGAACTTGACATACAATCATTGAACTGTTATTGAAGTTTATATTTCCGCTGCAAACGTCAACGAAACAATCAAATTGACCTAACTTGATCAACCTAGACCGTGAAATCCGGACTAGTCCGCACTTTACCGGACTAGTCCGATATATCTGGTTTTGACCTTGTTGTTGAAGTGCTACAGGAACCGAGAAAATTCAAGAAGGCCTATTCACCCCCCCTCTAGGCCTACATTCACCTCGTCGACGAGGTCCAGGTCTTCACGCCGGAGCTGGTCCTGCGCGGCTTCGTCGTACCCCCGGGCACGGGGAGAGCCCATGGTAATTTCTGGGGGGAGGACGGCCTCCGCCCCATACACCAAGAAGAAAGGCATTTCCCCCGTGGCCCGACTGGTTGATGTACGGCTAGCCCACATCGCACACAGAAGCTCATCCACCCAATTTACACCATGCTTCTCAAGGTGCGAGAACGTGCGAGTCTTGAGGCCCCTGAGGATCTCTGCATTGGCTCTCTTGACCTGCCCATTGCTCTCTGGATGAGCAACAGATGCATAGTAGACTTGGATCCCCAGGTCCTCGCAGTATTCTTGGAATGCTGCACTTGTGAACTGGGTCCCGTTATCAGTGATGATTCTGTTCGGGACCCCGAACCGGCAGACGATCGACTTAATGAACTTCGCTGTTGACTGCTTGTTGATGGTGACAACCGGGGCGGCCTCCGGCCACTTGGTGAACTTATCTACGGCGACGTAGAGATGCCGGAATCCTCTGACGACTCTGGGAAGGGGTCCCAGGATGTCCAATTCCCATACAACGAATGGTCATGAGGGAGGGATCATCTGCAGCGCCTGAGCTGGTGTATGGATCTGCTTGGCATGGAACTGGCACACCTTGCATCTCCTTACCATCTCGGCGGCATCCTGGAGTGTTGTCGGCCAGTAGAAGCCATGCCGAAAGGCTTTACCGACCAGCGTGCGGGAGGACGCATGGTTCCCGCACTCGCCTCCATGGGTCTCTGTGAGCAGGTCGCAGCCCTCCTCCCGGGTAATGCAACGCAATAGGATGTCGTTGGCGCCACGCCGGTAGAGATCCCCTTCCACCAGCATGTACCTTTTAGCCATGCGAACAATCCTTTCTGCTAGGGCATGTTCTTCGGGAAGGATATTGTCCTTCAAGTAGTCCCGGACCTTCGAGATCCATGCATCGGGACTTGCTTGAGCTTCTGGATCTTGGGCGCCCGGTAGCTCGGAGCCCTAAGTGGCGCATACGATCCTTGGCGGACTCCATGGTAGCAGGGTCGTCGGGACTGCCAGCTTCGAGGTGCTGTGCTCGCCCCCTTCGCCCGGCTCGACTGCTCGGGCGGTTGGTCGCGGTAACGTCCTTGCAAAGACTCCTTGGGGCACTGGGGCCCCTGTGGAGGCCTTCGTTGACAGGTCGTCTACAACTGAGTTGTCGACTCGGGGTACATGGCACAAGTCCAAGACTTCAAAGTCCTTTTCCAGCTTCCGGACGTGTAACAGGTATGCAGCTAACTGAGGGTCGTTGCAGCTGCACTCTCCTCTGGCTTGCTTGATGATCAGTTGAGAATCACCTTTAGCAAGGAGCTGTCGGACATTGAGGGTCAGGGCAGTCTTCAGCCCAAAGATTAGGGCTTCATACTCTGCCATGTTGTTTGTCGCCTTGAAGTCGAGGCGCACCATGTACTTGAACTGCTCCCCGGTCGGGGTGAGAAGCAGGACCCCAGCGTCGGCCCCCTGCTTCCGCGAGGAACCGTCGAAGTAGAGTGTCCAGGGGGTCTCGGTGAAAACCAGAGCCTTCGGCACCGTTTCGCTGTTGTCCGCCCCCCCCCCCCCCCCGGGTTGCTTGGTGATGGGGTCCATTCGGCCAAGAAGTCTGCCAGTGCTTGACTTTTGACTGCATGTCGAGGTAAGAACTCCAACTCGAACTCAGCCAACTCCGCCGCCCACTTGGCAATGGTGCCAGTCGAATTGGGGCTGTGGAGTATGGTTTTCAGTGGGAAGGAGGTGACCACTGAAACCCGGTGAGCCTGGAAGTAATGCTGGAGCTTCCTCGATGCTATGAGCACTGCATACAGTAGTTTGTGTACCTCCAAGTATCTTGTCTTTGCTTCATGGAGGACCTCACTGACGTAGTAGACTGGTCGTTGGCAGGTCCGAACCCTTCCTGGGGGTCCGGGGCTCCTTGCAATGCGTCTGTCTCCTGGGGTATGTGGCTCCCAGGGTCTGGCTGGGCCTCCGGGGGCTGGGACCCGTAAGGCACTTGGTCACTGGAACTCACAGCGGGGGGGGGGGGGGGGGGGGGGGCCTTCTGGGTTCGGGCCTTGAGGCTCGGCCTCCCCCTCTGGGGCTCCTTCTGGTACTTGTCGCGGTAGTAGCTCCGGCCGTTCTGCAACCAAGACCATGCTGACCACTTCCGTTGTTGCGGTGATGTACAACAGGAGCGGCTCGCCGGGTTCTGGCGCCACCATAATGGGTAGCGTCGTCAGGTGTTTCTTGAGCTCCTGGAAGGACGCTTCAGCTTCCTTAGTCCACTCAAAGGGGCATGACTTCCGCAAAATCTTGAAGAAGGGCAGGGCTCGCTCAGCCAGTCTTGAGATGAACCGACTGAGGGCTGCCAAACATCCTGCAAGCTTCTGCACGTCTTTGATGCGGGCCGGCGGCCGCATCAGCTCTATCGCCTTGATTTTCTCTGGGTTAGCTTCGATCCCTCGGTGCAATACCAAGAAGCCAAGGAGCTTCCCTGCGGATACCCCAAAGACACACTTGTCGGGGTTCAGCATCGTGCGTGTCGTGCGCAGCTTGCTGAAGAGTCTGGTTAGGTTGTCTAATAGGGATGTGATGTCCCTGATTTTTACCACGATGTCGTCGACATACACCTCTACCAAGTCTCTAATGAGGTCCCCGAATGTCTTATGCATTGCACGTACAAAGGTGGGGAGGGCATTTTTGAGACCATAAGGCATGGAGACATAACAATACAAGCCGTCTACTGTTATGAAAGCAGTGTGCTCCTCATCTTCCCTAGACATAGGTATTTGGTGAAAACCGGAATACGCATCTAGGAAACACAGAAGGTCGCAACCTGATGTTGAGTCTACTATTTGATCTATCCTAGGAAGAGGGAATGGATCCTTGGGACATGCCTTATTGAGATTGGTGTAGTCGATGCACATCCGGAGCTTCCCGCCAGCCTTAGGAACGACAACAGGGTTGGCCAACCACCGTGGGTGGTGAACCTCCTGGATGAATCCAGCATCGAGTAGCTTCTTGATTTCTTCACGGATGAAGTTCTGCCGCTCGATGGACTGTTTCCTGGGCCTCTGCTGTACCGGTCGGGCGTCGGGGTAGATCTTCAGATGGTGCTCAATCACCTCCCTGGGGATCCCGGGCATCTGTGATGGTTGCCATGCAAACACATCGACGTTGTCTCGGAGGAAGGTGATGAGCGTGCATTCCTATTTGTTGTCCAGGTTCCCTGCGATTCGGGTCGTCTGGGCAGCCTCAGGGCCAATCTTGACGACCTTCACAGGGACGTCGTCATCGTTGGCGGGTTGCAGACGAGGTGCAGCAGTGGAGGCTCGCTGCGCCGGGCCTTGCTCTGGCCGACTCTCCGTCGAGCCTCCTGGGACCGGAGCCCTCCCTGCTACAAGTGCTTGGAGCTGCTCCAAGGCTGACACTACGGCTGAGCGGTCCCCTCTGATCCTAAGGACACCGGAAGGGGTCGGCATCTTCAGGACGAGGTAGCCGTAGTGTGCTACAGCCATGAACCTGTAGAGGGCTGGCCTCCCGATGATTGCGTTGAAGGGGAGGTCGATGTCTGCCATGTCGAATAAGACACTCTCCGTACGGTAGTTCTCCGGGGTCCCGAAGGTCACCGGGAGGTGTATGTTACCATACGGGAGGATTTGCCCAGGTCCGACACCTGAGAACGGGCTCGAGGATGTGGGCTGGGACATCGACAGTTGCAGCTTCCGAAAAGCCGCAGTGGATATGAGGTTGAGGCCCGCCCCTCCATCTATCAATACGTGAAAGACCTTCATGTTGGCGATGGTCGGGGACACCAGCAGCGGGAGCACTCCTGCCCCTGCCATGTTCTTCGGGCAGTCCGAAGCGTCGAAGCTGATCGCTGTGCTCATCCACTTGTGGTGGGGAGCCGGACTTGGGGCGGGGGCCACTGCGGCCACTGCCCGACGCAGGGTTTTCACTGCGTTTCGGGACGTGGGGTCGGTGGCTCCCCCGTAGATGACATGGAGGGTCTTGCGGTGCTCCTTATCACTGCTGGAGTCGGAGTCACCACCCTCGAAGACGACTTTGACCGCCCTCTGGGGTTCCTAAAACCCCATCTCGCTGTCATCCTCTTTCTTAGGATTAGCCTTCTGCTTGCCCTCCCTCTGGCGGGGGGGGGGGGGGGCACCCTCCTGGCGCTGCTGCCTCTGTTTCTGTTCGCGGAATCGTTCCGCGAATCTCTTCACTTCCTGACACTCGCTAGCACTGTGGCTATTTGTACGGTGTACCGGACACTTGAAGTCAGGCTCCTCGGGATCAGGCGACTGCCTAGGGCGCTTGTCTCGGCGCGACGCTCGAGCTCCGCTGGGCGCCGCAGCTGCCACTGCCTGGGCTCCGGGCTTTGGCCTGTTCTTGCCACCGCCTTTTTTCTTCTTGCCGCTGCTCCTCGCAGAGGCCCCTTCCTCAGTCGGGGTGGTTTCCCTTGCTTCTGAGGATGGCTGGGAGTGCCAGTTGCGCCCCTCAGCTGCCCTAGCACATCTGTCTGCCAGGGAGAACAGCTCGGAGACATCACGCACCTCGTGCGTGGCTAACTTCTCGAGCATCTTCTTGTCCCTCACACCCTGTCTGAACGCAATGATAAAAGATGCGCTAGCAATAAGAGGGATGGTGTTCCGTACCTGGGAGAACCGCTGGATGAACGATCGCAGCGACTCTCCAGCGCGTTGCCTAACGGCGTGGAGGTCAAGCTCGGTGCCATGGCGCTTGTAGGAACTGCCGAAGTTAGCCACAAACTGTCAGCACAACTCATCCCAGGAGGTTATGGACCCCTGGGGCAGGTTCATGAGCCATGACCGAGCTGGGCCAGTCAGGACGACGGGAAAGTAGTTAGCCATAATGGCCTCGTCGCCTCCTGCAGCTAGTATCGCAGTGGTGTAGATCTGCAGGAACCCGCTCGGGTTGACACTCCCGTCATACTTCTCCGGCATGTGTGGCCGGAACTTTCGTGGCCAGACCACGAAACGGAGGTGAGGTGCTAGCGCCGCACACCCTTGGCTAGGGCTGACTGGTGCTGGCGGCGGCAGCGCATACCTTGGGTGAGCAGGCGGGCCTACGCACACCTGGGGCTGGAGTGGTGTTGCGTACGCCTGTACAGGAGGCGCGACGTACGCCTGGTGCGGTGGGGGCATGACATACGTCTGGTGTGGTGGAGGCGCATCATGAGCCTGGGGCACGTGGCCCGACGAGCTGTAATCGGCCTCGAGGTTGCGCTGACGTTCCCTCTGGCGCTCGATGGTGACTCGGCAGTCCTCTCCAGCCCTGCGGCGCTGCAGCCCGGTTCTCAGATCCGTTGTTGAGATCCTGGTTGAGCGCGAGTCTGCCGTCCACCGGTCAACTGTCGGCGTTCGCGACAGTGACACATGCTCCGGCTGTGCATATGTTTCCCTCGGCGGAGGCGCATTGAGTGCGGCGGTGACGAGGTGGTCGACGTCATTGATCCACTGCTGGGCTGCTCCCTAAGGGGCATCCTCAGCTGGAGGGTTGTGGAGTAGTGCGCGCGTTGCCACGAGCGCGCTCTCCGGGCTTGCAGCCAGTGGCGCCGTGACCGCTGTCACGGCAGGAGTACGCCGTGGAGTGGCGTGTCAGCCTACAGCTGGCGAAGTGACTGCGGGGCGGCGCGAAGGTCCTGTACTTCCTGCCCTAGAGCGGTAGCCTGCTCTAGAGCGGGATGACGCCTGGTCCTTAGACACAGTCTGTCGCCGTGACTGCGCCCTGGATGATCCAGCGTTGGATTGGTCGTTCACCATTGCTGCTGGTGGAGATCTTGACGGGGAAAAAGCCCCCTACCTGGCGCGCCAAATGTCGAAGGTCGTAAACAACACTTCCCCCGGACCTGCCTAGAGAGCAGCCCGCGGAGGTTCTTTGGATTCACGAGGGCTAGTCCAAGGAGATCAAACACAGCAGAATGATGGACACCGGGAATTTACGTGGTTCGGGCCGCCGGAGCGTAATACCCTACGTCCACGGGAGTGTTGTGTATTGCCTTGCTTTCGTGTGTAAGAGTCTTGGTCTAATTTTCCGATCCTTTCTATGGACGTCTACAGAGCCCTTTTATAGCTTAAGGACTCTGCAGTCACAAGATGGGCTCCAGGACCCGACAGGTGGTCCCGGGGAGAGCCAAATCCTATACAAGATCTATGATTAAATGCTATCTACTCCCATTGTCAGGGGCGTCAATGCGCTATCCCGCCGCGTCGTGCGCCAGGGCTACACATAGTCGGTGATGATGGCGGTGCACGTCCCGTCCATCTTGTCCTTGCGGCCCATTCGTCCGTCTTGCGGCGTGGGTCTGTACTGGCTACTTGGACAAGACAGGACACTGGGGTCTTGACTTTAGCATGCGCGGCATAGCTTGCCTGGAGAAGGCGCACGCACTTAATGCCCGTCTGAGCGGCGCACGTCTCCTTTACTGCGGCTTCCTACCGCACTGAGTTGGCCGTCCGCCACGTGGTTGCGCCGGAGCCTGCCTCTGCGGAGAGGCGAGCACTTAGCGGAACAGGCCACGTGGTGCACTCGGAGCCCACCCCTATGGAGGAGTGGAGGCTCAGCCCTGCAGGCCACGTGGTAGTTCCGGTGTCTTTCCCTACGAGGACGCAGGCCTGGCCCCGAGGTCCCGATTGACCACGTGGCGGCTCCGGATCCCACCTTAGCGGGGAGGCGAGCACTTGACGGAACAGGCCACGTGGCGCGCCCAGAGCCCACCTCAGCGGGGAGGCAAGGGTCCAGCTCTGCCGGCCACGTGGCAGCTTGGGAGCCTCCCCCGGCGGAGAGGTAGGATCTGGTCCTTCCCTCCACGACGTGGCAGCCTCGGATTCTGCCTCTTAGTAGGGGCGGAGTCCTTAGCGGTTTTCTTCCTGTGCGCGAGGGTACCCGGTCTACGGGGTACCGACAGTCGCGAGGTCCAGAACCTTGTCAAGCGCTTCAACAAGCGCCGGGAAGAAGCTCCTTTCCGCCAAAGGGATGGAAAGCAAAAAGTTGATGAAGCTCCGGCTGATCCGGAGCTAGGCTTCCAGGACCCCAAGAAGGTCCTGAAGGTTGTGTACAGCACTGTCGATGACGACTCTGACATCTTCGACAATGAGCGTCGAAAGACCCACAACACCATCTATGGAGGGTCCTGGGATATCACCTTCTGTCGCGTCCTCAAGACTATGCGTCGAGAGATGGCTGCCACAGCTCCTACCACCAAGGCGGAACCTCACCGGAAGTGGATGGACACTCCCATCACTTTTGATGCTACAGACTGTCTAAGAAACATGATTGAAGCTGGACAACTGTCGTTGATGGTGTCTCCTACCATCAATAATGTCTAGCTCTACCATGTCTTGGCGGATGGAGGTTCGACGCTCAACCTCCTCAGCTACGAAGCGTTCCTGAAGATCCAGCTCCGACTCTCGGACCTTCACCCCTCACGTCCATTCTCCGGGGTAGATTCGGGGGCCATCAGTCCTCTCGGTTCGATCACTCTCCCGGTAACCTTCGGGACTCGGGAGAACTACAGGACCGAGAAGCTGGTCTTTGATGTGGCGCACATCAGCTTGCCCTTCAACACCATCCTAGGCAGGCCTGCCCTTTATAGGTTCATGACCGCAGCCCACTACGACTACTTGATGTTGAAGATGCCTACACCTTCAGGCGTTCTCCGGATCTGTGGAGATCGCACTGCAGGAGTCACTGCGATGGAAGAACTCCACACGCTTACAACAGTGCAGGAGGAAGCTTCCAGCAAGGAGCTAGTTGCTCAACCTCCGAGCACTCGTCACCGAGGCTCAACCTCTGCACCCCGTGTGCATCCAAGCAGCGACGTCGACACTCCCGTTAAAGTCGTTCAAATTAGTTTTGATGCTACCCAGACCACCCGTATATCGGGAGGACTGGACAACAAATAGGAACTCGCGCTCATCACTTTCCTCCGGGTGAATGTTGACATGTTTGCCTGGCAACCATCACAAATGTCTGGGATCCCTAGGGATGTGATTGAGCACAGCCTGAAGATTTACCCCGACGAACGACCAGTACACCAGAAGCCCCGAAAGCAATCAGTCGAGCGACAAAACTTCATCTGACAAGAAATCAAGAAGCTGCTTGAAGCTGGTTTCATCTGGGAAGTTCATCATCCACGATGGCTGGCAAAACCAGTCATTGTGCCCAAGGCCGGCGGGAAGCTTTGGATGTGTATCGACTACACCACCTTGAATAAGGCATGTCCAAAAGATCCATTCCCACTACCAGGATAGATAGTGGACTCCACCTCCAGGTGTGAGTTATTGTGTTTCCTAGATGCATATTCTGGTTACCATCAAATCCAAATGTCTAGGGAAGATGAAGATCATACTTTTGTGCGAGCTATGCACAAAACTTTTGGAGAGCTCATTAGGGACTTGATGGAGGTCTACGTCGATGACATCGTCGTGAAGGTGAAGAGCAAGGAGTCACTCCTTAACAACCTACAAGCCGTCTTTGACAAACTGGCGTGACACACACCAAGCTGAACCCGGACAAATGTGTCTTCGGGGTTAGCTCCGGGAAGCTCCTCGGATTCTTGGTGACTCACCGAGGAACTGAGGCAAACCCGACGAAGATCAAGGCTATTGAAGACATGAGGCCCCCAGGCCGCATCAAGGACGTCCAAAAACTAACTGGATGTCTAGTCGCGCTCAGCCGGTTTATCTCAAAACTGGCGGAGCAAGCACTTCCCTTCTTCAAGCTATTGAGGAAGACCAGGCCATTCCATTGGTCCGAAGAAGCAGAAAAGGCGTTGCATGAGCTCAAGCAGCTTCTCACCATGCTACCTAGCTCCGAACCCTGGTGAGCCTCTTTTGCTTTATATTTCGACAACTACGGAGGTTGTCAGTATGGTCCTAGTCGTGGAAAGCTCGGAACCACAAACAATACAGGAGCCCAGACCCCTCTGGGAGGGTCCGGAGCTACCTGAAGGCGAGCCTGGGGTCCCAGCCCCCGGCTCGGATCCTCAAGGCGAGATACCAAAGAATCAACCTCTCTCATCCGAGGGAGTTCTCACGGCTGAACAAGAAGATCTGGGTCCCTCCGAGAGGGTTCGAGTCGAACTAGAACAAGCTCCGGACCCCTCCGACAGGGTCCAGACAGCTCAAGAAGAAGCTTTGAACCCCTCCGGGAAGGTCCAAGTTAATGAAGAGGAAGCTTCGGGACCTTTAAGCAAGGTCTGCACTGTCTAGCGGCCAATGTATTTTATCAGTGAAGTACTCCACAATGCCAAGACTTGATACATTGAGATGCATAAGCTGCTTTATGTAGTGCTTATTGCCTCAAGGAAGCTACGTCACTACTTCCAAGCCCACAAGATATCAGTGGTAACCTCATATCCACTACGTGCTATACTGCATAACCCCAATTCTACTAGGAACATTGCAAAGTTGGCGGCGGAGCTGGCAGAGTTCGATCTCGAATTCTTGCCTCGGCAAGCTATCAAGAGTAAAACATTGGCAGACTTCGTGGCGGAGTGGACCCCTTCTCCATCAAATTTAGGGGGGCTTTAGTGAGCAGAAGCTGGAGCCTAAGGTTCCAGTCTTCACCGAACCTCATTAGACTCTCTACTTCGATGGCTCCATGCAGAAGCAGGGGGCTGGAGCTGGAATCCTTCTCCTTGCTCCAACCGGGGAGAAGGTCAAATACATGGTGCACCTTGACTTCAAGGCAACCAATAACATGGCGGAGTATGAAGCTCTCATCTATGGGCTTAAGGTGGCGCTATCATATGGCATCAAGCAGATGCTGGTCAAGGGTGATTTGCAGCTCATTATAAAGCAAGTCAAAGGCGAATGTAGCCGCAACAACTCACAACTTGCCGCTTATCTCCTTGAAGCTCCAGAAGGACTTCGATGTCCTGGATCTCTGCCATGTCCAACGTTTAAACAACGCTAAAGCTGATGAACTTTCGACGAAGGCTTCAACCGGAGCTCAAGCTCCCGACGGAGTTTTTGTCAGGAGATTGTCAAGACCAAAAGCTCAGTCTGCCGAACTGAGCAAAGGGGGTGACATCAGCACCTCAAAGCTGGTAGTCCCGGTGGCCCTATTACCATGGCATCCACCAAGGGTCGTAGGCGACACATGAAGCTCCGAGCAACCCAGCGCGCAAGATCAGGAGGCTCAAGTTAGCTCCGATGCATGGATCTCAGAGATCCAGAGCTACTTGAAAGACAACATCCTTCCTGAAGACGGTGCATTTGCTGACCGGATCATCAGGTTGGCTAAAAGATACACGCTGGTAGAAGGGGATCTCTACCGGTGCGGTGCCAACGGCGTCCTAATGTGGTGCATTACCCAGGAAGAAGACTGCGAGCTTCTCGCAGAAATCCATGGAGGCAAGTGTGGGAACCACGCGTCTTCCTGCACGTTGGTCGGTAAAGCCTTCCGACATGGCTTCTACTGGCCTACAACACTCCAGGATGTAGTTGAGCTAGTAAAAAAGTGTGAAGCGTTCTAGTTCCACGCAATACAAATTCACACACCGGCTCAGTCGCTGCAAATGATACCTCATACATGGCCATTCGCTGTGTGGGTGATAGACATTTTGGGAACTTCCCAAAATCCGTCGGAGGTTACAAGTTCCTGTATGTCGCCATCGACAAGTTCACCAAGTGGTCGGAAGCAACTCCAGTTGTGACTATTAACAAGCAATCAACTATCAAGTTCTTTAAGTCCATAGTCTGCAGATTTGGAGTTCTAAACAGAGTCATCACTGACAACGAAACCCAATTCACGAGTGCAGCATTCCAAGAATATTACGAAGACCTCAGCATACAAGTCAGCTACGCATCAGTAGCTCACCCGACAAGCAATGGCCAAGCCGAGAGAGCAAATGTAGAAATATTGAAAGGACTCAAGACGCGCACTTACGAGCGCCTAAAGAAACATGGAGCCAACTGGATAGAGGAGCTTCCGTCCGCCTTGTGGGCGAGCAGGACAACTCCTAGCCGGTCCACTAGAGAGACCCCCTTTTTCCTGATGTACGGAGAAGAAGCGGTCCTTCCTCTGGAGATCACCATGGGGTTGCTCCGGGTCTGGACCTTCGACAAAGCCGTGCAGGACAAGCTCTGGCGTGAAGACCTTGACCTCGTCGACGAGGGAAGGTGCCAAGTTGTTGTTCAGAATGCACGATATCGCCACGCGCTCCAGCGCTATCACCAAAGCATGTGCGCAACCGACAGCTTGAAGAAGGCGATCTTATGATGTAGAGAATACTAACTCGGGAAGGGATGAACAAACTTTCTCTTAGCTGGGAAGGTCCCTTTCGAGTGATCAAAGTATCCCGTCCCGGATGCATTCGCTTGGCAACAAAGGATGAGACCCCGCTTCCTAATCCTTGGAACATTGAGCACCTCCGTAAGTTTTATACTTAGTTTCACGAAGTTGAGTCTGTAATTACACTCAATGTAAGTTATAGAGTCTATACACAGAGTCAGGTAGGTCCTTCGTGAGAACATCTGGACCCCTCCAGGAGGGTCTAGGTAGTTCAAGCTCACCTAACTTAGTCCTAGTACTGAAAGTGTGGCTTACCTACCCTCGGTTAGAACAAGATGAATAACACACTTGGTCTGGTCCCTTAGTGTGTCCTTGTCTCCCCTGTAACTCGGATCTATAATGAAAGACATTCTTGTGTGAAAGCAGTCTCCACGTGCATCAATTTTTGTACAGGCTCATTCTCTTTTATTATCTTTTTCCTTCTTGTCTATAGCAAAGTTGTGCAATTCTTTTTGAGCTTTAGTCCAAATTACTTATATGTTGTACAAGTTATATTGTTGGTTTTTTCGGATCTTAGCATTGCTAGACGGTCTACTCACCTGAACGCCAAAGCTAGTGTCAGGTTCAGAGTGCGCTATCGACTTAGCCTGATCAAGCACCCTAAGTACGCCACTCTACCTACATTCCAACAGGCCTCAGTGGGGCGGGTCCAGAATGCATTTGGATCTTGAGAGATTACATCAATGTACTTGTTATCATATCGAGTTCCTTTGGATCTAAAATTCAATGGGGCGATGGTGGATGATGCCAGAGCTACTAAGCTTCGACATCCCCCGAGAGGGCCGCCGTCGATGTTTTACATAGCTCTGACAACTCCCGTGGGGGTACGCTGTCAACGTGAAGCATAATGGCGATCCAAGCGAAGATGGTGAAGAAATCACCCCGAGGGGATTCGCCTCGACGTATTATACGTTGATGGTGGATATCGTCGAAGCCGGGAAGCTCCGACAATCCTAGGGGGCCCGCAGTTGACGTTCTACGTGTTGACAGTGGGCACCGTCGGAGCTACAAAGCTCCGACAACCCCAGGGGGCCCGCTGTCAACGTTCTACGGGTTGACAGCGGGTGCCGTCGAATCTACCAAGTTCCGACAACCCCCCCCCCCCCCCCCCCCGGGGGCGCCGTCGACGTTCTACGTGTTGACAGTGGGTGCCGTCAAAGCTACCAAGCTCTGACAACCCCAGGGGGCCCACCGTCAACGTTCTACACGTTGACAGTGGGTGTCGTCGAAGCTACCAAGCTCCAAAAACTCCCAGGGGGCCCGCCATTGAGGAGTCAAAATTAAACTTCGGACATAAATGCTAAATGTGTTGGCTATAAGTTCGAAGCATTCAAGTCATCAAGACTGTCGGTACCCTGCAGATGGGGTACCCTCGCACACAGGATGAAGACAGCGAGGCGCGTCTGGGGGCGCCACGTGTTCTATAGGCACCAAGGCCTTTGCCTCCCTCAAAGATCAAGATGCAGCGCTGCCACGTAACCCTTGAAGATGGGACTTGGACCTTCCGGTGTGACGGGCTCCCGAGATGCCACGTGCAGGGACGTGACCTCACCCATCCTTGGGGGAGCGCCCCCAGAACAGCCACGTAGCGCGGGGCACAAGGACCAGCACCCCCCAAGGGAAAAATCATGGAGCTGCCACATACCCTGGGGAGCTCCGGAGCCGCCACGCGTCAAGAAGGACCGGGGCTAGCCTTCCCGCCGAGGACCTGCCCCGACGCTGCCACGTGTCCCGCAGCTCACCCAAGATGGTAAGGTGTGGGAGTTAAAAGGTGAAGCACTCCGCTCCAGTCAAGCATTGAAGACCCGCAACCACCCCTGGTGCATGACGTGGGGCACGCCAACGGTCAGAGACCGCTATGACCAATCACATCACAGTGAAGGCGCTGCAGGCCTATCCCACTCATCCAAGTGGGTAGCTTGCGGCAACAAGACAAGCTAACGAGACACCTTCTGCCACTGTCAGCAATGGCGTGTGGGCTACTGACAAGGGAGGCGGCAAGACGGCGAGTCTCCACTGCCACCCTCAGAGGTAGCTTATGCGAGAAGCCTTAGATCTTTAGGATAAGATCACCTTGGGACCACCTGTCGGGCCCCGGGACCCCACTTGTAAGGCGTATGGTCTTGGTTATAAAAGGCCCCGACCGCCACCGATACAAGGACTAGACCCAGAATCCCCAATACACACACACACACACACACACACACACACACTCACCAGCAATACAATCCACCGTGGAGTAGGGTGTTATGCTCCTTGCGGCCCGAACCACGTAAAAACCATCGTGTCACATAATCTTCCGCTAGAACACTAGTTTGAGGCCTAAGCCCCGCCGAACAAGAACCTCCGCGGGTTGCTCCTTAGCAGATCTAGGGGAAGTGTCGCATTAACACTTCGACATTTGGCACGCCAGGTAGGGGCTTTTCCCTCAAAAAAGTGGTAGCGCTTTCACCACCATGTTGTTCATCAAGCCTGCGAGCTGCGATGAGATCAAGCCGCAAAAGGTCGACCATCGTGTCAACAAAGACGTGGAGAAGGAGTTCCAAAGGTCGAAACGCGCAGTGGAAATGGTACACCAGGCTGTGAACTTTGACCTCAACAGCGACCACGGGCGTCGCAAAGCACTCCACGTCATCTGTGGAGGATCTTGGGAACCCGCATCCAGGAATGCGATCAAGACCCTGCATCGGGCAATGGCTTCGACAACCTCTACGCATGTCCCGACGCCGCACCACAAATTGATGGAGACATCGGTCAGCTTCGCCGCCTCCGACTGCCCCGAGAACATGGCGGGAGCCGGGCAGCTGCGCCTCCTCGTTGCCCCCACCATCGCCAATGTACAGTTTTACCACGTTCTGGTAGATGGTGGAGTCGGCCTCAACCTTATCAGCCGCACGACCTTCAAAAAGCTGAAGATCCCCATGTCTGAGCTCACCCCGTCAAGATCATTCTCGGGGGTAGGGCCAGAGAGTGTTATCCTGTACGGCTGCATCCACCTCCGGGTGACCTTAGGGACACCCGAGAACTTCAGGACGGAGAATATCCTATTCGACGTCGGGGAGGTTAGCCTCCCCTACCACGCCATTATCGGCAATCCAGCCCTGTACCGGTTTATGGTTGTAGCCCATTACGACTACCTCGTCCTCAAGATGTCGGCATCCTCCTGCGTCCTCAAGATCTGCGGAGATCATGCTATTGCGGTGATAGTTTTGGAGAAGCTCCGAGTGCTGGCAATGGCCCCAACACCTGTACTGTGCGATGTTGGGTGGAGTAAGCCTTTGCCAGACCCACGAGCGCATAATCGCGTCGCTGCACCATGAGTGCAGCCCTCCAACGACAGCGACGTACCCATCAAGACAATCCAGATTAGCTCTGATGCGGCTCAGACCACCCGTATCGCGGGGAGTCTGGACAGAGAGCAAGAATCGGCGCTCACTACCTTCCTGCGAGCTAACGTCGATGTCTTCGTCTGGCAACCGTCACAGATGCTAGGCATCCCCAGGGAAGTGATCGAGCACCGTTTGAAGATCTACCCCGATGCACGGCTGTAGCAATAGAGGCCCCGTAAGCAGTCCATTGAGCGACAGAACTTCATCCGCAAGAAGATCAAGAAGCTCCTCGATGCTGGCTTCATACGGGGGGTCCACCATCTCAGATGGCTGGCCAATCCGGTCGTTCTCCCCAAGGTTGATGGTAAGCTTCGGATGTGCATTGACTACACCAACCTCATCAAGGCATGTCCTAAAGATCCTTTCCCTCTCCCTGGGATTGATCAAATCATAGATTCAACTTCAGGGTGCGATATGCTATGCTTTCTAGATTCGTATTCAGGGTTCCACCAAATCCCAATATCTAGAGACGATGAAGAACATACCGCTTTCATAACTGTAGATGGCCTTTACTGCTATGTCTCTATGCCTTACGGTCTTAAGAACGCCCTCCCCACCTTTGTATGTGCCATGCATAAAACATTTGGGGACCTCATTCGGGACCTAGTAGAGGTATATGTTGATGATATTGTAGTAAAAATCCAATTACAAACATCACTGCTAGAAAACCTCGCCCTAGTCTTTGACAGACTGCGAACCACACACACAAAGCTCAACCCAGACAAGTGCGTGTTCGGAGTCAAAGTCGGGAAGCTCCTCGAGTTCTTGGTCTCACACTGAGGAATCGAGGCCAACCCAGAAAAAATCAAAGCAATGGAGCTGATGCGACCTCTAGCCTGCATCAAAGACGTGCAGAAGCTTGCAGGGTGCCTGGCAGCGTGCATCCGATTTATCTCTAGGGCTGGCAGAGCAGGCTCTCCCGTTCCTCAAACTCATGCGCCAATCCAGACCATTCGTCTGGACCGAAGACGCGGAGGAGGCATTCCGCGAGCTGAAGCAGCAGCTAACGTCGCTACTAATAATGGTGGCACCGGAGCTCGGGGAGCCCGTGTACCTCTACATTGCCACCACAACCGAGGTGGTAAGTATGGTTTTGGTTGCAGAATGGGTCGGCCCCCAGCAACACCGACGAAAGGAAGGGACCCCTGCCTCTGATTCTGAGCCCCAGGGCTTGGAGCTCGTAGGGGGCCCCAACGATAGAGGAGCCTCTGGGTCCCAGCCCCCACAGGACGTCCGGGTCCCCCTAGGGGGCCCCGTAGAGCAAGGAGCCTCTGGGTCCCAGCCCCCAGAGGATGTCCGGGTCCCCCTAGGGGGCCTCGGAGACCAAGGAGCCTTTGGGTCTCAGCTCCCAGAGGATGTCTGTGTCCCCCTAGGAGGCCCCGGAGACCAAGGAGCCTCTGGATCCTAGCCCTGAGAGGACGTCCGGGTCCCCCAAGGGCCCCCGGATACCAAGGAGCCTCTGGGTCCCAACCCCGAGAGGACGTTCGGGTCCCCCAAGGGGGCCCTGGAGACCAAGGAGCCTCTAGGTCCCAGCCCCCAGAGGAAGTCCAGGTCCCCCAAAGGGGCCCCAGAGACCAAGGAGCCTCTGGGTCCCAACCCCCAGAGGATGATCGGGTCCCCCTAGGGGGCCCCGGGGGAAAAGAAGCCTTTGAGCCGTAGCCCTCGAAGGAAGCGCTAGGCCCAGGAGACATAGAGTCACTGGATCTAGAGCACAGGGAAGAAAACGCGTCGGATTCATCGAAAAGGTCCCGGACCATCCAACGCCTGGTCTACTTCATCAGCGAAGTCCTGCATGAGGCAAAGACAAGGTACCTCGATGTCCACAAGCTGCTCTATGTGGTGCTAATCGCGTCGAGGAAGCTCCACCATTATTTTCAGGCACACCGAGTATCACTGGCGACTTTGTTCCCACGGGAGCAGTGCTACGCAGCCCGAACGCAACTGATAATATCGCCAAGTGGACGGCTGAATTAGCAGAGTTCGAGCTTGACTTCTTTCCACGACATGCAATCAAGAGTCAACCTTGGCAAACTTTGTTGCTGAGTGGACCCCCTCTTCGAGCAATCCAGGGGGCCGGGAGATCAGTGAGCTGGAGCCTAGGGCTCCGGTGCTTACCGGACCTCACTGGACACTCTTCTTCGACGGATCCTCAAGTTAGCAAGGGGCCGGAGCCGGCGTACTACTCACCTCACCAACAAGGGAGCAGTCCAAGTACGTAGTGCGCCTCGACTTCAAGGCTACTAACAACATGGCAGAGTACGAAGCCCTCATCTTCGGACTCACAGCTGCACAAGGTCTCGATGTCCAACATATGCTGGTCAAGGGAGACTCCCAGCTGATCATCAAGCAAGTCCGGGGTGAGTGTTGCTGCAATGAGCCGCAACTCGCTGCATATCTAATACATGTCAAGAAGCTAGAAGTTGGATTTGAGGCCTTGGATCTCTGCCATGTGCCACGCGCCAACAACTCCATCGTCAATGCCCTGTCAACCATAGCGTCCACAGGAGCCCCCATTCCAGAAGGGGTCTTTGGCAGAAGGTTGGTGCGGCAAATCACTAGGCCGACATGGCCTAATGAAGAAGGTGAGCCCAACTCCACAGAACTGACAACCCTGCAACCATGGGGGCCGCCAAGGTTCTTGAGTGTCACCAGGGGTCTCAAATCACCTGATGCCCAAGATCTAGAAGCTCAGGAGAGACCCGACGCGTGGATCACAGAGGTCCGGGACTACCTGAAGGACAACCTCCTCCTGGTGGACCCAGCATCCGCTGAGAGGATCGTGAGGATGGCTAAACGCTACATGCTGGTAGAAGGTGATCTCTGCCGATGTGGTGCCAACGGTGTACTGCTACGGTGTATAACTCGACAGGAAGGATGTGACTTGCTCGCAGAAATCCACGAAGGAGAGTGTGGGAATCACGCAGCCTCCCGCACGCTGGTTGGCAAAGCCTTTTGGCATGGCTTCTACTAGCCAATAGCACTACTGAGACGTCGTCAAACTGGTCAAGAAGTGCAAGGCGTGCCAGTTCCATGCCAAGCAAATTCACACTTCGGCACAGTCATTGCAGATGATCCCGCCCTCCTGGTCTTTCGCGGTCTAGGGGCTAAATATCCTGGGACCCTTCCCCAGGGCAGTCGGAGGGTACCTGTTCCTCTACGTCACCATAGATAAGTGCACCAAGTGGCCGAAGGCAGCCCCAGTGATCAATATTAACAAGGAGTCTGCAGTCAAGTTCATCAAATCAATTGTCTGCAGGTTCGGGGTCCCGAACAGGATCATCACCGACAACGGGACCCAGTTTACCAATGCAGCATTCCAGGACTACTGTGAAGATCTAGGCGTCCAAGTTTTATGCATCCGTGGCTCATCCAAAGAGCAATGGACAAGTCAAACGGGCCAACGCTGAGATCCTCACGGGCCTCAAGACACTCACATATGACAGCTTGGATAAGCATGGTGCCAAGTGGGTCGATGAACTCCCTTGTGCACTGTGGACAAGTCGAACGTCACCCAGCCGCGCCAATGGAGAAACTCCTTTCTTTCTGGTGTATGGGGTCGAGGCCGTCCCCCCCCCCCCCAGAGATCGCTGTGGGATCGTTCAGAGTCCGAGCGTTCTATGAAGCCTCACAGGACCAGCTCCGACGAGAAGATGTCGACCTCATCGACGAAGCAAGGTGGCACGCCACCATCCGAAATGCACGTTACCGACAGGTGCTGAGGCACTACCAAGAGCGATTCGTGCGGAGTAGAGAGCTCAAAACACGTGACATGGTGTTGCGGCGCATACTCTCTCGAGAAGGGTCGCACAAACTTTTCCCCAGCTGGGAAGGCCCCTTCCGAGTGATACAAGTATCCCGCCCCGGGTGTGTCCGCCTTGCCACAGAAGAACGAGAGCCCCTCCTCAACCCTTGGAACATAGAGAACCTCCGTAAGTTCTACCCTTAAGCATAAATTGTAGGACAGTGTAGGGTGTCATGGTGCAAAGGAGCGACACTTAGGACAACCAAACTCTGGGGGGAAGGTCCAGAGTGTACAACCGTTTAGCTTGGTTTCGTACCATAAGCATGAACATTGTACCTCCCTAGCCAACTCTAGTGGGTCGTTGCCTTATTATAAAGCCAATCCACTCCTGAGACTAAAAATGAAAAGAATTCATTATATTACCATGTGCTTTCTCTTACGTTCACTTAAAATTACTTGTTAATTTTGTGATCAATCAAGCTAGTCTCGTCTTTCGTATATTGTCTTCATATACTTGGTGAAATTTGTTCTATATCACCCCTAGTAGAGTCATGCAACCCTGCTACAGGCGGATGTATTTGAGGTACCTGCAAGCTGTCTTGGAACCTCGCAGATACCCTCTTACTTGGTGTCCTGTGGTGCCAAATGTTTCCCCTCGGAAGGCCAACGCTGAGCTGGAGGTCCAGAGCGCGCAACATGCTTAGCTTGGTCATGTACCCTAAGCGTGTGCGCTTTGCCTCCCAGTGTTGCGGCTAAGTACAAGGGGGCCAGGACGCTCACACCACCGAATAAGAAGGAAGCCGGACCCTGAGTGCCAATGCACAGATTTACCCAAATCCCGTGTACCAGTCCAGGACTGTAAGACATGACAATACTTAAGGATAGGAAAAGATCACCAGCGAGCAAATCAATATGCACCTCTGTTATGTGTGCAGGACCTACAAAGCACGTTACGCCGGAGCATCCAGCTCCGGCACCTCCCAAGGGGTCTGCCGTCGACGTTTCCACGACGATGGTGGGCGGCGCCGGAGCATCCAACTCTGGCACCTCCTAGGGGGCCTTCCGTCGATGTTTCCATGAAGATGGTGGGCGACGCCGAAGCACCCAACTCTAGCACCTCGCAAGGGGCCTGCCGTCAACGTCCCAGACCGTCAACGTCAGCACAAGTGAGTAAACACTCCTGCCCCGCACTTGTTGCTAACAGTGTTCTCTCGCGATAGCCTGTACACCAGGGGCCTGCCTTTGACGACTCTACAACAATGGTGGACGACGCCAGAGCATCCAGCTCTGGCACCTCCCAAGGGGCTTGCCATCGACGTTTCCAAGAAGATGGTGGGCGACGCCGCAACATCCAGCTCCGGCACCTCCCAAGGGCCTGTCGTCGACGTTTCCATGAAGATGGTGGGCGGCGCTGGAGCATCCAGCTTCGGCACCTCCCAAGGGGCCTGCCATCGATGTTTCCATGAAGATGGTGGGCGACGCCGGAGCACCCAGCTCCAGCACCTTGCAAGTGGCCTGCTATCGATGTCCCAAACCATCAACCTCAGCACCAAGCGCGGATAAGTGAGTAAACTCTCCTGTCCTGCACTTGTTGCTAATAGGGTTCTCTCGCGATAGCCTGTACACCAGGGGCCTGCCGTTGACGACTCTACGACAATGGTGGACGACGCCTGAGCATTCGGCTCCGGCACCTCCCAATGGGCCTGCCGTCGACGTATTCCACGAAGATGGTGGGCGACGCCGGAGCATCCAGCTCTGGCACCTCCCAAGGGGCCTGCCGTCGATGTTTCCACAATGATGGTGGGCGGCGGCGGAGCATCCAACTCCGGCACGTCCCAAGGAGCCAGCCGTCTATGTTTCCACGAAGATGGTGGGCGACGCTGGAGCATCCAGCTCCGACACCTCCCAAGGGGCCTGTTGTCGATGTTTCCACGCAGATGGTGGGCGGCACCAGAGCATCCAGCTCTGGCACCTCCCAGGGGGCCTGCCGTCGATGTTTTGATGAAGATGGTGAGCAACGCCGGAGCACCCAACTCCAGCACCTCGCAAGGGGTCTACCCTCAACGTCCCAGACCGTCAACGTCAGCACCAAGCGCGGATAAGTGAGTAAACTCTCCTGCCCCGCACTTTTTGCTAACAGGGTTCTCTCGCGATAGCCTGTACACCAGGGGTCTGCCGTTGACGACTCTACGAAGATGGTGGGCGATGTCAGAGCATCCAGCTCCAGCACCTCCCAAGGGGTCTGCCGTCGACGTTTCCACGAAGATGGTGGGCGGTGCTAGAGCATCCAGCTCTGGCACCTCCCAAGAGGCCTGTCGTCGACATTTCCACGAAGATGGTGGGCGACGCCTGAACATCTAGCTCCGGCACCCCCCAAGGGGCCTGCCGTCGACGTGTCCATGAAGATGGTGGGCGACGCCAGAGCACCCAGCTCCAGCACCTCGCAAGGGGCCTACCGTCGATGTCCCAGATCGTCAACGTCAGCACCAAGTGCGGATAAGTGAGTAAGCTCTCCTGCCTCGCACTTGTTGCTAACAGGGTTCTCTCGCGATAGCCTGTACACCAGGGGCCTGCCGTTGACGACTCTACGACGACGGTGGGCGACGCCGGAGCATCCAGCTCCGGCACCTCCCAAGGGGTCTACCGTCGATGTTTTTACGAAGATGGTGGGCGACGCCGGAGCATCTAGCTCCGGCACCTCCCAAGGGGCCCGCCGTTGACGACTCTACGAAGATGGTGGGCGACGCCGGAGCATACAGCTCCGGCACCCGCGAGGGGGCCTGCCGTCGATGTCCCGGCACGTTAGCAACAGCAACAAGCGCGGACAAGTGAGTGCACTCTCCTACCCTGTTTCTGTTGCTAACAAAGTTCGCTTGTGGTATCCTGTCCACCAGGTGCCCGCATTCCACGACTACACGATGGTGGCAGACAACGCCGGAGCACCCAGCTCCGGGACCTCCCAGGGGGCCTGCCGTCAACGACTTCACAACGACGGAGGGTGGACCCGGAGCAGCCAGCTCCGGCTGCCGGCAATGACCACACTCATGCTCCCTCACTCCAATGGGGGCCAGTCGAAGACATCCTGCGTCCAAGTGGCAGGCGTACCCAACAATCTGGCCACGCCTACCAGGGGGCCTCTAAGGGGGATTCCATAGGCAGGACGTCATCTAGTGACAAACCGACCGTGTCAATTGTGCAAGCATTGGTCCCTAAAAGGCTAACGACATGAACAAATGCTCTTCAAGACCTTACTCAAGAGAAGGAATTGGGGCAACAATCTGAAAGCACGCAACAAGCCAACAAGCAAAACAAGATAAATCCAAATTCATAAATATTTATGTGCCCAGTTGCCGCCGGCCTCAACTCTGTTGGAACAAAGAAGCGACATCCCTGGCAAGGTCTTGGACTTCGGCCCTAGCCTCATCCTCCCGCTCATCAAGGGGACCTTTCTCCACTTCCTCCAGCGGGATCTTCAGATACCAGCTTTGGAAGCATACCAGGACGTGGCAGGCCACCAACTTAGCCAACTCCTTTCCTTCGGCCACCAGCCGCCTTGCAAGGATGGTTTTAACTGACCCCAACGACGAGCAGAGGGAGTCCAAGGCAGGAAGCAGCTGAGCCACCCCCTGAGATGGCTCCCTACACGGCACGGGACTAAGGCCGAGGGGTTCCAGCATCGCCCCAACACGGTCCAGGAAGTCTCGGACCCCTTGGGCCTCGTCCGTATGGGAGGCCTGGAGGCTCTTTGTCTCTCTCCGCGCAGTCACCTCCCGGTCGGCGAGCTCCCGAGCACGATGCTCCAGATCATCCTCTCGGCGCTTGATGACGAGCTTCAGGTCCTGCAAAGCCCAACGCTTCTCCTCCAGGCCTCAGAAGACCTCCCCCTCCTTCGCCGCCAAGTCCCGTTCGGCGTCAGCAACGGCAACCTCGCGACAGACCAACTCCAGCCGCTGATCCTCGCATAGCCTCGGGCGGGCATCAGCGGTAGCATGGGCCTTCAGAGCCTCCACCTCAAGCTACTTATTCTTGGCGTCGACCAGCTTCACCAAGCGCTGCTCCTCTGCAAGCTGATCCCACTCCCGGGAGAAAGCAGCCTGAGCCTGGTGTAAGATGGATTGGTCCACGGCAACAGCGTCGGCAAGAGGAATCGGTGCGACCGTCATCACAGGCGACTGCATCTCTGCCTCTTTTGCCGATGCCAAGGCAGACACCAGCGCCTGGGGACCAGTTGGTGCCCCGGCTGGAGCTCAGGGAATCGTCGCATCGCTGCCCGGCAGTGAAGCCCCTCCCTTCGCTACAAGAGGGTCATCGTTCGCCGGTGGCGAGTCGCCGTCTTGAGCGACAATAACATCAGTCGCTGGCGCCGCTTCAATGACGGGCGGGTCAGCCTCACCAAGGGGAGCAGCCACGACCAGTGTAGCCCATTCCACACCGGGCACCTCCTCACCTGGCACCTCCACGCAAGGCACCTCCTCGCCTGGCACACCCATGGCGGGCACATCCTTGTCGGGCACCTCTTCGCCTGGTACTTCCATGCTTTGCGCCACTTCAGCCTCACCTGCCTTGACAGACGAGGGTGCAGAGTTATCAACGACACCTAAGGCCGACGTGCCCTCGAGCATAGGACGCAACATGGCAGGCCCCGTTCTAGCTCCGGGAAGGGCAAAGCCTACCAAGCCCACCACTAGAAGCACCAAGGGCACCAAGTCGGCTGACGACGCATTGAGAAGCCAGGATAAAACTCCGTCAAAACGTGCGTAGGGGAAGAAGGGAAAAAGCAGAGGAAGAAGATGCGCCTTATCAGTGGGTCGCACCGCTCCAGTGACCCTGGCCCTCCACCCTGGGCGATAGATCGAGGTCGCCGGGACCTGTCCTCAAGACTGGGGCCGCCATCTCTAGCCCCGGCTCTAGATCAGCCCGCGCTGGCGCAATCTTCTGCAGAGTCCCCTCTGTGCCCCCGCCAGAACTAGAGTCGCTGCTGGAGTCGGAAACCAAGTTTACAATGGGAGCTTCGGCCGTTCCGGCCCCATCACAATGAGAAGTTGGGGTGTTGTCCCTCGCGTCAACTTCCGCTTCTTTGACGCAAGAGCAGCCGATTAAATGGCTAGACGGCGGGAATGCCTTCCTGGCGACGGAACTGGGGCAGGCTGGCTACCCTCCTGTCCGACGGAAGATGTTGGGGACCCTACCTCTGCCTTCTTTGACGATCGGGAGGAATCCGACATTTGCTGCAACATGACGTGGCACCGCGCCAGTACCGCTGAAACCCCTGATGTATCCTCGGGGTGCAGGCGGGCGACACCGAACACATTGACCACCGGCATCGAGCTCAGAAGTTTGTCCCTCACATCGTGGGTCATGAAGAGCGGCTGGCAGTCGATTGGGATGGAGACGTGCTCGTCGTCAACCGTATCGCAGGTCACCACCTTTAGCAAACCCTCCAACTCCTTCGGGGTAAGGTCATCCGGAGCCAGTCGACACAGATCATATGTACCAGCGTAGTACCAGGCCTTGTACCGGTGATCCTGTAGAGGGGCGGTATGGTGGCACAAGAAGTCGGTAAGCACCATCAGGGAGGTCAAGCCTTTGCCCGCCAAGAATCGGATCCTTCTTAATATCAGCGTATACTCCTTTGGCAGCCCCTGGAATGCTTCCCAAGTAGTGGGATCAGCAGTAGGACCTGCAGTGCCTACCTTTAGCGCAGGATGGGCCTCAACCCGCACGATCGCCCAATCTTCCCTCCATGCCTTCCACTTGCCCCCTTTGAGCGAAGGGATGTAGTGTCAGGAAGATTTGTCCCAGTGCTGAAAGTAGTAGGCACCCACCTAGGTAGTCTCGCCTTTTCCGGTGGTCTTCATCACGAAGAAGAGTCGGAACATCTCCACCGTCAACTTAAATCCCACAAACGCCTCACAGAGTTGGACGAACACCACAATCACGACGATGGAGTTCGGCAACAGGTGGTGAAGCTGCAGCCCGTACTCCTCCAACACTGCAAAAAAGAACCGCGATAGCGGAAGTCCAAGCCCTGCAGACACATAGGCGGAGAAGAGGACGGTCTTGTCTTCGCGCAAGTCCTCAAGAGCGGGAGATCCGCAACGGATCATCCCCGCACGCTCCGTCGCCGACCAGCCAAGCAGTCGCTGCATCGACAACAGGTTGTCGGCCGACCGAAGGCGAGATGGGGGCAATGGGGAAACCATTGGAGCAAGTGAAGGTGGGAGCTTTGACTAAAGTAAGAAAGCTCGAGTGTTCGAGGAAGAAGGCGAAAGCTTAGGATGCGGGGTGTGAACAGGGAAGGAAACGATCCCTCTAAAGGTTTCCTTTTTAATCACCCCCGCGATGCCTGAGTACCTCGAACGAAGGATCAGCCCACACCACTCAGAACGCGACGCCCATAGCAATAGTGAAAGTCGCCTAGAGGGGGTGAATAGGCAATTATACCTGAAATGACATAATCAAACAAGATTAAATTCCTGAGGCTGAACTTGTTTGGACAGGGCCGGACTAGTCCGCTTAGCACAGGGTGAAAAACCCAAAAACTTGGTTTCAACAAATTATTTGCGGAATTTAAGTTCAACCAAGATGTAGACAATGTATAGTAACTTGATACAACTAAGGTTGGAAGGTTTAAGCACTTAGATCACAAGAACTCAACAAAGATCTAAAGTGAAAGGCAATATGAACAATATGAACCCTAATAGCAATTCTAGTGATCACAAAAAGTGAAAGACAAGTGAGACAAGATTTATTCCGTGGTTCAGCTCCACGAAGAAGCCTACATCCACGTTGAGAAGTCCACACAAGGATCGGGTCTCACTTGACCCTTCTCTCACCAAGCCACTATGATGGCCGGCTTGGATTCCACTATATCAATGGGTAATCACCATGTTTGATGGGGCTACTCACAAGTTGAGGCTCCCACAAATCAATAAAATGAGGAGCACACGAAGCTCAACTCACACAAGCCACAAAACACAACACAATGTGCAAGAGATCAAATCGAGAGCCAAAGCGCGATGATCTTCCTTTACTCTCCTCCTCAAACCCTAATCTCTTCAAGATTTGCTCTTAAGGGGTTAGTAGGACGAGTACAAGGCTTTTGAAGGCTCTAGGATCCTTGTAGTAGCGCTAGGGTTCAAGACATCTTCAAATGAGGTCGGGGTCCCCTTTTTATAGGGTCCCGATCCCCTTCTGCTAACCTCAGCAGAAGGGCGGACTAGTCTGGCCTTTGGACCCGGACTAGTCTGGCCTTATGGGACCACTGACCCCTGGTCAGGTCCTGACAACTGCCACACTGCGCGACGATCGTCACGCTACCCGCCAAATTTCCAAATTCAAACGGTCACTAGACAACGTACTAGTCCGGTCTAAAACGGACTTGTCCGAAGTAGGACAGAAAGGTTTAGTCCGTCCTAAAACGGACTCAACTGGACTGGCACGGACTAGTCCACCCACAAGGGGCGAACTAGACTGGCCCACTAGGGTTTCTCTTGTATGATCTCACTAAGTCTCAAATGGACTAGTCGGTACCTAAACGGACAAGTCCGAACTTTTCCAGAGAGCTTTGGTCCGTCCAAAAATGGACAAGCCCGGACTTCTCGGACTTATCTCATATTCACTCCAGAGACGTTTGGTCCGTCTCAAAACGGACTTGTCTGCCTGACCGGACTAGTCCAGCCTTGAGGCCCAGACTAGTCTGACCTCCTAGGATTTCTCTCATTTTCGGCTTCTCACTTAGGTGTTTCACTAAACCACCACTTTGAGCCCTCTATAATGATCTCAATGCACATGATACATCCACCCTTTCACATGACATGACTCATATAAGCTCATCTTCATAGAAACTCTAATTTCTACTCTTGAGCCTTTGACGCCCGTTGCATCATTTTCCTTTTTTTGGAGGGTCTCATCTCATTTCAATCATTGTACCTGTGCTTAAGATCAACTTAGCTCATTAGACTCTTAATTTTTGTCATTAATCATCCAAAACCCATGGGGATGTCTAGATGCACTTTCAATCTCCCCCTTTTTGGTGATTGATGACAACACATTAAGACTTCGACAAAAAGTGAGTGACTCCCCCTCAATGTATGCATCATGAGTAAGAGAGATTTGAGAGAGTTCTCATACATGTACATGTTATGGTGGGGTGCCTAAGTGATGTGCTCATAAGTTGTGATAAAGCAATAAATATGCAAGACAAGCATGTAACTCAAGCATAACGTCACAATTGATATAAATTGAGTCTTACAACAATTTAAGCAAGAGTTTTAAACATACAAACATAAGTCCAATTTTAGATCAATCATGCTCTCCCACTCATAACTAAGTAGAAACTCACAATCTCTCCCACTCAAATTATCCCCCTATCTAAGTGCCCATCCACCAATCTCTCCCCCTTTGGCATCAAGACACCAAAATGGAAAAGAAAGGGAGAAAGAGCCCTTAGGTCTACTCATCATCGGAGTCGTCGTCGTCATCTCTGCCTTGGCACCTGCTATCGCTCTTCGTGGCCTCCGGATCAACATTTGCATCATCATCATCGATCAAGGCCGCGGTGGAAGTCCCATCTTCACCAAACTGAGCGAGCTCCTCGTCAGTGAACTCCGAGAAAGAAGTGAGCTCACCATCACTCTCCTCGGCGGGAGACATAGGAATGTCCAGCTTGTCACACATCGCCTTGAGATACTTCTCGTTGCGATGCTCCATGCGACATTGCCAAATTTCCGTCTTCCGACAAGAGGAGAAAAGAGCTTTGAAGCACTTGAAGAATCCACTCCCGCATTATGATGAGGGCGGAGGTGGTGGAGGAGATGGCACAAAGCAAGAGGAAGAAGTGGGAGGATCCGCATTCTTCCTCCTAGGAGCAGTCGGCTCTAGAGGAGGGAGTTGAGATCGAAGCCTCCGGTGAATTATGTCTTTCTTGAAAGTGGGTCCGGAGATCTTCTCGATCATATACATGATGTACGGAGCGTATCCACATGATCGGTTAGGAGTGTGCGAGATGTTGAAGATATCATCAAATATATAATCCACCACATTGAAGCGGACATCTCCATCAATCAGTACCATCAAGTGCCTGAAGTTGCCTTGAATGATCCCCACATCTCTATCCTTGGGGGCAATGGTCTTCCTGAGCACCCCGTTGAGGACAAGGGATTGATGTTCCTTATGTGCCCCGCCTCAAAGGGTACATGGCTACGATACATGTACTCTAGGGTATCGCAATCAACTGGCCTCAAGTTGGAGATAATGACTTCATTGTCCAGTTTATCCTCTAGGTCAAGCAGCTGAGCAAACTCCTAGTAGGTGGTGGAGTACTTCTCTCCATGGGTCATCCAGGTAATCCTCATGTCCCCATCGGTGTGGAAGTAGATAGTGGAATAGAACTGAGTGATGACTTCCACATTCCAGTCATACTAGAAAGTCATGAACTTATTCAAGCCATGCCTTTCCACGACCTCAATCACAACATTGAAGGCTTGATGATCCTTCTCAGCCATGTAATCCCAGTCTATCCACTGAGCATATGTGACAGGGGTCTGCTTGGTCATATAGACCGTCCGGTAGTAGTCACAGTGGAAGTCACACCAGAAACGGGGATCCACTGTGCTCCTGTCTCGCTGATAGACATTGATCTTCCTGAGCTTGTGTGCCTTCTCAGCCCCTTTGCCCTTGAAGATGTTAGAGTCGAAGGCAGGTGCATGGTTTGGGTTCCGTGCAGGAGAAGACATCCTCAAGGGGCCAATAGGCTGAGAGGCCCCCTTCGTTCCCTTGCTTGCAACCTTCTTGGCAACAGTCACCCTTTTCTTGGGTGCAGCCTCCACTGGGGCCTTGCATTTATCCTTGGAGGTCATCGCCCCCTGGGTTATAGCTTGTTCACCCAAAGTCACAAGCCGCTTACTTTTCGGGGCTGCCTCGGCAGCTGCAGAATTGTGCTCTTCTCGCTGCGTCTTCTTTGCCCCCTCTGATGCAAAGTATGCAGCAGCCATTTCTTGATTCTCTCGTTGCCTCCGGCGATAAAGAGATTGTTTCTCCACTTCGGTCTTGGAGTCGGAAGGTGGAACATACTCATTATCCTACATGGTTGCTGATAAAAGAATCAAGGGAATTTGTATGAGTCCAAGGAGTCAGGACAAAGTGGTACAATTCACAGAATCGATCAAGCTTAGGGTTTTTTTACTGTGTGATCCGAACTTGCCTGCCCAGGGGTCGGACTAGTCCGTACCCAACCGGACTTGTCCACCCTGAAGCCGGACTAGTCCGGTTCACACAGCAAGAACCCTAATCTAGAGAAATTTTGTGAAAACTACAGATCCTAACACAAAAATGGAGGTACATGATCACAATGATGTGCACAACAATATTTGTGAAGAGGTTTCTATCAATAGTCCTAAAAGAATTGAATTTTGGAGATTTTGGGTTAGGTCAAGAATACCTCTTCAAATCTTCGATTCGATGAAATGTGGGTGCGGAATCGGCCTCCGATGCTTGGGGAAAGGTTCCTAAGCACCTTAGGGCTTCAATCCACCGATTGGAATCAAGATTTTGTGGTTGGAATCGAAAATCGCCGATGAGGGGGCGGTTTCCGAGCATTTTTGGAGAGAGAGTGTTTGAATGAAAGTGAAGAGGTCGGGGGCACCCTGGGGAGGTTAAGTCCCCAAGGGTTGGACTAGTCCGGTCAGGTACCCAGACTTGTCCGGCTATCAGACTGGGTCCGGACTATTCTGAGCCCACCGGACTAGTCTGGTCTAAGGGCGTACTAGTCCGGTCCTAAGACTGAAAACTCCTATATATTGAGTTTTTAGTGGAGATTTGATCCTTTTGGACTAGATTTCACAAAAGATCTTTGTAAACATGGTCAGTAAGCAATCAACAATCAAACTATGACCATGATTCACAAGGATTCAATAATTTCAAAATAATTTGTAGAAAAATTGAGGAGAATGAGTTTTCGCAAGCATGTGTGAATTTTGAATATGACAATCAAATGTGCAAGATTCAAGCCAAATTTCGAGAATTCAAGATATTAAGCTCACTCCTAAGTTCACAAAATCTTTTCTCATCTAATGGTTTGGTAAATATATCGGCCAATTGTTTATCGATTCTCACATGGGAAATTGCAATGTCTCCTTTGATGGAGTGATCTCTCAAGGAATGGTGGCAAATATCGATGTGCTCAGTCCTTGAGTGTTCAACTGGATTGTGGGCTATTTTGATGGCACTCTCATTGTCACATAGGAGAGGGATATGACGCAAGTTTATGCCATAGTCCCTAAGAGTTTGTCGCATCCAAAGAAGTTGTGCACAACAACTTCCAGCGGCGACATACTCTGCTTCGGCTGTGGAAAGAGCAATGAAGTTTTGTTTCTTTGAGGACCAAGACACTAGAGATCTACCAAGGAATTGGCAAGTTCCCGATATACTCTTTCTATCAACTTTGCACCCCGCATAGTCCGCATCAGAATATCCAATGAGGTTAAACTTAGAGCCTTTGGGGTACCAAAGTCCTAAGCTTGGTGTGTGAACCAAATATCTAAGAATTCTCTTAACGGCAGTCAAATGGCACACCTTTGGAGCGGCTTGAAATCTAGCACACATACACACACTAAGCATGATATCAGGCCTAGATGCACATAAGTAAAGCAATGAGCCTATCATGGAACAATATACCTTTTGGTCCACACTTGGACCATCTTACATTGAGATCGAGATGCCCATTGGTTGCCATAGGAGTCTTGACGGGTTTGACCTTGTCCATGTCAAACTTCTTGAGTATATCTTGTGTGTACTTAGTTTGACTAATAAATGTGCCTTCCTTGAGTTGCTTCACTTGAAAACCTAGAAAGTACTTAAACTCCCCCATCATGGACATCTCAAATTTTTCCGTCATTATCTTAGAAAACTCATCACAAAAAGCTTTGTTAATAGAACCAAATATAATGTCATCGACATATATTTAACAAACAAACAAATCATCATTGAAGTGCTTAGTGAATAAAGTATAGTCCGCCTTCCCAATTTTGAAACCATTTTGAGTTAGAAAATCTCTAAGGCACTCATACCAAGCTCTAGGAGCTTGTTTGAGTCCATAGAGAGTCTTACGCAATTTGTATACATGGTTTGGGAATTCTTCATCTTCAAGTCCGGGGGGTTGCTCCACATACACCTCTTCCTTGATTGGACCATTGAGAATACGCTCTTGACGTCCATTTGATATAGCTTAAAATCATAGTGAGCAGCAAAGGCAAGTAATATACGAATTGATTCAAGCCTAGATACAGGAGCAAAGGTTTCTTTGAAATCCAAACATTCGACATGTGAATACCCTTTGGCCACAAGTCGTGCCTTGTTCCTTGTAACCACCCCGTGTTCATCTTGTTTATTGCAGAACACCCATTTGGTGCCTACAACATTCGCATTTAGCCTCTTCACAAGCTCCCATACTTGATTTCTTTCGAAGTTGTTGAGCTCTTCTTGCATGGCCATCACCCAATCCGAATCTCGTAGTGCTTCTTCAACCTTGTGGGGCTCCAAGGAAGAAACAAAAGAGTAATGTTCACAAAAGTTTGCAACACGAGATCGAGTGGTTACCCCCTTGGAGATGTCTCCAAGTATATTGTCAACAGGATGGTACCGTTGGACGCTTGGGTGCACTCTTGGGTGAGGTGCTTGAATTCTTGAGTCATCATCTTGGTCTTCCTCATCCTCATTGTCTCCCCCTTGATTGATGCCTCCATTTTCATCTTCTTGGAGCGCATCTTGGGGAACTTGATCTTTATCGTTTGAGGAAGAGCTTGCTTGATGTGTAGGATGGTCACTTGCGTCTTGAGGTTGTTCTTGTGGTCGTATGTCTCCAAGTGCCATCCTTCCTATCACCACTTGTGGAGCTTCTTCTTGATCTAGCACATGACGATCAACTTGCTCCACTTGGGATCCATTAGTCTCATCAAACACTACGTCACGTGCTACTTCAACAATTCCGGAGGATTTTTTAAAGACACGATAGGTGTAAGTATTTGAGTCATAACCAAGTAAGAAACCTTCATCGGACTTAGAGGCGAACTTTGAAGTCCTAGGCTTCTTGTGAAGAATGTAGCATTTGCTCCCAAAAACACGAAAGTAAGAGATATTGGGCTTGTTACCGGTTAGGAGCTCATACGACGTTTTCTTAAGTATGCGGTTAAGATATAACCGGTTTATGGCACGGCAAGCGATGTTGACCGCTTCTGCCCAAAACCGGTCCGATGTCTTGTACTCATCAAGCATGGTTCTTGACATCTCAATTAGAGTTCTATTCTTCCTTTCGGCCATCCCATTTTGTTAAGGGGAGTAGGGGGCCGAGAACTCATGCTTGATGCCTTCTTCATCTAAAAATTCTTCAACTTGAGTATTCTTAATTTCGGTGTCGTTGTCACTCCTTATGGTCTTGATACTCAAGAATAACTCATTTTGAGCTCTCTTCAAGTATCTCTTGAGAACACCTTGAGTCTCGCTCTTGTCATGCAAAAAGAATACCCAAGTGAAACGTGAAAATTCATCAACAATAACAAGACCATATTTGTTACCACCAATACTAATGTAGGCGATTGGACCGAAGAGAGAAGCTCCAATGGTCTTGATGTTGTCATAATGTTTTTGGATGGATGTGGTGCTCCAACTTGCTTTCCAGCTTGGCATGCGCTACATGGCCTATCCTTTTCAA
This sequence comes from Tuctoria greenei, assembly GCA_036927565.1. Lineage (NCBI taxonomy): Eukaryota > Viridiplantae > Streptophyta > Magnoliopsida > Poales > Poaceae > Tuctoria > Tuctoria greenei. The sequence continues at coordinate 154,596,304 of JAYESD010000009.1, read as the reverse complement.
ACACAACATTCTTTAAATCACGGATGTGCTCGCCCTTAAGGAGTTTTTGCAAATTCGTCATCCCAACATGGGCTAGCCTCCTATGCCACAGCCATCCCATGTTAGTTTTTGCAATTAAGCATGTAGCAAGTTGGGCTTTATCCACAGAGAAATCCACAAGATAGAGCTTTCCCTTGAGTGCACCCATAAAAGCAATTGAGTTATTGCTTCTCCTTGTGACGGTCACACCCTCATTAGTGAATAAACAATTATAATATTTGTCACATAGTTGTGATATGGACAAGAGGTTATAATCAAGTGAATCAACATGTAGAACATTTGAAAGTGTATGATTAGGGGATATAGCAATTTTACCGGTGCCAAGGATTTTTCCTTGGCTATTGTCCCCAAAATAGATTCTTTCACTTAGATATTTATTTAGCTCATTCTCCACAAACATCTTCCTCTCTCCGGTCATATGATTTGTGCACCCGCTATCGAGAAACCCATTTGGTTCCACCGGAGGAGTATGCCTACAAGAAAGATTTAAGCCTTGGCTTTAGGTACCCAAGCGGTGTTGGGTCCTTTGATGTTAGTCAAGAGGCACTTGGGCACCCACACACAAGGTTTGGGACTCTTGCGGTGTGTCCTAACATACCTAGCATATGCCTTTCCAAAATTGTTCCTCAATAAAACATATGATGCATCGAAGTCATGGAACAATGGATGAGGTTCTTTCTTATGAATTATGGGTGAAGTAGCAATGTTCTTCCCTTTGTTGTTTTATGAGCCTCCTTTGACAAAAACAATCAAGTCTTTGCCATTCTTGGGAGTTTTGGCATTTTGCCTCATCTCCCTAGAATAACCAAGACCATCCTTGACAAGGGGATGTCTTGTGTTGGTATATGCAATACGTGCATATGCCACCTTCTCCTTGTCAAACATGCCAACTTTTGGTGCTTGATTGGTTTGTGCCAACTTAAGCTCATCTTTAATATTTATGATTAAGTTTGAGCATTTACAAGGTTGAGATGCTTCAGATTTAATATGTGTGGAAGGTGAGCTTGTAGAGGAAGAAGGTGCATTGACCTTGAGAGACTTCACTTGCGTCTCAATGATCTTGTTAGCTTGTGTCAAACTAACAAGTTCATCATTGAGCACAATTGTAGTGTTCTCAAGGTTTGAGCAAGTTTCCTTGCTCAAAGCGAGTTCACGCTCAAGTGTCTTGCTTCTTTCTCTTTCAAGCTCCAAGACCTCCTCAACCTCTTGACATCTCTCCTTTTGTTGCATGAGCATGTACTCTTGACGGTTGATGAGTTCTTCATCCTCAAATATTTCCTCCGTTAACAATATCAATCTCTTCAAAGTACTTTTACTCATGTCTTTAAGCATATGTTCATTTTCACTACTACTATCAAAATCATCGTGAGAAGAAATTGAAGAAGAGGATTTAGATTTAACCTTCTTTCTTCCTTCTTGGCCGTGAGACATGTTGGCCTTGAAGTCTCCAATTTGGGGAAGAGCTTGTTTTCCGTAGTTGTCTTCTTCATAGCAATGGTTGTTATCATATCTTCTTCATCGGAGGAGGATTCCTCATTTGAATCCCACTCCTTTCCAAGGTGGGCATGTCTGGATTGCTTCGTCTTCTTGAAATACTTTTTCTCTTTGGACTTGTCCTCCTTCTTCTTCTTGTTTTCTTCATGTTGACAATCCACAATGAAGTGGCCATACTCCCCACAAATGTAGCAAGCCCTCTTTGATATTGTCTTGGGCTTGTCTCTGCTTTTTCTTTCATTTTGGTAGCTCCCCCTCCTTCTTCTAAACATTCTCTTAAAGTTGTTGATGAAGAGAGCTTCTTCCTCATCGGTGTCGGGACTCTCTTCATCACTCTCTTCATTTTCTTGTGATCTTGAGGATGTTGCCTTGAATGCAACATCCCTTTTCTTGGAGGAGGAAAGCTTTTGTAGATCATTGTAAAACATGGCTTTTTGCTCCATCATCTCATGGTTGATGATCCTCCCTAGCACTTCTTCGGGACTCATCTTGTGGAAACCCAAACTTTCACGAATTAGTGAGCAAAGAGTGACGTTTCGAGGCATGAATGCTCGAATCATCCTTTTTACCACCTCGTGGTCGGTCCACCGGGTGCTTCCATATGACCAACTCTTGTTGATCACTCTCTTCCTTTTCTTGTGATCTTGAGGACGTTGCCTTGAATGCAACATCCCTTTTCTTGGAGGAGGAAAGCTTTTGTAGATCATTGTAAAACATGGCTTCTTGCTCCATCATATCATGGTTGATGATCCTCCCTAGCACTTCTTCGGGAGTCATCTTGTGGAAACCCGGACTTTCACGAATTAGTGAGCAAAGAGTGACGCTTCGAGGCATGAATGCTCGAATCATCCTCTTTATCACCTCGTGGTCAGTCCACCGGGTGCTTCCATATGACCGAATCTTGTTGATGAGAGTCTTGAGGCGGTCATACATATCTTGGGGAGACTCACCCTCCATGATGGTGAATCTCCCAAGCTCTCCTTCCATCATCTCGATCTTTGCCTCCCTAATGACGTTGTTGCCTTCGTGAGCCGTCTTGAGGGTATCCCATATCTCCTTGGCAACCTCCAACCCTTCAATGCGGTTGAACTCCTCTCGAGTCAATGAGGAGGTAATCACTCCAACGGCTTGAGCATTGCGATGGAGAAGAACGGCTTGTTCCGGAGTGATGTCTTCCTCATTCTTCAGAAGATGAACACCTGTCATAACAATTTGCCACAAGCTAGGGTTTAAGGAAATGAGGTGCATCTTCATATTATGCTTCCACATGGAGTAATCATTTCCATCAAACTGAGGAGGTTTGCCAATGGCAATTGATAAATAATGATTGCTCGCAGTTAGTTGCTCATAATTATAAGGATACCAGGAGTAGTCTTGTGCACTACTCCTATTGTCGATGTTGGTCATGGCAATTGGCTTGACCTCCTTCTTGAGCACGTTGAGCTTCTCACGAAGTCGTGCCTTGAGCATCCGAACTTCTTCGTCGTCGCTTGGATCTTCTTGAAAAACATCGATGTTCTTCGTCTTGGTGTCATTGACGATCACCGGAACTTCGTTGTCACCCCTTCCAGCCATTTTTTCTCTGAGTTGTTACACTCTTTTGGAGAAGCCTGCTCTGATAACAATTGAAAGTCGCCTAGAGGGGGTGAATAGGCAATAATACCTGAAATGACTTAATCAAACAAGATTAAATTCCTGAGGTCGGACTTGTCTGGACAGGGTCGGACTAGTCCGCTCAACACAGGGTGAAAAACCCAAAAACTTGGTTTCAACAAATCATTTGCGGAATTTAAGTTCAACCAAGATGTAGACAATGTATAGTAACTTGATACAACTAAGGAATGAAGGTTTAAGCATTTAGATCACAAGAACTCAACAAAGATCAAAAGTGAAAGGAAATATGAACAATATGAACCCTAATAGCAATTCTAGTGATCACAAAAAGTGAAAGACAAGTGAGACAAGATTTATCCCGTGGTTCAGCTCCACGAAGAATCCTACATCCACGTTGAGAAGTCCACACAAGGACTGGGTCTCACTTGACCCTTCTCTCACCAAGCCACCACGATGACCGGCTTGGATTCCACTATATCAATGGGTAAAGTTTCATGGGGCTACTCACAAGTTGAGGCTCCCACAAATCAATACAATGAGGAGCACACGAAGCTCAACTCAGACAAGACACAAAACACAAGAGATCAAACCGAGAGCCAAAGCGCGATGATCTTACTTTACTCTCCTCCCCAAACCCTAATCTCTTCAAGATTTTCTCTTAAGGGGTTAGTAGGACGAGTAGAAGGCTTTGGAAGGCTCTAGGATGCTTGTGGCGGTGCTAGGGTTCAAGACATCTTCAAATGAGGTTGGGGTCCCCTTTTTATAGGGGTCTCGAGCCCCTTCTGCTGACCTCAGCAGAAGGGCGGACTAGTCCGGCCTCTGGACCTGGACTAGTCCGGCCTTACGGGACCACTGACCTCTGGTCAGGTCCCGACAACTGCCACACTGCGCGACGATCGTCACGCTACACGCCAAATTTCCAAATTCAAACGATCACTAGACAACGGACTAGTCCGGTCCAAAACGGACTAGTCCGAAGTAGGAAAGAAAGGTTTAGTCCGTCCCAAAATGGACTTAAATGGACTAGCACGGACTAATCCGGCCACAAGGGGCGGACTAGTCCGGCCCACTAGGGTTTCTCTCGGATGATCTCACTAAGTCTCAAACGGACTGGTTCGTACCTAAACGGACAAGCCTGAACTTTTCCAGAGATCTTTGGTTCATCCAAAAATGGGCAAGTCCGGACTTCTCGGACTTAGCTCCAAATTCACTCAGATTCACTCCAGAGACGTTTGGTCCGTCTCAAAACGGACTTGTGTGCCTAGCCAGACTAGTTCGGCCTTGAGGCTCGGACTAGTCCGGCCTCCTAGGGTTTCTCTCATTTCCAGCTTCTCACTTAGGTGTTTCACTAAACCACCACTTTGAGCCCTCTAGAATGATCTCAATGCACATGATACATCCACCCTTTCACATGACACGGCTCATATAAGCTCATCTTCATAGAAACCCTAATTTCTACTCTTGAGCCTTTGACGCCCGTTGCATCATTTTCCTATTTTTTGAGGGTTTCATCTCATTTCAATCATTGTACATGTGCTTAAGATCAACTTAGCTATTTAGAATCTTAATTGTTGTCATTAATCATCTAAAACCCACGGGGATGCCTAGATGCACTTTCAAATAGGCCCTACGCCCCCGGGTTAGAGCGCTGGCCCAGGTGGTCAGCCACCCGGAAAAATGGTAAAGCAGCTCTCATAAAGGCGGGGCGTACGAAAGTGTTGTAACCGCATCGGGAACGGTAGCGGTTAAAGGCGCCACATAAGGTAGAGAAGTGATAACAGACAAATATCCCGTCACCGAAACCTCTCAACTGGAAAAGGACGCGTAGCAACGATTAGCAGAAGCATCCACCACTTCGGTTGTCCAAGAGAGAATTTAAAGCAGGGCGCAAGAAGACATGGAAAGGGCTCCACCTTTGGGCTCTTCACCACGCCCCAAGGTGGACCCAGGGGCCACTGCCGGTACACTGCAGATGGGGTACTCTCGCACAAAGGATGAAGACAGCGAGGAGCGTCCGGGGGCACCACCTGTTCTATAGGCGCCAAGGCCTTTGCCTCCCTCAAAGATCAAGTTGCGGTGCTGTCACGTAACCCTTGAAGATGGGACTTGGCCCCTACGGTGTGACGGGCTCCCGAGATGCGGGACGGGACCTCATCCATCCTTGGGGGAGCGCCCCCGGAACAACCACGTAGCACGGAGCGCAAGGACTAGCACCCCCCAAGGGAAAAAGCACTGAGCTACCACGTACTCTGGGGAGCCTCAAAGCCGCCACGCGTCAAGAAGGATCGGGCTAGCCTTCCCGGTGAGGACCTGCCCCGACGCTGCCACGTGTTCCGCAGCTCGCCCCAGACGGTAAGGTGCGAGAGTTAAAAGGTGGAGCACTCCGCTCTAGTCAAGCATTGAAGACCCACAACCACCCCTAGCGCACGACGTGGGGCATGCCAACGGTCAGAGACCGCTATGACCAATCACATCACAGTGAAGGCGTTGCAGGCCTATCCCACTCAGCCAAGTGGGTAGCTTGCGGCAACAAGACAAGCGGACGTGACACCTTCTACCACCATCAGCAACGGCACGTGGGCTACTGACAAGGGAGGCGGCAAGGCGGCGAGTCTCCACTGCCTCCCTCAGAGGAAGCTTATGCGAGAAGCCTTAGATCTTTAGGATAAGATTGCCCCGAGATCACCTGTTGGACCCTGGGACCCCACTTGTAAGGTGTCCGGTCTTGGTTATAAAAGGTCTGGACCACCACCGATACAAGGACCAGACCCAGAATCCCTGATACACACACACACACATACACATTCACCAGCAATACAATCCACCATGGAGTAGGGTGTTACACTCCTTGCGACCCGAACCACGTAAAAACCACTATGTCACATACTCTTCCACTAGAACACTAGTTTGAGGCCTAAGCCCTGCCGAACAAGAACCTCCGCGGGTTGCTACTTAGCAGATCCGAGGGAAGTGTCGCATTAACACTTTGACAAAGACATTGTCAAAACCTTTTGGTACCGGTTAGAAATTAAATTGTGTACATCTACCAGGAGGCCAACAAGATAAAGGACAATGCATTGAAGACAAGCACAAAATGAAATTCATTCATTCAATAAGAGTGGATTTCATTCATCTAAAGGATTGGATTACAAAATGAGGATTACAGTAAAAGGCAAAAGAAAAAGGTCCTAGCTACTGGAGGTTCTTAGTCTTGTGGAAAATGAGGCAACCTTCTCGGTAGCTTCACGAACATTGGCTCTGGCAGCATCTTCTTCTTCAGCAATGGGCCCTTCGACCACCGGATCTAGAGATAGTTGGGGGTCCTGGCTTTTGAAACATGTCAGCACATATTCAGCGACGTTCTTAGCCAGAGACTTCCCTTCCGTCTCCAATTGGTCGGCGATGATGTCACCCATCGCGTCCAGCTTGTTGCTGGTAAAACTCAATGCCACCAGCACCTTGTCTAGCTCTGGTTCAACGTCATACGGACGTACCTGACTGAAGCCGAGTGGTACCAAAGCCTTATTAGCATGCCCCAAGAAGTCCCAGATCTCTGGGACACAGTCGCCCTCACACTCCTCAGTTCCTCCAGGACCGCCTGGTGGTCGCAAGCTCCGAACTCTCTCGGACGATGCGCTCGACCACTTTGGCATGTTGCTGAATACTCTCAGCCACTTGCTTTTCGCGGTTAGCAAGCTCCGACTCCCGAAGGTGTATGCGGTTCCGGCGGTCTGCCAGATCCCTCTCCCTGCCTCTTACTCTTTCCTCCCTGGTGGCGACATCAGCTTTCCTCTTGGAGAGCTCCTGTCCCACCTTCCACTGCTTCTCCTCCTCCTGCTTGCACCACTGATCAAGCTTTTTTGTGCGGTCAGCCAAGCTTTGCTCTCCCAGAGATAGTCTCTGGACGAGCTCCTTCTCCCTCTTCATGATATCCTCCTGCTTCTCCAGGAGCTTCTCTTTCCTCTCATCGAGGTCCTCTCGGCGCTTCAGGAGAATTTCATTCAGTGTGTTGAGGCTGTCTTGACAATCGTCAGCAACCTCATTGCTTATCGTGGTGTGCTCAAGAATCTCTCGACTCTTTGCATCAAGAGCCCTGATGGAGGCCTCCCTCTCCTCCAGCAACTGGCCCCAATATTCCATCTGGGCCTTTTCCTTCTCAACCCATTACCGTTGGCCAGCAAGCCTTGTCTGCGCCAGCTTGGTCTCGAAGTGAAGTCTGTTGCGCCAACGCCTCAAGGTGTGGCGCTCTTATTCGAGGACCTTGCTGTCGTAGTTGAAGGCGAGCTGGACTTGACAGAGACTGGAACAGATGTTGTCGATAGATAACACCAAAGGAATAGGCTCTGGACCTGTTGGGGTCTTCTCCGTTGGCTCCAAAGGATCTTCAAGTACAAAAATCGGGTCCTACGCCACAAGCGTGGTCCCCTGCAGTCCTGCAGCATTAGGGTCACCCCCGAAAGCTCTTTTGCTTCTACCGACGCTGATGAGGGTCCCACCAAGGGAACTTCAACTTCCGGGGCGACGCCGAAGGTTCCCCTGCCAGATCTTCAACTGTCGGCTCTGTGGGAGGAGGGCTCGCTGCCGATTCCTATGGGTGCTCCGGCTCGAACATGGGCGCCTCCGGAGTAATCGTCTTCTAGGCAGATGTTGGAGCTTCGTCTGGAGCCCCCACCCCCACCACCGGCTCACACGCTGGTACTTCCACTGCATCCGGCTCAAGTGTCAGAGCTTCAAAAATCTCCGGCGCGGAGGCTGGAACTTCGGGCACCTCCGACTCAACCACCAGATCTTCAACAACTTTCGGCATAGGCACCGGAGCTTCGATTATCTCCGGCTCAAACGCTGGAGCTTCCGCTGTCTCCAGAGTTTGAGATTCCGAACAAGACAGTGACACGAGGAGTTTTACGTGGTTCGGGCCGCCTGAGCGTAATACCCTACTCCACGGTGTGTTTGTTGATGTATTAGTATGTGGTGGCTTGTGTGCGTATCCGCTTGGTCCCCTCTGTACCATGCGGTGCAACCCTTTTATAGTCCAAGGACTGGCTGTTACATCAGCCTGGCCCGACATGGAGCCCTGGCAGTGATTTATTCCCTAATACACGATCTGTATGTATTAAGTGTAATTAATAGTGTGATAACATGCCTTAATGGCAGCGTTACCGATATTAACAGTCCTCTGATTGTGTGTCATTAATATGGCATTAATGACGCACAATCAGGTCTCGTAACTGTAGCTTTAACTGACCCTTGAATGTCCGTGTCATTGGAGATCCGCCAGTCCTCCTGTTGTTGTCCTAGGTCCGGAGGTTCGACATGTGGCGGCTTCAGAGCTTCCCATCGTGGGGAGGCAGGTCCGGAGAACTATACACGTGGCAGCACTGGAGCTTCCCTCTACTGGGGGTTAGGTCCGGGGCCACTGGACACGTGGCAAGACCAGAGCTTCCCTATGAAAGGAGTTAGGTCTGGCCTTGCGTTACACTGGTGGTGTCGGAGCTACCCAAATGAGGGAGGCGGGTCCAGTGTTGTGTAACACGTGCAGCCTTCGGAGGTCTTCAACTCGGATGGGTGGAACTCCCTAGCGTTTCTTGCGGTATCATGGGATACCTGGTACGCAGGGTACCGACCACAACTATCTAGATAGATTAAGACTCTGCAGAGTTTGTACACTTTACCCACATGCCCATGCACACCTTGCAAGGGTATGACATGACGCTCATTCCATCTTCCCCGAGTAACCCCACAATCAGACCTCAGCCCGACGCAGGGGCTATTTGGGCATTTCCTACCCAGCCAGACATCATATGACCCTTGGTCTCTGTGTCGTTTCCTGTTCCATCGTGCCCTCCATGGCTCTCTAGGTGTCTCATGTGGCAGTAGCCAGAAAGGTAGAGTGATCCCCGCCCATACATGTTCTATAGTTGTACGAAATCACTATTTTGAGGTCAAATGAACCAGTCTTTATATTGGTGAGGCGGCTCCATCCGTCCTTGGCAGAAGGATTAGTCTGGAACACACAACATCGAACTAAACTTAAGTACTCAACATAAGTATAATCCGAAAAGCATGGTCATCGGACTATTACTGAAGCACTCAACATTGATCGGTGGGTTACACTGAATATGCAGTTGCGGCTGGTATACCTTTTAGGGAGCCCGCGACATCCCATCACCATACCCGCCTCGACCACCCTCCCTCTTCACACACACAGTTCATTAATCACCCACCCGTATCCTAACTCACACCACCAAACACCTTTTAACACATTTCACAATCATGTATACAGTGTATAGTGGTTCGCGATGCGAACATCGCAGAGATTCCTAAGCATATTACTAACAAGGAGGTGCTCACATTACTTCTATAGTGCAGTGATGTAGCTGTTAGGTTGTCAAGGGGTTGTGTTGTCAAGGTCAAGAAGGGGATTGTTATAGTCATTGATATTATCATTACTGATGTAGTGTCTTGTTTCAAGCCATTGATAGCCAGTAACTATCGTGTTAATGTTTATCGTTGGCTAGTAGCTGACACCGATACTCAGTCATCAACATAGCTCATGCTACCACATTCAAGTGTTTCATAGTATAACAACATTTTTAAGTAGACATACAGTCATGCAATGAAAATAGGCAATAGGTGCGATTGCAAAACATAGATGAAATATGATCAAGGAGTTAGAGCTTGCCTTTACGATGTTTATCAGGCCATTTGTCCAGTTCTTCATGATTCAGATCTTGAATACCTCCTTCACAAACTCTTTGACTACTAAGTACGTAGCTACGCGAAGAAAATATGATTCATCGATGAATATCCAAGGAATTCAAATAGAACTCCAATAAATACATACAATCACTCAATAATGCGGTTGCTAAGGTTCTTAAAAGGTTTATAGGAGAATACGCCATTCTAATGGTGGCTTATTTGAAACGCTACTGTCTCATTGGTCAACTAAATGACCAGTGAAAGGCTATAATGGTTTTATCGGTCTTCTTAGTTTATTTATAGTGTTTATGATCATTATCTTTAATTCACTAGTTTATACTATAAATTACTTATGTTGTGCATCGTCAAGGGATTAACCATAACTTCTATGAGCTTCTTATAATATACTTACTAAAGTTCTTCTAATTTAAGTCTCACTTATTTTGGAGACTAATCCCGAGTTCTAACATTTCCTAGCAAATCGTACAATCTTTACTATGAGCTAGTGAATCACTTATTGTTCTGTATACGTCTCTAAACCTTTTGTGTTAATAACGTGTTCTAAAAGCCATAGGCCTATTTTGGAGCTTTTCTAACATGCGCTTGCTAAGACCTTCCAGGGATCTACTAACGACAAGTTTATTCTATGTGCATGAGTTTCTTTTACCTAGTAGCTCTCTAACGCATGCACTAGTTATTTTAGAGCCTAACATAGGTTCTAACATCTTCTAGTTAATTGGGCACTTTATTATTAGCTATTGAATGTCTTATTTAGTTTATACGATTACCCCTAGATGCAACTTATTATCATTATGGTCCGCAATGTTAAAATATTCTAGGATTTCTACTAAATATTGCTATTGCGATTTACTTTATACAAAGTTTGGGTTGTATTCCTATTAATTCATAGTCATTTAAATAATTTTCCTATGAATACAATAATTAATATCTATCCTTCCTTAGTCTATATTATCCAAATACGACTATCACTATATTTTAGATGTCAAATACTATTTCTAGAGACTTTTGGATAAATATTGGTGGACCTATTATTTTATTTAGTGGTTACATGTCATTTTCTAAAATTCGTAACTATTTAACAATTTTTGAGATTTCTATAATTATTTTGCCATTCCATAATTTATTTAGGCTACTAATCACGTCTAATATATTCTAATTGTTTGTTACCATTTGTATGGAATTTTCTGGAATTCTTTTACATTTGGAAATGTAGTTTAAATGATTTTGTGTACATTAGCCTAGTGTATCCAGCAGTTTATGAGCGAGAACAGAGGCTGAAAGGTGGGCCTTGTCCGAGTGTGTGCACAAGTAGGGTAGCCGTAGCAAATAAGATGTACAAGTGAGGCTGACTGGTGGGCTCCATGTGGCAGTGACTGTGCGCGCTAAACCTGGCTGACAAGTGGGCCCTATTCGTCTGTGGCTCCCTGGGTCAATGGTCCATACAAACCGGGTCTACGCGAGGGGAGTTGGGGCAGTGCACGCATGTGACCCGCGTGACGCTGAGTCAGCTACCACGTGCGCCCAGTGCGCCGGCGTGGTGTGCCATCGTGGCAGTCTGCACGGGACGGCCAACCCGACAGGGAGGCGCTAAGGGCTCGTCGGCGTCTAGCCGAAGCCGGCTCGCCGAATATGGCGGGTGCCTGAGGAGGTGCGAGAGCTAGCGAATAATTCAGTGGGGTGCTCAGCTCGGCCGTGGGGGTGCCTACAGCGGCCGGAGACGAGTTTTGGCGCCTTTGTGATTTGAATGTCGTATGATTTTTTTATATGTTGTTATTAGTTTTATCAAGATCTGATTAAATATATCAAAAATTTAATTTGAAGTGATTTTTATCGTTTGTTAAAATTGGGACTGTGACACGAACTGAACCACGAACGCACTCAAACTTGATAACGAGAGACGTTCCCATCGAGCAGCGGTGCGTCACCATCAGTCGCATTTCATGTTCGCGAAGCAGTGCGGCACACTGCCAGCCTTGGTGTTGGCCAAGACCTCCTCCCTCAGTTTGCAGAGGCAGGGGTGGCTTATGATGTCGCAGCAGTCCCTAGTCACCGGAGGACGCCGCACGGAAGTACTGCACGAGTAAGTCGGCCCACGAAGCGTAGAGCAGCCTTGTCCTACCACCACAGTGTCATCACGATGCCTAAAGAATTCGCTCTCCCCTTTATTGAAGAGTTCCAAACATTTGCTCTTGTAAAGCGAATCATCCGCGCACGTCCCGGTATCCATAAGCAAATGTTTGGAACTCTTCAATGAAGGGACTAGCGAGTTCTTGAGTCATCGCGATGACATTTTGACGCAAGAAGACTGCGCTACGATTCGTGGGCTGGATTACAAGTGTACTGTTTCCGTGCGGCCTCCTCCGGTGACTAAGGGCATGTTTGGTTTATGTACTAAGGTTGCCACAATTTGTCACAAATTTTTGCCAAACTTGACTAAGGTTAGGTGCTCAAATTTTGAGCCACAATTTGGCAAGACTAAGGGAATCTTGCCACACTTTTTTGGGTCATTGACATGTGGGACCTAATTAGATGGCAATGAATCTTGCCATAATTGTGGCTATGAACCAAACAATGACTAAGTTGGTCAAACTTGACTAAACTTAGACATGGCAAAATGTAGCAAGTTTTGGCTTTAAACCAAACAGGCCCGTAGTTGCACGTCTGGCCGTCCCTAGGCATCCTGGTTAACTTCTGGCACTCTTTAATGGCGGCCGCGTTCGCGCTTGGCGTGGCCAGCTTTCCGCACGTATCAGCGAGGCTTGCGGCGAGGGCGGTCGGCGAAGTGGGCGCCACAGGGCGACGACCAGAGTTGCCGCGCCAGCGAGCGGACGTCCCTGCCTTGAGCGCACCATATCGATGGGAAAAAGAAAGAAGCGTAGCTACCTGATTAAGGCTCACCGTGCACACACTCACCAAGTATATTGGTACCCTTTATATAGAGGCACACAGGCTCTATGGACTGTGGAGAGACGAGGGAACGTGGAGAGCACCACCCTCATCTCAATTTCGTTGTCCACGATTATAGCACATATAGATACGTGTGAAACACATGCAGGTGATTCTCTTATGGAATATGATGAGCACTACTTAAGCAAATGAACTAAAAATCAACTACGTGGTCAGAACTACATCAAATTTAATACGGAAGGAGTAGTGCCCTAGAAGTTCTAATCTCGAAAGCGTTGACAGCAGCTTGCTGGCTTCGGTCTCTTACTAAAAGCTTCTACTATATGTTCCGTGCGCTGCAAGCCTCCCTTGTTAATCAAGTCAAGGAACTTGCATATTGACTTAAAATATGTTCCGCGCACTGCATGCATCCTTTAATTAAGCAAGGAACCTGCAATGAGATAGCATTAACACCTCTGGCTCCAGATATCAGGATCCAAGCATTTGTTATATACAAGGGCTATTGAATCTATAATATAAGATACAAAGTACGTACTCCCTTCGTCCTTAAAATTTGTTACTTTTAACTCAAAAATAAACTAAAAAGTGATAAAATTTGTGAACAGAGTGAGTATATTTCACTTCAGAAGGTTGACCTGTAGGATGCATGGATCAATGGAAGGCGATATTGTCAATTTTTCCATTGGCTCAAGGTTTTTTGGGCCTAGCATTCTTCCTCCATGCCTCACGTTGTTAAGCGCCTTAGCATGTGTTTGTTTCAATTGTGGATCCTTAAAAAAATATTTTTTAAGTGTGAGTTATGGAAAAGCAACTGTGGATTAAGAGCAACAAAAAAATTAAGAAAACAATTCATATATATAAACAATTGTATTTGGGTAATTTTTTTCAATATCTAGATCAGAATATAAAAAATATAAGGTTATGAGAGATTTTAGTTTGTATTATGAAGATCTACAAATTCCACAACTCACAGCAAAAAATTAGAATTTTTAAAAAATTCGCAGCTGAATCAAACACATTATTATGCTGCTCTATTTCGCAAGAAAACTTATACTCCTGGGCCAGTGGCCACAACCAATAAACACGGTCAAATCATAACAAGCCGAACTCGCTCCTCGATTTTTTATTTTTACTTTAACATCTCTGTTTTCTACTATTCCTCACCCGAGCGAGCCCCAGAGAAAGCAACTGATCCCAGCCGAAACCCTACTCGCCGGCGATGTCGTCATCCGGCGGCGCACCCCCGGCAGCGATGGCCGTGGACGACGCCGAAGACGACCAGCTCGCCACCATGTCCACGGACGACATCGTCCGGGCCTCTCGCCTCCTCGACAACGAGATCCGCGTCCTCAAGGCAAGCGCGACCCTAGATCGCATCCCCCGCTGCCGTCCTTCTCCCCCGAGATTTTCGAAACTTTGTTCGGCGTGGGCTTTGAGTCTCAGTCCTGGTATCTATCGTGGTGTGCAGGACGAACTGCAGCGGACCAACCTGGAGCTGGAGTCGTTCAAGGAGAAGATCAAGGAGAATCAGGAGAAGATCAAGCTCAACAAGCAGCTGCCCTACCTCGTCGGCAACATCGTCGAGGTGGGGGTCACATCCATGCAGCTTCCTCTCATGTTATATTGCGTGCCTTGGTGTGTTTAGTTGATTCTGTGGTTAATTTATAGAGTCAAGTTGTGCTACTGCTTGATCTGGCAGTATTACCCAACTTATTTGTTCTAGCCCACGCCAGATCCTTATGTGCAGTGTGCTTCTAGGGCCACAATCCATTTGCCAGAAACACTTGTTCCTCCAACTAGCTACTGGTGATTCGTCTTTGCAGCTGCAAATCTCCAATTTAAGTTTCTTTTAGTGATAGCAACTTATTTGCTTAGGAATGCTGTATGAATTCAGTAACAGTTTATTACTGATTACTGTGCGTCAACATCCTTAACCTTGAAAACTTCAGCACTATCCTCGGAGCTTACTAGTAATCCGTATTGATGCTATGGTTCAGTGTAAATGTCCTATTTCATTTGAACAGTGTCCTTGGAGCTTAATATACTGGATATTCTTAGCTTTGTTCAATAACATTTTATTTCCCTTTGCGCTTCCATTTGACAGAATATTTGTAGCTTTCCTTGTATATCATGTATTTCTGTTTACGGTCTGTTTACTAATGTTTCCTCACCATCTTTAGATTTTAGAAATGAATCCGGAGGATGAGGCTGAGGAGGATGGTGCTAACATTGATTTAGATTCGCAGAGAAAAGGAAAATGTGTTGTTTTGAAGACCTCTACGAGACAGGTGAAAAATCTGTTTATTTAATTCCAATATCTTTTACATAATAACCCATTTGTTCTCTTTCTTTTTAGGTATTGTTTTGATTTCTATAGTATTTTCTTTTTCTTTTTATTGCTGATTGCAGACTATATTCCTACCCGTGGTTGGGCTAGTTGACCCTGACAAGCTCAAGCCTGGCGATCTGGTTGGGGTCAACAAAGACAGCTACCTTATACTAGACACATTGCCATCAGAATATGATTCACGAGTGAAGGCAATGGAGGTGGACGAAAAGCCCACCGAGGATTACAATGATATTGGAGGTCTTGAAAAGCAGGTATTTTACCGAATCAATGTTTGAAGCTGTCAGTTTCATACCTAGTAAAATGCAATTGTTAGATAGAAATTGTAGCTCTTGAGGGGTTGATCCAGTAAATTGCATGCATCCATACATCAACACTGAATATTATTACATCATAATGCTCATTGGCCCTTTCTATTTTCCATTATACTTTGCATCTTGTATCATTGAATATAGATTCAAGAGCTCGTTGAGGCTATTGTGCTGCCCATGACACACAAAGACCGGTTCCAGAAATTGGGTATTCGTCCTCCAAAGGGAGTTCTTTTGTATGGACCTCCAGGAACCGGGAAAACACTCATGGCTCGTGCATGTGCTGCACAGACCAATGCAACATTTCTGAAGTTAGCTGGTCCACAACTTGTTCAGGTAATTATTTGACTTGAGGAACTTAATTTTGTGTTCTGTGTTGTTCCATTTTGTGGGGATGTGTAGCCAGAGTAACATCTTCTTGTTTTTGTTCGTTCTGTATTTATCACCTCAATAGCAACACATGCCTTCACTGCTCCATTCTGGTTGCACCGCTTTTGGTACATGAATGTCTGTTTTGTTGATCTTTTAACTATCATTTTGGAAGATTTACTTACTTCGTTGTTCCAGTTGTTACATGTAACCTTGGTTGAGAGCAACACTTTCTTATGACGAGGTCCTTAGAAGCAGTATGGAATGTTTTGGTGGTGGTGCCTTCTGATGGAATAAGTCTTGTAGTCTTTTGGTCTTTGGTCCCCTAGTCCCTTGTACCCTTGTCCTTAGTTTGTTGTACCTTAGTCCTTGGTGTCCTTGGTCTTTGGTCCTTGTTGTACTCATCTTAGACTAGAGGACAACATCGTCCCCACACACCAGCTCATCTCGAGCGCGCGGCAGATAGAGGTCGCCGCGGCGGAGGAGCGCGAGCGAGCGGCGACAGAGGCTGCGGCGACGGCAGCACTAGCGGCAAGGTTGGCGGCAGCGGAACTGGCAGCAGCGAGGGCGGAAGTGGAAGCAGCGGCAGCGGCGGCTGCAGCGCGTGCAGCGGCAGCAGAGCTGGAGGCTCTGCGCGGCGGTAGCTCCAGCGGCTCTGTCGACGGCGGCGTCGACGATGAGCTCAGGTTGGCAAGGGAAGTGGCGCAAGCACAAGAGATGCATCGAGTAGCCGCGCGTCCCCATGGGCGCGATAGCCGCAGCCCAGGCCGGCGCGGACGTGCCGGTGGCGCTCCCGGCGGCGGTGGCAGAGTCGACGGAGAACGCGGCCGTTACAGGCAGCGCGGTTCTCCCTCCCCAGATCGGTACCATGGACACCATGGGGTCCAGGCCATTGTCAGGGATGTCGGTCCCGACGGTGGGTGGCCTACCCTCACCAAGACCAACTACGTCGAGTGGGCTGCGGTGATGAGGGTGCGGCTCCAGGTGCGACACATGTGGGAAGCAGTTCGGTACGACGACGTCGACTACTACGAGGATCGACGGGCGCTGGATGCCCTCATTGCTGCAGTCCCGCCCGAGATGCAGTTCTCGCTTTCCAAGAAGCGTACTGCTAAGGAGGCTTGGGATGCCATCGCTGCGGCACGCATTGGCAGCGACCGCGCCCGCAAGACCACACTGCAGGCGCTTCGCAAGGAGTGGGAGAACCTGGCCTTTAAGCCAGGTGAGGACGTCGATGACTTTGCTCTCCGTCTCAACACTTTGTTGCAGAAGTTGGAGCAGTTCGGCGACGACACCTACGACGAGGAGAGAGCTGTCGAGAAGCTCTTCCGTTGCATCCCCGAGAAGTACAAGCAGATCGCTCGCTCGATTGAGTCTTTGCTGGACCTCTCCACGATGTCGATCGAAGAGGCGATAGGTCGCCTCAAGGTCGTCGACAGCGACAAACCACAACCTCTCTCGGGGCCTATCACCATTGGCGGGAAGCTTCATCTCACTCGCGAGCAGTGGGAGGCTGGCCAGGGTGACCGGAAGAAGGGGGAGTCCTCTTCCTCGACAGGCGGCCGCAAGCGCGGCAAGCCGCGCAAGGGGCACGGAGGCGCCCAGGCCGGGGCGCAAGGACGTGCCCGCGGAGGCGCCCAGGGCGGTGCCGCCGGCAACCACAAGCCGACACGAGACAACACCTGCCACAACTGTGGCAAGCTTGGTCATTGGGCCAGGGAGTGTCGACAGCCACGACGTGGTCTGACCCACGTTGCACAAGTGGAGGAGGAGGCCCACGTCGCACAGGTGGAGGAGCCAGCTTTGCTCATGGCACATGGAGGCATCAAGCCACCTCTAGCGGCATCGACTGCAGCGGCTCTCTTTCATCTTGATGAGCCGAGAGCACACGCTCTCCTCGGCGACGGCTCCAGCAACGACAAGACTGACGGGTGGTGCCTCGACATCGGCGCCACCCATCACATGACCGGTCGACGGGAGTTCTTCGCCGAGCTTGATCCCAATGTCCGAGGCTCCGTCAAGTTTGGTGACGCCTCCGGCGTGGAGATCAAGGGTGTTGGCTCCGTCCTCCTCAGCGCTAAGTCCAGTAGCACAAGCTTCTCGTCGGAGTCTACTACATCCCCGCGTTGCGAAACTCCATCATCAGCTTGGGACAGCTGGATGAGAGTGGTTCGCGCGTGGAGATCAAGGACGGAGTCATGAGGATTTGGGATTGCCATTGTCGCCTTCTTGCCAAGGTAACTAGAGGCACCAATCGACTCTATGTCCTTCACGTGCAGGTAGCACAGCCCGTCTGTCTTGCCACTCGTCGGGAGGACGAGGCATGGCAGTGGCACGAGCGCTTTGGGCACCTTCACTTCGAGGCCCCGAAGCAGCTCAGTGCCAAGGAGATGGTGCGAGGCATGCCATGCCTTGACCACGTGGAGCAGCTCTGCGATGTCTGCGTGGTGACGAAGCCGAGGCGGCTTCCTTTTCCCCAACAGTCGAGCTTTCGAGCCAAGGAGCGGCTCGAGCTCGTTCACGGGGACTTGTGTGGCCCGGTGACACCGGCTACACCAGGAGGACGACGCTACTTCCTGCTGCTCGTCGACGACCTCTCCTGCTACATGTGGGTGGTGGTCCTTGGCAGCAAGGGAGAGGCTGCGAACGCCATCAGGCGTGCGCAGGCCACTGCGGAGGCGGAGTGCGGCCGCAAGCTGCGCGTACTCCGCACCGACAACGGCGGCGAATTCACGGCGGCTGAATTCGCGTCGTATTGCGCGGATGAGGGTGTTCAGCGCCACTACTCCGCGCCCTACAGCCCGTAGCAGAACGGCGTCGTCGAGCGGTGCAACCAGACGGTTGTGGGGATGACTCGGGCCCTCTCAAGCAGAGGGGAATGCTGGCTGTCTTTTGGGGAGAGGCGGTGGTGACCGCCGTCTACATCCTCGACCGTTCGCCCACCAAGGCCCTCCACGGCAGGACGCCGTACGAGGCTTGGTATGGGCGCAAGCCGGTGGTCTCTCACCTACGGGTCTTCGGCTGCCTCGCGTTCGCCAAGGAGCTTGGCCAGATCGGCAAGCTCGACGACAGGAGCACCCCCGGGGTGTTCATCGGCTACGCGGAGGGCTCGAAGGCCTACCGCATTCTCGACCCAGAGACACAGCGTGTGCGCACGACGCGCGACGTTGTGTTCAACGAAGGGCGAGGATGGGCATGGGACAAGGCGGTGGACGACAGTTCGACCTCGACGAACGACGACTTCATTGTCGACTACGTCTACTTCAAGGGATCTGAGGGAGTAGGCAGCTCCTCTTCACCGAGCATGTCTACCCCAACCCCAGAGCGTTCACCTTCACCTCAGCCGGTGACCCCACGCACTCCAGCACCGACAGCCACCCCTCCGGGCACGTCCACTCCGTCACCAGCTCGTGTCGAGCACGACCCAGTGGAGTTTGTCACTTCGCTCTCCCACGACGAGGAGCGCCTCGACGGGTGCTACGACGGCGAGCAGTTGTGGTATCGCAAGATGGAGAACATTCTCGGTGACCAGTCGGTACCGGGACTGGCCCCTCACGATCTGGATGATCAAGATTCGGAGGCGCAGTTGCACCTTGCGTGCGACGACGGCGAGCCTCGGTCTTTCGCGGAGGCCGAGAAACACGCGGCATGGCGTGCCGCGATGCAGTCGGAGATGGATGCGGTTGAGACGAACCGCACTTGGGAGCTTGCTGACCTCCCTCGCGGTCACCGTGCGATCACCCTTAAGTGGGTGTTCAAGCTGAAGAGGGATGAAGCCGGCGCCATCGTCAAGCACAAGGCTCGCTTGGTGGCACGCGGCTTCGTGCAGCAGGAGGGGATCAACTTCGACGATGCCTTTGCCCCCGTGGCACGGATGGAATCCGTGCGACTCCTTGCGCTGGCTGCCCAAGAAGGTTGGGCGTGTCCACCACATGGACGTCAAGTCGGCGTTCCTCAAAGGCGACTTGAAGGAGGAGGTCTACGTACACCAGCCACCGGGGTTTGCGCTCCCTGGCAAGGAGGGCAAGGTGTTGCGCCTGCGCAAGGCCCTCTATGGCTTGCGGCAGGCACCACGGGCGTGGAATGCCAAGTTGGATTCCACACTCAAGAGGATGGGCTTCGGGCAATGCCCGCACGAGGCGGCCATCTACCGGCGAGGCAATGGAGGAAACACTCTACTGGTGGGTGTCTACGTCAACGACTTGGTGATCACCGGCACCAAGGAGGCAGAGGTGGCAGCGTTCAAGGAAGAGATGAAAGCCACTTTCCAGATGAGTGACCTGGGATCCCTCTCCTTCTACCTAGGAATTGAGGTGCACCAGGCCGACTCCGGGATCACACTTCGACAGACCGCCTACGCCAGGCGCATTGTTGAGCTAGCTGGGCTCACAAACTGGAACCCAGCCCTCACTCCGATGGAGGAGAGGCTGAAGCTGAGTCGCGACAGCACGACGGAGGAGGTGGACGCCACACAGTATCGGCGTCTTGTGGGGAGCCTTCGCTACCTCGCCCACACACGACCGGACTTGGCATTCTCTGTCGGCTACGTTAGTCGGTTCCTGCAGCGACCAACGACGGAGCACCAGCAGGCTGTGAAGAGGATCATCCGCTATGTTGCGGGGACTCTTGATCACGGCCTCCACTACTCGAGGTGTCCTGGAGAGGCACACCTTGTCGGGTACAGCGACAGCGACCACGCCGGCGACATCGACACCAGCAAAAGCACGAGCGGGATCCTCTTCTTCTTCGCAAGTGCCTCGTTAGCTGGCAGTCAGTCAAGCAGCAGGTGGTGGCCATGTCCAGCTGCGAGGCCGAGTACATAGCGGCCTCCACCGCTTCGACTCAGGCGCTCTGGCTTGTTCAACTACTTGGTGATCAACTCGGCAGAGACACTGGAGCGGTGGAACTCAGGGTGGACAACGTGTCTGCTCTGGCCCTGGCAAAGAACCCCGTTTTTCATGAACGGAGCAAGCACATCCGGGTGAGATACCACTTCATCCGAGGCTGCTTGGAGGAAGGAAGCATCAAGGGGATCTACATCAACACCAAGGACCAGCTTGCGGACTTGCTCACCAAGCCCCTTGGGAGGCTCAAGTTCATTGAACTTTGCTCCAGGATCGGGATGGTCCAACGCTCCCAGAAGACGACGTACAAGACTTAGAGAGAGAATGATGGAATAAGTTTTGTAGTCTTTTGGTCTTTGGTCCCCTAGTCCCTTGTACCCTTGTCCTTAGTTTGTTGTACCTTAGTCCTTGGTGTCCTTGGTCTTTGGTCCTTGTTGTACTCATCTTAGACTAGAGGACAACATCTTGACTGCTTTTAGGACAGCAGCATCTTGACTGTTTTTAGGACGGTTGTTAGCATCTTTAGGACAACACCTTGCATGACATCTTGAACTAGCAAGAAGGCATATGCTTGGCTGGTTGGCTGCCCTTGGGCTGCTATAAATATGTAGCCTCAACCCCTTGGGTTAGTATGGCATTGTGTGAGGAATAGACAAGAAAATTGCCCCAACTCTCTAGTGTCATCCTCTCTTCAATGAGAGTAAAAATTCAGCTCCTAACACCTTCTGCCTTCTGGACATAGATATAAGGCCCTGTTTGGAACCTCTAGAGCTAGTTACTAGCTAGCTAATAATCTATCAGCTGGATTGAGCTAACTAATTATTAGCTAGCTAATTATTATTTATGTTTGGAACTCATACCTAATTATTTGACCGTAGTGCTCCTGTTTTATTTTTGTTACCATTTACTGCAAGGGTAGAATGGAGATTAGCCAACAATTAGTTGGGATTAGCTGGGTTGGACCAGCTAATGAGATTATTGTTAACTGGAGGGTTAGCTAATAATTAGCTATGCTATTAGCTACTCTGTTTGGAACTCGTATAGCTAATTTTTAGCAGCTAACAATAATCTCTAGGGGTTCCAAACAGGACCTAAGTATCTTGTTGACTTCTTACGTAGCATGTGATTCAGAATGTCTTAGCAAGCATTTTTGTACATGATGTTGCTAATGTCCAGTCAATTTGATTTCATCTTTCTGTCATTGCATACTTTCCATTCCGAAGTTATTGTTGTTAGTCAGTTGGATGACATATTAGGTGAATTGATTTTGGGGTTCATATATCATTTATTGCCTCTAGAATGTACATGTTCTGTATATTTGGAGAATAAAGTTGTATGTTAGTTGTTCGACAAAAACGTCAAGTCTCAAAGTCTGTTAGCATTGATCAATCTTTATCACAGAGACAATTGGGACATGATATATTTTGTTGGACATGGTCTTTCATGTATTATGTTGTTAATTTGAGCACAATTTCTAGTAGAGCTGTAATGATATGCTTGTATTTGTTCAGATGTTTATTGGTGATGGAGCAAAGCTTGTTCGAGATGCATTTCAGCTTGCCAAAGAGAAAGCACCCTGTATTATTTTTATTGATGAGATAGATGCTATTGGTACCAAGCGGTTTGATAGGTATGTCTGTGTGATCATTTCCCCCTTATTAAGCTTATGCCCTTCTTATTTTAAGCTGATAATAGTACCCATGCTTAGTTTAAGATTGCAGATATTTATGAACCTAGCCTAGTCTAAATTAAGCTTTTCACTCCCGGAAACCAGCATATCTGTCGTATATGGTAACCATATTTTATTCTCTCTCATCACAGTGAAGTTAGCGGTGACAGGGAAGTTCAGAGGACTATGTTGGAATTACTCAATCAACTTGATGGATTCAGCAGCGATGAGAGAATAAAGGTAGGATGTGCTAAAATGTGCCTTTTTAGTTGCTAGGCCTGGGTGTTCGGTCTGCCCGATAATTCGGTTCAGATATTTCGGTCTTTTTTTTTTTTGAAATCACTACCCAAAAAATTGTAACAATATTAGGTATCCGGAAATTCTGGGTACCTAAATTTCTGTTAGGTTATCGGTCTAACTCAAAATACCCGAGTTACTGTATCTATCTTATGCTCGCACAAGTTCAATATCATTCATGAATTTAATCTCATGGGCCAACAAATCATAAGTTTACTAATGAAAGATCACAAATAAGCGGTTCAATTTAGCGACTTGACACATCATAACCCACAAATGAAATACCAAAATTAGAATCATTCATAGTTCAGACTATATTCGATTGGCCGACAATTCGAGTATTCGGATACCCTAACCTTGATTTTTTATTGGTTATTTAGATTCATTACTCGAATAGGTATCTGTACCAGGTATTTCGGTTTTTTCTATCCCATTATTCCAGTTTTTCGTTCCAGTTTTTTGCCCACCTCTCTTGCATGCTTTCTACTCTTGTTGGAAATCCAACGTCAGACATCAGGATAATGAGGTGTCATTTTTATTCCATTGATATGCTGGCCTTATAGAGCTGATTATACCACAATTTTTGTTTCCATCTAGGACCCTTCTTTCTTAATCTCTTAGGACTCTATTTTTCTAATCTAAATGACAACAATCTTTCCTCCTAATACGATTCTCACTATTCCGAAACAAGATTATTTTCAACAATCACTCCCTTAATCTTATTTTTGGAACACACATGCACTAGTTTTAGGATGGCGGCACACCTATTCCACGCTACACTCAATTTCAGGATGGGCACTCATCCTCACACTCAACAATTTCAGGATGGACACTCATCCTCACACTCAATTTCAGGATCTTCATCCCCAACATGGTACTACGGTGACTCAAGTTTTCCGTGCTTCACTCAATTTCAGAATGGGCACGTCTTCATCCTGAGGACACCTCGATGCGAGATGCTCACGACCACCTGTTATCGCGAACGAAGGTACACCTCTAGTCGGATCCTCCTGTCACTAACTCCGCAAGGTCGCCCCGCTCATCGCGAAACAGACCACCATCTGCCCCTGCACCTGCACTCTAGTTGCCTGCTCGTGCAAGACAGCCCACACACCATCCTTTCCGCACTGTGCTGAACCCATGCAACACCCGACCCACCTCCAGGACCAGCAACTCCTCTATCCCAGATGGGAGCCCAACAGGCCCAGACCGGACCTTGCTCGACGCGCTGCCGAACGTTCGCGCCATCTTCGTGCCCATTACCTATCCTGCCAAGTCAACCCGGGTGCTTTGCCGTTGAGGATCATCGCCACCACCGCCAGATCTAGCAGGTCATTTTCACATCGCGTTGAGGATCATCGCCACCACCGCCAGATCTAGCAGGTCATTTTCACATCGCCAGGGCTACACATAGCCGGGCACACCCATCGCAAATTGATCTGTCTCCCTCATCCAACCAGGCATACGGAGGTGCAGGTACATGCAGAGGATCTCGCGCAATCCTATTCTGTACACGATGCAGCCTGTGCGGCCTCCTCCCCTCCAACCGCCACAACTTGGAGCCACTCCACCATCGCGCATGCCGCTGACAGGATGATGCCCACTGCCACGTCAGCGAGGTGCCCTGATATCTCCTCGAAGTCATCCTCGTCCAGCAGCACTGGGAGCTCCAACCTGATGCCCTGAAAGATGCTGTCGAGATCCTCCACTTCACCTTCGCTGAAGTCAAATGGCGGGCTTGTCAAAGAAGATCAAGTCGTCCTCCCCGCCATTGGCCTTGAATTGCCGAGATCCACGCTGCCACCACTGGATCTTGCTCCATCTTGGCCCGTAGCCGCCATCATGGCTTTCTACGCCAGTACGCCACATGAAGGATGCTGTTTGCTGTTGTCTGCTGCTCGTTGTGCCCACGCGCCCACCCGTGCTAGGTGCCCGTGCCTCGCTTCAATCGCCGCACGCCTCCGCGACAGCTAGTCGCAGCTGCTCACTCGGGAGCACATCTTCCTGGGGGCAGCAGGATTGGATCTCTAACAACACCAATTTAGGGACGGATGGAGTATTTGTAACTAGATTAGGTTGTAAATTAGATGTTCAAAGGGTGAACATAAATCGGCTTCTTTTTAAATTGATGCTGTTTTTAAAAGCATCAGACCTTAAGGTTCAAATCAAGCCTATCTTTCTGGATGCTCTTATTTATAGCTCTTACCTCCAAAACCTGTGGCTGTTTTTTAGTAGCTACTTTTCCACTTTTGCCTTATCATCTGGATTGCTTGATGCTGTGTCATATGCTAACCTAACAGGTCATAGCTGCAACAAATAGAGCTGACATCCTTGATCCTGCTCTGATGCGATCTGGTCGGTTGGACCGAAAGATCGAGTTCCCACACCCATCTGAAGAAGCAAGAGCTAGAATCTTGCAAGTAGGTTTCCAGAACTTGCAATCTCTCACTTGTTAATTTATCTTTTTGGACTCCGCAGTTCATGACTTGACCCATGTGTTTATCTATGGTGCTCTGTAGATTCACTCTAGAAAGATGAATGTAAATCCTGATGTCAACTTTGAAGAGTTGGCTCGCTCAACAGATGATTTTAACGGAGCCCAATTGAAGGCGGTTTGTGTAGAAGCGGGTATGCTTGCCCTACGGAGGGATGCTACAGAGGTGTGACACTGTACCTTTTATTTTTCATTTTTGAACTAGTCACATGGTTGTAAGTTGCAACGTCATGTAAAACGAACTGAGGCAGTAAATTGCTTGTTATGTGTATGAAATCACCATAATATATAAAAAAGAAAGAAAACAAGGTAACATCAGCAAGTGACTCGTCGTTAAAATTTTTGTGCAGGTGACACATGAGGACTTCAATGAAGGAATCATCCAAGTCCAGGCCAAGAAGAAGTCGAGCTTAAACTATTATGCTTAATAAATTGTATGCTAGATGCTGTGAACCATTATTTGTTTATAAAACACTACTGTCTCGATGATTTAAGATACAAAAGTACTCTTGCTTTGAGATGTACTTCCATCTTAAAAAGTATGTTTTTTCTTTTTCTGAACTAAAACTAGTTCAAAAAACGTCATCCTTTGAGATGGAGAGAATGCTTCTCAGTCAGGTCTTCACTTCAGCCTTTCGTCTCGGCGAAAGCTGTTTGCTCATTTGCCCTTATGTAAGATGGAAATGTTTCATGGATCGTATTCGCTGCCGTCTCACAAGTCACGACACGAAGGCTTTAGTGGTTGACTACTGGCGATATGATGCCTTGAAGGAACGCAAGGCACGTAGCAATAGCTGGTCAACCGACGACGCAGAGCTAGTCGCCTAGCCGGCAGTGTTTGATGCCACCCGTCTAGCATCTTCTCAAAATCCTCTGCAACATGCGAACCAGGAAGGACATTTCTATCACTTCTGATCGGTCCTACCTCCTCCCCTCGTATCCTGTCATTCTTGGGTCGATGAGTACTTGACTTTGGCAAACTTTTTTATTTATATAGAAACAGGGCAGTGAAGTTTATCACCAACGCATGCATGATACCATGACCTTGAGTTTCAAGAGTCGAGACACGAAATTAATATGGTTACGCAAATGTACTCGTTGCTTATGTACCTATGTAAGACCGATTAATAATCATTATCACTACAGGAATTGGACAAAGAAGTGTCGGGAAAAGTATAATCGTCGGCCCTGACGATCTTAAAATAGGTTACATTCGTCGGTTTACGTGTACCGATGTTGATAAGTTTATAGCCGTCTAACGGTGTCACGACGACGACCGATGACTTTACTTATGACCACCAGTAACAGCGGCGAGGCCGACAGCCATAACGTACGTTTGTCGGTTAGAGCCTGAAAGCCGACGAATATAAGGCGAGTCCCGCACACAAAAAATGTTCCCGCCGAATTATAAAACCGTCAGCGCCAACTCCAGGGTCGTCGACCATAATGTGGGTCCCGCACGCCTAACTTAGCATCGTCGGTTCCAGCGCCCGGGCTGACGGCCATACAGTGGGCCCCACACACCTTAACTAGAGTCGACGATTCCGGTTTCCCGACGACTTTACTGCCGTTTACATCGCACGCGCGCGTACAAGTGAAAAAACCTAACACACTCGCTCGCCGCCCGTCTCTTTCTGCCACCGCTCGCGCGCTGCCCTCGTCTCGCCGCCCCCTTCCGATGCAGCCGCCGTGCGCTGCCTCCCGGACCCACGTGCACGCGCACCCGTGCTCCTCCACCGGTCCGTGCGCCTCTGCCACCACTCCCCAGCCCGCGCGCGCCTCCGCCGGCAGCCCCAATCGACGGCCGCCGGCCCCCTCCGCCGTCTCCTCGCCCGCACTCGTCTACACCGCCGCTCCCCAGCCCGCGCGCCCTCCGCCGCCGCTCCCCAGCCCACGTGCCTCCACCGCCCCTTTCGGTGATTGCACAAGGTTAAAATTTAAACTTGTAAAATTGCTATATATTGTATATGTTTCAATGCATTAGTGTGACAGTAGTTTTGTGGATTGATTAGTCTATGCATTGCTATATCATTACTTATGCAATTTTACATTGTATTTTATCCATATATGTGTATGTAAACTTGATTATCAAAAATAAGTTAGTTAGGATTCAATTATGCTTATTTGATTTTTTTAGTGTTTATGTACTATATGTATATATAAACAGGTTTCGTGCCAGATAGAACCAGCACAACCCATTTAGGGCCCGACAAAATCCATTTAGTTGGAAGTTAAAGTATGCGTCTAAACGGGCACGAAGTGAACGACAACAGTGCGAACGACGTATGACTCGCAACATACGTATGACGACTATAACCGTATAGTCGTTCCCTTTTTACTTGAAGAACTGCACTGGATAGGGGGGTGTATTGTTAAATAGGCGGCGTTATGCTGTCGAAATTTTAGGACCTATCCTGGACAAATAGATGTAGGGACGTGACATTAAACAAACTATGAAGTAACCATATATGTTCATTAACATATATTTATTTCATGTAGTTTTAAAATGGTGACGATCATAAGGCGATGTATGATGAATGGAGTCCAATTGGTGCGCATACTAATGAATGGGCTCATATCGCAAATGCTTTCCTGAGCCATGCATATGCTAGTGATGCTCGTGTTGCGAAGTGTCTGTATATCAAGTGTCCGAATCATCGATTTCTGGATAAGTCTGAAGTGGAGTTGCATCTTTGCAAGTACAGATTTATGCATGACTATCTGGTGTGGCGCGAGCATGGGGAGATAGAGCATGATGATGAGTCGGACGGTAATGAGGATGAAGATCGGATGGATGAGATGATAGCAGACATGGGTAAAGAGTATGAAGATCGGTCACAACCAGAGAAGGTGAAAGAGTTTTACGAGCTTCTTGCCGCCGCAGATCGAAAAGTGTATGAGGGCAACAATGTGATTGTTTTGCAGGCAGTCACACGACATATGGCGATGAAGTCCAAGTACAATTTTGCGAACAATAGCTACAATGGTATTATTAAGCTGATCATTGATCTCCTTCCGTCAGTTTATCAGGAGCTGCTAGATCTATATCAATCTAAGAAAATTTATGCTGGTCTGTGCATGAATTATGAGAAGATTGATGTGTGCGAGAATAATTGCATGCTGTTTTGGATGGAACATAAGAATGATACTCACTGTATGCATTGTAAGAAATCTAGATATGTTGACGTCCTGAGTGATGATGGAGAACGAACAACTACAAAAGTATCGATCAAACAACTTCGGTACATGCCAATCACGTCAAGGCTTAAACGATTATTTCTGTCCCAAGAAACAACTATCACATGAGATGGCATTCTGAAGGGATACATGAGAACGATGACAAAGACGTTATGGCTCATCCTTGGGATGTCGCGGCTTGACAAGCTTTAGACCGTTTTGATCCAAAGTTTGCAAGAGATCCGAGAAATGTTCTTCTTGGATTGTCAACAGATGGTTTCACTCTATTCAGCACCAGTAACAGCTCATACTCTTGTTGTCTTATTTTTATCATGCCCTACAATCTCCCTCCCGTGTTTATACAACCATTGATTGAAGAGTTGAAAGAGCTGTGGCAAGGTATAAATGCATATTACAGTCATATGAAATGTAAATTTGACTTACGTGCCGCATATCTACGGCCAATTCATGATTTGTTGGCATATGACATTTGAGCTGGTTGGTGTGTTCACGAACAATTGTGTTGTCCCATATGTATGAGTGACACTGATGCAATAAGGCTGAAGTATGGAAAAAAGTTAGTTTTTTTATTGTCATCGATGATTTCTTCCTTCAAATCACCCTTTAAGGAGGGATACACAATCATTCCGGAAATACATAAGAGTTACAAAAGGAGCACCTCATCGATTGACAAGCGAACAAAAAATGGTATGACATGCAAAGTTAAAAGAGTCAAAAGAAGATAGTTTCAAAGGGTATGATACAGAACACAACTGGACTCATATTTCTTTTCTTTGAGAGCTACCATATGCAAAGTCGCTGCTTCTACCGCACTATATTGATTTGATGCACCAGGAGCGTAATGTTGCTGAAAGCATCATAAGCATGTGTTTTGATTTTACCAGTCAAACCAAAGATAATTTGAATGCGAGAAAAGATTTAGCTGATCTTTGTGATCGTCCTGGGTTTGAGATTAGAACAAATGCAAGTGAAAATGAAATTAGGCCGCGAGCTCCTTACTGTGTCAAGCCAAAAGAAATAAATCAAATACTTAGTTGGTTGAAAACATTGAAGTTTCCAGAACGCTATGCAGCTAACGTAAAACGATGTGTTAATCTCAGCACCGATAAACTGAATGAGCTGAAGAGTCACGATTATCATATTATGATGGAAAGACTTTTACTGGTAATATTTTGTGGCTACTTCAAACCTGACTTGTGGAAGATATTTGCTGAACTTAGCTACTTTTATAGGCAGATCTATGCTAAGGAAGTGTCGAAGAAGATAATGCGGCAGTGGGAGAAATAAAATCATCATGCTTGTATGTAAGATGGAAAAAGTCTTACTGCCTAGATTTATGAGTGTTATGCAACATTTGCTAGTGAATTTGCCTTATGAAGCGTTAGTAGCAGGACCTGCATAATTTAGGTGGATGTATAGTCAAGAAAGAGAACTGAAAAAACTTAGAGCTACAGTGCACAATAAGGCAAGAGTTGAGGGGTGTATTACAAAGGCATTTGCAGCTAAAGATATTACAAACTTCCCTAGCAAATATTTCGCACGTGCCAACAATATGAATGCATCTACGACACGATATCATGATGCAGAAGAGCAGCCTATGACCGAGCTTAAAATTTTTCATTGAAAGAGTAAATGTGTTGAAGTTGCCATTTCTCATTATATTTCGGAGCAAGAGAGGAACTACACCATGCTTTACATGTTTCTAAACATGGAAGAAGTGTTGCCATATCTTGAAATGTTTGACAATCTGTATTGGACATCTTCTAGAAGGCCGACACAAAGTCAATTGGATAATCTATGTCAGCATGGCATAAAAGGTGGCTCAAAGTTTGTGAACTGGTTCCGTGAACATGTAATTTTCTATCTGTCCTTTGTTCTTCAATCATAGTTCATATACTTGTTATAAGATGCTAACTTTGTATATTGTTGTATATGTAGTCTATGAAGGATGCCAATATCTCCGATGACTTGCGACAGATCACGAATGATCAATTGAAAGCTAGATAATTCAGCCGATACGATATCAATGGATACCTTTTTCGAACGGCAAGTTTAGAAGCAAATCGCCCACTTACAGCTACATCAAACAGTGAAGTGTGTATAACAGCTGCAGAGGGTAGTGGAGAAGTGAAGGAATACTATGGTGTTCTTCAAAAAATAATTGAGTACATATTTGGTCCGAAAGAACTAAAGCTGGTGTTTTTCGACTATTACTGGTTTGATCCAACATCGGACACGCAAGTGGATGATTTAGAATGATGGAGGTCAACCACAACTCACTCTATACAGCCCCTAACAACAATGTTGTACTTGCGCATCAAGTAGAACAAGTGTACTATTTAAGTTATGCTCATCCAAGTTTGAAAAATTGGTGGGTTGTATATAAAGTTAACCGTGAAGTCACCCTCGTCATTATGATGAGTACATAGACAATTAGGAAGATGATGATGGTGGTGTTTATCAAAATGAAGCCGAGGAAGTACTACTCTAGAGTTAATGTCTGAAGAACAAGCCGACCCTTAGAGAAAACGTATTCAGCAATCTCAAAGGATTATTGAAAAGAAAAAAAAGAATTATTGAAGAAGAGAGTGAAGGAGAAGAGTTTGAATAAGAGATGGAAGAAGAAGAGAGACATGAAAATCTTCATACACGTGTGATAGAAGCAGATTCTGATGCTGATGATTTTTAGCAGATTTTGATGGCGATGATTTTTAGTTCTTATTGTACGCATACTTTTAGATTTTAATTCTTATTGTGTACATCTTTTAGACTTTATCATTTAATGTTTATTGTTTTATATTCTTGTATACTAATCATTATTTTAAATTTTTTGCATATGTGGAAGCATTTCAAAAAAAGGGAAGAAGCGGAGTGATACTTCTTCCTCCGCGTCTCACCATAGTAGTGGTTCGGTTGACACATCCTTGTTTTTTGTACTTTATTTTTTATAAACACTTCAATATCATAATCAACTATTTACTATTTGTTACATGTTTATTTGCATTTGCACGACACGACTATGAGTGCAGATAGATAGAGACATCTCATGAGGTGTGTAATAGAGCAAGCATCGAGCCAGCTAGCACGAGGTTTGAGTCCCACAAAAGTCAGAGATGTTCGAAACGAGCTGTACTCGGAGGAGCCTCAAGAGCTGGGAGGAGGCTTAGGTGCAAGCACAATGGAGGAGGCTCAGGAGCAGAGGAGGCTCAAGAGTAGGCCTTTGGGTCGTCTTATGAGGGTGGTCAGGGTGATACCGAGAGTGGATAGGGTGGTATTGAGGGTGAAGAGAGCGACGAAGAGGAAGATGATCCGGATCGAGATGCAAGGTTGGCAAGATTGGCTGAGTTACAAGAGGTAGCAGAGGGGCAGAGTGATCGATGCTCTT
Source organism: Tuctoria greenei (assembly GCA_036927565.1). Lineage (NCBI taxonomy): Eukaryota > Viridiplantae > Streptophyta > Magnoliopsida > Poales > Poaceae > Tuctoria > Tuctoria greenei. The sequence goes on along the minus strand of JAYESD010000009.1, from coordinate 154,564,616 downwards.
ACAAGTATTTTTTTGAATTATTTGATAAGCTATCTTATACATTTGGTTTTCTTATCAACTAACTAATGTTATTTGTACAGGATGCAGATGCACCTTTTATGTACTCCAAGTAAAACTCCCGATACGCGGACGATTATAAGGTCAAAGGGTACTAGGTGCTATATCGAGATTGGTTGGGATGGCAGGGGGCATCGATGTCGTGTTAATATGGAGTTGGAAAATGCCATTCGGTTTTGCTTCCCTGGGGTGGTTCTTGCAGGCGATCAACTAATTGCCGCGAATAATTGGGATCACTATGCCCTGAAATCATATGGCACTACGGGTATGTTGACGGCTCCTAAGATATACTAACAAATCATCCCCGACAACAATGCCAGGAATGCTTGTTGGTATTTCTTAACACCACAGATCATCTCCAGTAAAGAGATGAGATCCGCAGGCGCACGGAAGATACTGTTGTAGCATTTCACACATGAGTATTCCTATGGGTATCGTATTTATCCCAAAGGAAGGCAATGGAGTAAAGTATATACTACTATTATGGTCAAGCTATGAGATACTAATCTATTATCCGGACAGGGGTAAGTTGATAATAAGGGTAGTGTGACACACACCTAGGCAATCTATTCTAAAGGGTAAAATGGGTCCTAGAGGGAGATTGGATTGAGAGTTAGAGAGTTGCTCCTACAATGCTTCTAATACATATACATAGCCTAAGGTAGATACTAATGGTCATGTTTATGATGAATTCCTATGCAATGCTATTCAACACATCGGGCACGGGCTTACCCCTAGCAATACTAGGGCGACTCCCGCCAAGATCCTGTGGCATAGCCGAACGTGGAGGATTACAAAGGACAAATAGGGCTGTCACCACCTACTGCCTACCTCTTCAATCCGTGGGTCTACGCGACATCCAACGCTACTTAAATACCCTAGCACCATGCTAGCATACTAAGCAAATACCTTAGGAGCCATGGCACAAGCCATCCTAAGGCAATGACTAACCTAAACATCGTTGAACCAATGTTGAAGCATAGTATAAGTCATTCATATTAACATAATCATATCATAACTACATAGACTATAGTGGGGGTCTATAGTGTTTATGACCATAAGATGTGATCATGAGAGTGAAATCATAAAGACTATACCTTCCACATACATGGACTCCACAATCAAACAAGAAACGCTTTGACCAAGTATACGTATAAAAGAAGACTAAAGATAATATCTTTATTGAGCACAAAGTCACAAATACAAGAAGGAATACATAAGACATACCTTTACCAATGTGGAATTGAGAAGAGAGACTCCTTCTACTCCTTTCCCAATTTGGACTTGGGACTAGAGGCTCTCCTCTCTACATCTTGACTCCTCTAAGGACTATGGAAGATAGTGTATACAATAGAATGATGCCCAAGTGGTGTGTGTTGAAGTGAGGGGTAGGGGGTCCTATTTATACTAGTGTTGAGGTCGGTTCTCGCCACCAAAAGTGCGCAAATCAGTCACCATTGACTCTAAGGAGCCGGGAGGAGCCAAAACGTGGAGGCTGACCGAGTTTGGTGCAAAGACCAGGTCGGCCGACCCCTTGGTTCAGCCGACCTGGTCATTGCACCGTTTCTCGTGTGCTTTCTCCAGGTGGCTACCAGGTGGGTCCCATTGATGTATATGGGTGATACACCATTGGATCTCCTCGAATACTTCTGTTTGTGGGCCATTTGATCCATGGGATACCACGTGTCATTGCCTGATTGGTTGGGATGATATTTTATATGATTGGTCCCTCTACATTTCCTCATTTCCTGCATAAAATGCTGCATACACATATTTCTCCAAGTCCAAGTGGAATTGGGTTAGATAGAAAGGTGATGTGTGCAAGAAATGACAAATCCTTCACATAATCGAGTTAAATTGAAGGATGAAATTGGTATATAACATCCGTCAACAAACTCCCCCAAGCTTATTCTTTGCTCGTCTCGAGCAAAGACTTTAGGTTGATGATCAGGAGTTGCTACAATGTCTTATTTTCAAAAGTATCTAATGCACAACAAGATACTCTCCTAGTATTGCAGAAATTGGCTATGATACCCTACCTTTCTTAAGTTATCATGGGGCTTATGCTTTTTCATATTCATGAGTAGTTGAAAGGTAGAATAGCAAATGGAGCAAACATAGCCTAGAAATCAAGTTCCACTTAAATCCCGGAGAATTTAATTTAGGTATTAAGTACCTCAATATGATTCTCTCAATCACTCCTTTGTGGATAGTGGGAATATTTCCTCACCAAAGCATTGTGCCTCTACTATTCCTACTCATTGAATATGACTTGTATGTGGAGCTTAGTAAGGAAAGTAAGTAGGCATATTTGCATCACATATATTGCTAAGTCAAAAGAGTAAGCCTTAGGAGAATTCAAATCAAAACTTTTTGATTCAAGACTAGTGCATGTGTGATGGAGTGGATGTGGATGTGGATACTTGAGATAACTCCTTTTTGATATAATTTCTCTTTCTTTTTGCAGGGATGAAACATGGCTAGTTTTATTTTCTCTTTTTTTTCATGCTTATGATGTAAGCATGCTTTTTTTTTCATTTTCTTTTTGTAGCCATGTCTTCATACTCCCTTTCTTTGCAATGAATTTTGAAGAGAGTGCTAAACATGAATAACATGGAGTTTCTCTGTTTGTTGTGGTATGGTGGATATGATGGACGTTTTGCTTACTTCTAGTGTAGAAGTATAGCATGTGCAAGTGAAGTCTTGAATTCAGAAAAGAGTTGAATGATTTCTCACATAGGTCTATACTAGTTTGACTAGGCTCAATGTGAAAGCAAATAGCATATGCATAAGGTTTTGTCTATGTATGAACATCATATAGCTTTGGTAGGTAGTTCCAATTAATTGATGGAAACTTAAATCTTTTTAGAATTTCTCCGGAAATCTAAGTTTTACTTTCAAACTAGGACTAGCAGCCCTATTACCAATTCTAGTCTTGCAACAACCTAGAATTAGATTAAGCTTTTGCTACCCACAACTTCCAAATTAAGGTAAAAGTATTTCAAACCAATGAAAGCAATATTCAGAGAGTAGCAAGTTGTAAACTAGAGACTTAGGAAAATAAAATAGAGCAACTATTCATCATTTCATCTATGTGAATTTTAAATCATTCTTACCACACATCTTTATTTGATAAAAGTAAATCTAACCTATTTTTATATTTTTTTAGATGCATGGTGGATGGTGGATGAATGGAAAGTAAATATGCAATGGATGATTTGAAATAAAAATGCAGTGGGTGTGATACAAGTTACCTCAAGTGGGGGTCCTCCCCCAAGCTTATTCTTGATCAAGGTCCGTGATAGGGGTTGAAACCCTAACGACGGAGGTAGGCCATGAGTTGGCCTATCCTTGTTGCAGCGTGGCTTTGACAATGGAGGGTTTAGTGTTGATTGTTGTGTTGCCTCCCATGGACACCATGAGTGTGGTTGAATAGAGTGTTTTCGATGTTGATCATCCGCACATCAGGGTCTCCATGTGTTGGGTGTGATTTGCCATTCCTTGGCTAAGATAATGATAACCTTTAGATCCAAAGGAATGACGTGCACTCAACATACATTGAGTATGTTTCTTCATTCTTTAGCTGAGGTGTATCGTATCTTTTTGCCATAAGGGAGTGACATGTGCCCAACATGCATTGGGTATGATTAGTTGTTTCCTTGGGTAAGGTACAACATACCTAGAACCACAAAGGAATGACATGCACTCAACATGGGTTGAGTGTGATCTGTTGTTCCTTGGCTAAGGCATGACATACCTTCTAGCCACATAGGAACAACTTGCACCCAATATAAATTGGGTGTAATCTTTTCATTCCTTGGTCATGGTACATCATAACTCTTAGCCACATAGGAATAACTTGTACCCAATTATGGTGGCAAATCCCTTGAGCTTGAATGAGTGCTTAAAATAGTTGAGAGCATAATGCTCTCACCCATTCGTGGCAGGTCATTGGTTGCTCATGGAGGGTTCCCATTTTAAATCTCTAGCCTCGTATAGTTATGATTGACCTTCAACCATAATTTCCGATAGATAACAACCATCCTAATTTACTCTTTGTCCAAGAGATGTAGAAATGGAATCCTCTAGGGATCCCAACAATCAGCTTCATGAATGCCTGCATAGTAATATTACTCTTGCAAGCTTCCTCTCTTGAATAGAGAGGGATGGTTAGCTCCCGATACTTGTACAAATGAACGTTCGGGTTAAGTAACCGAACTTTCATTTGTACATACGGGGAAGAAAAAAAATCAAAGATGCATTGGTTCCAATGTCAAGTGTATCCATGATCAATGTGTTATTCATTGATAAGAGTGGAGCTTTATGGATAATTCATGTTGCATATTTTCTAAAGCTCATACTCATAGCAATACATGTGATATAAATATACTATATGGATCCCTACATCTTTTAAAGTTTCTAACCATCTTAGCTTTCAAGAGCAAATTTTATCATTTAGACCATGGCAAACAAGATTCTCAATTTATTCTCCTGATCTTCACTAGGAATTTAAAATTTAGTGACTCCTCAAAAAAATTCAATTCAATTTTAGAGCAAGGATATCACTTATTCCTAGGAGTTTGAAATCTAGTGACACCATCTATGCATGAAGCTCAATTAAAAGTTATGGCTGTCACTATGCCCAAGTTTCTATATGCCAATTCACCAATTAAGTCATGCCCAAAAGTTTTGTTTTCTAAACCTAGACAAAAATGACTAAGTCTACAAAACAATGCTTAAAGGATTATAGGTACTTGTTTTAGATTTTTTCCAAGTAAGGTGGGATTTCCTTTTGGAGACCCAAAAGTCAATATCCACACTTACTCTTGTGAGGATGCATGAGAATTAAATGATGAGGAAGTGTCAACCTCCCTCACAAATGCAAGCAAATACATTCAATTCTATGGCAAACCAAACAATGAAAAATTCTAAACTCATACCTCATTTGAAGAGCAATTGGTGACGAAGGTCTTTGTGTGAGAAACTCACAACCTTGATTTTCGGCTTAGGCTTGATGGTTGATGTCAAATGCCAAGTTGAGATTGGATTTGGCAATGGACTCAAAATGAGTTTGAAGGAGAGAAGTGTTCTCAAATCCTCCCAATGGTGACTTGAGCTTGATGAAACCTTCCACTTTCTTGCCAAACCACCTCTTCACAATTTTGACCTAGCTGCACTTTAATCAGGAACACACAAAACAACTCGAAAACGGGTTACGTTAGCCAAAAGCAAATTGAACCCAATTTTCAAATTGTCTTGCCCAGCTTGAAATAACTTGTAAATGCAATGAGGGTCAAAGCAAATCTTTTTGGTTTGAACTAGGAAGATAAATTCAAGTGGTCATGCACATAGTTCATATCCAATTATATTTCTCCCCTAATTCAAATTTTTAGTTTTATGATGGTTGGAAATTTTACTTTCCAACATGCAAGTGTGGAATTTCAAATATGCAAATGCAAGGGTTGATGCAATTTGGAAAACAAATATGAGATGACTACAAATTAACCTATTGGCAAGGACTCACCAAATTTTTTTGAAGTCCGGTGAGTGATAACTACCAATTAACCTATTGGCAAGGACTCACCGAATTTTTGAAGTCCGATGAGTAGGACTTACCTCCGTTTTGTTCAGCGTGATGATTTGTTGTCCAATCCCGGAGTTGAGGATGTGGACGATTTCTTCTGTTTTGACATGGAAAACTCATTTGGCTGTCATTTGGACATGTGGGCCACATGGTGGCCCTAGCCTCTCCCCGCTGTACTGATATAGACATGTTGTTGTAGCGACGGGTTCTCCCTCTTGAATGTATTCCTTCATGAGCATGGTGAGGCTTTGTCCTTCTTAGGGGTGCCACTCTGACCATATTGATATTCCATTGAATCAACCCATACCTTGATCATGGATCAAATGCTTCCTTGGGTATGATGACATGTGGTCACCACAATCAAACAAGAAACGCTTCATCCACAATGTCACTTGCCCTAGGTTGAATTGGTTTGGTCGAAGTGTGGGAATCCCAACAAGTGATGTGGTATATCTTGGAATTTGAATGCTCCTTAAGTTCTTGTCCTTGGCCAAGATCTTCATGTGAATGTTGTCTTGATTTCTGCTTGGCCAAGATACTTCAAGGTAGACTAGTTGAACTTAAATCCCTTGGAAAGCCATAGCCTCCTTGAATACAAGGGTGATGTTAATTCCACCCTTGACCTCCTTGTGAATGGTATCCATTGGAGTTGTTGTTTGAAAAAGGTCCTCATGGGTCTTAGGGAAATAATTCCCACGCGTCCCATGCTGACATGGATTTTCACAAATCATGTGAATATCCATGACTTGGATTATCCAAACAAATCTCCATTGACTTGGTATTCATGATACTTCAATGGGAGGTGTAGTTCCATAACTAGCATGTCCACCTTGTGAAGTGGTGTGCATGACAATCTATGGGAACTCGAGCATTCTTCAATTCACCCCTTGAGTGGAGACCTTCTTCTCATTCATGATGGATGAAAATAGGGCTCCTTGAGCTCCATCACGAATGTGGTCATGGATTGGTGGAGCCAACCCATGACATGAGTGTTGGATGAAGAGCTAGCTATCCACCCCATGGTGGAGGCAAACCAAGAAGAACTTCTTGGAGCCTTCCCCAAGCTTGGGTATGGATGACTTTGGCTCCTACCGAAAGCTGAAATTCTCCCGCAAAAGGCAATGGTGTTGCCTAGCAGACATTTGTTGAGGTATGCCTTAAATCATCTTGCAGTTTAGCACTTGCGTCCTTGTTGGCCATCCCATACAATGGGTTGGCCAACACTACCCTGTTTTCACACAAAGGAGAAAACAAACAAGGGTAACCCTGTCTAATAACTATTAGTACCTATAGCTTAATCAAAAGTGATAGCTATCCTTCACTTCCTTTGCCTTCCCCGACAAGGCGTCAGAAATGCTTGTTGACGGCTCCTAAGATATACTAACAAATCATCCCCGGCAACAGCGCCATAAATGCTTGTTGGTATTTCTTAACACCATAGATAATCTCCGGTAAAGAGATGAGATCCGCAAGCGCACAGAAGATACCGTTGTATCATTTCACCCATGAGTATTCCTAAGGGTATCATATTTATCCCAAAGGAAGGCAATAGAGTAAAGTATATACTACTCTTATGGTCAAGCTATGGGATACTAATCCATTATCCGGACAGGGGTAAGTTGATAATAGGGGTAGTGTGACACACACCTAGGCAATCTATTCTAAAGGGTAAAATGGGTCCTAGAGGGAGATTGGATTGAGAGTTAGAGAGTTGCTCCTACAATGCTTCTAATACATATACATAGTCTAAGGTAGATACTAATGGTCATGTCAATGATGAATTCCTATGCAATGCTATTCAACACATCGGGCACGGGCTTACCCCTAGCAATACTAGGGCGACTCCCGCCAAGAGCCTGTGGCATAGCTGAATGTGGAGGATTACAAAGGACAGATAGGGCTGTCACCACCTACTGCCTACCTCTTCAATCTGTGGGTCTACTAGACATCCAACGCTACTTAAATATCCTAGCACCATGCTAGCATACTAAGAAAATACCTTAGGAGCCATGGCACAAGCCATCCTAAGGCAATGACTAACCTAAACATCGTTGAACCAATGTTGAAGCATAGCATAAGTCATTCATATTAACATAATCATATCATAACTACATAGACTATAGTGGGGGTCTATAGTGTTTATGACCATAAGATGTGATCATGAGAGTGAAATCATAAAGACTATACCTTCCACATACATGGACTCCACAGTCAAACAAGAAACGCTTTGTCCAAGTATATGTATAAAAGAAGACTAAAGGCAATATCTTTATTGAGCACAAAGTCACAAATACAAGAAGGAATACATAAGCCATACCTTTCCCAATGTGGAATTGGGAAGAGAGACTCCTTCTACTCCTTTCCCAATTTGGACTTGGGACTAGAGGCTCTCCTCTCTACATCCTAACTCCTCTAAGGACTATGGAAGATAGTGTATACAATAGAATGATGCCCAAGTGGTGTGTGTTGAAGTGAGGGGTAGGGGGTCCTATTTATACTAGTGTTGAGGTTGGTTCTCGCCACCAAAAGTGCGCGAATCAGTCACCATTGACTCCAGGGAGTCGGGAGGAGCCAACACGTGGAGGATGACCGAGTTTGGTGCAAAGACCAGGTCGGCCGACCCCCTGGTTCGACCGACCTGGTCATTGCACTGTTTCTCGTGTGCTTTCTCCAGGTGGCTGCCAGGTGGGTCCCATTGATGTATATGGGTGATACACCGTTGGATCTCCTTGGATACTTCTGTTTGTGGGCCATTTGATCCATGGGATGCCACGTGTTGTTGCCTGATTGGCTGGGATGATATTTTATAGGATTGTCCCTCTACATTTCCCCATTTCCTGCATAAAATGCTGCATACACATATTTCTCCAAGTCCAAGTGGAATTGGGTTATATAGAAAGGTGATGTGTGCAAAAATGACAAATCCTTCACATAATCGAGTTAAATTGACGGATGAAATTGGTATATAACATCCGTCAACAGGGTACTTGTCACGACAAAGTTTTGGAGATTTTTTTGGGTAAGTTTGTTTTTATTGTTTAAATTATGTTGCATCTTACTTTGGTTGATACTAATTATTGGTTTTATGCAGAGTATATTTAAATTGGAGGAAGGTGTGAGTCCAACATATTCGAGGTCCATTTTTGAGACATCAGTGACAAAACTCATGAATGACTCCTTCTGTGATGCACAAATCAAGGTTGTGACCGTGTATTACAAGACCAGGTTGCGTAAGCCCATGACAAACAAGCGATTAGCTACAATTTATCTGCAGAAGCATGAGTACATGGGCAGTAGTGTGAATTGGATCTGTGTAGATATGGCAACTTGAGAATGGCTATGCGAATACTGGACGTCGAATGAGTTCAAAAAATATTTCGAAGAGAAACCGAAGTAACCGGAAGAGCAAGCCTGGACTACAACGTTATGGGGCAAACAGACATGTGCGGATGGCACAACCTATGGTATGAACTATTACAATCACTTGTAGATTGCTTCAAAAAATTGCATTGATTGAAGTATTGTTGTATTTTGGTGTTGCAGGAAGCTGAAACCGGTGTCACTCCTTTTATCGAAGTTTACCTCAGGGGGCACAGAGACACATATCCAGAATGCCCGAAGCAGTTGTGTGACGAGACGGCAACACAAAAAGTGGTAAGTGTGCTGAGTGCTTTACATTTCTATCTATGAACTGAATCTATCTTCTATTACATCCACTTGTGAACTTAATTTATTCTTGCAGACAAAATATGTTGAGTGTCTCAATAAAAAGCATGGAGATGACATAGATTATCTAAGAGCACCGTTGTATGTGGGTGCGGCGTACGAAGTCGGTAGAGGCGTACCGCACGGGAGTTACGTGTAAAGACAATGATTGTTTATAGGTTAATTACCATCGATTCATCACATTTGTGTTTTTTGTAGACTTGGGTTGGGCGACGGTTATGTGGAGCATGAGGCTTATGTGGGACGACGGTCTTCTACTTCCAGTTCGAGATGATCCCATGCTGCAGAGATAGAGGAATTTAAAGAAAAGTCGAGATGCTACAAGGAGAAGGTGGAACAGCAACAACTGCAGATGCAACAACAACAGGAAATGCAGGTGGAGACGCAGATGACATCAGATGCACTATTTGTATATGGCACATGTAACTTGTAATCTTAACAATTGAAAAGATTATTCATTTACAAACTTTTTTTACTTAAGATCTCACAAATACTTTACTTAATGTAGTTCTTGGGTCAAGGTAACTCCGGAACTCAGTTCAATATGTTGCAACAGTCTCCGTTCGAGATGATGTCACATGTGAACTACTGTTTTACTTAAGTTGGTATACTCATTAGCATAATACTGAATATCTTGAATATCTTTACTTTATACAGTTCTTTCCTTAAGGTGGCGATGCAACTCGCACAACATGTTGACTCTTCTTTATAGGTATTACTACATTTCTTATTAACTTGACTTATTGTATGAAATAGTAATCATATTTGTCACAGGGTTTCCAGAGTGGTCAAGCCTATTCCCCACAATCTTTGGGATTCATGTTGATGTTGGACCCTGGATTGCAACCTTATCCAGGTGTTCTCCCATCGTTGCCCTTCGCTTCGGGGCATAATCAACCATCAACACCTCCGGCCGCAGCAGTATGATTACTAAATCATTAGCTCTAACGAAAACGTATAGCTTAATTTGAACAATACTTAGCGACTTGACTCAATTACATAGTTTGTAATACCTTTGAATCAATTACACATGTGAGTTGTGCATTTGTGAATTTTAGAAAGATTGAGACATATGAATTGCAAGTATGTGCAAAGTTAACTTTTATTCATTTCTCGTAGGGTTCCGGTCATGTAATGCCTCAAGGTTGTGATGATTTCCTCAATTTGAATACCGGAGGTGCGAGTGGTGGAGCTTCAAAAAATGACGACATGGAAGCGGATAATCTTCACAATGGTGTTTGTGTTGTCTTTTCCTTTGCACTAATTTGGATGTGTAAACTCGTTGTTACATTGAAGTTAGATGTGAATTCGTCATTTCAGTGTGTTGCATTGGAATTTTGTTGCATTATGTGAAGTATATGTGATGGAGCTTTTTGCATTTCTGAATCTGCTGTGCTGTGCTGTGAATCTTGTATAACCGACGGCTTCCCACCCGGGGAGAGACGAAAAGCAGCCGTGGTTTAAAAAATACCAGTATGGACGTCGGTGTCCACGTAATCGACGGTTATAAACGCAATAGACTGTCAGTTTTGCTCTTAGACCGACGACTATATGGTCCCTAAAGCACACACATGTCCTCCCTATGGCCGTCGGTTTTCTCAAGGGCTGAAGAATATAAACACTTAAAGGTGTCAGGAACCGCGTCTGACGCTTTTATGGTGTTATGGCCGTCAGCTCACCAGGCCGACGGTCATAGTTCGTTTTCAAACTAAAGGCGTCGGGTTCGGGTGCCCGACGGCTTTAAAGGTCTAAATTCGTTGGGACCAACGACTGTAAAGCCATAAGAACGTCGAGTAAGAGTCGACGGCTATGACCGTCGGTAGGCCGACATTCTTAGAGTATAACCGTCAGTTACAGTGGCTTATCGACGGCTACAGGGCAGACATTTCCTTGTCCGATTCCTGTAGTGTATTAGGTCTGTCGGTACCCTGCGTACCGTATACCCCTTAGGACTACAAAAGACCAAAGGAACTTCACCTGTTTGAGTTGAAACTGCGAAGGATCCACGTGTCATACGGGATCGGACCTGCCTCCCATCTATGGTTAGACCCGGTGCTGCCACGTGTATACTGCAACCGGACCTACATCCCACACATGGGATAGCTCCGGGCTAAACACCTGTGTGGCACCTCCGGACCTAACCCCCAACAGAGGAAGCTCCGGTACCGACACATGTACATCTACACCGAACCTACCCGTCCCAGACGGAAAGCTCCGAAGCTGCCACGTGTCCAACCGCCGGACCTTCAACCTCAGCAATTAGACTGGTGGACCCCCAACGGCTCGGACCTTCAAGTGGCAATCAAAGACTTCAAGACCCGATTAAGTGTCATTAATAGCATATTAATGACACACGATCAAAAGGCCCTTAATACTAGTAACAACACTATCAAGGCCTGTTACCACGTTATTAAGGACAATTAACCTCATTAATCGTGTATTAAGCATCAGTAACCGCCAGGGCCACATGTCGGGCCAGGCTAACGGTGTAACGACCAAACTTTGTACTATAAAAGGACTGGCCAACGATACACAAAAGATGCTCAACTCTCTGAACTCTCGGCTCGGACTCTCTAAAATCCCAGCTGAAAGCTCTCAGACGCTCAATACAACAACTACACATCCCGTGGAGTAGGGTATTACGCTCAGGCGACCCGAACCACGTAAATCCTTGTGTCCATTTGCCATCATCTTTTGAATCTCTGCGCGCGCAATACCGAACTACAAACTCCGCGGGCTACCAACAGTAGTGCCGGGAGAATTGCTGGAACAAAACTTCGACAGTTGGCGCGCTAGGAAGGGGGGTGCCCGAGATTCGAATATGGTGAACTCTACTGCTGGATCGTCCAACGGCAACCCTGCAGCGCAATCTGCTGGAGATAATCCCTCCAATGTGCAACAGCTAGTAGGTGCTGCGGCTCCAGCAGAAGTCATGCCTCTGCCGCCACCGTCCGCACCGGCAAACCAAGCTGGACAGCAGGATGGGGCGTCTGCATCGGTCACGACATCAGCTAACAACAATTCTAAACACGTGCTCCATGCCGCACGTGCTCTTCTCCGATGCCCACCGCCTCCAGGTGCATCCTAGCGTGCCATGGAGCAGTGGAGGGCTGATCTGGAACATTTGGTTGCAGCAGCAACCGATCGCATTAGCAACCAAGGTCCCCCCTCTGGGCGGGCCCCATCGTAGCATCGGACTGTGTCGGGCAGACTTGGTCTGCACGCTTCCCAACATAGGAGGCGTGCTGCGTCTCAACAAGTGACGTCGCTGCCTTCAGGGGTGCGACACACCCATACAGTAACTAGGCTTTCAACTCACGACCTCCGAGCGGAGCTTGATCGCCGTTACCGTCAACAAGATGGCCGCACCCACATCGAGCACGCTCGCGAAAGGCAAGAGGCTCGGGACAGTCCTACTCCCGAGGGAGTAGGAGGAGGCTGTTCTGCCCTGACCATGCACCTACGCATGGTCAGATGGCCACAAAAGTTCCAGCCTCACATGCCGGAGAAATTCGATGGGACTGTCAATCCCGCTGAGTTTCTCTAGATTTACTCCACCGCAATCCTTGCGGCCGGAGGCAACGAGGCTGTAATGGCCAACTATTTCTCCGTGGCTTTGACTGGGACCGCCAGGTCCTGGTTCATGAGCCTTCCGCCCAACTCCATCAACAGTTAGGCGGAACTATGCCAATAGTTCACCGCCAACTTCGGGAGTTCATACACCCGACCAAGCACCAAACTGGACCTTTTTGCTGTCAAGCGGAAGGGGGGGGGGGAGAGTATCTGCGATCCTTCATCCAGAAGTTCTCCTAGGTACGAAACACTATTCCTTCTATCTCTAGAACCTCTGTTATTGTGGCATTTAGACAGGGCGTACGAGACAAGAAGATGCTGGAGAAGCTGGCGACCAAGGAGATCATCAGCGTCATGGAACTCTTTAACTTGGCAGACAAATGCGCCAAAGCTGCGGAGGGTCGTGAAATGCACTCTCAACCACCTCCGGAGGACAATAAAAAATCCTCCAAGGGTTAAGCCACTACCTCTGGGAGTGGAAAAAAGAAAAAAGTCCAACGGCAAGAAAAAGCCATCGGCCGACACACCTACTGCTGTAGCTGCCGCAGCTTCGGGTGGCCGGGGGCTACGCCCCGAGAAACGACCTCGGCCGTCATCTGACGATGGTGGTAGCTCCAAGATGTGGTGTCCTATACATAAGACGAATAGCCACAACCTAGAAGACTATCGAGAGGTCCAGAACCTTGCCGAGCGCTACAACAAGCGCTGAGAAGAAGTTCCTTTCCGTCAAAGGGAAGGAAAACAGAAAGTCGACAAAGCTCCGACTGAAGAGGAGTTAGGCTTTCAGGACCCTAAAAAGGTCTTGAAGGATGTTTACACCTCCGTCGATGACGACTCCGATGTCTCCGACAATGAACGTCGGAAAACCATGAACACCATCTTTGGTGGTTCGTGGGACATCACCTCCCGCCGTGTCCTCAAGACCATGCGGCAGGACATGGCCTCAGTAGCTCCCACCGCCATGGCGGAGCCACACCGGAAGTGGATGGACATTGCCATAACTTTCGATGCATCAGACTGCCCTCGGAATATGATCGGAGCTGGCCAACTCCCATTGATGGCATCTCCGACCATCAACAACATTCAACTCCACCATGTAATGGTGGACGAAGGTTTGTGGCTGAACCTCATAAGCTTCAAAGCTTTTTTCAAGCTTCAGCTATGACCTTTGGACCTTCGCCCTCCCGACGTTTCTCCAGAGTAGGTCCGGGGGCCATAACCCCACTCGATGCAATTACTCTTCCGGTGACCTTCGGGACCCGGGAGAATTACCGCACTGAGAAGTTGGTCTTCGACGTGGCGTAGATCAACTTACCCTTCAACACCATTTTGGGCAGACCAGCCTTATACAAGGTCATGGCTGCTGCTCATTACGGCTACTTGGTGTTGAAGATGCCAATACAGCAGGTGTTCTCCGGATCCGTGGAGATCGCACCGCCGGAGTGACAGCTCTGGAAGAACTCCACGCGCTTGCTACAATGCATGAGGAAGAATCCGGAAAGGAGCAAGCTCCAAAACCCCCGAGCATTCGTCATCGAGGCTCAACCTCTGCACCCCGCGTGCAACCAAGCGGTGACACCGACATTCCTGTCAAAGTCGTCCAAATCAGTTCTGACGCCGCTCAGACCACCTGTATATCGGGAGGTCTGAATGACAAATAGGAACTCGCGCTCATCACTTTCCTCCAGGCTAACGTCGACGTGTTTTCCTGGCAACCATCACAAATGCTTGGGATCCCTAGGGAAGTGATCAAGCATAATCTGAAGATATATCCCGACGCTCGGCCTGTACATTAGAAGCCTCAGAAGCAATCAGTGGAGCGACAAAACTTCATACGTCAAGAAGTGAAGAAGTTGCTTGAAGCCGGATTCATACGAGAAGTCTTCCACCCAAAATGGCTGGCAAACCCAGTCGTTGTACCTAAGGCCGGCGGGAAGCTTCGGATGTGTATCGACTACACTACATTGAATAAGGCATGTCCAAAAGATCCATTCCCACTACCTAGAATAGATCAGATAGTGGATTCCACCTCCAGGTGTGAATTACTGTGTTTCCTAGACGCATATTCTGGGTACCATCAAATCAGAATGTCTAGGGAAGATGAAGAGCATACCTCCCGCATCATAGTAGATGGATTATATTGTTATACCGCCATGCCATTTGGTCTCAAATGCTACTTCAAAATTTGTACGAGCTATGTGCAAAACTTTTGAAGAGCTCATCAGAGACGTAGTGGAAGTGTATGTCGATGACATCGTCGTCAAGATCAAGAACAAGGAGTCATTCATTGACACCTTGCAAGCTGTCTTCGACAAGTTGCGAGTCAATCGCACAAAGCAGAACCCGGACAAGTGTGTCTTCGGGGTTAGCTCCAGAAAACTTCTAGGTTTCTTGGTGAACCACCGAGGAATAGAAGCAAACCCAACGAAGATAAAAGCTATTGAAGACATGCGGCCACCAACCCGCATCAAGGACGTCTAGAAGCTGACTGGATGTGTAGCTGCCCTCAGTCGGTTCATCTCAAGACTGGCGGAACGGGCGCTACCCTTCTTCAATCTATTGAGAAAGTCCAGACCATTCCAATGGTCTGAAGAAGCAGAAAAGGCATTCCAGGAGCTGAAGCAGCTCCTCACCACCCTACCAACCTTGGTAGCTCCGAACCCTGGTGAGCCACTCCTGCTTTATATTTCGGCAACTGAAGAAGTTGTCAGCATGGTCCTGGTTGCAAAAATACCAGAACCATCTCCAGTTCAGGAATCCAAACCCCTTCAGGAGGGTCTGAAGCTACCTGAAGTCGAGTGTGGGTCCCAGCTCCCAGACACTGATCCTCATGGCGAGACGCCGGAGGATCCACCTCCTTCAAATGAAGGAGTCACTGCTGCTGAACAAGAAGATCCGCACCCCTCTGGGAGGGTCCGGATCACTTCAGGAGAAGCCCCGGGTTCCTCCAGCCGGAACTCGAAGGTTCCCGAACAAGGTCCGAACCCCTCGGGGAGGGTCCGTGTAGATGAGGAGAAAGCTCCGGGCCCCTTCGGGAGGGTCCGAACGGTCCAGCGCCCAGTGTACTTCATTAGCAAAGTACTCCATGACGCCAAGACTTGGTACCTGGAGGTGCATAAGCTGCTTTACGCAGTTCTTATTGCCTCCATGAAGCTCCGACACTACTTCCAAGCTCACAAGATTTCAGTGGTAACCTCTTATCCACTATGTGCAATCTTGCATAACCCCAATTCCACTGGGAACATTGCAAAGTGGGCAGTATAATTAGCCGAGTTCGACCTTGAATTTGTCTCAAGACAAGCGATCAATAGTCAAGCATTGGCAGACTTCGTGGCGGAATGGACCCCCTCTCCATCAAATCCTGGGGGCCCCAGTGAGCAGAAGTCAGAATCCAAGGTTCCGGTCTTCACTGAGCCTCACTGGACTCTCTACTTCAACAGCTCCGTGCAGAAGCAAGGGGCCGAAGCTGGAGTCCTTCTCCTCGCTCTGACCGGGGAGAAGGTTAAATACATGGTGCACCTTGACTTCAAGGCGACCAACAACATAGCGGAGTATGAAGCACTAATTTATGGACTCAAGATGGCACTATCATACAGTGTCAAGTAGATGTTGGTAAAGGGTGATTCACAGCTTTTTGTAAAACAAGTCAAAGGTGAACGTTGCTGCAACAACCCTCAACTAGCTGCATACCTACTTGAAGTCCAGAAGCTTCAAAAGGACTTCAACGTCCTGGATCTCTGCCATGTCCAATGTCTCAACAACGCTGAAGCTGATGAACTCTCGACGAAAGCTTCAATCGGGGATCCGGCTCCCAACAGAAGCTTTGTCCGGAGGTTGTCTGAACCTATAGCTCAGCCTGTCGAACTGAGCGAAGGGGGCGAGACCAGCACCTCGAAGCTGGCGGTCCCGATGGCCCTATTACCATGGTGTCCATCAAGGGTCGTAGGTGCTGCAGGAAGCTCCGAGCAACCCAACACGCAAGACTCAAATCCTCAAGCTAGCTCAGATGCATGGATCTCGGAGATCCGGAGCTACTTGAAAGACAATTTCCTTCCTGAAGATATTGTATCTGCTGACTGGATAGTCAGATTGGCTAAAACATACATACTGGTAGAAGGGGATCTCTACCAGCGTGGTGCCAACGGCGTCCTAATGTGGTGCATTACAAGGGAAGAAGGCTGCGAGCTCCTCATAGAAATCCATGGAGGCGAGTGTGGGAACCATGCGTCTTCTCGCACGCTGGTCGGTAAAGCCTTCCGGCATGGCTTCTACTTGCCTACAGCGCTCCAGGATGCAACTGAGCTAGTGAAGAAATGCGAAGCATGCTAGTTCCACGCGAAGCAAATTCACACACTGGCTCAGCCTCTACAAATGATACCTCCTACATGGCCTTTCGCTGTGTGGGGGATGGATATCTTGGGACCTTTCCCAAGAGCCGTCAGAGGTTACAAGTTCCTGTATGTTGCCATTGACAAATTCACCAAATGGCCGGAAGCAACTCCAGTTGTGACAATAAACAAGAAATCACCTATAAACTTCTTGCAGTCCATCGTATGCAGATTTTGAGTCCCAAACAAGATCATAACTGATAATGGGACCCAGTTCACAAGCTCTGAATTCCAAGGATCTTGCGAAGACCTCGACATCCAGGTCAGCTACGCTTCCGTAGCTCACCCGGCAAGCAATGGCCAAGCCGAGAGAGCAAATGCAGAAATCCTAAAAGGACTCAAGACGCGCACATATGAGCGCCTGAAAAAACATGGAGCCAACTGGATCGAATAGCTTCCACCCACTCTATGGGCCAACAGGA
Source organism: Tuctoria greenei (assembly GCA_036927565.1). Taxonomy (NCBI): domain Eukaryota; kingdom Viridiplantae; phylum Streptophyta; class Magnoliopsida; order Poales; family Poaceae; genus Tuctoria; species Tuctoria greenei. Next base: position 154,546,866 of record JAYESD010000009.1, on the reverse strand, counting down.
CAACTCCAAACCGGTCAACTAGAGAGACACCCTTCTTCCTGGTGTACGGAGCTGAAGCAGTCCTTCCTCCGGAAATCACCTTGGGATCGCTCCGGGTCTGTACCTTCGACGATGCCATGCAGGACCAGCTCCGGCGTGAAGATCTTGACCTCCTTGAAGAGGGAAGGTGCCGAGCAACTGTTCGGAATGCCCGATACCGCCAAGCTCTTCGGCGCTATCACCAACGGCATGTTCACAGCCGACAGCTCGAGAAAGGCGATCTGGTGCTACAGAGAATAAAATCCAGAGAAGGGTTAAACAAACTCTCCCCCAGCTGGGAAGGACCCTTCCGAGTGATCAAAGTATACCGTCCAGGATGCGTTCGCTTGGCAACCGAGGATGGGACACCTCTCCCTAACCCTTGGAACATTGAGCACCTCCGTAAGTTCTACGCTTAATATCACACAAATGAGTCTGTAGTTAAATGTGATGTATGTTATAGGATCATTGTACAAAGTCGGGTAGCTCCTCTGGGAGAACAGCCGAACCTTCACCGGAAGGTCTGCAAAGTTCAGGCAACACTTGTCATAGTCTCAGAACTAAAAGTGTAGCTAGCTACCTTGGGTTAAACAAGAAACAAAACACACTTAGCCTGGTTCCGTACCCTAAGAAGTGTACTTGTTTCCCCTGTACCCCGGACCTATAATGAAAGACATCATTGTGTGAAAACAGACTCCACGTGCATTTACTTTGTACAGGCTCAATAGTTTTTATTTTTCTCTTTCTTGTCTATAACAAAGGTGTGCAATTCTTAAGAAACTTTAGCTAGACCAATTCAAGTATAATTCAAGTTGCATTATCAATTCTTTTGGGTCTAAACATCGTTAATGTTCTACTCGTCTGAATGCCGCCAAGCCAATCTAGGTCCGAAGTGTGCTATCGACTTAGCCTGGTCATGCACCCTAAGTACGCCACTCTACCTACACCCTGACAAGCCGAAGTAAGGCGAGTCCAGAAACGATCGGACCTGGAGAAAACAAGCCAGTGCACTTGATTGTATTTACAATTGCGTTCGATCTAAAAATTTCTCGGGAATAGTAAGTCGCAATTGAGTTATAGATAGGAAATGGGTTTTACTGTTTTTATTGACTTCAGTGTGCAGGAAAAATAAATATTTGGTGATGATGGTGAATGAAGCTGGAGCTACCAAAGCTCCGACATCCCCTAGGTGGCTTGTAGTCGATGTTTCAAACATTGATAGCAAGTGTCGCTGGAGCTACTCAGCTCTGGTAAAGCCAGGGGGCCAGCCGTCAACGTGAAGAAAAGATAGTGAGAAGACTCTACAGTGGGGTTTGCTGTCGACACACTACCAAGCTCCAACACCCCAGAGGACTAACCGTCGATGCTCTATGCGTTGATGGAGACTGCTGCAGGAGCTACTAAGCTCCGACGATGGTCAATACCGGAGCCACTAAGCTCTCACAACCTCAGGGGGCCTTCACTATCGAAGCATGCAAGTCTTCAACAAAGTGCTACATCTTCTTGGTACATGTTTACAATCAAATTGTGTACATCTACCAGGGGGCCAAGTGGGACAAAGGTGTTGAAGACAAAAAATGAAATTCACAAAAAACTTGGATTTCATTCATCTGGAGACAAGAGATTACAAAATTGGAGAAAAATAAGAGAGGATACAAGCGGGAGCTACAAAAAGATGGTCCTAGACCCTATGGAAGAATGAGGCGACATTCTGGGCAACCTCTGACACACTGGCTTGGGCAGCTTCTCCCTCTTCGTCGATGGGGCCATCAAGCACCAGGTCCAGGGGGAATTGAAGGTCCCAGCTTGTGTAGCATGTCAGCACGAATTCTGCGAGTTCTTTGCCAGGGATTGTCCCTCAGTTTCTAGCTGGTCCACGATGACATCGCCCATCTTGTTGAGCTTGTCGCCTGTCGAACTCAACGAATGCAACGCCTGGTCCAGCTCCAGCTCTGGATCATCCGGACGCACGGGACTAAAACCCATTGGCGTCAACGCGTCGTTGGCTTTTCCCAAGAAGTCCCAAACTTGTTGGGATTCTACAGCTCTTGAGCCTCGCATCTCCTCCAAGGATCTTCTGGTCGCTGCAAGGTCCGAAGTCTCCCGGGCAAGACGCTCTACCTCTTTGGCATTCTGCTGAATCTTTTCAGCAACCCGCCTTTCGAGTTTGCCGAGCTCTTCCTCCCGGAGGTGGATCTTGTTCCGGCGGTCGACTAGGTCCTTCTCCCGGCCCCGCACCTTCTTCTCCCTGGTAGCAATATGATTCTCCCTCCTGTGGAGGTCCTGCCATCGCTGCCAGGCCTTCTTCTCCTCTTTCTTGCAGCGCTCCTCCAACTTCTTGGTGCGCTCCTCGAGACTCTTGTCACCCAGAGTTAGCCTCTGAGTAAGATCTTCCTCCCTCTTCACGAGGTCATCCCGCAGCTCTAGGAGTTTTTGCTCTTCATCTTCGAGCTTTTTCTCCCGCTCTTCAAGGGCCTCCTGGCACTTGACGAGGCTGTCGTGGATGGCACTGAGCTTCTCCCCGCGATCATTCGCTGTGTTATTAGCAGCTATGTCCTGTTCGTGGATGGCCCGGGACTGGTTGTCGAGGGATCGCACCATGCTTTCCCTCTCGTCCAGTAGCTTACCCCAACACTCCAACCGGACCTTCTCCTTTTTCACCCACTCCTTGTCATCAGCAAGCCTCGACTGCGCCAACTTGGTCTCGAATTGGAGACGGTTGCGCCACCTCCTAAGAGTTTGGCGCTCCTCCTCGAGAGCCTTGCTGTCGTGGTGGAAAGCCAGCTGGACTTAACAAAGACTGGAGCAGGCGTTGTCGATAGACTCCGACAAAGGAATTGGCTCCGGGCCTGCCGGGGTCTTCTCCGCTGGCTCCAACGGGTTCTCCGTGACAAAAATCAGGTCCCACTCTACAAGAGTGGTCCCCTGAGCTTCCACGGCACTAGGGCCGCCCTCCAGGATAGCCTCTTCCGCCGCCGAGGAAGGTCCTGCAACAGAAGTTTCGACCTCCGGAGTTGGTTCCGAAGGTCCCGCCGCCAGGTCGTCAACAACTGGTCCCTCAGGCTGGGGGCCGGCAACTTCATCTTGGCACCCTGGCTCAGCCACGAGCACCTCCGGGATCACCACCTCCGGGGCAGGTGTTGAAGGTTCGGCCAGAGATGAAGCCACTTCCGGCTCCAACGTTGGAGCCTCCTCCGTCGCCAGCTCAGGCGCTGGCACTTCGACCATCATGGGCTTGGGCGCCGGCACCTCTGCAGCAACTGGCTCAGGCGCCAAAATTTCTTCGACGACCGGCTGTACCGCCGGAACTTCATCAGCCACCGGCTCTACCGTCGGGGCTTCATCAACCATTGGCTCTACCACCGGGGCCTCATCAACCACCGGCTCCGCCGCTGGGGCTTCAACAACAACCGACTCTAGGACCGGAATCGCAGCTACCTCCAGCTCTGAGGCCGGAGCGTCCACCATTTCAGCATCGAAACCTGGAGCTTCAACCTCCGGGATAGGTGTCGCTGGTACATCTTCATTCCTGTGGTCCTGCGCTACCACGGGAGCTTCTGGGGATGGGTCAAGGTCTAGGACCACGACAGCCAGCGCCAGAGCTATTGCAGCCTCAACCACCTCTTGAGGCGGCACTGGGATTGGAGTCGAAGCCTCCGCCTGCACAGCTTCAGCTGCTGCTGCAGGAACCGGAGATTCAACCCCTTTCTTGGGCACTCTGTGGACGAAGGACGAAGACACTCAAAACGCAGTTACAACACAAAACAATCAACTGAGGTAAAAAAATCAAACTTACCTTGGAAGGCTCCCACTCCAGCTAGCGCGAAACCTCTTCACGGGACGCTCAGGACTGGCCCCGGTCGCCACTGGCGTGGTAGCTCTGGAAGGTTCCCCAGAGCTTGTTTGAGGCCACCCTCGACCGGGAAGGACCTCCGGACCCAGAGCCTTCAGCTGGCCCTGGTACTGGAGCCACATGGCCAGAGCTAGCGCCCTGAGGAGATGCCGATGCTAGTGTAGTTGCCGCCATCGAAGACCTCCTCTGCCGGAGAGAAGGAGCCGTCGTGGAAGGAGCAGGTCTGGCGGACCTCCCATCGGCATGCTTCAGCTTCCTCTTGCAGCTCGAGGGCTCGACCAACTCCTTGCCCTTGCCTACGACTTCGGTTCTTGGCTTTGGGACGGGAGCGGAGCCGCCTTTAGAAGCTCCGGGGATTGCCACCCCGGAGGTTGATCGCCTCTCCACCAGGCCCAAGTCGTCCAACAACGGCATCTTCCTCCAGAGCTTTCTGCACTCCTATGGAATCATATTCAGAGGCAGGAAGGCCGCCGGTGGAGACACGTCGCCAGGACCGATGTTCCCAGGCTGGAACTTCTTGAGATGGGTCTTCAAGGCTTCACTGGCCAAGTTGGTGTCCAAGCCGACTTCAATGCGGTTGGTATCCATCTCACTGTTGAAGGCCCAGGCAGGCCATCTCCTAGCCCTTAGCGCGGCCCACCTGTTCGTCAAGAAGTTGTCGAAGACCATCTGCGGGGTCACCCCACCTTCGACACATTCCTGGATTCTGTCTAGGATGGTCCTGTACTCCCTCGATAGTGTCGGCATGTCACTCCAAGTGTCGGTGTTGACGCGAGGAAGGCCTTCAGGCAGCTCCAGCCTCTCGTGTCCCTCGACGGTGATGACCACCCAGTCTTTTTTCCAGTCGTTCCACTTGCCAGAAGGGAAGGACCTCAAGTACTTGAGGGGAGAGTTTTTCCGCTTCACGAAGTAGTAGAAGACGATGAACTCATCACTCTTCCTGGTCGGGTGGACAGTGAAGAAGGTCCGGAACAACTCCACGCAAGGGGGCACACCCACCCACATCTCGCAAAAGTGGACAAAAGTTGCCACCAGCAAGATTGAATGGGGGCCCAGATGGTGGAGCTGCAGACCATAGAAATCTAGAAGCATCAGAAAGAAGGTGGAGAAATGCGGAATCAAACCCGCCATGGTGTACCCAAGGAAGTACACCATATCTCCGGCTCGCTTCTTCTTGAAGGGAAGCTCGCCGCAGTCTGGACCCTGGACAACTCCTTCTTGCTCCCAATGCGGCTCTTGGGGAGTCCCAACTTCATTGCGGCACGGCGTGGTGAGAGAGGAAAATCAAGCAAAAGTTTGGAGGATTTGAGTGCAAGTTCAAATGAAGGCGTAAAGAATCCCCAAATGGTGCACGCTTTCCTTCTTAAGTAAGCCCCCGCAACGCTTGGATGGAAACCACAGAGGAGCCGACGATACAATTCAAAAACTTCACCCTGCCAATGACAAGGGGGCCCAGGGCCACCCCGACGATCAAGTTGAGGTCCTTACCCTAGGCGAATGGTTGTCATCATGAAAGGCGGGAAGCCCGAAGGCAGTGGCCTGACAGGGCGCGCGGAACCGATACAGTTTTCGTATCGGGAACCGGCGACCTTCAATTGCATGAGATCCGCACGCTCAGATCTCACCTGCCGCATCATGGATATGCCACGTGGCGTTGGTTTAACTGCAAACTACCGCCAACGGAACATCCGAAGACCCTTGAAGACATGGCTCAAAAACCGAAGGATGGACCCACCTCCGGCAGAACAACTTCATCCAAAAGGTCTCTCTCAGAGGTGGGCCCAGGGGGCCACTGTCGGTACCCTGCATACCGTATACCCCTTGGGACTACAAAAAGACCAAAGAAACTTCACCTTCTGAGTTGAAGAGCTGCGAAGGCCCCACGTGTCATACGGGACCGGACCTGCCTCCCATCTATGGTTAGACCCGGTGCTGCCACGTGTATACTGCAACTGGACCTACATCCCACACATGGGATAGCTCCGGGATAAACACCTGTGCGGCACCTCCGGACCTAACCCCAGACGGAGGGAAGCTCCGGTATCGACACATGTACATCTACACCGAACCTACCCGTCCCAGACGAAAAGCTCCGAAGCTGCCACGTGTCCAACCGCCGGACCTTCAACCTCAGCAATCAGACTGGTGGACCCCCAACAGCTCGGACCTTCAAGGGGCAATCAAAGAATTAAAGAACCGATCAAGTGTCATTAATACCATATTAATGACACACGATCGGAAGGCCCTTAATACTAGTAACAGCACTGTCAAGGCACGTTACCACATTATTAAGGACAATTAACCTCATTAATTGTGTATTAAGCATCAGTAATCGCCAGAGCCACGTGTTGGGCCAGGCTAACGATGTAACGACCAGTCCTTGTACTATAAAAGGATTGACCGACGATACACAAAATAGGCTCGACTCTCTGAACTCTCAGCTCGAACTCTCTAAAATCCCAGCTGAAAGCTCTCAGACGCTCAACACAACAACTACACACCCCGTGGAGTAGGGTATTACGCTCAGGCGGCCCGAACAACGTAAATCCTTGTGTCCATTTGCCATCATCTTTTGAATCTCTGCGCGCCCAATACCGAACTACAAACTTCGCGGGCTACCAATAGTAGTGCCAGGAGAATTGCCGGAACAAAACTCTGACAAGGTCCATCTCGGGGGCATTCCTCCCGACAGAAGGGTACAAATACTAACCCTCGAAAGAGTCTGTACTTCCAAGGTTAAACAAGTCTATGTGTCAATAATGAGCCAAACCACTTGCCGAAATTAAGCCTCTTCTTGTTGGAATATTCCGTTCTTTTAAAATGTGCCATCAAAAGAAAAATACAACCCCTACGTTTTTTTAAGTTTTGTTCCTGTCAAAGACATAACTCTGAAATAGTGCTCCTGCCTCCTTTTCAACAAGAAAGTTTAATAATCACTATTGTTTTGGACAAAGTCCCATGAACTTGAGTAAGCTTAGGGTTTTAGTGGGATAGATACAGACTGTGCTGAAACCATTTGATCGCTAATTCAAATATGGGACTGGCAAAGACTATAACTTTCGTAATCCATTTCTTTCATAATCCACTCAGGTTCTATTATTAAATTAAACTTGTAGTCCATTTGTTTTTTTATTTGACTCTCGTTAGTTCAAGAATGAACTAATATAACCAGCGTCAAACCAAACGTAGGGACTATATAATACGTTAAATGAACATGAACTAGTTACACATGATAGATTCTTAGGATGCTGCTGAGGCCCTGGTGATTAGGGTGCGGCCTAAGGGTGTAGAACAGAGGGATGGTGTAGTTTGTCCAATCTAATTGATTAAAAGTCAAGAACCGCGATGGGGAGGAGCACACATGGGGTTGTACCTTGAGCCATGAAGGAGACCGTGAAGTTCAGCCGACAGCAGAGCAGCGCCGGTGACGGGCCTTCCCAGGGCTTCTTCCCCCGTAGCGATCAGTGCTCTTAGGGTTTGTGGGGATCCCAATGGTAGACTTAGGTTCGGTCGTTACTTAGATCTGAATCCCATCTATTTATAGGGAGGAAGCACCCCAGAGGGCCATCCCAACCAATTCGGTTGGGGTTGGAGTCCCAGATCAGGACTCCCTAAAGAAAGGGAGTTTTATTCTGAGACAGCTGGGAGTTGGTTATTTCCATAACCAACTACCCCCGTGATTATTTCTTAACATTCTCCCTCTTGATCACAGAACTAAGAAACTTCAAAACTAAACTTAATGTATCTCTTCATGCTTGATACAAAGGGCACAACACATCAAAGACAGCCAGTTACGTATTGCACTCGACAACCATGTTACACCCCACACTTAAAAATATACACTAATTCTGAGTTGGGCCCTAAATATCCAGGAGATCATATGTTCTTCTTTAAACCTATGCGTGTTATGTGTTCACAGAACACATTGGGTGGAAGGCATTTTGTATGCGGTACTGCGAAGATTCGCATCATTCTGATTGCTCAAATATCAATACTTAGTATGTTCCTGGATTTACTTCTTTTGCAACACACAACTGACGTCAATGTGTTTGGCGACACATTTGACTTGTTGCCTAAGAAGTACATGATCTTAGATGGTTCTATGCTTTCAATCACACTTAGTCCGCATTTTCGTATGGTGTCTGCTTTGTGGTCTCATCACTAATTTAGTATACATCATTCACGATGTAGTGACTTTAGGTTTGGAGCTAGTTCCTCAACAAAGCTCCTCCCGCGAGTGTTATTTTGCTAATGAGGATTTTACTACACATCTCGCAGAAACTTAGTCTTAGTAATCCATGGCTTATAGTATTACTAATCTTATCATGAGGCCTTAGTTAATTGCATAACTGTAAATTAACTCTTGTCGGTACCCTTCATATCGGGTACCCCCTGACACCGCAAGCAAAGTTGAGGAGTTCCTATGTCTAAGTGGCAGACATACGAAGGGGATACACATCCTGCGTAATCGGACCAACCAACCTCCCTCCTTAAGGTAGCTCCAGTAGAGCCACGTCTCTAGAAGAGCCGGACCTGCCTCCCTTGTTAGGATAGCTCCGGTACTACCACGTGTCCCACAGAGCCAGACCCGCCTCCCTTCTCAGGGAAGCTCTGACACTGCCACGTGTCCAATGGCACCGAACCTATCCCCCAGTAGAGGGAAGCTCCAGAGCTTCCACGTGTCAACACTTAGACCTATGTCAGCAATGGGAGGACAACGAAATCTCCAACGGCGCGAATATTCAAGGGCTATCAATTAGCCATTACAAGATCCGGTTAACACATCATTAAGGCCATATTAATGATGCATGATCAGGGGAATATCAAGACCAGTAACGCTGCTGTTAAGGCACATTGTCACACAACTTATCCCTCATTACACAATAGATCGTGTAAAGGATAATTAATACAACCATGGCCACTTGTCGGGCCGGGCTTGAACTGTAACAGCCAGTCCTTAGCATATAAAAGGGTTGCGCTGCATAGTAGACGGATCCTATCGGACAGACACACAAGCTCATAGTCGCTCATACAATCAACACACCCCCCATGGAGTAGAGTATTACGTTTAGGTGGCCCGAACCATGTAAAATCTCTCGTGTCACCATCTTGTGCTTGGTTTTGCTTTGCGCCCCAACCGGATACGAACCTCTGTGGACTACTCCTTAGTAGTACTAGGAGAAGTGTCCTAGTGCACACTTCGATAACTCTTATCTCCATTCCAAGATATTGGATTGGACTAACTTTTGCCAAAATAACTCAGTTACTTAGTCTATGTCAAGGTGACTAATTATTTGAGCAACTTAAAAACTTCTGACAGTAGAAGTCCTTGGAACCATATTTTGTTTGAGCATTCTATAATTGGTTTCAATACTAATTAACCTTGATTTTTCTGAGCAGACTATTTATTTGCATACACGTCATATTTTTCTAGTACAACTCAAGTATGCCTTATGAGCTTAATGCCCCTTGACGTCAAAATCAATGATTAAAAATTGAATAGTAAATCAACATGATTACTTGTAAGTAACATGCCATTTACAAAATACGAAGCTAAATTCTCCTCCTTGTTTATGATAACCTAAGCTTACCGATTGACTTATTGAACTTGAGATACTAATTTCCAACAAGGCCTTATTTAGTCCATGAATAAAATGAACTGTCTTAACTTGTATCTCTATATTCCTTATGCTTGATGACAACACCTTTCAGTTGTGTCAAATAGACGTTCTCCTATTAGATCCCATTTAAGAAACGTCATTATTACATCCGTACAATGTACTACTAAGTCATAATGTGTTACTTATATCTAATCAATTTTGAACGAATCGATAGTTGAGGTGTATGAAAACAAATTAATGCAATCAACATCTCCTTGATGAAAAAACGACTTTTCCTTTCAGAGTCACGTTTAATAATGTGGATCCATTACGGTCTACTGTTTTGGCTCTTTTAGGAATGTCGACTAAGTACAAACTTTATTAGCTTATTTCAAATGAGGCGGGATCACCCTTTATTTGAATACGGATCTTAGCACTAGATCCACCTACGAACAAATTACTTACTAATCGAGGCAATTGTCGCTCTTCATATTTAGTGGAAACTTATATAATAAGAAATCTGAAGTTGCTTCTGTAAGACAGAAGTCTTAATAAATATGCCAGAAGAACTAACAAAAGGTGTTGAGACAACATTGTTGTCTTAACAACAACGTATATCGTGATGAACAATTCTTGAATCATGAAAGTGAGTGCATGCACCCGCTTCTGCTCATAATCATCATCTTAGATTATCTTACTCCCCCTGATTCTAGCATATATTGCTTCCATTAAGCCCAGTGTTGGTCAAGACGGTGGAAACAATGCCATCTTACTGAATAGCCAACGAAATGGCTACTTTCTAATGTTAGGGATAATCATCTTAACAACAACCTCAGATAAAATATTAATGAGGGGTCTTATCCTTATTTGATATTGTGTTTTTAGGCACCAACTATTTAGTTTTTGATGTAGCATTTGAATTGAGGTTTTAAGCCTCGACTCATGAGCTAATCGACTAAGTTGAAGGACATCACTTATTTTTAATTCAATACGAGTATGCCGATCGTAGTACTCCCTTCATGATTTGATCTTAGTCTTAGAAAACATATGCTAAATTTTGTTTATGCATTCTCTAATACTTTGTTAATATAAGTGGAGAGGAATCGATTAAGAAATGCACTAGTCAATTCCCCCCCTCGAAATATGGTCTAACAATGTGGAGCATTTGGTTGCAGCCGCAACTAATGCCATCAGCAACCAAGGTCCGCCCCGTGCTGGGCAGGCACCTTCAAGGAACTGGACCTTGTTTGGTAGACTTGGTCCTCAGGTGTCGCAACACAGGAGACGTGCACCCTCCCAGCAAGTGACGTCACTGCCCTCCGGGGCTCGCCGCACTCATACGGCATCGAGACTTTCGATGCACGACCTCTGGTCGGAGGTTGACCACCGCTACATGAGGCAAGAAGGTCTCCTCCATATCGAGCGCGCTCGTGATAGACGAGTTGCTCGCGAAAACCCTTCTCTCCTGGGAGTGGGGGGAGGATGTTCACCTCTGGCCATGCATCTTCGCATGGTCGAGTGGCCACCTAAGTTTCGACCTCATCTGCCAGAGAAATACGACGGGACAATCAACCCCGTCGAGTTTCTTCAGATTTACTCCACAACCATCCTTGCAGCTGGAGGCAATGATGCCGTGATGGTCAACTACTTCCGTGTGGCTCTAGCCGGGACTGCAAGGTCCTGGTTTATGATTCTACCTCCTGATTCCATCTATAGTTGGGAGGAGCTATGACTCCAGTTCACCGCCAACTTCGGGAGCTCCTACACCTGGGCAAACACAGAGCTGGACCTGTTTGCCGTACAACAGAAATCGGAAGAGTCATTGTGATCATTCATCCAACAGTTTTCTTAGGTACAGAACACCATCCCTTCAATCTGAAATGCTTCTGTCGTCGTTGCGTTTTGATAGGGGGTTCGAGATAAGAAAATGTTAGAGAAGTTGGCAACCAAAAACGTCAGCACCGTCACGAAGCTCTTCAGCCAGGCAGATAAATGCGCCAGAGCTGTGGAGGGCCGTGAAATGCACTCCAAACCAGCTGCGGAGGCCAATTTATCTTCCTCCAAAGCTAAAGTTGCTGCTTCCAGCAGTGGAAAAAAGAAGAAGTCCAATGCCAAGAAGAAGTCATTGGTCGGAACACCAACCGCTGCCGCTGCAGCAGCACCACCTAGTGGCCGGGGACCACACCACGATAAACGACCTCGACCATCATCTGAAGACGGCGAAGGTGAAAATATGTGGTGTCTGATTCACAAATCGACAACCCACAATTTTTAAGACTATCGCGAGGTCAAAAGACTTGTTGAACGCAGTAACAAGCGTCAAGAAGAACCCCCTTTCTGCCAATGGGAAGGAAAACAAAAAGTCAGTGAAGCTCCGTCTGAACATGAGCTAGGCTTCCAAGATACCATGAAGGCGTTAAAGGCGGTCTACAATACTGTTGATGATGACTCCGACACCTCCGACAATGAGCGTCAGAAGACTCTCCATATGATATATGGAGTGTCCTGGGATATCACCTCTCGGCACATCCTGAAGACTATACATCGGGAGATGGCTGCTGCAGCCCCTACTGCCAAGGCAGAGCCTCATCGAAAGTGGATGGACCCTGCCATCACCTTCAATGCTTCAGACTGCCCGAAGAACATGACCGGAGCGGGTCAGTTACCCTAGATGGTCTCTCTTACTATCAATAACATCCAACTCTATCACATCTTAGTGGATGGAGGTGCCCAAAAGACCCATTTCCACTACCTAGAATAGATCAGATAGTGGATTCTACCTCTGAGTGTGAATTACTGTGTTTCTTAGACACATATTCTGGATATCACCAAATTCCATTGTTTAAGGAAGATGAAGAGCATACTGCCTTCATTACAGTAGATGGGTTGTACTATTACACAGCTATGCCTTTTGGTCTTAAAAATGCTGCCTCAATTTTGGTGCAAGCCATGCAAAAAACCTTCTGGGAGCTGATTAGGGACCTGGTGAAAGTCTACGTTGATGACATTGTCATCAAGGTGAAGAACCAAGACTCACTTCTGGACAATCTCTAAGCTTTCTTCAACAAGCTGCGCCTGACGCGCACGTAGCTCAACCCGGATAGATGTGTCTTCAGGGTTAGCTCTGGGAAGCTCCTATGTTTCTTGGTGACACAGCGAGGAATTGAGGCAAATCTGGCAAAAATCAAAGCCATTAGAGAGATGTAACCTCCAGCCCGTGTCAACGACATCCAGAAGCTAACTGGGTGTCTAGATTCGCTCATCCGATTCATTTCAAGGCTGGAAGAGCGGACGCTACCCTTCTTCAAGTTGTTGAGAAAGTTCGGACCATTCCATTGGTCTGAAGAAACAGATAAGGCGTTCCAGGAGCTCAAGCAACTCCTCACGACACTACCAATCATGGTAGATCCGGAGCCTGGTGAGCCTCTTCTGATTTACATAGCTGCAACTACGGAGGTTGTCAGTATGGTTCTGGCTGTGGAGAGACCATAAACATCTTCAACTCAGGAGCCTAGGTCCCACCGGGAGGGTTCGGAGCTACCTGAAGGCAAGTCTGGGTCCCAGCCCCTAGGCACGGATCCTAAAGGCAAGATGCATGTGGATCAATCTCCCTCATCTGAGGGAGTTTCTACTCAAGAAGAAGGAGAAGGTCCCGACCCCTCTGGGAGGGTTCGGGTTGATAAAGAAGAAGCTCCAGACCCTTCTAAGAGGGTCCGAGCAGTCCAACGACCGGTATACTTCATCAGTGAAGTGCTTCATGACACCAAGACTCGATACATTGAGGTGCATAAGCTGCTTTACACAGTTCTTATTGCCTCAAGGAAGCTTCATCACTACTTCCAAGCCCACAAGATTTCAGTGGTAACTTCTTATCCACTGCGAGCTATTTTACATAATCCCAATTCTACGGGAAATATTGCTAAGTGGGTAGCGCAGTTGGCACAATTCGACCTCGCATTCCTGCCTCAACATGCGATCAAGAGTCAAGCGTTGGCTGACTTCGTGGCGGAGTGGACACCTTCTTCATCAACTCCAGGGGGCCCTAATGAGCAAAAGCCAGAACCTAAGGTCCTGGTCTTCACCGAGCCTCATTGGACTCTCTACTTCAATGACTCCGTGGAGAAGCAGGGGGTCAGAGCTGGAATCCTTCTCCTCACTCCGACTGGGGAGAAGGTCAATTACATGGTACGCCTTGACTTCAAGGCAACCATCAACATGGCAGAATATGAAGCAATCTTCAGACTCAAGGTGGCGCTATCATATGGCGTCCGATAGCTCCTGGTGAAGGGTGACTCACAATTCATCATCAAACAAGTCAAAGGTGTGCAGTTGCAACAACCATCAACTTGCTGTTTATTTACTTGAAGTATAGAAGCTGCACAAGGACTTCCTTGTCCTTGATCTCTGCCATGTACAACATCTAAACAATGCTGAAGCTGACGACCTCTTGACGAAGGCTTCAACCGGAGCTCAAGCTCCCGACGGAGTTTTTGTCAGGAGATTGTCATCACCTACCGCTCATCCTGCCGAACTGAGTGAAGGTGAGACCAGCACCCAAAAGCTGGCGGTCCCGGTGGACCTATTACCATGGCGCACACCAAGGATCGTAGATGCTACAGGAAGCTCCGAGAAACCAAACATGCAAGATCCAGAAGATCAAGTAATCTCCGATGCATGGATCTCAGAGGTCCGGAGCTACTTGAAAAACAACATCCTTCTTGAAGATGTCGTCTCCGCTGAGCAAATTGTCAGATTGGCTAAAAGATACACGTTGTTAGAAGGGGATCTCTACCGACGTGGTGCCAACAACATTCTAATGCTGTGCATTTCCCGAGAAGAAGGTCGCGAGCTCCTCGCAGAGATCCATGGAGGCGACTACGGGAAGCACGCGTCTTCTCATACGTTGGTTGGTAAGGACTTCCGACATGGCTTTTACTGGCCTACAACGCTCCAAGATGCAATCGAGCTAGTAAAGAAGTGTGAAGCATGCCAGTTTCAAGCGAAGCAGGTTCACACACTGGCTTAGTCACTGCAGATGATACCTCCCACGTGGCCATTCTCTGTGTGGGGGATGCACATTTTGGTACCTTTCCCAAAAGCCGTCGGAGGTTACCGGTTCTTCTATGCGCCATCAACAAGTTCACGAAGTGGCCGGAAGCTACTCCAGTTGTGACTATCAACAAGCAATCAACCATCAAGTTTTTGAAGTCCACTGTCTGCAGATTTGGAGTTCCAAACAGAGTCATCACTGACAACGGAACCCAATTCACCAGTGCAACATTCCAAGAGTACTGCGAAGATCTCGGCATACAAGTCAGCTACGCCTAAGAAGCACATCCGACAAGTAATGGCCAAGCCGAGAGTGCAAATGCAGAGATACTCAAGGGACTCAAGATGCACACTTATGAGCACTTTAAGAAGCATGGCACCAACTGGATAGAGGAGCTCCCATCTGCTTTGTAAGCGAGTCGGACAACACCCAATCGGGCTACGGGAGAGACACCTTTCTTCCTGGTGTACGGAGCTGAAGCGGTGCTTCCTCCGGCGATCACCATGGGTTCTCTCCGGGTCCAAACCTTCGACAAAGCCACGCGGGACGAGCTCTGGCGTGTAGACCTAGACCTCGTTGATGAGGCAAGGTGCCAAGCAGCTGTTCAGAATGCGCAATATCGTTAGGCACTCTGACGCTATCATCAAAGGTTTGTGCGCAACCAGCAGTTAGAAGAAGGTGATATGGTGCTGCGGCAAATACTGACTCGATAAGGGATGAACAAACTCTCCCCCAGCTGGGAAGGTCCTTTTCGGGTTATCAAAGTTTCCTGCCCTGGATGCGTTCGCTTGGCGACAGAGGACGGGATACCACTTCCCAATCCCTGGGACATCGAGCACCTTCGTAAGTTCTACATAGAGTTACACGGAGGTGAGTGTGTATTTGTATAAGTTGTATCTCTTAGAGTCTATGGACAGAGTCGAGAGGGTCCTAGCACACTTAACTTGATCCTGTACTTTATGTGTGTATTTACCTTCCCTTGGGTTAGATCAAGATGAAGGGCACACTTAACTTGGTCCTGTACTTTAAGTGTGTCCTTGTCTTCCCCTGTTAATTAAACCTTAATGACAAACATTTTATACAGACAGACTCCACATGCATTTCATTTGTACAAGCTCATTTCATTTTATACCTTCTTGTCAATAGTGATGTTGTGCAATCCGAGTGAAGTAAGGTCCTAAAAACACATGAGAAAAATGTAAGTCTTTTTGATGATTTTCCATTATATCCCAATTATTGCTAGATGGTCCACTCGCCTAAAAACCAAAGCCAACACAGGTCCAAAGTGTGCTATTAACTTAGCCTGGTCAAGCACCCTAAGTACGTCGCTTTACCACTACAAGGATTCCGACCTGTTGCAACGATTGTACTGCAACGAATACTAAATCGTTGCAGTAAGCTTGGCTTTTTGCCACGATTCACTAGTTCGTGGCACTAGGATCTATCGCAACAGAACACAATCGTTGCATTAGGATCTGTTGCCACGAATCACTAGTTCGTTGCGTCAGGATGCTAATGCAACGGACCACAATCGTTGTATTAGGATCTGTTGCCACAACTTACTGGTTCGTGGCGTTACAGGATCAATCGCCACGGACCACAATCGTTGCATTAGGATCTGTTGCCACGAATTACTGGTTCGTGTCATTACAGGATCTATCGCCACGGAATACAATCGTTGCATTAGGATCTGTTGCCACGAATTACTGGTTCGTGGCGTTACAACTTTATTTCCACGGAACACAATCATTGCATTAGGATCTGTTGCCACGAAATACTGGTTCGTGGCGTTACAACTTTATTTCCATGGAACACAGTCGTTGCATTAGGATCTGTTACCACGAATTAGCAAACAATTGCATTTGGACCGTAATGCAACGAAACAGAATCGTTGCATTAGGATGTGTTGCCACAATACTCTGGTTCCTGGCGTTACAACTTTATTGCCACGGAACACAATCGTTGCATTAGGATCTGTTGCCACGAATTACTGGTTCGTGGCGTTACAGCTTTATTGCCACGGAACACAATTGTTGCATTAGGATCTGTTGCCACAAAATACTGGTTCGTGGCGTTATAGCTTTATTGCCACAGAACACAGTCGTTACATTAGGATCTGTTGCCACGAATCAGCAAACAGTTGCATTTGGACCGTAATGCAACGAAACAAAATCGTTGCATTAGGATGTGTTGCCACAATACTCTGGTTCGTGGCATTAGTATCAATGGCCACGACACCCGTAGCAATTAGGATGTGTGGCCACGATTCACTTTTTCGTGGCGTCAGGATGCTAATGCAACGAAACACAATCGTTGCATTAGGATGTCTTGCCATGATTCATTGGTTCGTGGCGTCAGAATGCTAATGCAACAGACCACAATCGTTGCATTAGGATCTGTTGCCACAAATTACTAGTTCGTGGCATTACAGGATCTATCACCACGGAACATAGTCGTTGCATTAGGATGTGTTGCCATGATACTCTGGTTTGTGGCGTTAGTATCAATGGCCTCGGACCCCAATCGTAGCAATTAGAATGTGTGGCCACGATTCACTTTTTCGTGGCGTCAGGATACTAATGCAACGAAACACAATCATTGCATCAGGATGTCTTGCCACGATTCACTGGTCTGTGGCGTTAGGATCTATCGCTACGGGACCACAATCGTTGCATTAGGATGGAGCTACATGAAGTTTCAAGCGAGGACACGACTTGTATACTCCCATTCGATGCTTTCATGCGTGCTCCTACTTAAGTGTCATGATTTTATTGGCCCTTTCATTTACCTAACATAATGTCTGATTTAACTTCAACCAATTAGATGATGACACATAAGCGCGGAGTACGCATGGAAGCACAAATGGGAGTAGCGAAGTTGCATCCCCAGATGGTTGCCACGTACGTTCACGCTCCAAATCTTACAGCCAAGGGCGCACTGCACGGTTCCCGCGACTGTACCACCCTGCCCTGATGATTGCCATGTACGCGAGCGCACCGAATCTTGTAGGGCGCACGGGCACACATGAACTCCACGTTCGAACTTTGCTCAGCGATCTGAAAAACTCGGTGCTCGGCGTGCACGATCAATCATCATGCGCTCGAATAATATTATGAAATTATCAACTTTGATGATTCAATAATCTCAATCAAGTTTCATCCAACCTACCAACGAAAAATTGGATCGGCCAGTCCATCCAACCAAACGTTAATTTGGATGATCCAAGACATAAAGAAATGGATGATCTATCTCCAATCGAACTTCGACGTCAAACCAAACGCAATTGATGACTGAGCACTTTGTCACATGTCACTAGAGTGTACACACAAATGACAAATACATGGCCTCAACACCGGGTTTAGGGTGCATCGTGGACTAACCACATGACCCGACCAAACACTCACGTAATTACCATACACCTGCAAGAGCAACCATCTGGCCGCATCCACCAACGCATCCCGACCCTGCAAAAGGATGACGAGCAGCGGCAGGTGAACACGTTGTAGCGGCGGCGCAATGGAAAACAGTGGCAGCGGACGGTGATGTACCTGGATGTTGGCGTAGTCGACCTCGCACATCTTCCGCGAGTCGTTCACCTTCCAACGGAAGCCATGCAGGTGCTTCGTCCACAGCCAGAATGCCGCATCTGGCGATGTGACGTTGACAAAGCAGTAGCCCTTGTTGGCCTCGGACCTTGGCAAATGCAACAAACGAGGTTAAGTATCAATCAGTAAAAGATCGGAGCTTGAGTATAATCATATATTTCAAAGCATAGGCGTGGTACTTGAAGTCAAATGGAACGTGAATAAAATCATAAAACCGACTTGACGCGGTCAACTGCAATTGTCGCGTTCTCCTTGACACAATGCTGATCAATGATGTTCATTACTTTTTGCCTCGCTAGACTAATGACGCTGATGATCCGCAACATACTCAACGATGTAAAACATCAGGTATTAACGCATCAACAAATATGAGGGGGAGAATACCAACGCGTAGATTTAAAAGTATGTTGCGGATCATCAGTGTCCTCAGTCTAGAAGCAGGGTAAAAGCGGCGCCGTGGTCGCCGCGAACTCGAGAACGGATGAGGAGAAGGCTCATCGCCAACGGATCGAGGGTACGGAAGCTACATGACCGGTATGGGCGATGAGCCTTCCCCTC
Organism: Tuctoria greenei; assembly: GCA_036927565.1. Taxonomy (NCBI): domain Eukaryota; kingdom Viridiplantae; phylum Streptophyta; class Magnoliopsida; order Poales; family Poaceae; genus Tuctoria; species Tuctoria greenei. Next base: position 154,528,182 of record JAYESD010000009.1, on the reverse strand, counting down.
GATCCGTTCTCGAGTCAGGGGCGGGCCGGCGGTGGGGGCGCAGGGGCTGCGGGCCGGCGGCAGAGCCGGGGGCGCGGCGGCGGGGGCGCGGCAGGTGACGTTGTGCGACAGGGCCGCAGAAAATTTATTTCCGCCCGCCTAGGCCCAGAGCCGGGCCTGCCTTTAAGACCATCCACAGTGGTTCACGGTAAAGCGGTGATGGGACGCGGAGCGGTTCCATTTGAATTCAAAGATGCGCATGCGGGATTCATAACCTCTGCAGTACTGCAGGTGCAGTAACAGTCACTGACATGTGGGCCCCACGGATAGCCGGACCCACATGTCAGTGACTGACCTGCAGTACTGCAGGTGATTTTAACGCATGCGTTGCGCGTGTCTAAGGCGCCTTGGTGACTGGCGCGCACGTAAGCTCGGTGCGCCCGGTCGCATCAGCCGCCTGTACAAATGGCTACGGCTTGAACGAAGGACGAAACCTTATGCGGCAAACAACAACGTATAATACTTCCTCCACCCCAACTCAACTCTATTTCTGTTTTGGTCGAACTAATTACCTTTGACAAATGATTTATATGGAATTTATTAACTTCAATAACATGTACTAGATTGTATATTATGGAAATATTTTCATGGTGAATCTAAAAGTACAATTCTTGTATTGTTAAAACAGATCAAAATTGCGTAAATCTGAAAGATAGATTTGACGAAACCTAAGACTTCCCTTTGAAAAAGTTTTATACTTTACATTAGTTTTACATATGTAATATGCACATAGGATATATCACTAAATAGTTTTGCAAAAAAAAAAACATGCAGGAGAAATATGTATATCCCATATATATGCTACTACTACGTAAATTAGGGGTGGGCAAATAAACTGAGACCGAAAAACTGAAACCGATAAAACCGAGACCGGAACTGAAAAGACTGAAATATCGGGTATCGGGTATTTTTCGGGTAGCAAATATAAATAATTGAAAAATAAATGTCGGGTTCGGACGGATGAATTCATTGTGGAGCTACATGTCACGTACTTAATTATACTAAAAATCATCATCTTCGTTGTCGTCCCCCCACAATGGAGCTACATGACCATCATTGGTATATGTATCATCGTCGTCGTCGTCTTCATTTTCTGATGCAACTCCATCTACCTCAAACCGATCACCTGACGTTGTCATTATAAGAGTGGAAGCATCGCCGCTGGCTCCCTCAATGTCATTCCTAGCCCATGCAGTCGTATCCTCATTATTGATATCATCAGTAAGCAGATCATCATAAAATGTCTCAGCCTCCATAGTCTCAGTCACATTATTTTCACTGTCTCCAGGGGGTATGGCAAAAAGGTTCCGTGGCTTCGTTTTAACAATTGTAGCCCATTTAGGATGCTTCATACTTGGAACATAAAAAACTTGTTCTGCTTGGGTGGCTAGAATGTAAGGCTCATACTGGAATTGAAACAGAGTAGTGTCAACATCTATCATTCCGTATTGATCCTTTTTGTAGCCTCTGTTTTGGTTCTGACTGCTTCCAAAAGGCCGATCAAACCATTCACACTAAAATAACAGAAACTCTTGATTTTTTTTTCAAAATCAACAGCAATGATTTTCTTGATTACTCCAAACCAATCATGATCAGTGCCCTGAACAACAATACCACTATTTTGGGTCCGTAAATCTTTTTCCACATCTGCAGTTCGAAAGAAGAAGCCATTGATGAATAACTGACTAAAAAATGTGCCCGACGATCAGGTCCTCTAGATAATGCATACAGATAATCGGTTGCTTTGCCTTCTTTGTGTAATGTCGTAATCTGCACACATTAGTATAACAGGGGTTATCGACGACAAACCAATTTCAGAACACATATTTGTTCAATATTTCATCAAAGTGCAAACTTGCATGTACTTTCTCGTTTATGAAACCAATCAACAAACTCATCTCTATGGCGTTTATCAACATCACGAGAATGAATCTTTTTCAGTTCTTCAATATGCTCACTGAAAAGGGTACAAAATTAAATTAGCCATCTACAATAAGCCATATATATAGTATACAACATTTGAGTTATACATTATTACTTGATCCATGGAGCGGCCTCTTCAACATTAGTAATAAGATAATGCCTGATGTTATGTAGTTCCACCATAGTAAGTTGGTCCCATTTATACCCTTTTTTAGAATTATCAACTTCTGTAAATATGTTAGAATTATCAAGAGAAGGTTCATTTGTAGTTGCAGCTTCATGACATTCTGGCCTATTATGCTTGGTGCTAATGTTATCCAAAAACTGACTACAAAAAGTCATACACTCTTTGGCAATATATCCCTCAGCTATAGAACCCTCCGGGTGAGCTTTGTTACGTACATACCTCTTCAATGTACCAAGGTACCTCTCAATTGGATACATCCATCTGTAAGAAACAGGTCCACCCAACCGTCCTTCTTCGGCAAGATGGGTTGGAAGATGTACCATGATATCAAAGAAAGCGGGAGGAAACAACATCTCAAGCTTACAAATTGTTTCAGGAATTTGTTTGCTCATCTTGTCCAAATCTGGTTCCGCCAATTCTTTAGAACAAATTCCAGAAAAGAATGTGCTAAACTCAATTAAAGGTGCAATAAACTTTTCAGGCAATATGTTACGTATTGCAATAGGAAGGAGCTTCTGAAATATAATATGGCAGTCATGAGTTTTTAGACCCGATACCTTACATGCTTCTATGTCCACACATCTCTTGATGTTTGAGGCATAACCATCGGACACCTTCACATTCCCCAAAAACTTGCACAAGGTGGTCTTCTCATCTTTGCCCAAAGTATATAATGCTGGTGGGAATGTGTACTTGCTCTTTATGAACTTCGGATGTTGATCTGGCCGTATACCCATATCCTTCATATCAAGACGAGCTTGTAGACTATCTTTTGTTTTACCATCCATAGCAAGCAATGTCCCCAATATGCTATCACAAATGTTTTTCTCAATGTGCATGACATCCAAGTTATGCCTTATTAGCAATCTCTTCCAATAAGGGAGGTCAAAAAATATACTTTTCTTCTTCCAATTATGCCATCTATTTTCCTCGGTGTGCTTTCTCTTATTATTCGTCGGTCCAAAACTCACTTGATCAAAACACTCGTATTGTTGGAGTACTTCGTCACTAGAGAGTGATGTTGGAGCCTCTCTATTCTCTGCCTTGTTGTTGAAAGAACCTTTGTTTCGACGCCATCTGTGATACTGAGGTAGGAAACGACGATGACCCATGTAATAATGCTTTCGCCCATATTTCAACCAGAAAGCATCAGTGTTTATATGGTAGTATGGACATGCTAGCTTCCCTTTTGTGCTCCATCCACATAGCATTGCATATGCTGGAAAATCATTTATTGTCCACAATAAAGAAGCTCGCATGACAAATGTCTCTTTCTTTAAACTGTCATATGTTTCAACACCATCAGACCATAATTTCAGTAGCTCATCAATCAAAGGCTGCAGATACACATCAATGTTGTTTCCAGGTGACTTTGGCCCAGGAATTATCATTGACATCACCTAATAAGACTGCTTCATACACAACCAAGGTGGTAAATTATAAGGGATTAGAATCACATGCCATGTACTGTAAGAAATATTCATTACTCCAAAAGGATTGAAACCATCAGATGCTAGCCCAAGTCTTATGTTGCGAGGATCAGATGAGAAATTTGGGTGAATGCTATCAAAATGCTTCCATGCTTTCGAATCGGCGGGATGGCGTAATATTCCATCATCAGCACGACCTTTTTTGTGCCAGCGCATGTTTGATACCGTTGATTCTCCCATATAAAACCTTTGTAGACGGGGAATAAGAGGGAAGTAACGTAGAATCTTGCATGCTACAAGCTTCTTGGATTTTCCACAAGGTAAAGCCTCTCTTCCATCCCCAGCAGTACTATTTTTCCATCTTAATTCACCACATTTTGGGCAACTATTCAGCAGAGAATAGTCCTTCTGGAATAACACACAGTCATTGACACATGCATCGATCTTTTGGTAGTCCAGCCCGAGGTCACGAACAACCTTCTGAAGTTTATCAAGTGTATTAGGAATGCAATGGCCCTTTGGAAGCGCAAATGAGAATAGTTCAAGTAACATCTCACAAGCTACTTTGCTCATACCAGTTAACACTTTATCTGGTAGAACCTGACAATGTAGGATAATTGGGTCAGCTGCGAACAACCTGGATACAACTCCTTTTTGGCATCAGTTAATAAGTCATAGAATTTCTTTGCATCCCCAGTTGGCTCCTGCTGGTTTATAGCATTTTCTTGATCATCAACATCTGTTGAAGTACCACCATGATTAGTGCCTCTAATTAGACTGGACAACATATTTTGCATAGCACCATCATCAGAAATTATCTCCTCATTATTTGCTGATTCCTCAGCAATATTTTCCTGAACTCGTATTTCTCCATGGTGTATCCAACAAGTATAATCCAATAACATCCCATTTCTGAGCAGGTGTAAATGAACTCCCTTGCGCGTCTTGTGGCAAATATTACGACATCTCGTGCAAGGACAAGACATAGTTCCTCCTCCACGAGTGCCCTGAAATGCAAAATTTAAAAATGACTTCATTCCATCCTGCCACTCCCTCGTATGCCTGTCTTTTCCCATCCATGTCTTATCTTCTGACATCGCTTCCTACAATTCAATCAGCCATCAACCTACCCGTAAGAGGATAGATGTACAAGAACACATTATGTGAGCAATTGTACCTAGCTGTTGTTACTCCACGCGTTGCGGCCGGCGGATTCTCCTACAAGCGTGGTGGCCGGCGGATGCTCCTCCAAGCGTGGCGGCCGGAGGTTGGTCCTCCAAGCTTGGCGGCCGGCGGATGCACCTACAAGAGTGGCGGCCAGCAGATGCTCCTACAAGCGTGGCGGCCGGCGGATGCTCCTCCAAGCTTGGTGGACGGCGGATGCTCCTCCAAGCGTAGCGGCCAGCGGATGCTCCTCCAAGCGTGGCGGCCGGCGGATGCTCCTCCAAGCGTGGCGGACGGCGTATGCTCCTCCAAGCGTGGTGTCCCGCGGATGCTCCTACAAGCGTGGCGGCCGGCGGATGCTCCTACAATCGTGGCGGTCGGCGGATGCTCCTACAAGAGCGTTGCGGAGAGGGGGCCGGCGTTGCGGGTCGAAGGGTACCGTAAAAAAATATTATTTTCGTTTCTTTTTTTCCTTCTTCATTCGGCGTGACAAAAATTTCCCGCCGCGGGCAGGCAGGCAGGCAGGACGAAAAAGCTGGGCCGCTTGTTATTTGTGGGCTGAAACTGCGCTGATTCACTTTATATTCAAGCTGGGCCTTCGCGCATTCATGACGCTTGCACAGAGCCGAAGGCCTCGAAAGGTCCGGTCCTATCACCGGATTTTCGTGAGATCCTCAAGGGACGCTGCTTCCGATGTTTGGCCTCTTCATCCTCGCCTTCTTAAACCCCCCCCCCCCCCCTATTGCTTCCAGGCTCAAGTTCCTGACTGATTCCCATCCATGCTCCCGTGTGTTGCCTGAGAAGTCATTTGCCTCTGTTGTCGTAGCGCCATGCCTCGCAACCATGTTAGACGCGAGCAGGTACCTACAGGCTCACCGTCCCTGCGCCCTCATGAGGGGCAATGCACGGTGGTCAACAACCGCCTCATGACGACGGAGTTTATCCGTTTGCGCCGCCAAGCAGCTGTTCTGGGACCCAGAGGAGGTCACAGCGAGGCGACGCTCATGGAGATCACCCTCACCATCCAGCACCAACTTGAAATCCCGCATTGGGCTTTCACCGTGTCCACGTTTGGGGATGGTGAGTTCCTGGTGCGATTCACCCGTGATGACTATCGGGAGCTCGCCATCGAGACGACAATCATCTCCATGCCGGATGATAACCACTACTTCTGGCCATGGATCTTGGTTCTGGGTGACGTCTTCCTCTTTGATCACTTCGATGCTTCCACTTACCACCAGGAGCGTGCTGACCTGTGCACGGTCGTTGGGTGGATGAAAGACCCAAACCTCCTGCCTCGGGCCAAAATGGCCACCTTCTTTGCAGGAAGTGATGGCCGGACTGGGAGTGACGGCGAGCCGTCGGCGGAACCTTTCAACCATGCCGCAGTGGTCCGGCCTGGCGGCCTCATGACAGAGCTCATCATCCACCTGGATCACTACCTCGACTATACACCGCCGGTCCACCCCAACTCCCCGACCTCCTCGTCATCAGGCGACTCTTCTGACGAACACTCCTCGGTGTCCTTGAACTCTTCGGGGGACACCTTCCTGCGGCCAAAGAGATTCTACTGGCGGCGTGGGGAAGTGGATGAGGCGGATAAGCAGCTCTTTTAGTATGGCTACCAAAGTGTCCTAGCTCATGTGTTACGTTTCCTATGGAAACTAAAAATCCTTTACAAATCCTATCCTTCAAAGGGAGCCTATGTTTGAGAGGATTACGACTGGATTAATTTCCATGAAAAGATTTCCTGTTTAACATTTCGGTTGTCCTTCCTTTTTTCAAACATTTTCTTCCTCGTATTGTCTTCACTTTTTTCTTTCCAGTCCTAGCTACCAGCCTGTTGCATTTTCCTGTTACTACTACTTTACAGACCACTTTGAGGGCCCCGCTGCGGGCGATCTCCTGGCAACTCCACCGGTTTGGGGACTAGGAGGGTTTGGCGATCAGAAAATTTGAACTAATTTTGCACAGATAGTACATCCATGAACAAGAAAACCAAGTACATTTAACTTAAAAACATTACTCACTCCGTCCCAAAATACTTGTCCCCCTCGATGGAGGGAGTATCTCCGTCCCAAAACACAAGAAAAGAAAACTACAACTAAAACCATGAAAAGATAAACCACAACTAAAAACATGAAACGAAAAACTACAACTAAAAACATGAAAAGAAAACACCTAAATACTACTCTACTCAACCTCCACCTCCTCCTCCTCGGGTGGGTCCTCGGGCTCCTGACCCTCCTCTAGCGCCTCGGGCTCCGGCGGCGGAAGGTGACCCAGTGATGAGTAGGTTTAGGCCCGATCTTCTGAAAGGTATGTCGATTGGGGTGGAGAACTCGACGTTGATGATCCGCGGCACTCGAGTGGTTCGAGTACCCCTGCAATCACTACACCACGGCTCCGTTGGTTATCAACTGTGCTGCACACGCTTGACCTCGCCAAGAAGGCTAATCCCTGCAAGTGCAACCGAGAACACGAGCAAGAACGTCGAAGACACGATCAGGAAATCGCGAAGTTGGGGTCTCACAAACCGTAGAACGGCGATATTATTGATCTAAGCAAAACCCACCGAATATGACCGGCGGCTGCAATATTTATAGGCTAGGGTTCGACCAAAACACGATTAGACGCGTCCCTAATGGACTCTTACGGGATACAAGGACCAAAGACCCGATTCGGTGGCGCAACACCGGACAGAAATCTGGACTCGACTTGTTTCGACGATTACCAATGACTCCGGTGTAATTTTGAGGTGGGACCAGAACCATTGGAAATTTTATCTTCTCCTATTTCCGTGCATATGTAGAACGTCAAAAATGAGTCCGTATGCCTCCTGGGCGTCTGTTTTAAGGTGGACTGCTCCTGGACTCCAAGTTGAACTCGAGTCCGAGTTGTAAATTGTTTCCATCAACTTGTGGACGTCCCAGCTGGTTCTCCACGCTCCCAAGGCCTCCTTCCTTCACTTGTTGATCTTCTACATTATTCCTAACAACAATTAAATCATCACATAGCAATCTATTCTCAAACTCACATGCAAAAGAAGTTAGGAACGAATTCACCTGCTGATTTAATAACCGTGCTCGTGCTCTTGTGATTGGTCCTTGCAGTTCAATGTGCGTATCCGCTGTTGTGATGTCCTCATCATCCTCCCCCTCTTGAATTGGAGTCGTCCTCGACTCAAGTTTATCTTATTCTCCCAAGTACGTCGCAAATCTGAAATGTTAAATGTAGGACTAACCCCAAAATCGGGAGGCAATTCAAGCTTATATGCATTATCATTAATCTTTTCAACGATCTTAAAAGGACCAGAAGCTCGTGGCATAAGTTTAGATTTTCTCAAGTCGGGAAATCGCTCTTTTCTCAAATGTAACCACACCAAATCACCCGGTTCAAGTTTTACTCCTTTTCTACCTTTACTACCTGCAATCCTATACTTCTCATTCATCATTTCAATATTTTTCTTTGTAGTTTCATGCATCTTAAGAATGAATTCAGATCGTTGTGTAGCATCCAAATTTATAGTTTCAGAAGGAGGCAAAGGTAGTAAATCAATAGGAGCATGGGGATTGAAACCATACACTACCTGGAATGGACTTACCTTTGTCGTAGAGTGAACGGATCTGTTGTAAGAAAATTCTATATGTGGTAAACACTCCTCCCACAACTTCAAATTTGTTTTCAAGACAGCCCGCAACATAGTGGATAAAGTACGATTAACTACCTCGGTCTGTCCATCCGTTTGTGGGTGACATGTAGTTGAAAACAGCAACTTGGTTCCCAATTTATACCACAAAGTTCTCCAAAAATGACTTAAAATTTTTGCATCACGATCAGAAACAATGGTATTTGGCACACCATGTAAACGAACAATTTCTGTCATAAATAAATCAGCAATGTGTGAGGCATTATCATTCTTATGACAAGGTATAAAGTGTGCCATTTTGGAAAAATAATCAACAACTACAAAAATACTATCCCTCCCCCTCTTAGTCCTAGGCAATCCCAAAACAAAGTCCATAGAAATATCCTCCCAAGGTACACCAGGAACAAGAAGAGGCATATAAAGACCATGTGGGTTAAGGCGAGACTTAGCTTTGTTGCAAGTAGTGCATCGTGACACGTAGCGCTTGACATCACGCCTCATCTTTGGCCAAAAAAAGTGTGTGGACAGCACATCTTCAGTTTTCTTCACTCCAAAATGTCCCATCAAACCTCCTCCATGTGCTTCCTGCAAAAGCAATAGACGAACGGAGCTAGCTGGAACGCATAGCTTGTTAGCACGATAGAGGAGACCCTCTCGCAGCACATATTTATTCCAAGTTCTTCCTTCTCTACAATTTTCAGAAGCATCTTTGAAGTCCAAATCAGTAGGATATAATGCTTTAATTGTTTCCAAACCAAAGATTTTATGATCAAGTTGGGACAGCATGGTATAACGCCTAGATAATGCATCAGCAATGATATTTTTCCTTCCCTTTATTATGCTTAATGATGTATGAAAACGACTCTATGAACTCAATCCATTTAGCATATCGTTTATTCAGATTGGTTTGACACTTAAGATACTTCAATGATTCATGATCGGAATGTATGACAAACTCCTTAGACCAAAGATAATGTTGCCAAGTTTGTAATACACGTACTAAGGCATACAATTCCTTATCATAAGTGGAATAATTCAGAGGACCATGAAGTTTTTCACTAAAGAAAGCAACGGGTTTACCTCCTTGTATGAGAATGCCTCCAATACCAATGCCGCTTGCATCGCATTCTAGCTCAAAGGTCTTGTCAAAATCAGGAAGTTGTAGTAATGGTGCTTGTGTAAGCTTCGATTTGAGAGCATCAAAAGCTTGTTGCTGCTGTTCGCCCCATTGAAATGGAACTCCCTTCTTCGTTAGCTCATGTAGAGGTGCTGCAATGGTGCTGAAATCCCGCACAAAGCGCCGATAAAAACCTGCAAGACCAAGAAAACTACGAACCTGTGTGACGGTTGTTGGGGCTGGCCAGCTGGTGATTGCTTCAATTTTTGCCTCATCCATCTCAATTCCCTGCGAGGAAACGACATAGCCAAGAAACGAGACTCGATTGGTGCAAAAGACGCACTTTTCGAGGTTACCAAACAAACGTGCATCTCTCAAAACAGTAAAAATAGCACATAAATGATCAAGATGTTCATCATATGACTTGCTGTAAATGAGGATATCATCGAAGTAAACCACCACAAATTGTCCAATGAAAGCACGTAAAACCTCGTTCATTAATCGCATAAAGGTGCTGGGTGCATTAGTTAAACCAAAAGGCATGACTAACCACTCATAAAGTCCAAACTTGGTTTTAAATGCAGTTTTCCATTCATCTCCTAGTGCCATTCTAATTTGGTGGTAACCACTACGCAAGTCAATTTTTGTGAAGATGATAGCACCACTCAATTCATCAAGCATGTCATCTAATCGAGGAATAGGATAACGATATCGAATGGTGATGTTATTAATCGCTCGACAATCAACACACATGCGCCAACTACCATCTTTCTTAGGAACCAAAAGAACAGGAACAGAACAAGGGCTAAGGCTTTCACGAATGTACCCGCGGTCCAAAGGATCTTGGACTTGTCATTGAATTTCCTTAGTTTCTTGTGGATTCGCCCTGTATGCTGCACGATTTGGCAAACTTGCTCCTGGAATCAAATCGATCTTGTGTTCAATGCCTCTCATCGGTGGTAAACCAGGGGGTATCTCGGAGGGAAACACATCCTCAAACTCCTGCAAAAGGTTAGCAACAGCAGGGGGCAATGCAATAGACAATTCATGAAGTGAAAACATGGCTTCTTTGCAAACTAAAGCATAGCACATCCCCTTAGCATCGAATAAATCAGCAAGTTCAGATTTAGTTGCGAGCAACGATGGTGATTTTAACTTAATAACTTGCTGTTTTTCAGATTCTAATTTTGTTGCTTTGCCCTCACGAATTTTACTCTTCTCAAAATGCACAATTTCAGCAGGAGTCATGGGGAGCAAAGTGATTTTCTTTCCCTTATGCATGAGAGTATATTTATTGGTTCTACCATGATGAATAACATTTGTATCAAATTCCCAAGGACAACCCAATAAAAGAGAACAAGCATCCATAGGAACAACATCAAAATCAGCAAAATCATGGTATGAACCAATTGAAAAAATGTATTCTCGCTGTTTGTGTTACCCGAACCTTATCGCTGTTGTTGAACCATTGAATGTGGTACAGATGAGGGTGTGCTCTTGTTGTCAAACCGAGTTTCCTGACGACGTCCGTGTTCACCAAGTTATTGCAGCTACCTCCATCAATTATAGTGTGTACACGGCAGTCCTTGACGACGAGAAACATGTGGAAGATGTTGTGTCGTTGTAGCTTGTCGTCGGTCTCCACTTTGGAGCTCAAGACACGCTGCACAATGATGCTCCTATAGTTCTCCGTCGCCGCTATACCAAGTACCTCTTCTTTGGTTTGTTCATCATTTGGATCTGTAAAGTCAGTAGCAAGAGAATATTCATCTTCAACATTCGAAGTACTATCATACCCGCTATCGTCGTGTGCTATGTATGCTCGTTTGCTCAGGCAATCTCTCATCATATGACCAAGTCCCTGGCAGCGGTGACACTTAATGTCGGAAGTACGACCCGTAGAAGGAGTGGACGACGAAGGCTTAAATGATGTCGCCTTGCTGCCTTCCGGCACGCGAGAAGGTGGAGCAGCAGGTATAGTTCGTTGGCCGCCATTGGGTGGTGTAGTCGCTGCACGGGGGGTCGAAGATGGTGCTGTTTTGGATGGTGTAGTCGCTGCACGCGGCGTGAAGTTGCTCCTCGTGCGTTGTTGCTATTGTTGTCGGCCCTGCAATTCTTTTTCTGCCAACATAGCAAGTTGAAACAATCTGTTAACAGTATCATATTCCTTGTAATCAATGTCCTGAATTTCACGCCTCAACCCCCCATAAAAACGAGCTATTTTATCATCCATGTCCTCTACTACCCCACAATGCAGCATACCCTTTTGTAACTCTTGATAATACTCCTCTACGGACATGTTACCTTGGTCTAGACGCTGCAATTTTTTGCGAAGGTCCCGCTGAAAAGATGGAGGAACAAATTGAACATGCATAGCTTCCTTTAATCTATCCCATGTTGGAGGATCAGTTCTAGTTTTAACAAGTTCATTCCACCATATGATAGCAAAGTCCTTAAACTCACTAGTGGCTTGACGAACTCTATGTTGTTCAGGAACAAGATGGGAATTAAATTTTTGCTCTACTGTCATCTCCCAATAAAGATAAGCCTCAGCATCATAAGCACCAGAAAAAGAGGGTATAGTAAATTTCACTTTAGCAAAAGGATCATCAGGAGGGCGATTATAATTGTTATGATTATTACCTCCCATACCTCGACGATAAAGTGGCAGTCTTGGCTGATTATTGTGATTTTCCAGTTCATCATAAGCATTGTCTTCTTGTCTTCCAGCGAGAGGCAACCGAACCTCAAAAGTATTCATCCGAAGAGCAAGGTCATCCAGTTGGCGAGTCAAGTTCGCCAATGACTCATCCGTTGCTGCGTTGTATTTGGCGAACATATCCGTCATGGTCTTCATCATATCACGTAACTCAGCATGTTGAACACATTCGTCATTATTTTCTTCTCCTGCCATTGTTAGTAGGAAACAAAAGACAACAAAAAAATATGTTATCCCTATCAACTACAGTGACAATGTGGAAGGTGGAAGAAAACAATCTCTCTCGCTCAAGCGTCTTACCACGCTCTTACAAGTGTTCTTACCGACACAACAGGTGGTGTGAACGGTGAGATGAACCAATGAAGCGTGGGGTGATTGCAAAGGTACTTGTTATGCTCAAGAGAAAGGTGGAGCTTGGATGGCACAATATGGTGGCTAATAAGCAGAAAATCGTTAACAGCTAAACAAAGTTGAATAAGTATTCAATGTAGGAAACTGTTGCTGGTCAACCGAGTGCCCTAGAGCCTAGCACAACACAAGGAAGTATCAAGGTAAAAGAAAGACAGAATGATATAACCAACAAAACAGCACCAAGTGGTATAGGCCAATTGCTTTAATATGCGTGCTCTTCACTATTTTTTTCCTTTTTTGTAATATTTTTTTGATATTTTTTATTTACTCCGGAGCACAAATATAGGAAGCACACAAATTTTCAGCTCAATTGGATGTAATATGTGGCCTATAGAAAATCAAGAAGATTCTTTAAAATTCGTGCTGAAACTTCGGAGGCCGGATAACCTATCTTCCGAGGGGAATTTGGGCAATCTAATTTCGCCAAATGCGGCTACGCGGCGGAAAATCGGATGCGAAATTTTGCGTAGATGAATTTGAAAAAAAAATTGCCCGATTTCGAGTTCGTATGCGAAAGTTATGGCCGTTTTAAGGTAGGTTGTCCGAGTTACGTTTTTTTGGATGTTGATTCCAACTCGGTTTGAGAACAAAACTCGCAATCGGATATGAAAACGATCGGGAATTTACACAGCAACTAATGGGATGGTATGTGATGATTCAAGGATGAGTGCCACAAAGGTTTGTCACCTAATCTAGGGCTGGCGATGCGGGAGTTCACGCAAGGCGGCTAGCTAGGGCAAACCGATGAACGTGGTGGATCGGTTTGTTATTTAGGGATTGTGGAATAGGTGTCGAACAGCAAGAAAACAAGGATGAAACACGATAACTAGGACCCAAAATACAAAGCTAAACCAGCAACAAGACTCAACCACACGAATGCAAACTCAACAATGCAAACTGAAAAACGAAACTGCAGGCACTATAGCTTGGGAAGCGGTAAAAACGATCTAATATTTTTTCTGGCTTTTCTGTGGACTCTAGGTACGAAACAAAATTGATCTAATGGAAGGAAAAACAAAGATACCTCACGGGCAACCTGGAAATCTGATACCAGTTGATGAGTAGGTTTATGCCCAATCTTCCGAAAGGTATGTCGATTGGGGTGGAGAACTCGACGTTGATGATCCGCGGCACTCGAGCGGTTCGAGTACCCCTGCAATCACTACACCACGGCTCCGTTGGTTATCAACCGTGCTGCACACGCTTGACCTCGCCAAGAAGGCTAATCTCTGCAAGTGCAACCGAGAACACGAGCAAGAACGTCGAAGACACGATCAGGAAATCGCGAAGTTGGGGTCTCACAAACCGTAGAACGACGATATTATTGATCTAAGCAAAATCCACCGAATATGACCGGCATCTGCAGTATTTATAGTCTAGGGTTCGACCAAAACACGATTAGACGCGTCCCTAATGGACTCTTACGGGATACAAGGCCCAAAGGCCCGATTCGGTGGCGCAACACCGGATAGAAATCTGGACTCGACTTGTTTCGACGATTCCCAATGACTCCGGTGGAATTTCGAGGTGGTACCAGAACCATTGGAAAGTTTATCTTCTCCTATTTCCGTGCATATGTAGAACGTCGAAAACGGAGTTCGTATGCCTCTTGGGCGTCTGTTTTAAGGTGGTCTGCTCCTGGACTTCGAGTTGAACTCGAGTCCGAGTTGTAAACTGTTTCCATCAACTTGTGGACGTCCCAGCTGGTTCTCCACGCTCCCAAGGCCTCCTTCCTTTACTTTTTGATCTTCTCCATTATTCCTAATAACAATTAAATCATCACATAGCAATCTATTCTCAAACTCACATGCAAAAGAAGTTAGGAACGAATTCACCTGCTGATTTAATAACCGTGCTCGTGCTCTTGTGATTGGTTCTTGCAGTTCAATGTGCGTCTCCGCTGTTGTGATGTCCTCATCACCCAGTCTCAAGGCCGCCACCACGACGAGGTTGCGAGGACCCGCGACGCCGAGCGACGGCAACAAAGGACAGTAGCTGAAAATGTGCAGAGCACATAGCTGACATGACCATACAGTGAAAGTAAAGATGAGTTGGGACAAAAAAAATTGGCTGGAGATAACTCCGCGCGTACTAAAAATCACCGGGCGTCTCATCGTCTTCTCCGCGCGTACTAATAAAGAGTAGTAAGACGACACACCATCCTCTACTCCGCCACATACACCATCCTCTTCTCCGCGCGTACTCTTCCTCTCCTTCGCGCGTGCCCTCATTGGTTCCCTTTGAAGCCCATGGAGTTCCCCTTGCCGCATGATATTGCGGTCCTGATCACAGGGTGGGTCGCCGCAACCTCCACCCAGCCCATGGACGACCTCTCCAGTCTGCGCGCCACCTGCAAGGCCATGCACGCGGCATGCCGTGATCCCGCCGTGGGCAGGCGTGTGGCGCTGGAGCGGGAGAGCAGCTGGGAGTGGTTCCAACGACACGAGAATGGGAGCTATGACGCCCTCGTGGAGCGCCTGGCCAACGTGGGCAACCCTCATGCGTGCTACGTCACCGGGTTCGACCTCGTCTTCAACTACGGCCACGCGCAGGCACAGCGGGGCACCCAGTTCCTTGCCCGGGCGGCCGCGAACGGCCACACAGTGGCGGCCTACATCCTCGCCATGCTCCGCTATGGCGCCGACCGCGAGGACCGCGACGCCCTCGAGTATATTCGGCAGGTCGAAGGCGAGGCCCACGTCGGCAACAACGCGGCCGGGTCCATCGCGATGAAGAGGACCAACACGGAGTGCTGCCGGTGTCGGAATCAAGCCATGCAGAGGCTTGACATTTTCGTGAGCTGGAGGTTACTGCGTAGGCCTCCTCCGGGACCACCGCCGGTGGTGCTGCCCGACATTGACGATTACGTTTGCCGCTACCCAACAGGGGGGAACCAGGGGCCTACCCGCAGTGGCCGGCGAGGGTGGTATGATGGACCGTCTTCTGTACTAAGAACTGTAGGATTGAGCGCGAGTATGACCTGTTTTGCCATAACGTGTTGTACTCTATGGGTTATATTCCCTCCATTCCCATTTGGATGCGCTACCCCTAGTTCTCCCAACGCCAATGAAAAGTGAACAAAGGGAGTACTGTATATAAAATAGACTTGTATAAGGCATGTTGATGTGTTTCTCCTATATATGCATGCTCGTCTCTGATGAATGTTGCACTTGTTGTGTTTCCCCTATGCGCGCTCGTCTTTTGTTTAGCCCCGTTTGCATCAAAGGAAACTCACGGGGCAGTTTAAAGGAATGGATTCCTCCGGAAGTGACACATGTGCTTTAAAAAATCTAGGTTCTATAAATTTTGGCTTCACTAATAATAAAGTTGTATAAATTTCTACTTCTATATAGGTTCGTAACTAAGTACTACTAGATATAAACACAATGATATAAACAAGGATTAAAATAAAGCATACGCATAAAATCTCTTCAACCAGCAACACAACGATATAAACAAGGATTAAATACTAGATATAAACATCGACAGAACCAAACAATAGTGTTCAACGTACCATTCCAGGCAACAAACTAATTAATTTAACAGTACTAGCTCTTAAGTAATCAAAAAACACAAAATAAACTAATTGGCACATCTAGTCTGCACCACATCTCTTCAAGCAGCACCTTAAGTCTGTCAGCTAGCTCCATGCATCGTCCTGCACCACCACCTTGCTTGGGTCTACCTCCATGCATCCTGCATCACGACAACCTTGCTTGGACCACCGTCATTGTTTTCAGCAGCGATTAGTTTATGGCATCATCAAATCTGGAGTAATTTTTCTAGATCATTTGGGGCCGAAAAATAGTTAACATGCTATATATGAGGAGAAAGATTAGGATATTATATGCTACCTGTGTTGTGGACAACATATCCGATGCTTCATAATTCTGGTCGCTAGGATCATTCTGCCCCAAGTCATCTGGGGTAGCAGGCGGAGGACATTGATCATCAGGATAAGGACCAGGCAAGATTGGTCCGTGGTAAGGGTGGGGGTTGCCATTGAAAGGCGGAGAGTCCTCTTCATCACCCGGAAGGTGGTCCACAAAATCAAGACCTAGGATGTAAACTGGTACAGTCCATGAACGTCCTTCCCCGCCGACTTCGTTGCCTCTCCTGAGAACAAGGCTTCGAGGGATGTCAAGTGGATTATCCACCATCACCAGGAGAATGACCCTAGTCGGGTTTGGATCATTTTCATCCCAATGAAGCAACTGACCAAAACTGGAGCAGGTTTGTTCAATAAACCTTTGCTCATTTAGATCCAGGGGATAACCAAGTAGAAAAATCCAACACCTTCTAGTAAACTGAGCACGACGCATATTAAGACTTGCCTCATCATGTTTTTCAAATCTGAACTCCCGATTCCTGACCACGTGGGGATTTGCTAGGACCAAAGCATCTCTCTCCAGTTTATTTCTTAACTTGTAGTACATGCCAATCCCATGGGGATGTGCACCGTAAGTAACTACGTGCATTCTTGCCTGATCTTGGATGTACGCTGCTATCTGGTCCATAAATTCATTACGCTGGGCAGGAGTTAGTACCTCATTTGTGACCGCAACTGCATATTCCTCATTTTTCTTCACGATTTCGCCAGATATGTGGCACACGCTTCTGGTCCTTCTCAGAGGACCACCATCTTCTGGGATAATCAGCCGCGGACAAAACCGACGGGGGTCGATGGAGAAGTTTGCCATTAATGAGCGACGAGCGGTGAAGAAACAAATCTGCCTGTGACACCCGGTTCCGAATATGAACCAAGCGTAACACATATGTGTGCCCAGGAAGTTCATCACACATATACGGTTGCATCACAAACGATATACAGAATTTAACCACGTCTTAACTATTAAATAAGTACTTTATTACAATAATCCAAGAGTTCACGAATGATAAAACTCTAAATAATGCAGCGGAAAATAAACTAAGCAGTACAACTCCAATCCACAGGCAATTGACGGCGGTACGCAACCTAGTACTCCACGTGATCCTCAGGGTACTCCCAATTGTCTCCAGTAGCTGTTGGGGGGGAGGGGGGGTTGCAAGGGTGAGTACATGTCGTACTCAGCAAGTGTGGAAAGTATGACATGTGGCTTATTCAAATGACGAATGTAATAATGGCTAAGTGCTGAAAAGTACAGTAAAACATTTGAAAAGCATTATACTATGTCTATGTGAAACAATCCCATCATAACCATCATATTAACAAAATATAAGCCATATCCAATTATTGCCAACATCATCATTATCCATGTCCAGTTACCGGAACTCAAATTCATATCCATAACCATAATCCATAAACCATCCATAACCATTACCAACCCATAACCATAAACCAACCATAACCATTACCAGACCATAACCATCCCAAATCCCAATTTCCAACTCTAATCATGTAGGTCATCCAGGCGCTCATAACCGGGAGCACGACTATCATGATAGTTTTTAACACTCTGCAGAGGTTGTACCACTTTACCCACATGTTTGTGATTTCATCACCTTTCGATGACTAAGAAACCTCCATTATGCCATCTCACACTTCCGTAGGTGTGTGGCCAAGAGATCACAAAATAGCCTTTCAAAAGGGACTACTAGTATGTACGGGCCCACTAAGGTTTCACCGGCAGGCTTGAATCTCCATTCTCCCACCCACGGGCCCCCTCGTGTGCCATGCGGATCCCAGGGCAGTCCTCCTCGACTCCCATTCCCCGCGCCATCCAATGGTCCATACGATACTAGCAGCGCTCCTAATTATTCAGCTACGCCGCACCCATACTTGGCCTTGTGGTGGCACTGTTGACCTGGCATATTCTCGCATGAACCGATCCTTAGATCTAAGGCAAGCAACCACCATATCATCCAACCCATGCACAAAACCATGCTTGCTTAGATCACCCATCGTATTGACCAGTTCACATTAACCGGAATATCATTGATGCATAATTAAATGTGTAGTGTTGTTTGCCATCCCAATTAATTAAGCGAAGCAAAAAGGTAAAAACCCTTCCCGACTCTCTACCATAAATTCCAGGTGACAAGGGTGGTCAAACAAAACTAGTAAACTTCCTACCGTAAAATTCCCATCAATTTGACACAATCATGCAGTTTGCAAACAAAACATTTATTTTAAAATAGGATCAATATGCTTCAAGGACACTTGCCTTGCTCCGACGGATGGGGTTGCTCAAGCGCTTCGAAGTCTTGGTTCTGGAAATCCTCGTATGCGGCCTCTTGAGCACGTTCCTCTACACGTGATCATACATACAAGAGAACATATACAATCAACATGATGCACACGCATTAATCAACATGCGATGATATGCATGCATGCAAAGATCAATTATTAATTTACTACGGTTGTTTATTAATTAGATGCAACTAGTTCATACGTGTTCATAAGAGTTTACGGGGGTTTTAGGGTGGATTAATGCTGCTGAAAATAAAATTATGGTGCAACTAAAATCAATTTACGCCTATTAGATTCAATATGATCGCTAAAATTCGCATCGGGAACATGTCCTACCGTAGATGCGATGGCTTCAATGATCGCGGGATGGGGACGATGCATAGACGAAGTAGATGCACCCTCCGGCGGCACGACGACGGCGACGCGATGGCGACGACGATCTCCGGCGAAAGACGGCACCCTCCTTTTTTTCTTCCTCTTCCTCCTCTTTTCTTCCCTGGCGACAGCTCTGTTCTCTGGTTCCTTTTTTTTCGGCGGCTAGGTTTCTTTCTGGCGGCTCTGGCGTCGGGAAACATGAGGCCTTCGGGGCCTTTTTATAGGCGCAGGCGGGAGCGGGCGATCGTGGAGTCCGGCTCGGTACCGACTCGGTACGGGAGCGCGGAGGACACGGCGCGCAGGCGAGTCGCACGGGGCCGGGCGAGACGCGCGGTCGCGCGAAGCTGGAGGCGGGGTCGGGGCAAGCGTTGGCGTGATCGGGCAGGACCGCTGGCACGGGGCGCGGTCGCGTGGGCGGCCGGGGCGGGGTCGCGGTGCGGGGGTGGGCCTGCTCGGTCGGCCAGGCTGCTCCCTCTTTTTCTTTTTTTTTTCTTTTTTCTTTATACTTTCTTTTACTATATGATTTATTATTTATATTTTTATATATATATTATTATTCATATTATATATATATTATTTATTATTTATCATTATTATAATATATACTATTAATATTAATATTTTATTTATTTTTTATATATTGTTATATATATTATTTATATATATTTTTATTTTATTTTTTTATACTTATTCCCTAATACAAGTTTTAGGCTATAATTATTATTTTCTTTTTCTTCTTTTGCTACCCATATTTGTATGTTTTATCTTTTATATTTTTATTATCTCTCTTTTACTCTATTAATATTTAATGCATGAACATGTATGCAACGCATGATGCGAAAATTTAGGGTGTTACAAACCTACCCCCCTTAAAGTGAATCTCGCCCTCAAGATTCGATAGCGTGGAGAAAAGATGAGGGAATTCTGCCTTCAGGTCTTCTTCATGTTCCCATGTAGCTTCGGTTTCCGTATGGTGTTTCCATTGCACTTTGCACCAACGGATCCTCCTATTTCTCGTGACCCTTTCCTTCATGTCCAAAATCTTGATAGGTTGCTCAACATAGGACAAATCCTCCTGAAGTTCTAACTCGTCCATCGGCACTTGTTCTTCCGGTACCCTGAGACACTTCTTGAGTTGAGAGACGTGAAATACGTCATGTACATCGGAGAAATACGTTGGCAGCTCAAGTCGATATGCCACTTCTCCTCGTTTGTCCAAAATCTTGAACGGTCTGATGTAACGTGGTGCCAGTTTTCCTTTGACGTTAAATCGTCGCTGACCTCTGATAGGTGACACTTTGAGGTATACAAAATCTCCAACTTCAAAAGTCAGACTCCTTCGCCTATTATCAGCATAACCTTTCTGTCGAGACTGGGCAGCCTTTAAGTTTTCCCGTATTATTTGGACTTGCCTTTCAGCGTCTTGTAACACGTCGGGACCAAACACTTGATTCTCTCCGGTTTCATTCCAAAACAAGGGAGTCCTACACTTCCTCCTGTACAATGCTTCGTAGGGTGACATTTTCAGACTTGCTTGGTAGCTATTGTTGTACGAGAATTTAGCGTACGGCAAACTTTTATCCCAACTTTTCCCATGCTTTAATGCACAATCTCTTAACATGTCTTCCAAAATTTGGTTGGTCCTCTCGGTTTGTCCATCTGTTTGAGGGTGATACGCCGAACTGAAGTTCAACCTTGTTCCCATTGCTTCATGCAATTTCTGCCAAAATCTGGAGGTAAACTGAGAACCTCTATCCGAGACTATCTTCTTCGGTACTCCGTGTCGGCACACAATATGTTCCATATACAATTCTGCTAGCTTCGCGGTGGTATATGTGGTCTTGACAGGGATGAAGTGAGCTGATTTTGTCAATCGATCCACAATAACCCATATTGAATCATAGCCAGACTGAGTTCACGGTAATCCAACTATAAAGTCCATACCAATCTCTTCCCACTTCCACTCCGGGATCTTTAATGGTTGTAACAATCCGGCTGGCTTTTGATGTTCAGCTTTAACTCGTTGGCACACATCACAAAGTGCAACATATTCGGCTATGTCCTTTTTCATGCTATCCCACCAATAGCATGTCTTTAAGTCCTTGTACATCTTTGTACAACCGGGGTGAATTGAGTAAGGCGAGTCATGTGCCTCCTTTAATATTGTCTCCCGAATATGCCTGACATTAGGTACCACAATCCTCTTTCCAGGCCATAAGGTACCCTGTTCGTCCTCATCAAATCTGAATTCTTTCCCTTCTTTGGTCCTTTTCTTGATTTCCTGTATTTCCTTGTCCTTTGTCTGTCCTTCCCGTATTTCCTGCTCTAATGTTGGGTTGACTTCCATCGTTCCCATCTCATTTATGAATCCAAGGTTTAACCGTTCGAACTCCTTACATAACTCGGATGGCAGCTCTCGAACTGTGAGTTGATGACTTACTCCTTTTCGGCTCAAAGCATCGGCCACTACATTGGCCTTCCCTGGGTGATAGTTGATTCCCACGTCATAATCCTTGATGAGCTCCAACCATCGGCGTTGCCTCAGATTCAGATCCTTTTGCGTAAATATGTACTTGAGACTCTCGTGATCCGTATAAATCTCACATCGGTGACCAAAAACATAGTGTCTCCATATCTTCAAGGCGTGTACCACGGCTGCGAGTTCAAGGTCATGTGTAGGATAATTCAACTCATGCTTCTTTAGTTGCCTCGATGCATAAGCTACCACTTGGCCTTCTTGCATGAGCACACATCCTAATCCTTGTCTTGATGCATCACAATATATATCAAAACTCTTGCTCACGTCCGGTAATACTAACACCGGCGCGGTTGTCAACCTTCTCTTTAACTCCTCAAAGCTGTCTTGACAAGCTTGAGTCCATCGGAATGCCTTCCCTTTCATGAGTAATTCAGTCATAGGTTTGGCTATTTTGGAGAAATCCTTGATGAATCAGCGGTAATATCCAGCCATTCCAAGGAAACTCTGAATTTCCTTAACATTCTATGGCGGTTCCCACTTAAGCACATCTCTCACCTTCCCTGGGTCAACTGATACTCCTCCTCCGGAAATAATATGGCCTAAGAAAGAGACTTCCCGTAACCAGAATTGACATTTACTGATCTTGGCATACAATTGGTGCTCCCTCAATTTCTGCAGCGTAAGCCTCAAGTGTTCCTCATGTTCCTTCTCATCCTTCGAGTAGATCATAATATCATCGATGAACACTACAACGAACTTATCCAGATATTCCATGAAGACCTTATTCATGAGATACATAAAGTATGCAGGCGCGTTCGTCAATCCAAATGACATGACGGTGTACTCATAAGATCCATATCGTGTTCGAAATGCTGTCTTGGGTATATCCGATGGTCTAATCTTCATTTGGAAGTATCCTGACCGCAAGTCGATCTTGGAGAAGATACAGGCACCCTTCATTTGGTCGAACAAATCCTCTATACGGGGCAGTGAGTACTTGTTCTTAATTGTCACTTCGTTGAGAGACCTATAGTCCACACACATCCTCTGGGTTCCATCCTTCTTATCTATGAAGAGCACTGGGGCTCCCCACGGGGATGAACTTGGGCGTATAAAACCCTTCTCTAGCTGCTCTTGAATTTGCTTCTTGAGCTCTGCTAATTCCTTAGGAGGCATCCTATACGGCCTCTTAGCTATAGGTGCAGTTCCGGGTATCAACTCAATGGCGAATTCTATGTCACGATCAAGTGGCATACATGGCAACTCATCTGGAAACACATCCGGGTACTCGCGAACGATCGGAATGCTTTCCAATGTCACTTCTTCCACGTGATTCAGCATTGCTTTCTCTCTTGCTGGTTGGGCTGCCTCAACTTCGATGCATGTACCATATTCACTCGTCAACTGCACAATCCTCTCGGCACATTGAATGACTCCATTATACTTGCTCAGCCAGTCCATTCCAAGTATTATGTCTATTCCTTGGGAGTCCAAAGCTATGAGGTTTGCGAGAAAGTCTACCCCCCTTATTTTAATGCTTACTTTCGGACATACTATATTTGTCCTCATCTCTCCGCCAGGAGAACTTACTAGCATAGTTTGCTTCATATGAGATATAGGCAAATTGTACTTGGCAACATACTTTGACGAGATGAATGAATGAGATACTCCCGAATCAAATAAAACAGTCGCGGGGTTGGAGTTGACAAGAAACATACCAATCACGACGTCATCAACATGCTGGGCTTCCTCAGTAGAGACATGATTCACATTGCCACGAGCAAAATTCTGCTGTCCAAGGTTGCCTTGTGCTGCTCCTCCATTTGGTCGCAGGTGATTTGGCCTTGGTGCGTTGTTCATAGGTCCATAGTTTCTCCTGGGGCATTGACTTGCGAAGTGTCCGGGCTCTCCACACACATAGCATGTCTTACCACCCGTAGCATTAGGGAAGTTTGGGCGCAACTGGTTTTGAGCATTCGTCGCCATGTTAGGACGCGGCGCAGGTGGCACAGGATAGCGAGGCGCTTGCATGGCGGGGCGTTGCTGTGGTGGCTGATTTGGGCGGGGCGGATAAGCAGCACGGTATGCAGGAGCAGATGGGTTGTAGTGTGGTGCAGTAGGTGGTGCATAGCGGGGGCGAACATTGCTTCCTTGCTGCGGTCCATGATGTGGCATCTTCCTCTTGTTGTCCTGCTCCATCTCACGAATCTTGTTCTCAACCACAATAGCCTTGTCAACCAGCTTTTGGAAGTTTGGGTAATCAGTATTGAGCAATTGGACTTGAATTTCATTGTTGAGACCCCTCATAAATAGATAATGCTTCCTACTATCAGTTTTGATGTCTTCTGGAGCATATCTTGATAATTGAGTGAATTTGTTAAGATACTCACTCACGCTCATCCTTCCTTGCCTGAGATTTTCAAAGTCTTGTCTTCTCAGTATCATAACTCCTTCAGGTACATAGTGGGAACGGAAACTCTGCTTAAACTCAGCCCAAGTGATTGCCTCCTGATTATCATGAGCATTGCAAAGAGCTTCCCACCAGTCAGCGGCTGCTCCAACTAGTTGATGTGATGCAAAGAGAACCTTCTCCCTATCAGTGCACTGGACAATAGCAAGTTTCTTTTCAACGGACTTCAGCCAATCATCAGCTTCCATTGGGTCTGTGGCTTGTGCAAAGGTAGGCGGTCTGGTCCTCATGAACTCTCCCAAACGGTTGTGAGGAGGCAGGGGTGGCGGTGGAGGCAGGTGGGGCTGATTGTTGTTATTGCCAGCCTGCAGCTGTCCCATAGTTTGTATCATGGTCTGCATGAGCTGGTTCTGCATAGCTAACAGTTGTTCAATATTGATAGCTCCATGAGCATGTCCCTGGTTGTTCTGAGGTACTTCATTGCGCTCCTCCTCATCGTTGGCATCCCTCTGGTTACGAGTTCTCACCATTTGTTGGCGAAAGAAGGGTGGGGACAGAAGGATTTAGAATTTGGAAAGAAACGTCCCAACTATATGCATCAAGGGATATGGAACTAAACAACTAGCTACACTAGCCTAGGTGGACATGGCAATGCTAAGGCATCCCAAAATCCTCTATTAAGCACACAAGCAAGCAATATATATAGCAAACAACACTCCAAGTAAAAAACACATCAATTCCTGAGTGCTCCTATGTGCTCTAAAGTGTCCATTCTATCTAGGCTGCGTCCTACGGTCAACGCGGCTCTGATACCAATTTGTGACACCCGGTTCCGAATATGAACCAAGCGTAACGCATATGTGTGCCCAGGAAGTTCATCACACATATACGGTTGCATCACAAACGATATACAGAATTTAACCACGTCTTAACTATTAAATAAGTACTTTATTACAATAATCCAATAGTTCACGAATGATAAAACTCTAAATAATGCAGCGGAAAATAAACTAAGCAGTACGACTCCAATCCACAGGCAATTGACGGCGGTACGCAACCTAGTACTCCACGTGATCCTCATGGTACTCCCAATTGTCTCCAGTAGCTGTTGGGGGGGATTGCAAGGGTGAGTACATGTCGTACTCAGCAAGTGTGGAAAGTATGACATGTGGCTTATTCAAATGACAAATGTAATAATGGCTAAGTGCTGAAAAGTACAGTAAAACATTTGAAAAGCATTATACTATGTCTATGTGAAACAATCCCATCATAACCATCATATTAACAAAATATAAGCTATATCCAATTATTGCCAACATCATCATTATCCATGTCCAGTTACTGGAACTCAAATTCATATCCATAACCATAATCCATAAACCATCCATAACAATTACCAACCCATAACCATAAACCAACCATAACCATTACCAGACCATAACCATCCCAAATCCCAATTTCCAACTCTAATCATGTAGGTCATCCAGGCGCTCATAACCGGGAGCACGGCTATCATGATAGTTTTTAACACTCTGCAGAGGTTGTACCACTTTACCCACATGTTTTTTATTTCATCACCTTTCGATGACTAAGAAACCTCCATTATGCCATCTCACACTTCTGTAGGTGTGTGGCCAAGAGATCACAAAATAGCCTTTCAAAAGGGACTACTAGTATGTACGGGCCCACTAAGGTTTCACCGGCAGGCTTGAATCTCCAATCTCCCACCCACGGGCCCCCTCGTGTGCCATGCGGATCCCAGAGCAGTCCTCCTCGACTCCCATTCCCCGCGCCATCCAATGGTCCATACGATACTAGCAGCGCTCCTAATTATTCAGCTACGCCGCACCCATACTTGGCCTTGTGGTGGCACTGTTGACCTGGCATATTCTCGCATGAACCGGTCCTTAGATCTAAGGCAAGTAACCACCATATCATCCAACCCATCCACAAAACCATGCTTGCTTAGATCACCCATTGTATTGACCAGTTCACATTAACCGGAATATCATCGATGCATAATTAAATGTGTAGTGTTGTTTGCCATCCCAATTAATTAAGCGAAGCAAAAAGGTAAAAACCCTTCCCGACTCTCTACCATAAATTCCAGGTGACAAGGGTGGTCAAACAAAACTAGTAAACTTCCTACCATAGGATTCCCATCAATTTGACACAAGCATGCAGTTTGCAAACAAAACATTTATTTTAAAATAGGATCAATATGCTTCAAGGACACTTGCCTTGCTCCAACGGATGGGGTTGCTCAAGCGCTTCGAAGTCTTGGTTCTGGAAATCCTCGTATGCAGCCTCTTGAGCACGTTCCTCTACGCGTGATCATACATACAAGAGAACATATACAATCAACATGATGCACACACATTAATCAACATGCGATGATATGAATGCATGCAAAGATCAATTATTAATTTACTACAGTTGTTTATTAATTCGATGCAACTAGTTCATACGTGTTCATAAGAGTTTACAGGGGTTTTAGGGTGGATTAATGCTGCTGAAAATAAAATTATGGTGCAACTAAAATCAATTTACGCCTATTAGATTCAATATGATCGCTAAAATTCGCATCGGGAACATGGCCTACCGTAGATGCGATGGCTTCAATGATCGCGGGATGGGGACGATGCGTAGACGAAGTAGATGCGCCCTCCGGCGGCACGACGACGGCGACGACGATCTCCGGCGGAAGACGGCACCCTCCTTTTTTTCTTCCTCTTCCTCCTCTTTTCTTCCCTGGCGGCAGCTCTGTTCTCTGGTTCCTTTTTTTTCGGCGGCTAGGTTTTTTTCTGGCGGCTCTGGCGTCGGGAAACATGAGGCCTTCGGGTCCTTTTTATAGGCGCGGGCGAGAGCGGGCGATCGTGGAGTCCGGCTCGGTACCGACTCGGTACGGGAGCGCTGAGGACACGACACACGGGCGAGTCGCGCGGGGCCGGGCGAGACGCGCGGTCGCGCGAAGCTGGAGGCGGGGTCGGGGCAAGCGCTGGCGCGATCGGGCGGGACCGCTGGCACGGGGCGCGGTCGCGTGGGCGGCCGGGGCGGGGTCGCGGTGCGGGGGTGGGCCTGCTCGGTCGGCCTGCTCGGTCGGCCGGGCTGCTCCCTCTTTTTCTTTTTTTTTTCTTTTTTTCTTTAGGCTTTCTTTTATTATATGATTTCTTATTTATATTTTTTATATATATTATTATTCATATTATATATATATTATTTATTATTATTATAATATATACTATTAATATTAATATTTTATTTATTTTTTATATATTGTTATATATATTATTTATATATATATTTATTTTATTTTTTTTATACTTATTCCCTAATACAAGTTTTAGGCTATAATTATTATTTTCTTTTTCTTCTTTTGCTACCCATATTTGTATGTTTTATCTTTTATATTTTTATTATCTCTCTTTTACTCTATTAATATTTAATGCATGAACATGTATGCAATGCATGATGCGAAAATTAAGGGTGTTACACTGCCTGAGAGAAACAAAGGGTGTACTTCTATTATTTGGAGGTTGCGGTTTCTTGGGAGTCTCCGGAGTACTCCTATATTATAAAGAGAAACAACATGGAACCGCTGCACATCCCCTGCAGTACTGCAGGTGCAGTAGCAGAGGCTGACATGTGGGTCCTATGGACATTGTAATGATGACACCGCGTATAGGGGTAACTTCCGGCCTCTTCCAGTCCGTGCAATAATAACATTGCGAGTCTCGCGACTGTTCAGATTTTTGCAGAAAAACAACATGATAAAACGTGAAAAGAAAAAATATAAAAAAAACAAGAGAAACACAACATCACGACTGGGGATGTTTTTCGATTCACGCACGAAGTGGGTTAAAGGTTAAAACTTGGCATCGTTAAAGGAGATGTTTTTCGTTAAAAGGATAATTTTTCGATAATACATCAGACACATTGTTCATGAACATAAAAGACATATTACATTAACATACTACCAACACATATATTACAAACAAGAGTAAAGAAAACATGGACGAAAAAAACATAGAAATAAGAACAAAACTAATCCTAATCCTATTCTACTCGGAGGCCTCGTCCACCTCCGCCGCCGCGCGCGCCGCGGCCGACGCATCCTCCGGCGGCTCCGCCTCTGCCTCCGACGGTGGCGGCGACTCCTCTTGCGTCTCCACACCGAGCTTATAGGCGACGTTGTGCAGAATCTTCCAGCGGTCCTGTACCCCAGCAACCTCCGCAATCGTCTCGTGGAGGGCGTCGAGACGAGCGGCCACAAAGCTTAACCCGAACAAGTAGTAGCCGACGGAGTCCATGCTGGGGAGCTGGGGAAGCCTCCCAAGACCCAGACGGCGATAGATGAGAGATGTATTGTTAAATACATCCCGCGACATTGTGTCCAACGCTCTTGCATGTTCGACGGCGGAGTACACGTCGTCTTTGACATCTTTAATTCGGCGCGTTAATTCGTCGATGCGAACGGTAAAGAGGCGGACAATCTCCTGTAACCAGTCGGGCTGAGGAGATGCGGGCACCGCCATCAGTTCCGCCGGCATTGCCAGCGGCGATGGAAACGGAGAAGGAGGTTCAGAGGACGTCGATTGCCTATAGCGCTTTGGCGCGGGGCTACCCATTTGTGTGGCGACGGAGGTGCATAGAAAGAGCGAGAGGTGGTCGACGGTGGCGGGGGGAGAAGTTTGAAGGCTAGGATCTAAGGAGCGGTGCGGCGGAGAAGCAAGAGAACGGTGAGCCTTTATAGCGGGTCGTCGTCTAATAGCGGGCGTGTGGTGAGGGGTCCCCATCTCCAGGCGTCGGTTTTTCACATGCGGTTTTTAACTTTATCTCAGGCGGGTTTTACTTACCAACCACCTGATAAGATATTTAATCAAGAATATTAATCAAGAAGAAGTAAATATCTTCACAGGCGGTTGGTACTTAATAACCCTGAGAAGATGTTTATCTCAGTTGGGTATTACTTACCAACCGCCTAAGATAACGCCCGATACTGTTCTTCAGTTTCCTTATCCCTTGCTTCTTTTTTATTTAGATTCCAATATAAATACTCAAACATGTTTAGATTCTGCATATTGTGTCCAAATTCGATGATTCTTTCTTTTACATTTGTATAAAATTAACATCTACCACCTGAACAAAATATTTTAAAACTTGTATAGCTGACATTGTAATGTTTTGGTAAATATCAAATTAATTTCTACTCACATATTATTCACATTTGTGTATCTCATAAAAAAAAGATCCTTCACTCAAATTTGTTTGTATGAACATATTTGTATCATTTATACATGTATGAATTTTGTTAATTTTTTAAAAGCATTCCAACATGTCAAACTTCAAATTATCCATCATTCTAACTAAATGCTCATATACATATGAGGCATTCATCAAATTATGAACACACATTGATTCAAAAAAATTTAAAAAAATATGAAAACATTCATAGAGGTTGGTATGATGAGTAAAAATGTCCACTAAAAAAATAAATGAAAAGGCATTATATTCATCAAGATAGAAAAATTAAAAATAGCATTTGTTGTATGTTTTTTTATGTTCTGACCAATTTCAAAAGATTTATGAAGTAAAATTTAATGGTAACCTTTACTACTCAATAATATTACAAGAAAGTAAAATTTTGCCTTTTTAAAGGACCCACATTTAATCAAGAATATTAATCAAGAATAAGTAAATATCTTCACAGGCGGTTGGTACTTAATAACCGTCTGAGAAGATGTTTATCTCAGTCGGGTATTACTTACCAACCGCCTGAGATAATGCCCGATACTGTTCTTCAGTTTCCTTATCCCTTACTTCTTTTTTATTTAGATTCCAATATAAATACTCAAACATGTTTAGATTCTGCAAATTATGTCCAAATTCGATGATTCTTTCTTCTACATTTGTATAAAATTAACATCTACCACCTGTACAAAATATTTTAAAACTTGTATAGCTGACATTGTACTATTTCGGTAAATATCAAATTAATTTCTACTCACATATTATTCACATTTGTGTATCTCATAAAAAAAGATCCTTCACTCAAATTTGTTTGTATGAAAATATTTGTATCATTTATACATGTATGAATTTTGTTAATTTTTTTAAAAGCATTCCAACATGTCAAACTTCAAATTATCCATCATTCTAACTAAATACTCATATACATATGAGGCATTCATCAAATTATGAACACACATTGATTCAAAAAAATTTAAAAAATCTGAAAACATTCGTAGAGGTTGGTATGATGAGTAAAAATGTCCACTGAAAGAATAAATGAAAAAGACATTATATTCATCAAGATAGAAAAATGAAAAATAGCATTTGTTGTATGTTTTTTATGTTCTGACCAATTTCAAAAGATTTATGAAGTGAATTTAATAGTAACCTTTACTTATCAATAATATTACAAGAAAGTGGAATTTTTCCTTTTTAAAGGACCCACATTTAATCAAGAATATTAATTAAGAAGAAGTAAATATTTTCACAGGCGGTTGGTACTTAATAACCGTCTGAGAAGATGTTTATCTCACGGTATTACTTACCAACCGCCAAAGATAATGCCCGATACTGTTCTTCAGTTTCATTATCCCTTGCTTCTTTTTATTTAGATTCCAATATAAATACTCAAACATGTTTAGATTCTGCAAATTGTATCCAAATTCGATGATTCTTTCTTCTACATTTGTATAAAATTAACATCTACCACCTGAACAAAATATTTTAAAACTTGTATAGCTGACATTGTAATGTTTTGGTAAATATGAAATTAATTTCTACTCACATATTATTCACATTTGTGTATCTCATAAAAAAAAAAGATCCTTCACTCAAATTTGTTTGTATGAAAATATTTGCATCATTTATACATGTATGAATTTTGTTAATTTTTTTTAAAAGCATTGCAACATGTCAAACTTCAAATTATCCATCATTCTAACTAAATGCTCATATACATATGAGGCATTCATCAAATTATGAATACACATTGATTCAAAAAAATTTCAAAAAATCTGAAAAAATTCGTAGAGGTTGGTATGATGAGTAAAAATGTCCACTGAAAAAATAAATGAAAAAAACATTATATTCATCAAGATGAAAAATGAAAAATAGCATTTGTTGTATGTTTTTTATGTTCTGACCAATTTCAAAAGATTTATGAAGTGAAATTTAATGGTAACTTTTACTTATCAATAATATTACAAGAAAGTGGAATTTTGCCTTTTTAAAGGACCCACATTTAATCAAGAATATTAATTAAGAAGAAGTAAATATTTTCATAGGCCGTTGGTACTTAATAAACGCCTGAGAAGATATTTATCTCACGGGTATTACTTACCAACCGCCAAAGATAATGCCTGATACTGTTATTCAGTTTCCTTATCCCTTGCTTCTTTTTATTTAGATTCCAATATAAATACTCAAACATGTTTAGATTCTGCAAATTGTGTCCAAATTCGATGATTCTTTCTTCTACATTTGTATATAATTAACATCTACCACCTGAACAAAATATTTTAAAACTTGTATAGCTAACATTGTAATGTTTTGGTAAATATCAAATTAATTTCTACTCACATATTTTTCACATTTTTGTATCTCATAAAAAAAAGATCCTTCACTCAAATTTGTTTGTATGAACATATTTGTATCATTTATACATATATGAATTTTGTTAATTTTTTTAAAAGCGTTCCAACATGTCAAACTTCAAATTATCCATCATTCTAACTAAATGCTCATATATATACATATGAGGCATTCATCAAATTATGAACACACATTGATTCAAAAAAATTTAAAAAAATCTGAAAAAATTCATAGAGGTTGGTATGATGAGTAAAAATGTCCACTGCAAAAATAAATGAAAAAGGCATTATATTCTTCAAGATAGAAAAATGAAAAATAGCATTTGTTGTATGTTTTTTATGTTCTGACCAATTTCAAAAGATTTATGAAGTGAAATTTAATGGTAACCTTTACTTATCAATAATATTACAAGAAAGTGGATTTTTTGCATTTTTAAAGGACCCACATTTAATCAAGAATATTAATTAAGAAGAAGTAAATATCATCACAGGTTGTTGGTACTTAATAACTGCCTGAGAAGATGTTTATCTCAGACGAGTTTGAATTACCAACCGCCTGAGATAATTACCTTATGATACCCGAGTCTGAGGAACACGATGAACACACTACACATTCATTCATTCACATAGTTGAAGAATACACAAAATACTCATTCATTAACAATATTCAATCACATATCTCACAAAAGAACACACAAGATACACAATATTTACACAAGAACACACAAGAACACACAAGATACACAAGTAATATTCAATCACATAGATGAACAAAGATAGATTTCATTCATTAACAATATTTACAAAACAGAAGCAACTAAAAACAACAAAAAAAACTAATTAAATCCTACTCCTACTCCTACTCCTCTTCCTCCTCCTCCTCCTCCTCCTCCTCCTCGTCCTCCGGCGGCGACTCTGGCGTTGGTGCAATAGGAGACAGGGCCGGTTGCACCGGCTGCACCGGCGGTGCAACCCCAAGGTTGCTAGCCGTCGCCTCCACCAGCGTTCTGCGGCCCTCGGGGCCAAGAACCTGGGCCATCGTCGCGAACAAAATGTTGAGACGATCAGCCACCCCCGTGAGGGCGTAGAGGTAGTGGCTGATGGTACCCATTCCAGGATACTCTGGAAGGGTACCCAGCCCCAAGGCCCTCATGGCGCGAGACATATTGTTGTACGCCTCTCGCGCCATGAGGAGGCGCTGCTGGGTGTTGATCCTCTCGGGGGAGCTGCAACATGGTTTCTTGCAAGGTGGCTCCCTCGGAGGGCTTGTCGGCGAAAGGTCAACCATAGTGGTGTTGGGTCGCCGGAGCGGAGGAAGACGAAGAAAAGAAGAGGATTCAAAGTGAGCGACGCGCTTGTGGAGAACTAACGGGTGATAGCGCGTCTTTAAGGCCGCGCGGAGTGGAAGATGGACCAGTTGGTTTACCGCGCATTGAAAGGTCGCGCCTCAGGGAAAAGAAAGGTCGTGCACGGTCGTCGACACATCTTCATAGACGGTTGGTGAGGGGCATTTATGTAGGCGTTCATCAAATTATGAACACACATTGATTCAAAAAAATATCAATGTAGTAAATATCTTCTCAGGCGGTTGGTAAGTAAAACCCGCCTGAGGTAACCGTCTTCTCAGGCGGTCGGTACTTAAAATCTGTCTAAGAAAATTGGAGTTTATATACACCCCTCGGCAGCGTAGGAAAAACCTAACCCGCGCGAAACACTTAGATGCCGTTAGGCTGCCAAAATTTCGTTTGCCGCCAAGTGTTCGCCCTCGTCACTTCCAGGTACGCCGCCGAGCTTCGCCGTCGCCGCCGAGCTTCGCCGTCGCCGCCGAGCTTCGCCCTCGTCACTTCCAGGTACGCCCTCATCACTAAAATAGAGTGTATCTTCTCGCCTGCAGCTACATCGCCTCGCCTCACCTCACCATCCAAATCCAAGTGTCACACTTTGCGATTCTTGATACTAGAAAAAGGCTGGAGGATTTGCTTTTTGTCCCTTGCTTGATCAGTTATAGGTCCGGAGCTAGGCGCCACCTAGTAAACCTCAAGAACGTGGTCGCCACTCTGAATGAAGCTAGCCTATTTAGAATAAGAAGATAAAATTGCCATTGCTGGTGAGCAACTTTAACATGCTTGTCACCCTCGCAATGTATAGGAACCTTTTGGTCAGTCGCCTTAAACCCTAGAATGCCTTATCAAATCCTAGAATGCTTCCACCTTTTTCTTCATGCAACACTTCATGTAGAGTTAATGTAGGATCGAAGAGCACGTGAAAAGCTACCAGAGGAGGGGGTGAATGGTAGATTTAAAAATCTTACGCAGCGGAAACAATTAAACCCCAAACCCTTTCGGCAGAAAAACGATCTGTTAAAGAAATCGTGTGTGAGACTAATCTAAACGTGTTTCACCGTGACAAAAGTGATATATATCAGAGATAATCAAGTCACGAAGACAACACAAAAAGAATCAGTCAAATCCGTCGAGAAAAACTCAAGCTATGATCGAAAGATCAAACAAGGTCAATCTGCCCTACCCGAGAAAAAAACAGTTCTGGAACGCTGCAAAGAAACTCGTGTAGATCATAGACCACAAATCCAATGACCGTGAAATTTTGACAGATGATAGACAATCAAGTTGTGAAGACAACCCAAAAAGAATCACGTCAATTGGATCTGTAAAAGTCGAGTAATGATAAAACCACCAACGAAAGGTAGTACTGTCCAGAAACTCGATGAGTAAAACTTGTCTGGAACAAGTCGGACGAACAAGGCACAAAACTTCCTTCAAACTACGAATTTTATTCAATAGAACACAAGAGGAACAGCCCCAAAGTTGTCCAAAACGCACCAAAAACTTAGTAAAATAATACTAAGCGAACTTTCCAACAATGTAAAGCAAGTATGAAATATTACAAATGAAAAGCAGAAGCACTACGGTCAAGTTCCGGACCTTGCCAAAGCAACCCGGACCTTGAGCCGGAGCTAACAAAAGCTAGTAGAACCTAACGCCGGAGCTTACCAGAACTAGTATAACCAAGCTCCCACCGGAGCTTACAAAACTAGCAGGACCTAGCGCCGGAGCTAACCAGAACTATCCGATGGAACTAGTAATCCCAAAAGCCGGAGCTAGAAAAATCAACTTCGGAGCTTAGCAAAAACATGTCAGAGCTATCAAAGAAATGTCGGAGCTAAAGACAAAACTTCACCGGAGCTGACCAAAGCTAGTCGGACCTAGCATTGAACGTAACCGGAGCTACCCAAAATAAGCCGAACCTACTGTCGGACCTTGCTGTAGCTCAGAGCTAGAGTCGGACCTTGATAAAAAAGGGTGTTTTGGTGATATTCAAAACTTTTATCATCAAAGCCAATTGTATTTACTACAATCCAATGTATTCACACACATAGGTCTTACAGTTAATATGCCATTTATTAGATTTTTTGTCTTATTAGTTCTAGCATGGAAAGCCCTAAGAAGACTGGTCCTGGTAGTAACAATAAAGAAGACAATATGGAGTTTACTGACTCTAGTAGTTCAGGCTCCTATCACAGTCCATCGGATCCTTTTCCGAATATAAAAATTAAAAAGACTTCAGTGGATCTAGACCCGGAATATGATCCTGTCGACGAGGTATGGATCATGAATCTTAACTTCAGCAGTTCAAGTTAATGTTGGTTGTCAAGTATACGAAGTCTTATAATTTTTTTCTACCTAGATTAATCACGAAGACAATGAGGTGACATCGGCTCCTAAAACCGCAGAAGGTTCTCCAATGGATGAATCCTCAACTTCACTAAAGCGGAAACGAGGGCAACGAGGTCCCAATAAGGGTCCATTGGACCGCATCATGTACATAACAAGGGTCGGTCCAGGTGGGCTTCCCCAAGAACCATTGGATTCAGTTACCAGGTACCGTAATGAATGCGGTTTTCTTGTGAGGGAGGTTGTGCCAATCACAACCGAGAATTGGAGGAAATTACCCGAGCATACCAAGAATGAGTTGTGGGAAAGGATAAAGAAACAATTCAAGTTCCCGAAAGGCACAGAAGAAGCTGTAAAGAAAGCAACATTGGTCTCTTGCGGCAAGAAGTTTTGATGTTGGAAGAGTGAAATGAATGCTTATGTTAAGGCCGATAAGGTCCCTAGCCCGAGGAAGATGGGAAAAATCACACAAGCTCAGTGGCAAGAGTTTGTTCATCAAAAGAGCACACCTGATGCTAAAGCTCTAAGTGCAACTATGTCAGAGCTTGCAAAAAAGAACAAATACCATCATCGCTTGGGGTCTGCCGGATATGCCCCCAAAGTCCAGAAATGGAATAAGATATTAGACAAAATTACCAGTAAGGGCAATCCTCACCCATTAGAAGAGTGCGATGAGCGAACTCAATGCTAGGTCTTTGCTTGGTCAGGTTTGACCAGCGAGGGCAAACTTGAAAAGCCCGACTCTCTGAATGAAGTAGAGGATAAAATGAAAGAATTAATTGAAAAGCAATAGAAGGGTCTCTTCAAGCTGAAGAGGGAGAATGACCAACTTACCACTATCTTAGGAAATCCTGAACACAGCGGAAGGGTTTGAGCGGTCTCTTCTCAAATGTCTTGGCTAGATGGTTTCCCTAAATATAAAGACACATATAGAAGACGTGAGTAGTTTAAGAAAACACTTGATGAAACAATTGCTCAAAAGGTCAAAGAAATATGCAAAAATAATGGAACAACTTAGACAATCGGGACAATTAGTGGCACCGAGTACATTGATGGTTCCGGTGCAAAAGGAGCAATTAGTATCTCCAACTGCCTACCCTAGCAGCGTTGGTTCCGTGCCAGGCTCAGGGTCAACCCATAAGTTCCCTGTCGATGATATTGCTAACGACAAATCTTATCGTCTTCTTATCCCGATAGGCAGAGCAGGGAACAAAACCAAACAGGTTGTCACTGCTATGGCAAAGCCTGATCATGACTTCAACAGGAATCCACTTCTGTTGTATTATACTGTGGTGCAAGTTCTTCAGATCATTGATAATGATTATGAAGATTATGAAATAGACCACATCACACCTGAGGGGATCGCGACTCTGGGGCAGGCTGTCAACCAATTAATCCTTTGGCACCGACGCGATATCGTGTTGGACGATGAGCCAATTTCTAGCCCCGTCGCATCTCCAAATACTGCAACCCCATCTTCTAAGGCGAAAGTGCATGAAGATCCACTCCCAGTCCAGGAAGATTCACTCCCCCTATGTCTCAGCAAGGATGATATCCAAGAGCAACAAGTTGG
Organism: Tuctoria greenei; assembly: GCA_036927565.1. Classification (NCBI taxonomy): domain Eukaryota; kingdom Viridiplantae; phylum Streptophyta; class Magnoliopsida; order Poales; family Poaceae; genus Tuctoria; species Tuctoria greenei. Next base: position 154,491,223 of record JAYESD010000009.1, on the reverse strand, counting down.
ACAACATCTTCAAGCAGTACCAGAGCAAGCTGTTGCTAGTAAAGAGCAACCAGTTGAGCAACAACTTGAAGTAGTACTAGAGCCAACTACTGGGAGTAAAGAGCAATCAGTTGAACAACAGGTTCAACAACAAGCCAGTGTCCAACTTCCGACGACTACTTCTCAATCATCAGTGCCTATCAAAGTTACCTCATACGAAAATAAGAAACCTTCATCAGAAGTGTCAAAATATTTGGAAACTATGAAGGAAAATAATATAAAATCGAGTGCATCTCGTTCTTCTCATGAGCCATCATTAGGAGATATCGAGGAGTGGGAAGAATACAGTGTCATGTATAATCGGCGGACGGCTTTAGTTAAACCAGGAGTTCCAATATACAAGCTTGAGGATGTTCCTCCTGAATTTGAGAATGGGAAGCCGTTCATGACATCCGTACAACTTAGCAAACAACCCGTCCAGCTCAGAAGAATGCATGAGTGGTACATCCTTGCCAGCACAAAATATGATCTTAAATGCGTCACATTTCGTATTCCAAAAGAAGCATTCTGGAGAACTGGAGTGGATAGACGAGTTATTTTATTTGAAGAGCTGCGTGCCCTTTTCCATCGGGGCATGCTCGAAATCAACCTGCTGCTCGTTTGGTGCTTGTAAGTGCTCTAATATTTTGTATTTGCTTTTCTTACTACACGCATACACATTTCATGAGATTATAACAATTCTGGACTTCTTCAATAGGATGCAATACATGGATAATGAAAAGTTGGAGCGCAAGACAAGTATCCTTGACCCTACTAGGATTGCAAAGGTGCTATTCAACGTCTAGGCGGATCGAGACTCAGCACAGTTCGAACACATGAAAAAAAAAAGATTTTGAAAAAGCAATCGCAAAACTTAAGAAGGATAAAAGGACAGAAGTTGCATCTTACATAGGACATGCGATGTTTAACTTTGTCAGAGACGGCAAGGACCTCGTAAAGGCTCCGTACCACTTCAAGTAAGTTTGACACATGACATTGAAATATCAATTATTGGTAATTGTTAACACGTGTGTTTGTATGTTTGCAGTAATCACTACATAATGATCTTCATCAAGCCAATGCAGGGAATGGCAAAAGTCTTGGACTCGGACGATTTCTCACCAGATCGTTACAAATATTTCCTTTCCATTTTGAAATTGTACGTTTATTCAATAATTTTAATTTACGCACATTTAGAATGTGTTGACAAGTTTTATATGACATTTCTTATATTACAGCGCTTGGCGGTTTTACGCGGAACGGCTTGGCGGTGAGAGACCTTCCAATACGAATGCATTGCACATTAAAACGTATTATGCTTGTCTAAAGCAGCCTACTAGGAGTGTCTTATGCGGGTATTATGTATGCGAGCATCTTCGGACCGCCGGCGTATATAGAGTGAATCGTGAGGATGTAAGTTATCCTTAATGTCGATACCTTATTTTCTTACTTTTGTGTTTCATTTTCATTGTAACTAGCATAGTTCACTACAAGCCAATGTATTCAGCACACATAGGTCTTACAATCTCCCCCTTAATGAATGCATTGGCAACACCATTTAAAATACGAACATTTGCTTATTCTCATTAAAAGTTTTGAAGACAATTTCTCCCCTTTTGTAATCACATATTTCTCCCCCTTTATCATCTCTCCCCATGCACATTATCTTTCCCTTTTTGAATGTGTGATTAATCTCTCCCCCTTTGACAATGTATTCAGCAAGGTAAAAGAGAAATTTTAATTGTTATGAGCATATTATAACATATACATATAAAACAAAGCTCATCCAAGTCATACTATCAAGTAACTTACACTATCACATCAATGAGATACATAAAGTAGTGTAAGCCATGCTAGAGATCATATGTAATTTTCAATTTAAGTAAGTCATGATCTCACAAACTTAACTATTTCAAAACCTAAAAGCATGACACTAGTTGCTGCATTTTATTATTTTTCAAAGCATAAATTTAGATCATATGATATTTACAAGAGATTATATGTGCATCTGCCTTATTCTAACCAACCAAGCCAAGCCTATGTCATTTGACAATCAGAAGCTTAAGGACATGGTTTTAGTCATACACAACTTCTTCCAAGTTCATATCTAAGTGCAATGACAAGCCATCTCAAAAGAAGAAGTGCGATGCATGCATATTCTCTTTATATTTTCTCAATTTATATTTGTTCATAAAAAACTCAACATGTGAGTTGATTACTTGATTAACTCTTTATGATTAAAAGCATTTGTGAGCATGCAACAAGTTCAAAACAGCAAGAAAGTTCGACCATGACCAGATTTAGTTTAAGTAATTATTCCAATTACTAGACATGGCAAAAACTACAAAATGTATAACACGAGTAATGTAGTAAGAACTTTCAGCATGTAAAAGGAATCACAAAGTCATATATGTATGAAATACTATGCTCATATTATTTTAATTTCAGATTCACACATAGACTTCCCAAGTTTCAAAACTTCCCCTCAATTTAAGCCATGAGGATGCATAACCCCTATTTCACTATGAATGAAACAAAAACGAGTGAAATCCAAAGGTTTTGTAAAAATGTTAGCCAATTGATGTTCGGTATCTATATGATGAAGCACAATGTTTCCTTTTTCAACATTATATCGGAGAAAGTGATACCTAATATCAATGTGCTTAGTTCTAGAATGTTGCACGGGGTTTTTGGCAATGCAAATAGCACTAGTGTTATCACAAAATAGTGGAACACTATCTAGATCAACCTCATAGTCCTTAAGTGTTTGAACAATCTAAAGAATTTGTGAGCAAGCACTAGCAGCAGCTACATATTCTGATTCGGATGTGGATTGTGCAACTGAATTTTGTTTTCTAGAGGACCAAGCAACAAGAGAATTACCAAGAAAATGACAAGCACCGGAAGTACTTTTCCTATCAATCCTACAACCCCCAAAATCAGCATCCGAAAAAGCTTTCAAAGTAACGGTTGAGGAAGAAGGAAAAAAAATGCCAAATTCTTGAGTTCCATGTAAGTACCTGAGAATCCTTTTGACGGCTTGACGATGTGAAGCACGTGGGGAAGCTTGAAACCGTGCACAAAGACATACGCTGAATTGTATGTCCGTTCTTGATGCCGTGAGGTACAAAAGTGATCCGATCATGCTTCTATATTCTTTTTGATTCACAGATTCACCATCTTCATCAAGTTCAAGCGTTGTTGCTATTCCCATTGGTGTCCGAAGAGGCTTGCTTTTGTCCATGTTGAAGCACCTTAGGAGGTCTTTGGTATACTTCGTTTGATGCACAAAGGTACCCTCCTTGGTTTGCTTGATTTGCAGCCCCAAAAAGTAAGTGAGTTCACCCATCACACTCATTTCAAATTCGGAACTCATCATTGCTGAAAACTTGGACACAAGATCATGAGAAGCACAACCAAAGATAATATCATCCACATACACTTGAACGAATAATGAGTCATTGCCATGTTTAAGCACAAAAAGAGTTTTACCAACCTTGCCCATGGTAAACCCCTTTTCAAGTAAGAATGTTTTTAACCTATCATACCATGCACTAGGGGCTTGTTTGAGACCGTATAAGGCTTTGGACAGTTTGTAAACATGATTAGGAAAATCTGGATTTTCAAAACCCGGTGGTTGTTTGACATAAACCTCCTCATCTATTTAGCCATTAAGAAAAGCACTTTTAACATCCATTTGATATAGCTTAAAACCTTTAGATGCTGCAAAAGCTAACAAAATTCTTATGGCTTCTAATCTAGCAACAGGAGCAAAAGTTTCGTCAAAATCTAGACCTTCAACTTGAGTGAAACCTTGAGCAACCAACCTAGCCTTATTCCTAACCACAACCCCATCCTCACTTTGTTTATTTTTAAATACCCATTTAGTTCCAATTAAAGTGTGACCTTGAGGTGGAGGTACAAGTTTCTAAACATTATCTCTTTCAAAATTTTCTAACTCTTCTTGCATGGCAATAATCCAAGATTCATTAGTGAGTGCGTGTGATATATCTTTGGGTTCAAAAGAAGCAACAAAAGCAGAATGGGCATGAGAGTTTGGATCGCAAAACCTGGACCGTGTGACTCGTTCGTGCAAGCTTCCAATCATCTGTTGTGGGGGATGATATTTGTAAAACCGTAGGGGAACAAATGTCTCACAAGCTTCTTCTTCATTAGGTTCATCGTAGATTGATGAGCTTGTGACTTGTGGACGATCAGGACCAGCATTGGTGATAGCCGGAGCTTGTTCAATGTCCAGAGCTGGACCGTGTCAACTTTAGAACTACCAGACAGTATCACTGGTTCTTCTTCATCTTCGAAAATACCCTCCCCCTGAGGATACGAATCTGGTCCTGCAACACCGGAGCTAGTACCTGGGCTAGCTTCATCAAAAGACACTTCACAAGTCTCCACAATTTTGTTAGTGTCAAATAAAAGCACACGATAGCCTCTAGTATGAGATGGATAACCAAGAAACATGCCATCAATGGATCTAGGTTCAAATTTATCAAGGTTACCTTGTTTCTTAACAAAGCATTTGCAACCAAAGACCCAAAAGTGTGTAACACTAGGCCTATGTCCAAACCGGAGCTCATATGGTGTTTTACCTAGCTTAGCACGCAAGAAAACACGATTTGAGACATAACAAGCGGTTGCTAACGCATCAGCCTAAAATTTCCTAGGAGTTTGATATTCATCAAGCATAGTCCTAGTCATCTCAACTAAGGTTCTGTTCTTTCTTTCTACAACCCCATTTTGTTGAGGTACATATGGGGAAGAAAGTTGATGATCTATTCCATTTTCAGCACAAAAGTGATCAAAAGATTGATTTTTAAATTCAGTTCCGTTATCACTTCTAATTGCCTTTAAAGATCCTGGGTGATTAATTGATAATCTAAGAAATAAAGTTCTAAAGTGACTAAAAACTTCATTCTTAGATGCCATAAAGTAAACCCAAGAGTATCTAGAATAATCATCAACGATAAAAAGAACATACCATTTACCTCCGAAGGATTGAACATGTGAAGGTCCCTACGGTGTCAAGATGCAAAAGTTGACATGGTTCAGTTGTCATGATCGTTGTGAGAGGAGTATGTGAACCTGCAACCATCTTAGCATGTCTGCAAGAAGAGCACACAATTTCTTTGTCCCCTTTAAGCTTAGGCAGCCCACGTATGCGATCAAGAGCACTAAACACGCGTTAGGTGATCAAAGCCTACGTGACCAAGTCTGCGATGCCAAAAATATAAGTCCTTTGAATCATTAGCAACTAGACACCTATGCTTAGAGGAAGACATATCAAAATCAGCTTTAAAAACTCTTCCAAACCGAGACATGTTAAAAATAAGCTCACTATTTGAACCTACAACTTTGCAACAGTTTTTATTGAAAATAATTTCTAGATTTTCATCTAGCAATTGTGCAACAGAAAGCAAATTGTATTTCAAATTTTTGACAAGTGCCACATCCTTCAAAGTGTAGTGATCATTTACTCTAACCGAACCCTTAGCAATTATAGGAGTTGAAGAATTATCGGCAAAAGTAACATTTTCTACACGTGACACAAAAGAGAGGGAGGAGAACCAATCTTTGTTACCGGTCATGTGGCGTGAGCAACCTGAATCCGCAATCCAAATGTTCTCCTTCCTCAAATGTGTAACCTACATAAAAGCACAATACGTCGATGACTCAATACTGGGGTTAGTCAAAAGGCATTTAGGAATCCAGTACTGAGTCACGCGACGTGCAGCAAGAATAACACGCGAAAGCTGAGACAAAACAGCAGGTTTAAGAGTCAAAGTTTGAGATTTTTTATTATTGACTACTGACCTATAAGGTGTTACTTGTGTAGCACAAAAATCAGTAGCTCCGGAGGCAAAAACAGAAGGTCCGGAGGTAAACTTTGAATGTTTTTGACTCAAAACAGCAGGTTGTACATTCGGTTCAATGTGTGCAGCAAATTTTGCATGAACATTATGAGATCTAGCAACCATTCTTTCCCTTTTCTGTTGTTTAGCTAGTCTATAACAAAAATCTATGACATGACTATCTCTACCACAGAAGGTACACTGAAATTTAACTTTGTGTTCATGTCAAGATGAGCAAGCAATTTTTTTATTTGAAACCAAATGAGACAACACTCCTGCAGATTTGAAAACCACTCCTTTTTGTTTAGGAACTGTTTGAATCAAACCACTTCCTAATGACTTTACAATTTTAGGTGGATGTGCCTTAGCATGAGCATGAGAATCAAAACCTAAACCAGTTTTATTATTGCAAGACTTGGAAGAATTCAGCAGTAAGTTTAGGTTCTTATTCCCATTACAAAACCGATCTAAAGTCCTATGCATGTCATCAAGTTTATTGGACAGATCAAGGCAATTTTCACATGAAGTTTTTCCTTTTAGTTTGCAATTAGAACAAAATTTAACTTCATGAGAACGTAAAGCATTGTTCAATATAGAAATTTCATTCATAGCATCTTGTAGTTTCTTATCAAGATCATCACAAGTAGAACAATGCAAATCAATTGTAGAACAGCTAGCATCTTTCAAGTTTTTATCATTAAGTGCAGCAAGCTCTTTGTTCTTTTCAATTTCTAACTCAAGTTTATCAAGTGTGGAGGTGTGCGCACTTCTTAATGAGGACAATTGTTCATATATTAAATCACATGAGGAACATGCATCATCACTAGGAATCAAAGTTTTTAAACGGTTGATTTCAGATTCTAGTGATTCAATTTTAGCAACACTGTCCCTAAGCTTTTTATCCTTTTTCTTAACAATAACAGTGGCACGAGAAATAGCATCACACATTTCTTCGCAAGTAGGACATACCTCTTCATTGTCGCTGTTGTGTTCTGCCTCCTCCATACTTGATCTTGACTTGCCCGCCATAAAGCACAAGTTTGCCAAATCATCTTCATCTTCATCACTTCCAATGTCCACGTCGCTTGAACTGAACTCTTGAAGCGCGGTGATGAAACTGTTGATCATCTTGCGTCCTATGATACCTTTCTTCTTCTTGTTGGAATTTCCAGAGGAGGTCCGGACCTTGCTTTTTTTTTTCTTCCCGGGTGGTCGGACCTGAAAGGTTAGGGCATTCTGTACGAAAATGTCTTGTTTTACCACATTCAAAACAGCGTTGAGGTCCGGAGCTTCCTCTCCTTCTAGTTCTCACATTTTGCAATGCTTTTGAGAATCTAGTAGAGATGAGTGCCAACTCCTCTTCTAGAAATTCTTCGATCTGCTCCAGGGTTAGTGAGGACAACAAAGCAAGAGTATTGCAAGATTATGATTGGCCGGAGCTAGACATATCATGTTGTGAAACAAATGCAATAGACTTATTTGGATTCTTTCATGCTAGGATGTCAATTTCATGAGTTTTTAGTTTAGAATAGAGTACATCTAATGTAAGAGAACTCATGACAGTAGATTCACGAATAGATGTGACTTTCATCTCCCAAATTGACATATCTAATGCACTTAGCAATTGCCTAGCATTTTCAGCATCTGAAAAATTAACATTGACACTACGCAAGTTGCTGAGAATTTTATTAAAGCGAACAAAAAGGTCATCAATAGACTCACCGGGTTGCATCTCGAAGCACATGTATTCCTTTTTGAACATGTCTTGCCTTACCTCTTTGATCGTGTTAGATCCTTCGTGGTAGTCACAAAGTGCTTTCCACACATCGTATGCAGATCGGAGGTGTGCAACACGGTCAAAGTCGCTTTGTGTTAATCCTTGTATGATCTAGTTCCGAGCCTTGTTGTTGTTGTCGACATCTCTCAGATTTGTAGCTGTAACTTGATCGTTTGATGGCACTTCGTAAGGCTTGTATACCTTCTCACGGGTGTGGCCGATCACCTGGACATCTTGTCCGGGACGATGGCCCAGGAGCTCGGTGCCGAGGGCTGTAGTGCCCTGGTGGCGGCGACGGAGAGGAACTTCCGTCGCGGCGGGGTTCCACCATCGGTGCAGCCGGAGCAATCGGCTCAGCCGGAGCAGCCGGCCCACTCTCCTGCTGCATCATCGCCGGAGGAGGAGGAGGAGGAGGAGGAGGAGGAGGAGGAGGAGGAGGAGGAGGAGGAGGAGGAGGAGGAGGAGGAGGAGGAGGAGGAGGAGGAGGACGACGACAATGATGACGACGATGACGACAACGACGACGACGATGATGACGGCGACGATGACGGCGACCACCACCACAACAACGACGACGACGACGATGAGGATCAGGAGGACCGCTTGTCGTGGTTTGATAAGTTGGGGGAGAGGGCGGAGGAGGCGAGGCCGGCATAGTAGTTTTAGGAGTTCTCTTGTACATATTTCTTTTGTAGTTTTAGGAGTTCTTGTACATGTTTAGCTTCAATTCTATTCTTGTACATATTTCTTGTGTTTTGTAATATATATGTGTTCATTCGTGTCAATGAATATTGGTGTGTTAGAATTTCTGGATTTCAATCAAGTGAATGTGCTCTAAGTTTAGTGATGTGTTAATTTGTCACAAGTGAACTGAGCAAATTGGACAAAATCAAAAGATCTTAGGGTTTGAAGCTCGTCTCGATTTGTAATTGCAAAGCTAAAGGAGGCAAACAATTACTTTAAGCGCGTCTCGCATCACTTTGTGATCGATGGACATCCGATCTGTCGCCCATCATTGTCTCCTATTTGGGTTTCTTACTAGTGTAATTGGTTGATCATGTTTGCGGTCCGTGCATGTTAGACATAGCTAGAATTAATTAAAACACTTCAGTCATGTTTAACAAAACTAACATGCATGCATATATATATACCTCAAACAGTACATGACGATCTTTCAACAAAAAGAGAAAAACACACGTATAACATCATGAAACATGATCGTGGATCGAGGTCGCATATGCATGTTGAACATAGAACAGAAATAGTATTAGACAACAGACAGAGAAGAAAAGAACATATGGAACAGGTGCGAAGGATTAGTCCCACCACGGAAAGTTGAGGTCGGTGCACCGACGTTATAAGGCATGGCACACAGTTGCAGGACTAGGCCCATGTTCGCTGCAAGGCGTCCGCTGGCACGGACGCGTGGTCACGAAGTTGGCTTAGGCATGTACGGACGGATTTTTTTTTATATAACGAAAAAAATTGTTTTCCCCGCATGTAAATTTACTCCTAATGGGACGCATCGAGTCGTTGGGACCGAGAGGATGCAAACCGCGGTTTCGAGGAAACCGGGGCCACCGACCGGTTCATAATTAAGCGCGGTTTCCTCTAGCGTCCGATCATCTCGACACGCCCCGCTTAGATGACGACCTGCTATAAAGGCTCACCGTCATCTTGCTTCTCCGCCGCACCAGTCCTTAGATCCTACAGTAGCCTCTAAACTTCTCCCCCCACCACCGTCGACCACCTCTCGCTCTTTCTCTGCACCTCCGTCGCCAAACAAATGGGTAGCCCCGCGCCAAAGCGCTCTAGGCCATCGACGTCCTCCGAACCTTATTCTCCGTTTCCATCACCGCCCGCAATGCCGGTGGAACTAATGGCGGCGCACGCATCTCCGCCCGCGGCGCCTACACTTCCTCATCCCGGTTGGGTTGAGCAGACTCTCATACTCCTCACTGACCGCATCGATGAACTCGATCGGCGCCTTAAGGTGGCCACCGACGCCAAGTCCGACGCTGCTCATAGCACACTAGCACTCAACGCAGTGGTGCGGAAGGTCTTTTCCGACACAGATCGCTCGTGTCGCCGTCTGGGTCTTGGGACCCTTCCCCTCCACACGAGCATGGACACTGCAGGCCACTACTGCTACGGGTTGATGACTGTGGCCGGTCGTCTTGACGCCATCCACAAGACGATCGCGGAGGTTGCTGGGGTAGAGGGCCTCCTGAAGATTAAGCACTGCGTCGCCGAGAAGCTTCAGACTGTGACGGAGGTTGAGGAGTATTAGGCGGCTTGGGCAGCGGCGGCAGCGGAGGAGGCGGAGCAGGAGGCATCTCTGAGGCGGAGGTGGACGCGACTATGGAGGCGGCGACAGCGGCGGAGGAGGAGCAGGAGGAGGCGGCAGCGGCGGTGGAGGCGGAGGCGGAGGCGGCAGCAGCGGCGGCAACGGTGGCGGAGGAGGAGGAGGAGGCGGCACCGGCGGCGGGAGGCGGCAGCGGCGGAGGAGGAGGACGTGGTTTTCTCCCTGTAGAGTAGTATTAGGAGTAGTTTATCTATTTCGTGATCTCTGAGTAGAGTAGAATTAGGTGTAGTTTATCTTGTCCTTGTTGTCTACTACGTATTTTCCTAATTACTTGTTTGTTAATGAAATATGTCTTTATGTTCATGAACAATGTGTTCTATATATGCATTATCGAAAAACTTCTTTTATCGAAAACATCTCCTATATGTTTGTAACTTGGGACCGTCTATATTTCTTGTGGCCGAATGAATGAAATCCAGTAAACATTATCCTTACAATTAATAGAACTAACAACAGACATGATGCATAATTAACTTGATTAGGAAATTACGTCATCTAAATTGCTAACTAGTCCATCGCCTGATGCAACAAGTGCATGAAAAGTACTTTATCCGTTGTAACTAATATCCGATGACATTGTTGATATATATATCGTATGTACCTGTGATACTCGTATCACAGGTGGCTTTGGATCGACGGCCTGAAGATTAGACATCACAGAGGAAAATATTTTTTTTGTAGTAGTACATACTCTGTATATGTTATCATTTCATTGTGATGAATGTTATATATAAAATGTTGATTATTTACCTTTTACTAGACCATGGATTTGCCGTCCTCCTTTCGTGGACTTGGGTGTTCTGTATTTGCATGTCGTTTGCATTAGCACAATGATACATTTGGCGATTCATATTTTTGTTCGTATTTTTTTTGGAATGTCCTACTACCACATGACTACTTTTACATCTCCATGAAAACAATAATGAACGGCAGGTAGCGGTCCCTCGAATTTTTTTCGTTCTTCTTGGCGCGCACAATTGAGATTTTCACAATTGAAACTTCACTCCGTGCGCCCAAAATTCCAGTCCCGGCCATTTGTAGCTAGCCACGACGAATATAAATGTGTGTCTCCCTCTAATCCCGCAGTGGCTTCTGTTCCCGACACACATGTTCTCCTCTTAGTGCTGTGTTCCAAACTTGCATTCCTAAGAAATTCCCGTGTGAGTGGTGGTGGTGACTGTGGGTACAACGTCGAGCAATCAAGTTTGACGGGCTCTACCGAACCTCTTCGTCGCCGACCCCGTCCTGCGACATCCCGGACTCCAGTTTTGTGCTACGTAAGTTCTACACGATCCATGCCGTCTTTTTATAGAGCTACTCCCTCCTTATCGCTTTACTTGTCGTCCCAACGGCTGCAGCCAGTTCATTCCTAGTTGTCGTCCCAACTCCTTATATGCTCTTATGTTTCATGAATGTCTAGTATAAAATCTGATTAATGGTGCAATCGTGCAATCAACTATCCTTAATCGTTAGATCTACATCCTACAGTCGATTCATCTTTTTATTTTACCCTTGCATCTAATTGCATTCTACTTTTTTCCATATATAAAATACACTACACCTCTGCCTCGAAATAAATGTCGCTCCCACAGTTTATGGTAGTGAATTTCTAGTACATTTCCATGCCAGGAAAGATAACTATTAAAAATTGCATGTACTATGTAATTTCTTGATTTAGAAGTAAATGACACCAGGGTTATCTTATCAACCACTCCCAATGTTGTACTCTCATTCCTGTGTTCCAAACTTGTATTCCTAAGATTTTCAGTTCCGACGGTTTATACACGTTTTTTTTGTTTTTCTTTCTCGGACTGTACGGTTTTTTTCCTACTCCTTCATTTCTAATTCCTCCGTTCAAAACAAACATTTTCAGTTCATAGCAACCACACCGCCCGATCTAAAATACACATCCTCATGTAATCTGACGTTATCACTATTACTTACTATATATACTCTTTACTTTAGGAACAAGACACCAAACTGTCATGTCGTCTACAAGTAATCATGATGGGCAACAAGCACCTGGTATAACTATAAATGTGTTTACTATCAAAACACACATATTTATAACACGTTAATTCCTTTGCATCGTATGCACAGATATTGCAGCATCTGATGCTCAGGAATCCCGAGATTCGTCATCCCATGCTGATACTACGAGTATAAATATGTACCGGGCTCTACTAAATATTTTAGCATTGCAATTGTAGTTTCCTAGTCCCAATTAACAGTTAATCAGTATATGTGATGGCGTGATTTATTGATGCCTACACACGCATGATGGGCTCTCTCGCCGCCGGCCACTCCGGCACCGGCGACCACTCCCTGCTGCTGCTCACTTCAGTGTCCTCCCTGACGCGTCTCCCTTCACCATCGCCACGTCCCATCCTTCGCGTGTCATGATGACCCGGCCGCCCGCAAACCCCTGTCGCCACCGGTCACTTCGGCACCGGCCGGCGCCCACGCCCTGCTGGTGAGTATATGTGATGGCGTGATTTATTGATGCCTACACGCGAACGCTGGGCTCTCTCGCCACCGCCACTCCGGCACCAGCGACCACGCCCTGCTGCTGCTCACTTCAGTGTCCTCAGAAACGCGTCTCCCTCGACCATCGCCACGTCCCATCCTTCGCGTGTCATGATGACCCCGCCGCCCGCAAACCCATGTCGCCGTCGGTCACTCCAGCACCGGCTGGCGCCCACGCCCTGCTGGTGGTCACTTCATTGTCCTCCCCGACGCGTCTCCCTCCATCTCCACGTCCCATCGTTCGCGTGCCATGATGACCCCGCCGCCCGCAAACCCGTGGCCATTACGGCGTACCTACATGCTATGCCCCATATGACATGGCATGCCCTGGAAAAAATAGTCCAATATCATTAACCCCTATCCACTAAGAAATGTTAGTATCATATAGTTTAGAGATGCATGTACATGAGGGTTCATTGCTGCTTATATGATCTCAATTCCGTTTTTTACACTGCCAATGCGTTGCTGATGTCTGGTAATTAACACAAGATTATATTCATGTATCCGTTCTAGTAGCACTTTAGGGCGAGATGCTAACATGCAGAGCAAAATATCAGTATATTGTAGGATCGAAGAGCACGTGAAAAGCTACCAGAGGGGGGGGTGAATGGTAGATTTAAAAATCTTACGCAGCGGAAACAATAAAACCCTAATCCCTTCAGTAGAAAAACGATCTGCTAAAGAAATCGTGTATGAGACTAATCTAAACGTTTTTCACCGTGAAAAAGGTGATACATATCAGAGAGAATCAAGTCACGAAGACAACACAAAAAGAATTACTCAAATCCGTCGAGAACAACTCAAGTTATGATCAAAAGATCAAACACTGGTCAATCTGACCTACTCGAGAAAAACAGTTTCTGGAGTGCTGCAAAGAAACTCGTGTAGATCAAAAACCACAAATCCAATGACCGTGAAATTTTGAAAGATGATAGACAATCAAGTTGTGAAGACAATCCAAAAAGAATCACGTCAATTGGATCAGAAAAACTTGAGTTATGATAAAACCACCGACAAAAGGTAGTGCTGTCCAGAAACTCGACGAGTAAAACTTGTCTGGAACAAGTCGGTCGAACAAGGCACAAAAGTTACTTCAAACTATGAATTTTATTCAATAGAACACAATAGGAACAGCCCCAAAGTCGTGCATCTCGAGTTTTGGCCTTCCCTTGCTTATATAACCAGCCCTTAGGCCAACCCAATAAAACTAGGACTCCAATCCTACTCAGATCACGAATCCTGACTTTCCATAACTGCTCAAGATTCTTCTATACGCAGATAGAAGCAATCTTAAGACTTCCAAACATCTTAGGAACGTATCCCACATTCCTAAACAACTCAAATTCGTGACACACACGAAATCCTAACATAACCAACTCGATATTTCCATACCGAGCCATAACCGACTCAGCTAGCAGCCTAAGTCTTCAACCGATACGATCTGATCCTTCCGATCAGATCTTCCTTCCATAATCCGTCTCTAGAAGCATATTGCCACGTCATGCACCTCATGCATACGTGCAAACACCTTCCTTTGACCTTCATATGCACTATCCTTGATTCAATCATCCTGTGCGACCTCCTGACCCGCTCAACCACAGTTCCTCCTGAACTTGGTTGTTGGAACCTCATCTCCTCCTGAGACTAGTCCAATGGATCCCGTCACCAGCCATGACTTGAACTCAAGCAACACCTGCACATGAATAAATAACCAATCTATACGAGCCCAAGTCCTCGACTTGACTCACGTTAGTTCCGAACACAACACCTTACGTGAGAACCTCACATAAGCATGTTGCAAAACCACAGTAGAAATGATATCAACCGTATCATCCAAAACGCACCAAAAACTTAGCAAATGAAAACTAAGCAATCTTTCCAATCAAGTAAAGCAAGTACGAGACATTGCAAATGCAAAGCAGAAGCACTGCGGTCATGTTCCGGACCTTGCCAGAGCAACCCGGAGCTTGAGCCGGAGCTAACAAGAGCTAGTAGAATCTAGCGCCGGAGCTTACCAAAACTAGTAGATCCTGGATCCGGAGCTTATCAAAACTTAGTCGGAACTAGTCAACCCAAAACCCGGAGCTAGACAAAGTACGTCGAAGCTTAGCATCCCGGAGCTAACGAAAATATGCCGGAGCTATCAAATATATGCCGAAGCTAAAGATAAAGCTCACCGGAGCTAACCAAAGCTTGTCGGACCTTACCAAGAAGTCGGACCTAGCATCAAACGTAAACGGAGCTACCCAAAGCAAGCCGGACCTATCGTCGGACCTTGCTGTAGCTCGGAGCTAGAGTCGGACCTTGATAAAAAGGTGTTTTGGTGATATTAAAAACTTTTATCATCAAAGCCAAGTGTATTCACTACAAGCCAATGTATTCAGCACACATAGGTCTTACAATCTCCCCCTTGATGAATGCATTGGCAACACCATTTAAAATTCCGAACATTGGCTTATTCAAATAAAAGTTTTGAAAACAATTTCTCCCCTTTTTGTTTAAATAAAAAATAAAATGAGAAGGAAAAAAATATCCCATATTATCTCTCCCCCTTTATTAACTTTCCTTATGCACATATTCTCTTCATGCTTATCTCTTCCTTTTTGAATGTGTGATTAATCTCTCCCCCTTTGACAATGTATTCAGCAAGGTAAAAGAGAAATTTTAATTGTTATGAGATATAAACAAATTATCTCTCCTTCTTTAGTTGTTATGAGCATATTATAACATATACATATAAACAAAGCTCACCCAAGTCATACTATCAAGTAACTTACACTATCACATCAATGAGATACATAATGTAGTGTAAGCCATGCTAGAAAGCAAGTGTGATTTTCAATTTTAGCAGGTCATGATCTCACAAACTCAACTATTTCAAAACCTGAAAGCATGACATTTGTTGCTGCATTTTATTATTTTTCAAAGCATAAATTTAGATAATATGATATTTGCAAGAGATTATATGCTCATCTGCCTTATTCTAACCAACCAAGCCAAGCCTATGTCATTTGACAATCAGAAGCTTAAGGATATGGTTTTAGTCATACACAACTTCTTCCAAGTTCATATCTAAGTGCAATGACAAGCCATCTCGAAAGAAGAAGTGCGATGCATGCATATTCTCTTGATCTTTTCTCAATTTATATTTGTTCATAAAAACTCAACATGTGAGTTGATTACTTGATAAATTCTTAATGATTAAAAGCATTTGTGAGCATGCAACAAGTTCAAAACAGCAAGAAAGTTCGACCATGACCAGATTTAGTGTAAGTAATTATTCCAATTACTAGACATGGCAAAAACTACAAAAAGTATAACACGAGTAATGTAGTAAGAACTTTCAGCATGTAAAAGGAATCACAAAGTCATATATGTATGAAATAATATGCTCATATTATTTTAATTTCAGATTCACACATAGACTTCCTAAGTTTCAAAAACTCCCCCTCAATTTAAGCCATGAGGATGCATAACCCCTATTTCACTACGAATGTAACAAAAACGAGTGAAATCCAAAGGTTTTGTAAAAATGTCAGCCAATTGTTGTTCGGTATCTACATGGTGAAGCACAATGTTTCCTTTTTCAACATTATCACGGAGAAAGTGATACCTAATGTCAATGTGCTTAGTTCTAGAATGTTGCACGGGGTTTTTAGCAATGCAAATAGCACTAGTGTTATCACAGAACAGTGGAACACTATCTAGATCAACCCCATAGTCCTTAAGTGTTTGAACAATCCAAAGAATTTGTGAACAAGCACTAGCAGCAGCTACATACTCAGATTCGGCTGTGGATTGTGCAACTGAACTTTGTTTTCTAGAGGACCAAGCAACAAGAGAATTACCAAGAAAATGACAAGCACCGGAAGTACTTTTCCTATCAATCCTACAACCCCCAAAATCAGCATCCGAAAAAGCTTTCAAAGAAACGATTGAGGAAGAAGGAAGAAAAATGCCAAATTCTTGAGTTCCATGTAAGTACCTGAGAATCCTTTTGACGGCTTGACGATGTGAAACACGTGGGGAAGCTTGAAACCGTGCACAAAGACATACGCTGAATTGTATGTCCGGTCTTGATGCTGTAAGGTACAAAAGTGATCCGATCATACTTCTGTATTCTTTTTGATCCACGGATTCACCATCTTCATCAAGTTCAAGTGTTGTTTCTGTTCCCATTGGTGTCCGAAGAGGCTTGCTTTTGTCCATGTTGAAGCGCCTTAGGAGATCTTTGGTATACTTTGTTTGATGCACAAAGGTACCCTCCTTGGTTTGCTTGATTTGCAGCCCCAAAAAGTAAGTGAGTTCACCCATCATACTCATTTCAAATTCGGAACTCATCATTGCTGAAAACTTGGACACAAGATCATGAGAAGCACAACCAAAGATAATATCATCCACATACACTTGAACGAATAATGAGTCATTGCCATGTTTAAGCACAAAAAGAGTTTTATCAGCCTTTCCCATTGTAAACCCCTTTTCAAGTAAGAATGTTTTTAACCTATCATACCATGCTCTAGGGGCTTGTTTGAGACCATATAAGGCTTTGGACAGTTTGTAAACATGATTAGGAAAATTTGGATTTTCAAAACCTGGTGGTTGTTTGACATAAACCTCCTCATCTATGTAGCCATTAAGAAAAGCACTTTTAACATCCATTTGATATAGCGTAAAACCTTTAGATGCTGCGAAAGCTAACAAAATTCTTATGGCTTCTAATCTAGCGACAGGAGCAAAAGTTTCATCAAAATCTAGACCTTCAACTTGAGTGAAACCTTGAGCAACCAACCTAGCCTTATTCCTAATCACAACCCCATCCTCACTTTGTTTATTTTTATATACCCATTTAGTTCCAATTAAAGTGTGGCCTTGAGGTGGAGGTACAAGTTTCCAAACATTATTTCTTTCAAAATTTTCTAACTCTTCTTGCATGGCAATAATCCAAGATTCATTAGTGAGTGCGTGTGATATATCTTTGGGTTCAAAAGAAGCAACAAAAGCAGAATGAGCATGAGAGTTTGGATCGCAAAACCTGGACCGTGTGACTCGTTCATGCAAGCTTCCAATCATCTGTTGTGGGGGATGATCTTTGTAAAAACGTAGGGGAACAGATGTCTCACAAGCTTCTTTTTCATTAGGTTCATTGTAGATTGATGAGCTTGTGATTTGTGGACGATCAGGACCAGCAGAGGTGACAGCCGGAGCTTGTTCAATGTCCGGAGCTGGACATGTGTCAACTTCGGAACTACCAGGCAGTATCACCGGCTCTTCTTCATCTTCAAAAATACCCTCCCCCTGAGAATATGAATCTGGTCCTGCAACACCGGAGCTAGTACCTGGGCTAGCTTCATCAAAAGACACTTCACAAGTCTCCACAATTTTGTTAGTGTCAAGTAAAAGCACACGGTAGCCTCTAGTATGAGATGGATAACCAAGAAACATGCCATCATTGGATCTAGGTTCAAATTTATCAAGATTACCATGTTTCTTAACAAAGCATTTGCAACCAAAGACCCGAAAGTGTGTAACACTAGGCCTATGTCCAAACCGGAGCTCATATGGTGTTTTACCTAGCTTAGCACACAAAAAAACACGATTTGAGACATAACAAGCGATTGCTAATGCATCAGCCCAAAATTTCCTAGGGGTTTGATATTCATCAAGCATAGTCCTAGCCATCTCAACTAGGGTTCTGTTCTTTCTTTCTACAACACCGTTTTGTTGAGGTACATATGGTGAAGAAAATTGATGATCTATTCTATTTTCAGCACAAAAGTGATCAAAGAATTGATTTTTAAATTCAGTTCCATTATCACTTCTAATTGCTTTTAATGATTCTGGGTGATCAATTGATAATCTAAGAAATAAAGTTCTAAAGTGACTAAAGACTTCATTCTTAGACGCCATAAAATACACCCAAGAATATCTAGAATAATCATCCACAATAACAAGAGCATACCATTTACCTCCGAAGGATTGAACACGTGAAGGTCCTACGGTGTCAAGATGCAAAAGTTGACATGGTTCAGTTGTCATGATCATTGTGAGAGGAGTATGTGAACCTGCAACCATCTTAGCATGTCTACAAGAAGAGCACACAATTTCTTTGTCCCCTTTAAGCTTAGGCAGCCCACGTATGCGATCAAGAGCACTAACACGCGTTAGGTGATCAAAGCCTACGTGACCAAGTCTACGATGCCAAAAATATAAGTCCTTTGAATCATTAGCAACTAGACACCTATGCTTAGAAGAAGACATATCAAAATCAGCTTTAAAAACTCTTCCAAACCGAGACATGTTAAAAATAAGCTCACTATTTGAATCTACAACTTTGCAGCAGTTTTTATTGAAAGTAATTTCTAGATTTTCATCTAGCAATTGTGAAACAGAAAGCAAGTTATATTTCAAATTTTTGACAAGTGCCACATCCTTCAAAGTGTAGTGATCATTTACTCTAACCGAACCCTTAGCAATTATAGGAGTTGAAGAATTATCGGCAAAAGTAACATTCTCTACACGTGACACAAAGGTGAGGGAGGAGAACCAATCTTTGTTACCGGTCATGTGGCGTGAGCAACCTGAATCCACAATCCAAATATTCTCCTTCCTCAAGCGTGTAACCTACATAGAAGCACAATACGCCGATGACTCAATACTGGGGTTAGTCAAAAGGCATTTAGGAATCCAGTACTGAGTCACGCGACGTGCACCAGAAAAAACACGCGAATGCTGAGATAAAACAGCAGGTTTATGAGTCAAAGATTGAGGTTTTCTTTTCTTAACAGTTGATTTAGAAGTTGTTACTTGTTTAGAGTGAAAACCGGTAGCTCTGGAGGTAAAAGCAGAAGGTCCGGAGGCAAAAACTGAAGCTCCAGAGGGAACAACAGAAGATCCGGTAGCTCTTGGAGCTATCGGAACTATCGGAGCTGCTTTTGCTGATTTCTTACCAGAAGGTCTGGAAGCTACCTTCTCAAATTTCTGACTCATTAAAGCAGGTTGTGTTTTTCTAATTGCATGAAAGTTATAAGATCTAGCAATTTTTCTTTCCTTTTTCTGTTGTTTAGCTAGTCTATAACAAAAATCTATGACATGACCATCTCTACCACAGAAGGTACAATGAAATTTAACTTTGTGTTCATGTCTAGATGAGCAAGCAATATTTTTATTTGAAACCGAATGAGGCAACACTCCTGCAGATTTGAAAACCACTTCTTTTTGTTTAGGAACTGTTTGAATCAAACCACTTCCTAATGACCTTACAATTTTAGGTGGATGTGCCTTAGCATGAACATGAGAATCAAAACCTAAACCAGTTTTATCTTTGCTAGACTTGGAAGAATTCAGCAGCAAGTTTAGATTCTTATCCCCATTACAAAACCGACCTAGTGTCCTATTCATGTCATCAAGTTTCTTGGACAAGTCTAGGCAGTTTTCACATGAAGTTTTTCCTTTTAGTTTGCAATTGGAACAAAATTTAACTTCATGAGAACGTAAAGCATTGTTCAACATAGAAATTTCATTCATAGCATATTGCAGTTTCTTATCAAGATTTTCACATGCAGAACAATGCAAGTCAATTGTAGAACAGCTAGCATCTTTCAAGTTTTTATCATTAAGTGCAGCAGGCTCTTTGTTCTTTTTAATTTCTTCATCAAGTTTATCTAGAGTGGAGGAGTGTGCACTTCTTAATGTGGACAATTGTTCATAGATTAAGTCACATGAGGGACATGCATCATCACTAGGAATCAAAGTTTTTAAACGGTTAATTTCAGATTCTAGTGATTCAATTTTAGCAGCACTATCCCTAAGCTTTTTGTCCTTTTTCTTGACAATAATAGTTGCACGAGAAATAGCATCACACATTTCATTGCAGGTAGAACATACCTCATCATCGTCACTGTTGTGTTCTGCTTCCTCCTGACTTGATCTTGATCTTGCTTTGCCCGCCATGAAGCATAAGTTGGCCAGATCATCATTATCTTCATCACTTTCAAAGTCTACATCACTTGAACTGAGCTCTTGAAGCGCGGTGATGAAGCTGTTGATCATCTTGCGTCCTATGCTACCTTTCTTCTTCTTGTTGGAATTTCCAGAGGAGGTCCGGATCTTGCTTTGTTTTTCTTCCCGGGTGGTCGGACCTGAAAGGTTAGGGCATTCTGTACAAAAGTGTCTTGTTTTACCACATTCAAAACAGCGTTGAGGTCCAGAGCTTCCTCTCCTTCTAGTTCTCACATTTTGCAATGCTTTTGAGAATCTAGTAGAGATGAGTGCCAACTCCTCTTCTGGAATTTCTTCGATCTGCTCCAGGGTTAGTGAGGACAACAAAGCAAGAGTATTGCAGGATGATGATTGGTCGGAGCTAGACATATCACGTTGTGAGACAAATGCAATAGACTTGTTTGGGTTCTTACGTGCTAGGATGTCAATTTCATGAGTTTTTAGTTTAGAATAAAGTACATCTAATGTAAGAGAACTCATGACAGTTGATTCACGAATAGATGTTACTTTCATCTCCCAAATTGTCATGTCTAATGCACTAAGAAGTTGTCTAGCATTCTCAGCATCAGAAAAATTTACATTGACACTACGTAAGTTGCTGAGAATTTTATTGAAACGAGCAAAGAGGTCATCGATCGACTCACCTGGTTGCATCTCAAAACGCATATATTCTTTCTTGAACATATCTTGTTTTACCTCCTTGATTGTGTTGGAGCCTTCATGATAATCACAGAGAGCTCTCCAAACGTCGTATGCTGATCGGAGGTGCGCGACACGATCAAAGTCGCTTTGAGTGAGTCCTTGGATGAACAAGTTTCGGGCTTTGTTGTTGTTGTCGACGTCCCGGAGGTTCGTGGCCGTGACTTGATCATTGGGTGGCACTTCATAAGGCTTATACACCTTCTCCCATATTGCAAAGCCTTGTGCCTGGATAAAAGCCTCCATGCGTGCCTTCCAAACCTGAAAATCAATACCAGCAAACACACAAGGTTTGACGGAGTACTTCTCCATGATGATTAGTCAAAAACACGTGCAAATCACAAAGATTAGAGCACCGTGGCTCTGATACCAATTGTAGGATCGAAGAGCACGTGAAAAGCTACCAGAGGGGGGGGTGAATGGTAGATTTAAAAATCTTACGCAGCGGAAACAATAAAACCCTAATCCCTTCAGTAGAAAAACGATCTGTTAAAGAAATCGTGTATGAGACTAATCTAAACATTTTTCACCGTGAAAAAGGTGATACATATCAGAGAGAATCAAGTCACGAAGACAACAAAAAAAGAATTACTCAAATCCGTCGAGAACAACTCAAGTTATGATCAAAAGATCAAACACTGGTCAATCTGACCTACCCGAGAAAAACAGTTTCTGGAGTGCTGCAAAGAAACTCGTGTAGATCAAAAACCACAAATCCAATGACCGTGAAATTTTGACAGATGATAGACAATCAAGTTGTGAAGACAACCCAAAAAGAATCACGTCAATTGGATCAGAAAAACTTGAGTTATGATAAAACCACCGACAAAAGGTAGTGCTGTCCAGAAACTCGACGAGTAAAACTTGTCTGGAACAAGTCGGTCGAACAAGGCACAAAAGTTACTTAAAACTATGAATTTTATTCAATAGAACACAATAGGAACAGCCCCAAAGTCGTGCATCTCGAGCTTTGGCCTTCCCTTGCTTATATAACCAGCCCTTAGGCCAACCCAATAAAACTAGGACTCCAATCCTACTCAGATCACGAATCCTGACTTTCCATAACTGCTCAAGATTCTTCTATACGCAGATAGAAGCAATCTTAAGACTTCCAAACATCTTAGGAATGTATCCCACATTCCTAAACAACTCAAATTCGTGACACACACGAAATCCTAACATAACCAACTCGATATTTCCATACCGAGCCATAACCGACTCAGCTAGCAGCCTAAGTCTTCAACCGATACGATCTGATCCTTCCGATCAGATCTTCCTTCCATAATCCGTCTCTAGAAGCATATTGCCACGTCATGCACCTCATGCATACGTGCAAACACCTTCCTTCGACCTTCATATGCACTGTCCTTGATTCAATCATCCTGTGCGACCTCCTGACCCGCTCAACCACAGTTCCTCCTGAACTTGGTTGTTGGAACCTCATCTCCTCCTGAGACTAGTCCAATGGATCGCGTCACCAGCCATGACTTGAACTCAAGCAACACCTGCACATGAATAAATAACCAATCTATACGAGCCCAAGTCCTCGACTTGACTCACGTTAGTTCCGAACACAACACCTTACGTGAGAACCTCACATAAGCATGTTGCAAAACCACAGTAGAAACGATATCAACCGTATCATCCAAAACGCACCAAAAACTTAGCAAATGAAAACTAAGCAATCTTTCCAATCAAGTAAAGCAAGTACGAGACATTGCAAATGCAAAGCAGAAGCACTGCGGTCAAGTTCCGGACCTTGCCAGAGCAACCCGGAGCTTGAGCCGGAGCTAACAAGAGCTAGTAGAACCTAGCGCCGGAGCTTACCAAAACTAGTAGATCCTGGATCCGGAGCTTATCAAAACTTAGTCGGAACTAGTCAACCCAAAACCCAGAGCTAGACAAAGTACGTCGAAGCTTAGCATCCCGGAGCTAACAAAAATATGCCAGAGCTATCAAATATATGCTGGAGCTAAAGATAAAGCTCACCGGAGCTAACCAAAGCTTGTCGGACCTTACCAAGAAGTCGGACCTAGCATCAAACGTAACCGGAGCTACCCAAAGCAAGCTGGACCTATCGTCGGACCTTGCTGTAGCTCAGAGCTAGAGTCGGACCTTGATAAAAAGGTGTTTTGGTGATATTAAAAACTTTTATCATCAAAGCCAAGTGTATTCACTACAAGCCAATGTTTTCAGCACACATAGGTCTTACAATGCAATCCACCTAAATTTAATTCCTAGATCCGCCACACTGTCCTCCTAGCCTCGAGACTTGCTTCGGGGTGATATCAATGGACGCAGATCACCTGATTTATATGTTTTTACTGCACGGGATGCAGTAAAGATCCAACGGAATCACACCATTGGATCTTTACTGCATCGCCTGCAGTAAAAACGTAAGTCACGTGAGATCACCAGTGTGATCTGGACGTCGATCCTCTGACTTAAATGTGGTCACTGCACTGCTTTGTTAAACGTCGCAAGCTGCCCACCTCATCTGTCTTGCATCCTCTACCTGCTAATACCGCTAACGTCCATGACTCGCCCTGCCACCAATTTGCCTCGAGACACGCTCCTGCTGATGTCGGTCAGACCGAACCGGCAGTACTGCAGAGGATGAGCACCCGGCGAACCCTCTCTTTCTCTAGCATCGCCAGCTATTGTCTTGCCTGCTTCACAACTGGACTGAAAATCCCCTGCAGTACTACGGGTGCTGTAGCGCCACTGACTACTGCCTGATGCCTGATTGTAGGGTATGAACAGCAACAAAGAAGTCAACAAGTCAATGCATCGCCCAATATGGAGCAAAATGCTGTTGCAACGCGATGTTCACACGCTCGTATTTGCCGCACTCGTCCCGAAGATGGTAAAACATCAGACTTCTTCTTCTTTCACACTATTTGTACATGATACTAGGCCTGGTCAGTTGCTAATTTGCTTTAAACATTTACCGTTTAAATGACACTAACATAAGGAAAGAAGTTTGGAAGAGGGGTGGCTAAAGGACTTAGGGTTGCTAAATTGCGCTATCTAGCATTTGCAAATAGAACGAATGATCAGAATCGAAAGCTACAAATTCAGTGGTCCGATAGGTTGGGTGCTGCGGTTGGTCCTAATCAGCGGCACTTTGTCGATGATGTGGTTATTACAACAAAAAAAATGCACCCCTCGCTGGTGTAAGGAAGTGGGCCGAGGTTGGCGATACTTCAAAGAGCGATATAGTGAGAGACATTCTGGTTAGTGTTGTGACACCCCACATAAGTATTTTTTTCTAGCGACCTCCATCTTGTACGTTAATAACAATGTGATATACAATGTACAGAATGCCTGGGACTTGGAGGACACAGATGATACCAGAAGAAAAATATTGAAGATTGCTTGTGAGCGCTACAAGAGGTGGCGATCAACATTGCATGTCACCTATAAGAAGTATTCGACCGATGAGGAATGTATACAAAACAAATCTGTTGACGTAGCAGATTCCGATTGGTTGGCTCTTATGGACTATTTTGGGTCCGAGCGATTCAAGGTCAGCTAGCTTTCTAATACCTTCATATCCTACAAAAACTATTTGATAACACCGATTCGTGAAATTAATTCTTAAAATTGCAGTCAATAAGCAGAACCAATTCACGAAATCGAAGTACTCAAAAGACAAAACACTTGCTTGGCTCGAAATCCTATGCCCAACTTAGTTATGAGAAGGTAAGAAAACTAAATCATGCTTTTACTTTGCACTGCAATCATTCAATCAAATTTTACTTGTATTTGATGTAGCGAGACCCAGAGACCGAAAAAGAACCCGATGACATAGAACTGTGGGAGGCAAGCCATGTGAAGAACGGTCAATGGGCAAACGAGCAGGCAGAAGTTGTACATGTGAGAAACACTTCAAACAGTCCCCATTTAAATAAATATTTGCAATGTACATGTGACGTTTCTTTTTGTATATAGACCCAGGCACGTGCCCAAATCAACGTCAAGGAAGCTGAGGTGGGAGTCCCAATCCCAGATGAGAAAAGAAACAACATATTCTAGCTTACTTATATATCCGCAACCGGTTCTGGAGGATCACAGTTTCGGGGGCGTGGTTATATGGCTAAACCTAATGTTTCTGAAAGACTGCGTATCCAGATGTCTGACCAGCTCGGCCAGCAAGTTCGATCCTTGCAAAATAGAAATGAAGACCTCAGCTCTCAGGTGCAAGAGTTGGAAGGGAGAAATGATCATATGACCTCCCAGATGGATGGCTTCGTCCAGGCAAATGAACAGCTCAACCAGGAAGTCCGGGCTTTACATGATTAGATGGCAGCCAATTCTGCACGGCAATAAAAGGAGCTAGCAGACATGCGCAGAATGATGGAGAGCTTGCAAAATCAACAACGGCTAGCAGCAACTCCACTAAAGGCTCCTGCTCGCACCAAGTCGAAGCTGGATGTTCAAGAAACTGTTCCTAGTACTACAACTCATCGCGGTGCTATTTTAATGGGTTCAATTTTTCAAACTGAAAAAATTGTAAATAACATCGTCTCGCAACGACGCAAGGGTCCTTGAGCGTTGCATCAATTGCTGGATGTTTGTTGTTAAGTCGACAGACGTATCGTGTGCGAATAAATTGATTCTGTTACAACTAATTTTCAAACCTGGTGCATTAGGATTCTAGTGTCGCTAATTATAAAACGTGGCATTAACAGATTATTGCGACAAAAATAAACTGTTGCAATAGGAAGCTAGCTATTGCCACAAATTATAAAACGTTGCACTACAAACATTTGGCTACGACCAAAAAAGCGTTGCACTAGACTGCTATTGCCACCACCCAGAGAATGTTGCATTACGACCCTGTTGCAACAGATTTGAATATGTTGCATTACGAACCTATTGCCACACATCAGAAATCATTGCAATACAATACTGTTGTCACGGTTTTGAAATCGTTGCAATACCGTACTATTTGCCATGAATGTGAAATCGGTTCAATACCGTATTATTGGCCACGGCTGTGAAATCGTCGCGATACCATATTATTCGCCACGAGTGTGAAATCGTCGCGATACCGTACTATTCGCCACGGAAGTGAAATCGTTGCAACACCGTAGTATTCGCCACGAATGTCAAAATGTTGCGATATGATATTATTCGCCACGAGTGTGAAATTGACGCGGTACCGTACTATTCGCCGCGGATGTGAAAACGTCGCGATACCATATTATTCGCCACGAGTGTGAAATTGTCGCGATACCGTACTATTCGCCACGGATGTGAAATCGTTGCACCACCATACTATTCGCCACGAATGTAAAAACGCTGCCATACCGTACTATTAGCTACGGATGTGCAATCGTTGCAATACCATACTATTCACCGTGAATGTGAAAACGTCGCGATACCATACTATTCGCCATGAGTATGAAATCGTCGCGATACCGTACTTATCGCCACAGATGTGAAATCGTCGCAAATAACGCACTATTCGTTGCAATATGTTAAGTCAGTGCAATACGTTAAACCGTTACAATACCATACTATTTGCCACGAATGTGGAGTCGTTGCAATATCATACTTTTTGCCACGAACATGGCATCATTGCAACACCGTTATTTTTGTTGCAATACGTTAAATCGTTGCAATACGTTAAACCGTTGCAATACCATACTATTTGCCACGAACGTGGAGTCGTTGCAATACCATA
This sequence comes from Tuctoria greenei, assembly GCA_036927565.1. NCBI lineage: Eukaryota > Viridiplantae > Streptophyta > Magnoliopsida > Poales > Poaceae > Tuctoria > Tuctoria greenei. The sequence goes on along the minus strand of JAYESD010000009.1, from coordinate 154,464,278 downwards.
CTTTTTGCCACGAATGTGACATCGTTGCAACACCGATATTTTCGTCGCAATACGTTAAATCGTCGCAATATGTTAAACCGTTGTAATACCATACTATTTGCTACGAACGTGGAGTCGTTGCAATACCATACTTTTTGCCACGAATGTGACATCGTTGCAACACCGATATTTTCTTCGCAATACGTTAAATCGTCACAATAAGTTCAACCATTGCAATACCATATTATTTGCAACAAACGTGGAGTCGTCGCAATAGCATACTATTTGCCACGGATGTCAAGTCGTCACAATAACCTATTGCCACGGCTGTTATCGCCACGAGTCGGAAAAACTATCGTGACGTTCTATTTCGTTGCGACAACAACCTATCACGACGAATTTTGACCTATTGCAACGATTTTTTTCGTTGCAATAAACTGGAATCCTGGTAGTGTACCTATTTCGGCAGGTCTCAGTAAGGCAGCTCTGGAAGGCATACAAATTTTTGGAAATTTAATCAGAATACTTATGTTTTTCAAAGAATTAATTGAGACCTAAAGTTCAAACAAGGATAGTAAGCCGCAATAAAACTGTTGACAAGAGGACAAATTTTTTTGCTTCTCTTATCTCTTATGCGCAGGAAAATTGAACAACTGACGACAAGTGACATGGACAATGGTGGATGGTGCCGCAGAAAATAGCTCCGACAACCCCCAAGGGGCCCGCCGTCAATGTTCTACGCGTTAAAGTGGGCGCCGTCGAAGCTACCAAGCTCCGACAACCCCTAGGGGGACCGCTGTCGACGTTCTACGGGTTGACAGTGGGCGTTGTCAAAGCTACCAAGCTTCAACAACCCCTAGGGGGCCCACCATCAAACATTGACAGTGGGCGCCGTCGAAGCTACCAAGCTCCATCAACTCTCAGGGGGCCCACCGTCGATGTTCTACGCGTTGACAGTGGGCACCGTCAAAGCTACCAAGCTCCGAAAACCCCATGGGGCCCGCTGTTGACGTTCTATGAGTTGAAAGTGGGTGACGTCGAAGCTAACAAGCTCCGGCAACTCTTAAGGGCCCCGTCGTTGACGTTTTAAGCGTTGACAGTAGACGCTGTCGGATCTACCAAGCTCCAACAACTCACAGGGGGCCCGCCTTTGACGATCTACGTGTTGACAGTGGGCGCCGTCGAAGCTACCAAGCTCCGACAACCCCCAGGAGGCCCACCGTGGATGTAGTGGGCGTCGTCGAAGCTACCAAACTCCGACAACCCCCAGGGGGCCCGCTGTCGACATTCTACGCGTTGAGAATGGGCGCCGTCGAAGCTACCAAGCTCTGACAACCCATAGGGGGCCCGACGTCGTTGTTCTACACATTGAAAGTTGGCGCCGTCGAAACTACCAAGCTTCGAAAACTCCCAGGGGGCCCGCCGTTGATGTCCTACGCGTTGACAGTGGGTGCCATCAAAGCTACCAAGCTCCGACAACCCCAGGGGGCCCGCTGTCGATGTTCTACACGTTGACAGTGGGCGCCGTCGAAGCTACCAAGCTCCAACAACCCCCAGGGGTCCCGCCGTCAATGTTCTATGAGTTGACAGTGGGTGCTGTCGGAGCTAACAAGCTCCGACAACTCTCAGGGGGCCCGCCGTTGATGTTCTACGCGTTGAGAGTGTGTGCTATCGAAACTACCAAGCTTTGACGCCTCCCAGGGGGCCCGCTGTCGACGTAACAAAGGGTCCTTGGAGCGTACGGAAGGAAATCTCAGATCTCGGAGCTATCCTACTCGCTACGAGTTCGGAGCAAACAAGTTTTCAAGACAATGTCAGCTTCCTCATGGTAGATGTTCTCAATAAATTGAGCACATCTACTAGGGGGCCAACAAGATAACAGGGCAATGTATTGAAGACAAAAATGGATTTCGAAAGGATTTTATTCATTCATTCATAATTGGAGATTTACAAGTTGAATGTACAAAGAGGAATGTCCTAACTATTGGAGTTCCTAACAAAGAACGAGGCAACTGTTTGGGCAACTTCTTGGACGCTGGCCTTGGCAGCTTCTTCCTCCTCGACAATGGGTCCTTCGACCACCGGAGCTTGAGACATCTTTGGGTCCCGGCTCTTGAAGCACGTCAGCACATACTCGACGATGATCTTGGCCAGGGACTTTCCTTCTGTCTCCAGTTGGTCGACGATTATGTCTTCTATAGCATCCAGCTTGATGCTCACAGAGTTCAAAGCTACCAAGGCCTTGCCCATCTCTGGCTCCGGGTCATCCGGGCAAACCGGACTAAACCCCAAAGACACCAGATCTTCATTAGCTCACTCTAGGAAGTCCTATACTTGCTGAGACTCAATTGTCCTCGAGCTCCAAAGCTCCTCCAGTGACTTCCTTGCAGATGAAAGTTGTGCAGGGCCCTACTTTGAGAAACGCTCGACCTCCTTAGCATGATGTTGAATTTGTTCAGCCAACAACTTCTCTTGGTCGGCGACTTGTTTCTTTGAGAGGTGAACTCGGCTTCGCCTCTCTGCAAGGTCCTTTTCCTTGGCCTTCATCTTGTCCTCCCTAGCAAAGACAACAAATTCTGTGTGGCTAACTCCTTGCCCTGCCAGCCACAGCTGGTGCTTCATTTGTTTGCACCAAGTGATGAGGACATCACTTATATGGATACAAACAACACTCTGCTGAATATACAAGATGCAATCAATAGAGTTCATACACAACAATTAATTTCAGAGGTGAACTCGTTCTTATATATTTCCTTATGTGTTTTTGAGCATAGATTGCTACTTAATGATTTATTTGTGATTAGGATCCATGGAGAGGTTCAAGGAGTACTTGGAGGGAGTATTAGGGACGTGGAAGACCAGAGAATTCGTTCAAAGAAGATGGAAACCGAACCAAACTCCAAATCGTAACCAACTCGGAGTCCAGGAGCAGTACGCACTAAAACGGACGCCCAGGACGCATACGAACTCCGTTTTGGACGTTCTACATATGCACGGAAAGGGGAGAGGATAACCTTTCCAATGGCATCGGTCCCATGTCAAAATTCCTTCGGAGTGGTCGGGAATCGTCAAAACAAAGTCAAGTACAGAATCTGTCAGGGTGCTGCGCCACCGTATTGGGCCATTGGGCCTTGTATCAAGTCTAAGTCCATTATTTTCGTGTCTTAGGGTTAGGTCACGACCCTAACACCCCCTTGGACGTCCTCCCACCTATATATACTCCATGATAGCCGCCATAGACAATTGGGTTTTGCATAGATTAATAATATCGCTGTTCTACAGTTTGTGAAACCCCAACTTCGCGATTTCAGATCGTGTCTTCTACGTTCTTGCTTGTGTTCTCGGTTGCACTTGCAGGGATTAGCCTTCTTGGCAAGGTCAAGCGTGTGCAGCACGGTTGATAACCAACGGAGCGGTGGTGTAGTGATTGCAGGGGCTGTTCGTGTTCTACTCGAGAGCCTCGGATCATCAACGTCGAGATCTCCATCAATCGACTTACCCATTACCTATCCGAAGATCGGGCCTCTTAAAACCTTCCTATCAATTGGTATCAGATTTCCAGGTTGCCCGTTAGGTAATTCATCTATCCATTACATTAGTTTTGTTTTTCATACCTAGAGTCCACAAAAAAGCCACAAAAAAACTTGCAGTTTAGTAGATCTGTTCATTACTTTGTCCAAACCACATTGAGCCTTTGCAACTTTGTTATTCAGTTTGGTTTTGTTGAGTTTGTGTCCGTTGTTGAGTCATATTGCTGGTTTAGAAAGTGTTTTTGGTCTTAGTTTGAGTTTGCATTGTGTGATTCATCCTTTTGAATCACGTCATCACGTCCAGATTAGATTCGCCTCTGTCCAGTTCGGTATTTTCATCATATCTCGCTCATACGAACTCGGATTTTAGAGTTCTTGTACTTTCTAGAAAGCTTAAGAAGTTGTCTATAAATTTCTTATTCATCACTCTCCCAGAAAATATAGTTATCGATGTCGAAATTGCAATATATCTGAATCTGTTATTGATCTAGAAATTCTGAACAGTCTGTATTTCGGGGGCAATATCTCTCATTGTTCTTATCCAAAATAGATCTTCCATATACTGAAATTAAAGAGGAGAGATAGATCTATAATACTTCTGTTCAAAGTTTTTAGATTTGGGGACTATAAAGGTGCTTAATTGTCCTTAGAACATTGAGCAGAAAATCTGTAACAGACATACGAGATATCTTTGAGTGTTTGCATTGTGTTCTTCTTTTGCAGCACATTCTGAAAAAAAAAAGAAGAAAAAAGAAAAAGGCAAGTGCAAAAGAAGATACAAAAGCCGCACAAAAAAGGAGAAAAAAACAATAAAAAAAAACAGAAGTGCTTGCATTCTTTGTGTCATCTAGTTTTGTCTCATGTCTTGCTAGCTTGAACTACTAGGAACACATTTAGGCCAGCAACTTTGACAAATACTTTGGACACTTATTCAACTTTACTATCTGATTTCATTGTTGCTAATCCTTGCTACATAGAAAGTGCCATCCAAGCTACACCTTACTCTTGAGCAGAATCGATACACCTTTGCAATCATCCCACGCTTCATTGGTCTCTTCATACCGTCCACCGTTTGCCACCTGCAGTGTCGGTAAGAACACTTGTAAGAGCGTGGTAAGATGCTTGAGAGTGTGTGATTCCACTTCCACTTTGCCATTATCCTTTGTAGTTGATAGGGATAACATATTTTTTGTGTTGTCTTCTGTTTGCTACTAACAATGTCAGGTAAAAGCAAGAATCATGCATTATATGCTGAGATGATGGACATGATGAAGACAGCGATAGAGTTGCGCACTAAAAATCAAACATCAACCAATGATTCACATGACATTCAGACCACCTTTACAACACCTTCCACAAGAAGTAATTACATTCTCCCATCTCTTCCTTCTTATGATGGTTTTGGTTACGATGAATATATTGCTTGGGAAATAGAGTTGGATAAAATTTTTGGACAATGTCATATGTGTGAGAAAAGAAAGATTAGAAATGTTGCAAGTGCATTAGTAGGTTGTGCATTGACTTGGTGGAACAACTTAAGTAATTTAGAAAGACCTCGAACATGGAAAGATATGAAAATTCTTATGCGAGAAACTTTTGCTAATGTATCTAATTGTAAAGATGAAATACATGAACTTGAGAAGAATTTTCTTGTTGTACCTCCTCCTTTGCCTAACCTTTTGCAGGAACATGAACAAATAAATGGAGATGCAAATGAGAGTGAGGTGTTGAACAACTCTTCTGAATTTTTTGATGAATCAACTCATAATGCATTTGAATTTCTTGCTGAAAATGAGAGTAGTGTTAATGGACAATGCTCTACAGTTAACCACGGTATGACATTTTCAGATGTGCTGAATTTTGCTACCAATCATACTATCGATGAGCAGCAACAAGATGAACCTTTTCATAATACACCTTTACCATTAGTTGATTTTCCTACTGACTCTTACAACAAAAATGAGTTGTGTGCTGATAATTATATTGTTCCTATGCTAGAACAACCAAATGAATTTGATACTTTATCACTCACTTGTGCTGAAATTAAGCATTTGATCACCGCTACTGCTGAAAATGATGAGCTGAAATTTTTGTCTTCTCTAAATACTTTGGGTTATATTGAATTTGACACTCTTTGTGATCTAAATATTGTAGAGAGGAGAATATTTTCACAATCTGAATTGCCTTTATTAAGTAGAAATATTTTTCATGCTATAGGCAACTATGAAGATAGTGGTGAATTTATGGTGCATAAAGTTTACATATGTTCAAATGTGCAAGCTCCTTTTGTGCTGCAACAACATGGTGAAATGAATGGATGCACTAACACTAATAATGTATTGTCAAGTTTTTCTAGCATTTTTTTATTGCAGCAAGGACAACAAATAAAAAAGAAGCATTGTTCATTGCGGTTGTGCAATATGGACAGTGTTCATTCTACCCCCAAAGCAATCCTTTTTCCTGGACATACGAGCAAGCCGAGGACGGCTTGTCATAAAGAAGGGGAGAATGATGAGATCATGCACATTATCATTGCACCTACAAATATGGTACAAAGTTTATTTGTTTGGGATCCTGGCTCAAGTGAATGTGCGCTCTTGTTTGGACAAGATCAAGATGGTGCGCTATGTCGTCCGCCACCTTGGCCTCCTCCTTTCATGCTTACAAGAATATTTGATGGCATTGCACATATGGACCCACACATGATAGAAGATGAACTTGAGTCGAGGACGACTCCAATTCAAGAAGGGGAGGATGATGAGGACATCACTTATATGGATACAAACAACACTCTGCTGAATATACAAGATGCAATCAATAGAGTTCATACACAACAATTAATTTCAGAGGTGAACTCGTTCTTATATATTTCCTTATGTGTTTTTGAGCATAGATTGCTACTTAATGATTTATTTGTGATTAGGATCCATGGAGAGGTTCAAGGAGTACTTGGAGGGAGTATTAGGGACGTGGAAGACCAGAGAATTCGTTCAAAGAAGATGGAAACCGAACCAAACTCCAAATCGTAACCAACTCGGAGTCCAGGAGCAGTACGCACTAAAACGGACGCCCAGGACGCATACGAACTCCGTTTTGGACGTTCTACATATGCACGGAAAGGGGAGAGGATAACCTTTCCAATGGCATCGGTCCCATGTCAAAATTCCTTCGGAGTGGTCGGGAATCGTCAAAACAAAGTCAAGTACAGAATCTGTCAGGGTGCTGCGCCACCGTATTGGGCCATTGGGCCTTGTATCAAGTCTAAGTCCATTATTTTTGTGTCTTAGGGTTAGGTCACGACCCTAACACCCCCTTGGACGTCCTCCCACCTATATATACTCCATGATAGCCGCCATAGACAATTGGGTTTTGCATAGATTAATAATATCGCTGTTCTACAGTTTGTGAAACCCCAACTTCGCGATTTCAGATCGTGTCTTCTACGTTCTTGCTTGTGTTCTCGGTTGCACTTGCAGGGATTAGCCTTCTTGGCAAGGTCAAGCGTGTGCAGCACGGTTGATAACCAACGGAGCGGTGGTGTAGTGATTGCAGGGGCTGTTCGTGTTCTACTCGAGAGCCTCGGATCATCAACGTCGAGATCTCCATCAATCGACTTACCCATTACCTTTCGGAAGATCGGGCCTAAACCTTCCTATCACCAAGCTTCAAATTCCTTCACACGGTTAGCCAAGTCTTGTTCACTGTGTGCCAGCTTCTGGGAGAGCTCATCCTCCCTTTGCTAGATTTTATCTTCTTTTCCTTGGTGGCTAACCTCCTTAGTATCGAGCTCATCTCGGTGCTTGAGGAGAGTTCCCCTCAACTCTTCGAGACTTCCTGAGCGGTTGTCGGCCATTTCACGGGTTTTCTGCGCATGCTTGTAGATCTCTTGAGTCTTCTTGTCGAGGGCCTTAATAGCGGCCTCTCGCTCATCTAGCACCCTGCTCAAGTGCGACTGCCGGGCTTTTTCCTTTGCCACCCACTCCTTTTGGTCCGCCAATCGAGACTGCGTCAGCTTTGTCTCGAAGAGTAGCCTATTGTGCCAACGCCTCAGGGTGTTGCACTCTTCTTCAAGAAACTTTCGGTCGTAGTCAAAAGCAAGCTGGACTTGTCGGAGGCTTGGACAGACATTGTCGATTGACAACTCCAGGGGAATCGGCTACGAGCCCGCGTGAGGTGCCTCTGCAGGATCCAATGGGTCTTCTAAAATAACATTAGGAGCACACGGCGCAAGCGTGGTCTCCAACAGCTCAACGTCACTAGAGCCAATCTCCGGAAGCTCGTCAATCTCGAATGCGGTCGAGGAAGGTCTCGGAGATGGAACTTCTACCTCTGAAGCTGGCAAGGAGGGTCCAGTCAGTGGATCTTCTACTCCTGGAGCTGATGAGGAGGGTTCCACAATCGGATCTTCAGCCATTGGTTCAAATGTCGGCAGGCCAACATTCGGACCCTCTTGTGCAGGATCGGGCATGGCCACCTCTGGTGTTGCCACCTCCAGGACTTGTGCCTGGACTTCCGTCATAGCTTCATTGATTTTCGACAACAATGCTGGAACCTCCGAAGTTGGCTCCAAAATGACCGGAGTTTGCTCGAGCACTTCTTCCACATCGTCCGACGCTACCACGGGTTCTTTGGTCGCGAGAACAGAACTTGTCTCCACGACAGCTGGCGCTAGAGCTATCGTGTCGTCTGCCACAACCACTAGGGGAGGGGTTGGATCCAAGGCAAGAGCTTCTCTTTGCATAGCCGCCGCAGCTACGACAGGCGCCGGAGCTGCAGCCTCCTACCTCGACACTCTGAAAATAGAACATAGAGAATTCAAAATAAAGTAAGAAATAAAATCAAGACAAAAGTTGAAGGCTCGGCCCTTACCTAGGGACGTTGCCGCTCTAGTCGACACAAATCTTCTTCTTTGGGTGCTTGGAGCTAGATCCCGCAGTTGTCGGCATGGTCGATGCTCTAGGACTGAACCAGGTGTTGAGGCAGCTGTCGGTGCTGCCACGTCTGGTACCTCCATCGTAAGAGGACTTGCTCTAGAACCAGAGCGCTCTGCTGGCACTGGGGCCAGATTCGACTAGCTGGACCCAGCCATGATGTGGGCACTAGGCCGAAGGACCAGCCAGAGCTGGGGGCACGATCACCACAGACCTTAACCGAGGCTGAGGGGTCACTTCTTTTGGAGCTTCCCTAACACTGCTTCTATCGCTTCTTGTCAACTTCTGCTTGCGACTCAGAGCTTCGACGAGAGCTTTCTCCTTGCCTCGGCTTGAGGCTGATATCTATGGAGGTGAAGCTGCAAGACCTTTGCCTTTGCCACTGACTGGCGTAGGTCCGAAGCCTTCATAAGAGCAAGGAGCACCGGGGATCACAATCCCCACTAGAGGAGCGTTCCGACGCTTATCCACAAGGCCCAGATCATCAAGTGTTGGCATCTTCTTCCGCAACTCCCTCCTAAACCCTGGAACCATGTTCCGGGGCAGGAACTCCGCCGGAGATGAAGTATCAATCCGGTATGGATCCATCTCTCCATCGAATGCTCATGCAGGTCATTCTCTGGTCTTCAGCGGAGCCCATCGGTTGGTCAGGAAGTTGGCAATGATCATCAGGGAGTCACTCCTCCTTCAACGCATTCCCGGATCTCTGTCAAGATCGGGTTATACTCCTCCGATAGCATCGGAACCACCTCCCAGTGTCGGTGTCAACGATCGGAAGGCTGTGAGGTAGCTCCATCATGTCGTGGTGATCCACCCTGATGACCACCCAATCCTTCTTCCAGTTGTCCCACTTCTTGCAAGGGAATATCTTCAAGTACTTGAAGGGTGAGTTCTTGCGCTTCACGAAGTAGTAGAAGCCGAGAAGCTCATTCTCTTTCCCGGTGGTGTGGACCTTGAAGAAGGTCCGAAAGAGCTTGATGTAGTGTGGCACTCCCACCCACATCTCGCAAAAGTGGACGAATGTCGCCACTAGCAAGAAGGAGTGGGGGCTGAGGTGGTGGAGTTGCAGGCCATAGAAGTCTAGCAGCATAAGCAGGAAGCTGGAGAACGGCGGGATGAGCCCCACAATGCCGAACGTCATGAAATACACAATCTAGCTGATGATTTCCTTCTTGAAGGGGATCTTGCCGAGGCGAATTGAGTTGTTGAAGGAGTCACTCGACCACCCCATGTAGGTGCGGACCCTCAACAACTCTTTATTGCTCTTGATCCTGCTACGAGGAAGACCCAACTCCATCACCGCAAAGTGGAGCAGGGGTGGAAGAAAGGTTGCAAGGGCAGAGAGCTCTAAGCGCAAGATCAGATGAAAGCGTAAAAAGTTCTCTTCCCGTGCAAACTTTCTCCCTTTAGTTAGCCTCCGCAACGCTTGTATGGAAACTACCTCCGGACCCGAATCTCAAATGACCTCGTCAATGACAAGGGGGCCCGGGTCCACTTTGTTAAAAAAGTCGCACTAGGCAAACTGATGTGGTGAAGGGAAGTTGGAAGCCTGAGGGCGACAGCCTGACAGGGCTACAAAGATTATGCCGGGAACCAATACGAATTTCGTATTGGGAACCGACGACCTTCAATTGCGTGAGATCCGCACGCCAGGATCCTACTCAGCATATCAAGAAGGGCCACGCGGTGATGGGATAACTGTATGTCGCCGTCCCAACTACCCAGGAAAAGACTTTGAAGCCGCAACGCAGGAATCGATGATGTCCCCACATCCGATAGCATAACCTCTACCTGAGGACCTCTCCCTGAGGTGGTCCCAGGGGCCACTATCGGTACCCTGCGTACCGGGTGCCCCTTGACACTGCAAGCAAAGTTGAGGAGTTCCTATGTCCAAGTGGCAGACGTACGAAGGGGATACGCATCCCTTGTAACCGGAACAAGCTTCCTCCTTAAGTTAGCTCCAGTAGAGCCACATGTCTAGAAGAGCCGGACCTGCCTCCATCGTTAGGATAGCTCCGGTACTACCATGTGTCCTGCAGAGCTGGGCCCGCCTCCCTCCTCAGGGAAGCTCCAACACTACCACGTGTCCAACGACAATGGACCTATCCCCCAGTAGAGGGAAGCTCCGGAGCTTTCACGTGTCAACGCTTGGACCTACGACAACAACGGGAGGACATCGGAATCTCCAATAGCGCGGACATTCAAGGGCTATCAATTAGCCGTTACAAAACCTGGTTAATGCATCATTAATGTCATATTAATGACGCATGATCAGGGGAATATCAAGACCGGTAATGCTACTATTAAGGCACCTTGTCACACAATTAACCCCTCATTAGACTATAGATCGTGTACACGGTAGTTAATACAGCCAGGGCCACTTGTCGGGTCGGGCTCGAACTGTAACGGTCAGTCCTGTGACCCAGTCCCGAAAAAGAACCAAGTGAATGCATATGTATGCCCAGGACGTTCAACACACATACACGAGTGCATTCACAAAAGGATATACAGAAAATTACCACAGAACAAGATTAATTAACCACTTTTATTACAAAATTCATATTATCCTCGAATACAAACTCTAATGAATATTAATGACAAGTTTCAACTAATGCAGTAGAAATAAACTAAATAAGCAAACTAAGCAGCTAAGAAAATAGGGTAGCGCAGCTCCAATCAACACCACAGGGAAAGCTGACGGCAGACACGACCTAGAATTCCGCATTATCATCGTTATACTCCCAAATCTGACCCGCAACTGTTGGTGGGGGAGCTGCAAGGGTGAGTACATGTCGTACTCAGCAAGTGTGGAAAGTATGACATGTAGCTGATACAAATGACAAATATAATAAAGGCTAAGTGGTGAAAAGTATATTAAAACATTTGAAAAGCAATAAATTATATGTATGTGAAGTAAACCCATTATAAACCATGTAGTTACCATAATACCAGTCCATATTCAATATCCATCACCATTACCATTAACCATATCCAATACCATAATCCAATCCATAACCAGCCATAACCATATTATCAACTATAACCATTACCAAACCATCCCAAATCCCAAGATCAAGTTTCCTCTAATCATGTGAGGGTCTAGGTTGCTCATGACCGGGAGCACGGCTATCATGATAGTTTTTAAGACACTCTGCAGAGGTTGTACCACTTTACCCACGTGTTTGTGATTTCATCACCTTTCGATGACTATAGAATCTCAACAATGCCGTCTCACACTTCCTTAGGTGTGTGGCCAAGAAATCACGAAATAGCCTTTACAAAGGGACTACTATCATGTACGAACCCACTAAGGTTTCACCGACGGCGATGTCTCCAACTAAGCACATCTTCAACCAAGGGCCCCCTCTTGTGCCATTCGGATCCTAGGGAGTCCCGCCAACCATATCCAAACCCAATCTGACTCCCATTGCCGGGTGCGCCAAATGATTCGAGCAGTACTAGCAATACCCTAATTAATCAGCTACACCGCACCCATACTTGGCCTCGTGGTGGCACTGTAAATCCTGGATGGTCACTCCATGAACTGGTCCTTAGATCTAAAGCGAGCCAAACCACCATGCTTCCAACCCATCCACATACCATGCTTGCTTAGATCACCCATTACCATGTCATATTAACCAGCTCATATTAACCATAATCTCATTAATGCATAATTAAATGGTATAGTTGTTTTCCCATCCCAATTAATTAAGCAAAGCAAGGGTAAAAAGCCCTTCTCGACTCTCTACCATGTATTCCAGGTGACAAGGGTGGTTAAACAAAGCTATTAACTTCCTATCATAGGATTCCCATCAAATTGACACAAGCATGGAGTTTTGCAAACAAAACATTTATTGTCAAAACAGGATTAATATGTTCAAGGACACTTGCCTTGCTCTTGGGCTTGATTAGGATCACAGACTTCAAACTCCTAGCTTGGAGATCCTCCGCAGCACTCTCTAGCGCAAATCCATCTAATCCGCATAATAAACATACAAGACAAGAATTACAATCAATAAGTGCACATATATTACTCAATATGACATGATATGCATGATTAATACAAATGCAAAGCAAAACTAGTTAATGAGTTGTTAATGATGTTTACTAACTAGTTCTAATAATTTTTAACAAGTTTGAACAGGTTTGGAATTGATTTGAACCAATTTAGATTTAATTCAATAGGAAATCGTCAGCAAAATCGAACTAGTCCGCCAGGGCCGGACTAGTCCGCCCTTCACAGGAACAACGAGCTAGGGTCTTCTAGATTGACATGAATATGGAGAAATAGGGTTGAATTCACGTGAGAAAGAGGAAGTAGAAGGTGTACCAGGTGTTTTGAACTCCAATGAATCAAGGGTTTTGGAGGCAACACTTGGATCTTGACGATCTAGGGTTGATGAAGAAAACTTGATGGTGAATTGGTGATGAAGAACGAAAACTTGATGGAGATCTTGGCCTCTTGATCCTCTTTCGTTTCCTCCTCTACTTCTTCTTGCTCAGGATCTCCTTCTCCCTGCTTGGTGGCGGCTACCCACGAACTAGGGTTTGTGATCTTCAATTGAGGCAAAAGCATATAGAGTCAAGGGGTGGGGTTGTTTATCTAAGGGTGGAGGGCTAGGGTTTGATGGATTTCGAGTTTGGGGTGGGTGGAGGCCGGTGTGGGGTCCCACATGGGCTCCAAAAAGGTTTAGACACGGTGCTCCAAAGCCGACTTACGGTAAACCCAAAAACACGTCATGAAACAAAAGATCAACTCGGAATCGCGATTCACCGGACAAGTCCAAAAAGGGTCGGACTAGTCCGAAGATTGACAGAGGCAAAAACGAACAAGTCTAGACTATATCGGACAAGTCCGAAATTGATCAGAGGAAAATCAGACAAGTCTGGCCAAAACAGGACAAGTCCGATTTTAGTTAGAGGGAAAACGGACAAGTCCACTAGAATACTGGACAAGTCTAGGGACTTGGCAAAATTTCAAGGAATTGGGATGACTGGAATAGTCCACAATGGACCGGACAAGTCCGAAACTATACAGAGGCAAAAACCAGAATAGTCCGCACAAAAACGGACATGTCCGAGCGAGGTCAGAGAGAAATCGGACTAGTCCGCACCAAAACCGGACTAGTCCGCACTTCTCAGAACTTTTGAGTGCGGTTTTACTCCTAATTCATTTTAAACTTGTTCCTTTTTATGTGGATTAATGTTAGATTTTTTAATGAACTTATGCAATGCTGATGCATGAAAATGAGGGTGTTACATACCTACCCCCTTAAAATGAATCTCGCCCTCGAGATTCGTCGCGGAAGAGAAGAGATAGGGAAATTCCTTCTTGAGATCATCCTCCAGCTCCCAAGTTGCCTCTGATTCTGTATGATGCTTCCATTGAACTTTACACCATCTAATAATCTTGTTCCTTGTGACTCTCTCTCCTTGGTTTCTAAGATCTTGACCGGTTGCTCAACATAAGTCAAATCTGTCTCTAGTTCCAATTCTTCCATTGGCGCTTGTTCTTTCGGCACCCTTAAACACTTCTTGAGCTGGGAAACATGAAAGACATCATGAACATCCGATAGATGTGCTGGCATCTCCAACTTATATGCTACTTCTCCTCTTTTGTCCAAAATCTTGAATGGTCCAATGTATCGAGGTGCTAGCTTGCCTCTTATGTTAAACCTCTTATGACCTCTCATTGGTGACCCCTGAGGTAAACAAAATATCCTATTTCAAAATCTAGTTTCCTCCTCCTATTGTCCGCATAACCTTTTTGCCTTGATTGAGCAGCCCTCAAGTTTTCACGAATAATTTGGACTTGTTTCTCAGCTTATTGCAACATATCCAGTCCAAATACTTGATTTTCTCCTCTCTCATTCCAGAACAAAGGCGTCCTACACTTCCTTCCATATAGTGCTTCATAGGGTGACATTTTCAAGCTTGTTTGGTAACTATTGTTATATGAAAATTCTGCATATAGCAAGCTTTTGTCCCAACTTTTCCCATGCTTCAAAGCACAAGATCTTAACATGTCCTCCAAAATATGATTGGTACTCTCAGTTTGTCCATCCGTTTGAGTGTGATATGCTGAGCTGAAATTCAACCTTGTTCCCAATGCTTCATGCAACTTTTGCCAAAACCTGGAGGTAAATTGAGAACCTCTATCTGACACTATCCTCTTCGGAACTCCATGCAAACATACTATTCTTCCCATATACAGTTCCGCCAATTTCTCTCCATTAAAGGTGGTCTTGACGGGAATAAAGTGAGCTGACTTAGTTAACCGATCCACAATTACCCATATAGAGTCATAACCGAACAGAGTTCGCGGTAAACCAACTATGAAGTCCATTCCAATTTCTTCCCACTTCCATTCTAGAATCCGCAATGGCTGCAATAATCTAGCTGGCCTTTGATGTTCTTCCTTGACTCGTTGGCACACATCACACAAAGCTACATATTTGGCTATGTCCTTTTCATGCTAGCCCACCAATAACAAGTCTTCAAGTCCTTGTACATCTTCGTACAACCAGAATGAATTGAGTATGGTGAGTCATGTGCCTCTTTTAGTATTGTCTCCCAAATATGCTTCATGTTAGGCACGACGATCCTCTTTCCAAGCCATAAAGTACCATGATCATCCTCATCAAACCTGAATTCTCTGCCCTCTTGGGTCCTTTCCTTAATTTCCTAAATTTCCTCATTCTTTATTTGACCCTCTAAAATTTCTTTCTCCGGGGTCGGATTTAACTCCATTATCCCCATCTCATTCACAAATCCAAGATTCAACCATTCAAACTCTTTACATAACTCAGATGGAACCGTGAGTTGGTGACTTACTCCTTTCCGACTCAAAGCATCGGCCACTACATTAGCCTTTCCTGGGTGATAGTTGATTCCCACATCATAGTCCTTGATAAGCTCCAACCATCTTTGTTGCCTCAAATTCAGATTCGTTTGTGTGAATATGTACTTGAGACTCTTATGATCAGTATAAATCTCACACCTATGTCCAAGGATATAGTGTCTCCAAATCTTCAATGCGTGTACCATGTCTGCAAGTTCCAAATCATGAATTGGATAATTGTTCTCATGTTTCATCAATTGTCTCGATGCATATGTAACTACTTGACCTTCTTGCATCAATACACATCCAAGTCATTGTCTTTATGCATCAGAATAAATATCAAAACTCTTGCTCACGTCCGGCAATATTAAAACTGGGGTTGTTGTTAACCTTTTTCTTTAGCTCCTCAAAACTTTCTTGACAAGCTTGAGTCCATTGGAAAACTTTCCCCTTCATTAGCAACTCCGTCATGGGCTTGGCTATCTTGGAGAAATCCTTGATGAATTGACGGTAATATCCAACCATCCCAAGAAAACTCCTTATTTCCTTGACATTCTGCGGGGGTTATCATTTCAACACATCCCTCACTTTCCCGGGGTGAACCGATACTCCTCCTCTCGAGATGATATGAACCAAAAATGACACCTCTTTCAACCAAAAATGGCACTTACTGAACTTGGCATACAATTGATGCTCCCTCAATTTTTGCAATGTAAGCCTCAAGTGTTCCTCATGCTCCTCCTCGCTTCTCGAGTAGATCATAATATCATCAATGAACACCACAACAAACTTATCCAAGTACTCCATGAAGACCTTATTCATGAGGTACATAAAGTAGGCAGGTGCGTTTGTCAATTCAAAGAACATCACGGTGTACTCATAAGATCCATACCGTGTCCGAAAAGCTGTCTTGGGTATGTCCGATGGTCTAATATTTATTTGAAAGTAACCGGACATCAAATCAATCTTGAAGAAAACACAGGCACCCTTCATCTGATCAAACAAGTCTTCTATGCATGGCAAGGTGTACTTGTTCTTGATTGTCACGTCATTGAGAGCTCGGTAATCCACACACATCCTTTGGGATCCATCCTTCTTGTCCACAAATAGCACGGGCGCTCCCAAGGTGAAGAACTTGGGCGAATAAAACCTTTCTCTAACTGCTCTTGAATCTGCTTCTTGAGCTCCGCTAACTCCTTGGCATCCTATATGGCCTCTTAGCTATAGGTGCAGTTCCAGGTATTAAATCAATAACGAACTCAATGTCGTGATCAGGTGGCATACCTAGCAACTCACCCATAAACACGTCCAAGAATTCACACACCAATGGAATCACCTCAGTTGCGGCATCATCCATGTGATTTAGCTCCAATTGCTTCGGTGCATGTTGAGATGCTTCAAACTCTATGATGATCCCTTTCTCATTGGTCAACTTCACCGTCTTTGTGACACATTCAATGACCCCATTGCGCTTCCTCAACCAGTCCATACCAAGTATAATGTCTAATCCTTGAGAATCCAAAACAATGAGGCTGGCGAAGAAGTTTACCCCCCCCCCCTTATTCTAAGACTTACTTTTGGACATACTATATTTGTCCTCATCTCTCCTCCAGGAGACTTAACTAATAGAGTAAACTTCATATGAGAGATAGGCAAACTATACTTGGCAACATATTTTGATGCAATGAATGAATGTGATGCTCCAGAATCAAATAACATAGTCACCGGGTTGGAGTTTGCGAGAAACATACCAATAACCATGTCATCCGCTTATTGAGCATCCTCCGTAGAGACATGGTTCACGTTGCCACGTGCAAAATTCTGCTGTCCACAGTTTCCTTGCGGTTGTCCTCCATTGGGTCTTGGGTTCTGTTTTGGCGCATTGCTTCCTTGACCAAGGACTAACTTAGGACATTGATGTGCAAAGTGTCCTACTTCTCCACATGTATAGCACTTCCTAGCTGCACCAGAATTATTGGGACGAACTTGATTCTGCCCATTGGCACCAGGAAAGTTGACACGAGGTGCATAAGGCATTGGAAGCCTAGGTGCTTGCACGACAGGGCATTGTTGCACAAACTGAGCTGAGCGCGGTGCATATGCAGGGCGTTGTACAGGAGCAGAAGAGCTGTAATATGGCGCATTGGGTGGTGCAAAGCGAGGACACACATTACTTCCTTGTTGCTTTCCTTGATATGACGCCTTCCTCTTGTTGTCTAGCTCCATCTCATGGACCTTGTTCTCAACCACAATTGCTTTGTCCACAAGCTTCTGGAAGTTGGCATTATCATAATTCAGCAATTCCACTTGGATCTCATTGTTCAAGCCCCTCATGAACAAGTATTGTTTCTGGCTGTCCCGGCTGACATCCTCATGCGCATATCTTGAGAGTTGAGTGAATTTATTGAGGTATTCACCCACACTCGATCTTCCTTGCCTGAAGTTTTCAAACTCTTGCCTCTTCAAGATCATAACACCTTTCGGCACATAATGATAACGAAAGATCTCATTGAATTCGGCCCAGGTAATCCTCTCATGGTTCTCATGGGCGTTGCATAAAGAGTCCCACTAATCGGCAGCTGCTCCAACAAGTTGATGAGATGCAAAAAGCACCTTCTCCCAGTCACAGCATTGGACTATCGCGAGTTTCTTCTCCACGGACTTGAGCCAATCATCAGCATCCATAGGGTCAGCAGCTTGAGAAAGGTTGGTGGCCTAGTCCTCATAAACTCCCCCAACCGGTTATGAGGAGGTGGGGGTGTGGTGGAGGCATGTGGGGCTGATTGTTGTTATTGCCAGCCTACAGCTGTCCCATAGTCTGTATCATGGTCTGCATGAGCTGGTTTTGCATAGCCAATAGTTGCTCAAGGTTGATAGCTCCCTGGGCAGGTCCTTGTCCATTGTTGTTCTGAGGTGCTCCATTGTTCTCCTCCTCATCATTGCCATCCCTCTGGTTGCGAGTCCTCACCATCTGAAGAAAAGCATGAGAGAAGAATATAGACAACATCCCCAACTATATGCATCAAGGGATATGAAACTAAACAACTACCTATACTAGCCTACGTGGACATGGCAATGCTAAAGCATCCCAAAGTCCTCTACTAAGCACACAAGCAGCAAAACAAAGCAAACAGCACACCAAGCAAAAACAAATCGATTCATGAGTGCTCCTATGTGCTCTAAAGTGTCCATTCTATCTAGATTGTGTCCTACGGTCAACCTATAGCTCTGATACCAATTTATGACACCCGGTCCCGAAAAAGAACCAAGTGAACACATATGTGAGCCCAGGACGTTCAACACACATATACAAGTGCATTCACAAAAGGATATACAGAAAATTGCCACAGAACAAGATTAATTAACCACTTTTATTACAGAATTCATATTATCCTCGAATACAAACTCTAATGAATATTAATGACAAGTTTGAACTAATGCAGCGGAAATAAACTAAACAAGCAAACTAAGTAGCTAAGCAAATAGGGTAGCGCAGCTCCAATCAACACCACAGGCAAAGCTGACGGCAGACACGGCCTAGAATTCCGCATTATCATCGTTATACTCCCAAATCTGACCTGCAACTGTTAGTGGGGGAATTGCAAGGGTGAGTACATGTCGTACTCAGCAAGTGTGGAAAGTATGACATGTAGCTGATACAAATGACGAATATAATAAAGGCTAAGTTCTGAAAAGTACATTAAAACATTTGAAAAGCAATAAATTATATATAGATGTGAAGTAAACCTATCATAAATCATGTAGTTACCATAATACCAGTCCATATTCAATATCCATCACTGTTACCATTAACCATATACAATACCATAATCCAATCCATAACCATATTATCAACCATAACTATTACCAAACAATCCCAAATCCCAAGTTCAAGTTTCCTCTAATCATGTGAGGGTCCAGGTTGCTCATGACCGGGAGCACAGCTATCATGATAGTTTTAAAAAATCTGCAGAGGTTGTACCGCTTTACCCACGTGTTTGTGATTTCATCACCTTTCGATAACTGTAGAATCTCGATTATGACATCTCACACTTCCTTAGGTGTGTGGCCAAGAGATCACAAAATAGCCTTTACAAAGGGACTACTAGCATGTATGGACCCAGTGATGTTTCACTGGTGGTGATGTCTCCAACTGAGCACATCTTCAACCAAGGGCTCCCTCTTGTGCCATTCGGATCCTAGGGAGTCCCACCAACCATATCCAAAATCAATCTGACTCCCCTTCCCCGGTGCGCCAAATGATCCGAGCAGTACTAGCAATATCCTAATTAATCAGCTACGCCGCACCCATACTTGGCCTCGTGGTGGCACTATAAATCATGGATGGTCGCTCCACAAACTGGTCCTTAGATCTAAAGCAAGCCAAACTGCCATGCTTCCAACCCATCCACACATCATGCTTGCTTAGATCACCCATTACCATGTCATGTTAACCATAATCTCTTTAATGCATAATTAAATGGTATAGTTGTTTTCCCGTCCCAATTAATTAAGCGAAGCAAGGGTAAAAAGCACTTCTTGACTCTCTACCATGTATTCCAGGTGACAAGGGTGGTTAAACAAAGCTAGTAATTCCTATCATAGGATTCCCATCAAATTAACACAAGCATGCAGTTTTGCAAACAAAACATTTATTGTCAAAATAGGATCAATATGTTCAAGGACACTTGCCTTGCTCTTGGGTTTGATTAGGATCAAAGACTTCAAGCTCGTGGCGTTGGAGATCCTCCACAACACTCTTTAGCGTAAATCTGTCTAATCCGCGCAATAAACATACAAGATAAGAATATTACTCAGTATGACATGATATGCATGATTAACGCAAATGCGAAGCAAAACTAGTTAATGAGTTGTTAATGATGTTTACTAACTAGTTCTAATAATGTTTAACAAGTTTGAACAGGTTTGGAATTGATTCGAACCAATTTAGATTTAATTCAATAGGAAATAGTCAGCAAAATCGGACTAGTCCGCTGTAGGGCCGGACTAGTCTGCCCTTCGCAGGAACAACAAATTAGGGTCTTCTAGATCGGCGTGAATTTGGAGAAACGGGATTGAATTCACGTGAGAAAGAGGAAGTAGAAGGTGTACAAGGTGTTTAGAACTCCAATGAATCAAGGGTTTTGGAGGCAACACTTGGATCTTGATGATCTAGGGTTGATGAAGAAAACTTGAAGGTGAATTGGTGATGAAGAACGAAAACTTGATGGAGATCTTGGCCTCTTGATCCTCTTTTGTTTCCTCCTCTTTTTCTTCTTGCTCGGGATCTCCTTCTCCCTCCTTGGTGGTGGCTACCCACAAACTAGGGTTTGTGTACTTCAGTTGAGGCAAAAGGATATAAAGTCAAGGGGTGGGGTTGTTAATATAAGGGTGTAGGGATAAGGTTTTGATGGATTTTGAGTTTGGGGTGGGTGGAGTCCAGTGTGGGGTCCCACATGGGCTCCAAAAAGGTTTGGACACGGTGCCCCTAGGCCCACTTACGTTAAAACCCAAAAACACATCGTGAAACGAAAGATCAACTTAGAATCGCGATTTACCGGACAAGTCCGAAAAGGGTCAGACTAGTCCGAAGATTAACAGAGGCAAAAACGGACAAGTCCGGACTATATCGGACAAGTCTGGACTTGATTAGAGGAAAATCATACAAGTCCGGCCAAAACCAGACAAATTCGATTTTAGTCAGAGGGAAAACGGACAAGTCAGCTGGAATACTAGACAAGTCCGGACAAGTCTAGGGACTTGGCGAAATTTCAAGGAATTGGGATGACCGGACTAGTCCGCAATGGACCGGACAAGTCCAAAACTGTACAGAGGCAAAAACCGGAATAGTCTGTATGAAAACAAACATTTCCGAGCGAGGTCAGAGAGAAATTGGACTAGTCCACACCAAAATCAGACTAGTTCGCACTTCTCAAAACTTTTGAGTGCGGTTTTACTCCTAATTCATTTTAAACTTGTTCCTTTTTATGTGGATTAATGTTAGACATGTATAATGAACTTATGCAATGCATGATGCATGAAAATGAGGGTGTTACAAGTCCTTAGCATATAAAAGGATTGCGCTGCATGGTAAAAGGATCCAATCGGACAGACACACAAGCTCAGACTCACTCATACAATCAACACACACCTAGTGTAGTAGGGTATTACTCTCAGGCGGCTCAAACCACGTAAAATCTCTCGTGTCACCATATTGTGCTTGATTTCGCTTTGTGCCCCAACCGAATACGAACCTCCGCAGACTACTCCTTAGTAGCATCGGGGGAAGTGTCCTAGTGCACACTTCGAGAACTCTTATCTCCATTCCAAGACCTTGGATTGGACTAACTTTTGCCAAAATAACTCAGTTACTTAGTCTATGTCAAGGTGACTAATTGTTTGATCAACTTAAAAACTTCTGACAGTAGAAGTCCATAGAATCATATTTTGTTTGAGCATTCTCTAATTGATTCTAATACTAATTAACCTTGACTTTTCTGGGCAGACTATTTATTTGCATATACGTCATACTTTTCAAGTACAACTCAAGTGTGCCTTATGAGCATAATGCCCCTTG
Organism: Tuctoria greenei; assembly: GCA_036927565.1. NCBI lineage: Eukaryota > Viridiplantae > Streptophyta > Magnoliopsida > Poales > Poaceae > Tuctoria > Tuctoria greenei. The sequence continues at coordinate 154,442,420 of JAYESD010000009.1, read as the reverse complement.
ACGTCAAAATGGAGAATGAAAGTTGAATAGTAAATCAGCATGATTACCTATAAGTAACATGTCATTTACAAAATACGAAGCTAAATTCTCCTCCTTGTTTGTGATATCCCAAACTTATCGATTGACTTATTGAACTTGAGATACTAATTTCCAACAAGGCCTTATTTAGTCCATGAATAAAATGAACTATCTTAACTTGTATCTTTATGTTCCTTATGCTTGATGACAACACCTTTCGGTTGTGTCAAATAGACGTTCTTCTATTAGATCCCATTTAAGGAACATCATTATTACATCCGTACGATGTAATACTAAGTCATAATGTGTTACTTATATCTAATCAATTTTGAACGAATCGATAGTTGAGGTGTATGAAAACAAATTAATGCAATCAACTTCTCCTTGATGAAAAAATGACTTTTCCTTCCGGAGTCACGTTTAATAATGTGGACCCATTATGGTCTACTGTTTTGTCTCTTTTAGGAATGTCGACTAAGTACAAACTTTATTAGCTTATTTCAAATGAGACGAGATCACCCTTCATTTGAATATGGATCTTAGCACTAGCTCCACCTATGAAAAAATTACTTACTAATCGAGGCAATTGTCGCTCTTCATCTTTAGTAGAAACATATAATCAAAAAACTGAAGTTGCTTCTGTAAGACAGAAGTCTTACTAAATATGCCAGAAGAACTAACAAAAGGTGTTGAGACAACGGTGTTGTCTTAACAACAGCAGATATCGTGATGAATAATTCTTGAATCATAAAAGTGAGTGCATGCACCCGCTTTTCCTCATAATCATCATCTCAGATTATCTTACTCCCCCTAATTCTAGCATATATTGCTTCCATTAAGTTTAGTGTCGGTCAAGACAGTGGAAACAATGTCAGCTTACTGAATTGCCAACGAAATGGCTACCTTCTAATGTTTGGGATAATCATCTTAACGACAAACTCATATAAAATATTAATGAGGGTTTATGTCTTGTCCTTATTTAATATGGTGTTTTTAGGCACCAACTATTTAATTTTTGATGTAGCATTTGAATTGAGGTTTTAAGCCTCGACTCATGAGCTAATCGACTAAGTTGTAGTACATCACTTATTTTTAATTCAATACGAGTATACCGATCGTAGTACTCCCTTCATGATCGGATCTTAGTCTTAGAGAACATATGCTGAATTTTGTTTATGCATTCTCTAATACTTTGTTAATCTAAGTGGAGAGGAATCGATTAAGAAATGCACTAATCAATTATCCCCCTCAAAATATGGTCTAATGGCGTAGTACCATTATTTTGAAATTGTTTCGTGATCGATTCTTATGCGCTTTACGAAACACTTAGTTTGATGATAGAAATTTGATGCATCTTAAATAATCATCATGTGAGGACAAAGAAATTTTTCTTGTCGGATGTCAAGACTCACACTTATTATAAACTTGTTTAGCCAAAAGGCTTACAAGTATGAATAGTCCATGCATGAAACTAATACAAATTTCTCTAAATGAGGATACAAAAAGCATCATAATGAAACAAAAGTACAAAGCCTTGTATAAATACTAATGGGAGTTCTAAGTTGGCTTTTACTTCGACTTCGTGGTCATTAGCGACTTTAACGACCCTTATCCCTCCTCTTATAATCCTCCTCATACATAATCCCTGCACAAATTTCTACACAATTGCAACTAAGTCAATCTAACAAGTAGATTGAAAATATACTGAAAACGGGGAATTATAAACTAAGTCATACCCTTCTTATGACACCATTTAGGGAAGCTTACGCAATCCTTGTGATAGTGTCCTTCTTGCTTATAAAAGTAGCACTTATTTTTGTCCATCTTCAATTCTTTTGAGAAGAATGTGTCCATGGAACCTTATTCTTGCCCTTATTATTTCCATTAGTGCGGTTGACAAGGTCAACAACACTAAAGGACTTAGTGGAGTTAGCAAACTGTCTCTCAATCTTATTGAGATACTGAGTAGCAGTGTCGCATTCGGGAATTGCTTCCCGGATAGCCTTAATGATGGAACCATTAATTATCATTAAAAATAGCTTATTTGAGTGGTCCCACTTAGCTAGCTTATTCTCATACATGTGCATGAGACTATGGAATTGTTCCTTCCTCAACTCAAAAGACTCACCAGTCTCTCCAATCATAGGCATAGAAACCTGAGGCTTAGTCGGACAAGGACTAATCAATACCACATCTAATTTAGAGATTGCAAAAGCAATCCTCAACTTCTCTCTCTATGAGTCATAATTAACTTTTGCAATCTCCTCAACTTCTCTCTCTATGAGTCATAATTAACTTTGTTAAGAGACTCAATGGTAGAGAGATAATTAAGTGTTGAACTAATGATGGAGGAGTCATCTGAATGAAAAACTGAGTAACATAAGTGAATGCATAATAAAACTTAGTAATAAACTGAAATCATAGGAAATTTTGTCTTTCACGTTGGCTACTTGAACAAAATTTTCTATTATACTAATGTAAACAACTTAGAAAGAAGAATCGTCATATTTTGTCTTTCAACAAAATACGAGATTCACTGATTAACTTATTAAAACATAGCAAACTTCGTCTTTCATGTTGGCTACTCGAACAAAAGTTTCTATGAACTAATTTATACAACTTAGATAAGAATAATATCCATATTTTTGTCTTACAACAAAATACGACATTCACTAATTGACTTATGAAACATAGTAAACTTTGTCTTTCACGTTGGCTACTCGAACAATATTTTCTATGTACTTAGTGGAAATGTTATCTTTTGTCTTTCACGTTGGCTACTCTAACAAAATACAACAATCATAACTTAGGGCATGGAAAAATTTTATTTTTCGCGTTGGCTACTAAAGTAAAATTTTCTATGAAACTTAACAACTTAGAACATAGTAATTTTATCGTTCACATTGGCTACTTAACAAAATTACTATAAAACTGAATAAACTGATAGCATAGCTTAAATTTGTTGTTCACGTTGGCTACTTAACAAAAATCACTATGCAAAACTGAGAGAACGCAGTGGAAGCTTATTTACTAAGTGAACATGCATAATACGTGAAATTTTATAAAATTGCACAATATAATAATAAATTGAGAATAAAATTAAATTCACCAAATTAACGAATTACAATGGTAAGAGAATCAACTAAAATGTATAATCAAAAATACCATACTACTTAATTATTCTCAGTCTGTTTAAGCTAAGGTCTAAAATTGATTTTAGCCAATACTAAAATCACTGAGAAATAAAATGCCCACTTTTCTTAATTTATGGATTTTAGTTCATGACTAAAAATCCACTGACTGAAATGCTAATTTATTTTTTGAAAAAATAGAAAATGCTAATTTTAACTTGTTTCTAAAATTTGGCCCAAAAGCTACTGAGATGAACCAGCCCACTGAGAATTTAAATAATTTCTAGTGGCTCAAAAATTGGTACAAGTCCACTAAGAGGAATAGGCCCAATGGCCCACTAAGTATTTCTAAAAATCCATGGAAAATGGAAAATAGAAAAATAGCCCGAGGGTCGGTTCTCCTTGCTAAAGCGGCCCATGGTCCATACTTAAATTCCTGAAAAATCCCAAAAAAAAATGAGAATGGAAAAATCTGCTTTATAAGCCTCACCTTCCACTAAAAACGGCCCACAACCTGCTTAATGAATTTTCGGAAAAATCCGACTAATTCTAAGGGCGGCCCACCAGCCCATCAGCTCGCCCCGCCTGGGCCGAGAGCTCGCGTGCTCGTGCCGCCTATTGGAGGCCACACGTTCTGAGATGAGCAACTAGGATGATGAGGTACACCTAGCCACAATGATATGTACCGTTGACCAAGCAACGGACGGGTGACATCATTCGAATGATGATACAAAAGTTGGTTTCATCGAAACCCTAACACATTCGTTCCCCCCCCCAGATCCCCTTCGTCCTCTCCGCCGAAACTGAGGGAGAGAGATAGAGGGTGAGGAGAGGTCCCGCCGGCGGCTGAGCTCCAGCACTGCCGCAGCTGCTCACCGGCGCGTGAGCTCACTGTAAGGTGGCTCGTTGCTGGGTGGCAGCAGGGTGGCCGAAGACCCGAGGGGCCCTCACACGCTAGGGTTAGGGTTTGGAACCTACTGTAGGGATCGAATGCCCAAGAGGGGGGGGGGGTGAATTGGGCTACTTCAAATTTTAAGTCAATTTAAAGCTTAAGTGAAATCTAATTCTCTAAGCAAGCCAACAGTGCAATTAAGAGAATTAAGTGCGGAATTGAGAATTGCGTAATCGTAAAGGAGTGGGGAGGAGGAATGCAAACGCTCGAAGACACGGGGACACGTCGATTTTTCCCGTGGTTCGGTGAGATCACTAGGATCCACCTACGTCCACGTTGTGGCACCCACCTAAGGGTATCGCCACTCCCAAGTCACCGAGACGAGGGAATCCACTAACTTCCTCCGTTCGCCATCCTTGGCAAGGTGGAGCTCAAGCCTTGTACAACTTCGATCCTCCGGGCTTCCACAATGGTCTCGGCAAGCTCCGGAGCGATCTCTTCACTCTCCTCTTGATACAAGGTGAGTGCAATCACCAAGAATGCACTTTCTCACGGCTCTCCCTACTCTAGAGTCTCCACTCACCCAGAGAGGACGCACACAAGCTTAACTCTAAGAGGAACTAGCCTATATCTTGAGGTGTGAAAGGGTTACAAGAGTGTGAAAATGAGTATTCTAAGTCTTGGACACTTGGGGAATGTGTAGTGGTGCTCTTGTTGTTCAGCCTCCCCGAAATGACTGGTGGGAGGGGGTTAAATACTCAGCCCAACCGAATTAGCCGTTGGAAAAGTGGGCTGATTACTTTTTCTGTGTACATCGGATGATCCGATGACCCCCTTTTATGAGCATCGGTCTAATTAGATTAGCTGACGTCATTCTGTCAGAAATGACCGTTATTAGACCGATGCTTCACCTCCTTCATCATCGGAGGATCCGATGAATCGATCTTCAGTCTGGTTGAGCTGATAATTTGCTTCTGTTGTAATCGACCGATGTGCATCTGCCTTCAACATCGGAGGATCCGGTGTTCAGTCCTTCAGAACACTTCAGAAAATTTGCTTACTGTTGTATTCATCCGATGTTCACTTGATACACATCGGATGATCCGGTGTGTTCTTCATTCTGAGGTCTTCTTCTTCTGTTGAGTCCAAATCGACCGATGCAGTCATTCTTCAGATCACCGGATGATCCGGTGTGTACAATTTGTTTCCTTCGAGTTGAGTTGGACTGATCTTTTGGATTTTGGACTTGTGACCTCTTGAACACTTGTTTGTATGGCTCTTCTGATGGATATGAAGCTTCTTGTGTTGCCAATTTTGATAAGGTTGCGTCGTTGTACGAGTTCCTCATTTGTTTCCGATTAACCCCTTAGGTTAGTTTGTTGAGGGGTCTCCTTTTGCATCCAATGAGCAGTAGATGACATTTATGAGTGATTGATCGACGTTTGATTCATTGTACATGAAACCTCGCATCCACAAACTCATTAGTAGTAATTAACGGTTGTCATTAATCACCGAAACCGTACCTCGTGGGGGCCTAGATGCTTTCAATCTCCCCCTTTTTGGTGATTGATGACAACACAACGAGTAGAGCATAAAAGTAATGGAATTTGAAACGCAAACGCAATGCTCATAAAGAAATGTAATCGGAACAACATGCAACACAAGGAGCTCGAAGGCTCAAACAGTGATCAAATATAAATCATAAGAGTGAAGTAGCATACTGAATTACAAATAGTAGCAAATGATAACAAACAAGTCTCAAATAGAAGCAAATAACAAGACTGAAAGCAAATAGATAACTAGCACTCCCCCTAAGCCCAAGACACTCCCCCTAACTCTAACTCTTCTCCCCCTTTGGCATCAAGACACCAAAAAGGGAAGAGGAGTACCTAGGACTCCGGAGCTCTCGGGGCGACGGTGAAGCGGACGACGTCGGCGGTGTCGGAGCTGCTCGAGGTAGACGTCGCCGGAGCTGGTGCTGGAGCGGGAGGAGCCGGAGGTGCTGACGTGGCTGGAGCTGGAGCTGCTGGAGGGTCCGCTGGAGCTGGAGCTGGAGCGGCTGGTGGAGAAGGCACGGCCGGGAGAGGCGAGAACTGGAACGGCACCGTCGAAGCCAGCAGTGGAGACATGCTGTAGCTCGGGATCGGCGACGCCGGTGCTGGAACTGAAGCTGGAGCCAGAGGAGGTGCTGCTGGAGGCTGACTAAGACCGGTGTGCTGTGGCGGAAGGGCTATCCCGGTCTGCTGGTAGAGGTTGGTGATCAACCCCAGGATACCCATCATCGCCTGCTGGGTCTGCTGCTGCTGGTCCAGTGTCCTCCGGTGCATCTGGTCCACCAGACTCGTGAACCGGTCCGTGTCCTCGCGCCTCTGGCGGGCCATCTCTAGCTGCATCTCTGTCTGCTGCCTCTGAAGCTCTGCGAGCCGCGCAGCCTGCTCTGCCCTGGCCTGCTCAGCAGCGAGCCTGTCCTGGCGCTGCTGCTCGATCATCTGCTGAAGAAGCGACGTCAGCTCAGACGGCTGCGTCACCTGCGCCTCGGACACAGGAGGTGGTGTCGGTGGCGGAGCAGCTGATCCTCCGGCCTCGGCGTCGTGCTGCCTCGGTGAAGGTGGAGGAGGAGGGAAGTACTCCTCGACACTGTCGTCTGTGTCGCTCTCGGACCAGACGTGCTGTAAGTCTCCACCTTGAGCTTCTGCCTCAGCCAGACGCTCATCTTCCTTCTCGAGGTCAGACCAATCCTCCTCAGTCAAGCGCGCCCTGACCTGGCGCTCAACTGGACGGCCAAGGCGGCGGTCTCCAGGAGCGGACGCACGGTAGTGGCCGAAGCGGGTCACGCTCTCGTCAGCAAGTCGGGCCTGTGCTGAATGTCCCTCTGGCACCACCATAGAGCAAATGAAGCTAATCCAGTGCCCGTAGACCATCTGCCTCATCATCCCAATCCCATCTGTAATGATGTCCTCCATCTCGCAGATAATGATATCCACAATATCAAAGTCCATCCCGTTCATGATGTAGAACAGGAGGGTCTGCTGGAGACTCGTGAACCCCTCTAAGTAACCTGACCTCGGCAGGAGCGTGCGGCGCAAGGCGAGGTGCACAATGCGCGCAGCTGGGGTCAGGAGTGCTGGGGCTCTCGGCTGATCTGGAGAGAATGTGGGGCCAAACAAGGAGCGGATCTCGTCCAGCTGAGGTGCTACCCCTCCAGTAAGTGGCCTCCTCGGTGGATCTGCCTGCCCATAGACCTTCTCGTGTATGCTAGTGTCGTGCAGGTCCAAGCCAAGGATGTGCCCCAAAGTCTGCCTCGTGAGATGGTAGTGCTGACCATTGAACATGAAGGCAATTGATCTTCTGCCTTCTGAGATGTACAGGGTCGCGTAGAAGACACGGACCCATTCTTCCACATACGCACTTCTCTCATAGTCCAATAGCTCCACCAAGCCTCTGTATCGCTCAAAGAAGGGGCGGACATCAGTTTCCGCGGCCACTGCAAGCTGCCTCCAGTCCAGGTGGTTGTGCTGAAAGAGCTTGTGCCCCCGGCGCTTGTAGGTCTCATAGAGAGACGCCTGGGTGACAGTCCAGAAGCGACTGTCAACAAGCAGCTCTCGGGGCTGTGGGAACCACTCCTCAAGAAGAACACTCCATCTGAGCTTACGGAGTTGCTTCGCCTTCATCTTCCGGTAGTCCACAAGGCGAACTCCTTCACTGACTCGGACGGCCGTGTCCATCTCATTGATGGCCCACTCAATCTCCCTGTCCTCACGACGGTCGGCAGCCGTCGGTCTCGGACGAGGAGCAGCCTCGGTGTGACCCCCACGCGTCCGGGCGGAGCGCCGGCGGACGAGGGGCTCAACGGGCTCCTCTTCGGCGTCGGAGTCGTCGACCACTGGAGGCGGCCTCGGACGGGCCTCACGGATCCTCAAGGAACCCCCACGGCCGCGCTCACGCTCCTCGGCGGCGCGAGCGGCCATCAAGGCCTTCTTCTCATCCTTCGATAATTTCCGCTTCTTCGCGGCGGGCTCCGCGATCGCCTTGCCCTTTCCTTTGCGATCACGACCCATCTAGATGGAAGGGAGAGGTGGGGTTAGCGACGATGAAGGAAGAACGGCGAGAGAGGCAATGAGAGACGTCGCGCGGCACGAAGCTCACCTTAGCGACGATGATCAACCGGGCCGAGAAACCCTAGCGGGGAGGAGATGGCCGGAGATGGCGCACGTTGGTGGTGGAAAAGGGCGGCGGCGAGGCTTGAGCGCGGTGGTGAGTGGCGGCGGTGATGTTTAGGCGCGAGGGTGGAGGAGGCGGCGCGGGCGTGCGGCGGCGGCGCTGCGAAGGTGGTGCGGTGCGCGGGCACGGGCGGCGGCGGCGCTGCAGGCGAGGGAGAGGCGGCGGCGCGTGGAGAGGCGGTGGTCGGCGGCGGCGGGAGCACGGGGTGTCGGGGAGAGAAAGGGTTGGGCCGGCGCGCGGGTTTAAATAGTGGGGCCCAAACCCTAGCCGTTTTTCAAACACCGGATGGACCGATGATAGATGCAGTGAACATCGGTCAATTGCAACAGTAAGGATATTCAAGAATTGCTGTTGACATCGGATGAACCGATGATTAGGGTTTTGAACATCGGTCGAATATCACAGTAAGGGTGTTCAACCGAGTGATATTGACACCGGATGATCCGACGTTAGAGGGAGGTAGACATCGGTTGAATGGATCATAGCTCCAGAAGAGTGAACATCGGATGGACCGATGTTTTGCAGGATGAACGCGTCGGATCATTTGAGGTTCTGACAGAGTTGGGTTTTGAGAATTGAACACCTATTTGACCGATGAGAGATTGACAGTGGCATCGGATAATCCGATGACAACAGAACGAAAACATCCCATATATGTCCTTCGACCGAACAAACAATTGAGGAGAAACACATGTCTTAGGACTTTTTTTGGGCAACTCCTTACCCCTCAAGAAGCTAATATGCCAATAGCTTGGCTAGACCTTAACACAAACGGAACACCAAGAAAAGTGGAGGAAAAATATCCAAATAAAATGTAAGGCCCATGCTTTGTGAGGTAGAGTATGGAAACTTCTATCTCATTAAAGCATGTTCCTTTAGAATTTTGCTCTTTCCACATCATATGAGTTGAGATATTGCATTTCAAACAAGTCTCCTTCTCATGATGTGGGTTCCCCTTTGTGACAATCTACCGTATGCAATGTCAAACAAGATAATGCAAAATATTAGATGAATGCAAGTTTATATGACAGGAATCATGCAAGGCATAAAATAAATCTATCTTGCCAAGTTTAAGCCTGCCAAAGGCTTACTCAGGGAAAACTATTTCTAGCTCGCCCCTATCCTTTGGGAGTTAGGCAAGACCTATATGACATGCAACCTTACATGAACATGGCAATTTACATGACGTTAGATGCATCTAGCACATTTAACTCACTTCTAAGCCTAGAAAAAGTTTTCTCATCAAGTGGTTTGGTGAAGATATCCGCCAATTGTTCTTCGGACCTAACACCTTGCAAAGAGATTTCTCCCTTAGCCTCATGGTCCCGCAAGAAGTGATGGCGAATATCAATGTGCTTAGTGCGGGAGTGTTGAACGGGGTTTCTAGCTATCTTAACCGCACTTTCATTGTCACAAAGGAGAGGCACACAACCAAACTTAATTCCAAAATCCAAGAGGGTTTGCTTCATATATAGGATTTGGGCACAACATGCACCGGCCGCTATATACTCCGCCTCCGCGGTGGACAAAGCCACGGAATTTTGCTTCTTGCTCGACCAAGAAACTAGGGAACGCCCAAGTAAGTGGCAACCCCCGGAGGTACTCTTGCGGTCTACACGGCATCCGGCAAAGTCCGAATTCGAGTAACCTAAGAGATGAAAGCTAGCGTTCTTGGGGTACCACAAACCTACACTTGGGGTATGCTTGAGATACCGAAGTATCCTAAAGACCGCCTTCTTGTGCGATTCTTTAGGTGCCGCTTGAAAGCGAGCACACAAGCACACACTAAACATAATATCGGGCCTAGATGCGGTAAGATATAGCAATGAACCAATCATGGAACGGTAATGAGATTGATCAATAGATTTACCGTCCATGTCCGCGTCGAGATGACAATTTGTCGCCATTGGAGTGCTTCTTGAGCTACAATCTCCCATATCAAATTTCTTCAAGAGGTCCTTAGTGTACTTCTCTTGATGGATGAAGGTCCCCTCTTGAAGTTGCTTGATTTGAAATCCTAGGAAGAAGTTGAGCTCTCCAATCATTGACATCTCGAATTCCCTAGACATCATTTTGCCAAACTCATGGCTAAGAGCTTTGTTAGTTGAGCCAAAAATAATATCATCGACATAAATTTGACAAAGAAATAAGTCTCCGTCGATGTCCTTGGTGAAGAGTGTAGTGTCCACCCTCCCAATCTTGAAACCTTGCATGACGAGGAAGTCCCTTAAGCGCTCGTACCATGCCCTTGGAGCTTGCTTGAGTCCATAGAGTGCTTTGTTTAGCCTATAGACATGGTTAGGGTTTCTTGGGTCCTCAAACCCGGGAGGTTGCTCAACAAACACAAGTTCATTAATATAGCCATTGAGAAATGCACTATTAACATCCATTTGATAAAGCATGATATTATGATGAGAAGCAAAAGCAAGGAGTATGCGGATAGCTTCTAACCGTGCTACCGGGGCGAATGTCTCCCCAAAATCCAAACCTTCAACTTGAGCAAATCCCTTCGCCACAAGCCTAGCTTTGTTGCGGACCACCACGCCATTCTCATCTTGCTTGTTGCGGTAGACCCACTTCGTTCCAATCACATTCTTGTCCTTGGGTCGCTCCTCCAACACCCAAACTTCATTGCGGGTGAAGTTGTTGAGTTCCTCTTGCATAGCCATCACCCAATTGGAGTCTTGGAGAGCTTCCTCAATGCTTTTGGGTTCTACACACGACACAAAAGAGTAGTGCTCACAAAAAGATGCAACATGACGTGAACGAGTACTTACTCCCCGTGAAGGACTTCCAATGATTTGATCCATTGGATGTGCCTTGGAGATGCGCCCATGTCTCATCAACGGTTGTGAGTCACTTGGTGGTGGTGAAGCATCTTGCTCGTCTTGTGGTTGGACTTCATCTTGGACTTCATCTTCTTTTTGGTGTTGTGTGGCTTGTTGGTCTTGCATAGGCAATGGATTATCTTTGTCTTCTTCTTCATCCACTTGAGGCGCCATGGAGGTGTTGATGTTCGGACTTGAAGCTCCCCCTTGATCATGGCTCTCCTCAACTTCGGGCTTGATGTCTCCTATGGTCATGTTCTTCATAGCTTCTCGTAGAGGCTCATCATCTATATCATCATGACCAAAACTCTCCTCTTGGGAGCCATTAGTCTCATCAAGCTCAACGTCACAACTTTCTTCAACTAACCCGGAGGTTTGGTTGAATACTCGATATGCCTTTGAGTTTGACGCATAACCAAGGAAAATACCAACATCGCACCTTCTTTCAAACTTACCAAGTCTTTTCTTGCGGTAGATGTAGCACTTGCATCCGAAGACCCGGAAGTAGGAGATGTTGGGCTTTCTCCCAATGAGGAGCTCGTAGGGAGTCTTTTGGAGAAGTCGATGAAGGTAGACTCTATTTGCGGCATGGCATGCCGTGTTGATCGCTTCCGCCCAAAACTTCTCCGACGTCCCATAATCATCAAGCATAGCTCTCGCGAGGGTGATTAGTGTCTTGTTCTTTCTCTCAACAACACCGTTTTGTTGAGGGGTGTATGTAGCCGAAAATTCGTGCTTGACTCCTTCACGGTCACACCACTCCCCAATATTGTAGTTCTTGAACTCGGTGCCGTTGTCACTCCGGACCTTGATGATGGGAAGTTGGAATTCCCGTTGAGCTCGTTTTGCAAAGGTCTTGAAGACTTCCGGGGTTTCACCCTTGTCACCTAAAAACAAAGTCCAAGCATAGCGAGAGTAATCATCAACAATAACGAGACAATAGAGATTACCGCCAAGGCTTTGGTAGGTGGACGGTCCGAAGAGGTCCATGTGAAGTAGTTCGAGCGGCTTGGAGGTAGACACCATTGTCTTCATCGGATGGTGCGAAGCCACTTGCTTCCCGGCTTGACATGCGCTACATAGCTTGTTCTTTTCAAACGTCACGTCCTTTACGCCGGTCACCATCCCTAGTTTGAAGGACTTCTTGAGCTTGCTCATTCCTATGTGAGCAATCCTCCGATGCCATAGCCACCCCAAACTTGTCTTGGTGAAAAGACAAGTGGTTAGGCTTGCGCTCTTGTTGGAGAAGTCCACCAAATATAGATGACCATGCCTAAAGCCCTTGAATATTAGCTCTTTGCTAGCTACACTAGACACCACAACACCATCTTTGTCAAATGTGCACGTTAGTCCAAGATCACAAAGTTGAGCAATAGAGAGCAAATTAAAGCTAAGAGACTTAACGTAAAGCACATTCGAAATGGACAAGTCATTAGAAATTGCAATTTTACCTAAACCAATTACCTTCCCCTTTGAGTTATCACCAAAGGTGACTTGTTCATGATTGCCGGGGTCTTCTATGGAGGTGAACATACCATCATTGCCGGTCATGTGTTGAGTGCACCCACTATCGAGTACCCAATGTTTTCCTCCGGCTTTGTAGTTCACCTACACACATGAAGTTAGTTTTTGAGTTTAGGAACCCAAGCCAACTTAGGTCCTTGTATGTGTGATACAAGTGATTTTGGGACCCAAAGTTGCTTGGGGAGCTTCCCCTTCATGCCCTTGATGTTTTTGCCAATGAACTTCGCCTTCACCTTTCCACCTACTTTGCTCAATAGATAGTGACAATCATTGAAAGTAGATGAATAGTTAGGAGGTAATTTTGGAGAAGGACGAGTGGGAAGAGGGCACTCCCTAGTGTGATGTCCGGTGACCTCACAATGTTGGCAATAGGATCCCACTTCCTTGATGAAGCTTGTCCTAAGCTCCGGTGAGGGCACCTTCCATTTGTTGGGCGTAGGGAAGGTCCCAAGTCCCCTCTTGTTGAAGCCTTTAGCTTGTTGGAAGAGGATCTCCTTGTGCTTGTCCTCTCCCTTGGAAAGTCTAGCCACACTAGTGCGGAGACTTTCGATCTCGTCCATTAGCTCCTTCTCCCTATTAGCTTTCAATGGCAAAGACTCATGCAAATTGTTAGTGGCATGTGAACTAGCGGGTGTTTTGCCATCAAGAGTTTCTTTCTTCAAGTTATTCAATTTTAGTTCCATTGCTTCATAGGAAAGACTAAGCGTCTCATGCTCTTGAACTAACTCGTTATGCTTAGCCAATAGTGCCGAGTTAGCTAAGTCGAGCTCATGGAACTCAAGCTTGATTTGAGCCTTCTCCTCCTCGATTTGCTTGACATGTGACTTGAGCGTTTCATGCTCATTAAGTATGGTGACATACTTGTCTTGCAAATCGAGGTTGGCACCCTCTAGCTTAGCGCGAGTTAGCTCAAGTGCCTTAACCTTAGCCTTTTCCCTTTTGATAATGGCATGATATTCATTAATCATAGATGCTAGTTCATCGGGAGAAAGTTCATCATCACTTGAGTCATCACATACCTTTGTATTACCTTTCGCCATGAGGCACATAGGCGGTGGAGGAAGGGGTGAGTCATCCTTGTTGACGATAGCGAGGCTTGCCAAGTTTTCTTCCTCATCTTCACTATCATCACTTGTTTCTTCATCGGTGACCCACTCATTTGCTTCGCACATGAAGACCTTTTGAGGTCCTCTTCTCTTCTTAGGAAAGAGCTTGGTCTTCTTGCCTTTGTCAAGTTTCTTCTTTCCAAAGGTGCGCTTGGGCTTTGCATCTTCATCATCATCACTCTCTTCTAGCTTGCGATGCTTGCCCTTGTCCTTCCTCTTGTCCGGTCTTGGACAATCATATGATATGTGGCCTTGATCGCCACAATTGTAGCACGTCTTGTTTTCATCTCTCCTTGGCAAGAAGGCTTTCTTCTTGGGATCAAACGAGTATCCCTTCTTGGCAATCTTTGAGTTGAGACGTGAAAACTTCCTCATCATCAATGCAAGCTCATCATCATCATCATCTTCACTTGTAGCTTGTTCTTCCTCACTTGAGCTAGGCTCAACCACTTTCTTCTTCTTGGTATGTGTCTTCTTGGTTGAGGCCTTGAGAGCAATGGTCTTTGATGATGATGACTCCTCCATCATTCCAAGCACACTCATCTCATGAGCATGTATCTCTCCAATGAGCTCCGAAACCTCAATGTTGTCAAGTGACTCCTTTTGGAGCATTGAGTTGATGATATTGTACTTGGGCTTGGGAAGTAGCATGAGGATCTTGCGGTTGATGAGTCCCTTGCCAAGAGAAGCAATGTCAAGAGCATTAATTTCCTCAATGAGTACATTTAAGCGAGAAAACATTTGATTAACATTCTCATGAGGAAGCATTTTAAAATCATCATACTTGGATTTAAGAAAGTGATATTTGAGCTCTTTGACACGAGAGGAACCCTCATGGATCTCAATCAAGCAAGCCCAAATTTCACAAGCTTTCTCCTTACTAGCAATTCTAGCAAATACATCTTGACTAATGCACTCATAAATAGCATTCCTAGCCTTAGCATCCCATTTTAGTTGATCACCAATATATTCATGGTTGCCAAACCCCGCATGGGTCGCTTCCCACACTTCGGGAGAAATTGCCTCAAGGTAAGCGCGCATGCGTGCTTTCCAATAAGCAAAATTCTTGCCCTCGAAGGTAGGAACCGAGCCCCCATTCTTGGCCATTTTTGCTCTCTAGCGGTGAAGCTAGAATGATCCAATGAGCAACCTTGCTCTGATACCAATTGTAGGGATCGAATGCCCAAGAGGGGGGGGGGGGTGAATTGGGCTACTTCAAATTTTAAGTCAATTTAAAGCTTAAGTGAAATCTAATTCTCTAAGCAAGCCAACAGTGCAATTAAGAGAATTAAGTGCGGAATTGAGAATTGCGTAATCGTAAAGGAGTGGGGAGGAGGAATGCAAACGCTCGAAGACACGGGGACACGTCGATTTTTCCCGTGGTTCGGTGAGATCACTAGGATCCACCTACGTCCACGTTGTGGCACCCACCTAAGGGTATCGCCACTCCCAAGTCACCGAGACGAGGGAATCCACTAACTTCCTCCGTTCGCCATCCTTGGCAAGGTGGAGCTCAAGCCTTGTACAACTTCGATCCTCCGGGCTTCCACAATGGTCTCGGCAAGCTCCGGAGCGATCTCTTCACTCTCCTCTTGATACAAGGTGAGTGCAATCACCAAGAATGCACTTTCTCACGGCTCTCCCTACTCTAGAGTCTCCACTCACCCAGAGAGGACGCACACAAGCTTAACTCTAAGAGGAACTAGCCTATATCTTGAGGTGTGAAAGGGTTACAAGAGTGTGAAAATGAGTATTCTAAGTCTTGGACACTTGGGGAATGTGTAGTGGTGCTCTTGTTGTTCAGCCTCCCCGAAATGACTGGTGGGAGGGGGTTAAATACTCAGCCCAACCGAATTAGCCGTTGGAAAAGTGGGCTGATTACTTTTTCTGTGTACATCGGATGATCCGATGACCCCCTTTTATGAGCATCGGTCTAATTAGATTAGCTGACGTCATTCTGTCAGAAATGACCGTTATTAGACCGATGCTTCACCTCCTTCATCATCGGAGGATCCGATGAATCGATCTTCAGTCTGGTTGAGCTGATAATTTGCTTCTGTTGTAATCGACCGATGTGCATCTGCCTTCAACATCGGAGGATCCGGTGTTCAGTCCTTCAGAACACTTCAGAAAATTTGCTTACTGTTGTATTCATCCGATGTTCACTTGATACACATCGGATGATCCGGTGTGTTCTTCATTCTGAGGTCTTCTTCTTCTGTTGAGTCCAAATCGACCGATGCAGTCATTCTTCAGATCACCGGATGATCCGGTGTGTACAATTTGTTTCCTTCGAGTTGAGTTGGACTGATCTTTTGGATTTTGGACTTGTGACCTCTTGAACACTTGTTTGTATGGCTCTTCTGATGGATATGAAGCTTCTTGTGTTGCCAATTTTGATAAGGTTGCGTCGTTGTACGAGTTCCTCATTTGTTTCCGATTAACCCCTTAGGTTAGTTTGTTGAGGGGTCTCCTTTTGCATCCAATGAGCAGTAGATGACATTTATGAGTGATTGATCGACGTTTGATTCATTGTACATGAAACCTCGCATCCACAAACTCATTAGTAGTAATTAACGGTTGTCATTAATCACCGAAACCGTACCTCGTGGGGGCCTAGATGCTTTCACCTACCCGCGGCGAGGGTACACCAGCGCGTGCCTTCTCGACCCTCTCTCCGGCGAGCGACGCTCACTGTTGGGTGAGCGCGCCGCCGTCGAGCGGCGCATGAGGTGAAAAGTGCCAGCAAGACCCGACGGCTTGAAGCCGTCCTACCCTACGACTCTAGCGAGGAGGTCCATGGTTGTGGCTCTACCGCCTCCTTCGACGAGCGTGGAGGCTGCATCGAGGAGGAGCAATGCACCCTAAGGTAGGTCTTTCGTCTCTCTATTCTAATTGAATCCGAGTTTGGCTTCGGATTTTCTCTAATTCTGATGCAATATGAGTTCAATCCTCGAATTGAATCTCGATTCTTATCTGATTTGACCCAATTTGGGTCCTAACTGGGGATTAGAAACCTTAATCCCCCAAAGGTTGGTTTGTTTTGATGCAAATCCGAACCTTAACTGTTCTTTGTTTGATTCACCTCCTTCCAATATTCTGTAGCATCTAATCTTAGGCTTGGTGATCAATTAAGATCGATCTTTGTGATGAAACTGAGGAGGCTGAAACCCTAATTCCAATTAGGGAGGCTCTAATTATGTTTGATTTCTTAGGATGTTGCTGAGGCCCTAATGGTGATTAGGGTGCTGCCTAAGGGTGTAGAACAGGGGGATGGTGTAGTTTGCCTAATCTAATTGATTAACAGTGAAGAACCGAGATGGGGAGGAGCGCACATGGGGTTGTACCTTGAGCCATGAAGGAGACCGTGAAGTTCAGCCGGCAGCAGAGCAGCGCTGGTGACGGGGAGGACCTTCCTAGGGCTTCTTCCTCCGTAGCGATTGGTGCTCTAAGGGTTTGTGGGGATCCCGGTGGTGGACTTAGGTTCGGTCATTAATTAGATCTGAATCCCATCTATTTATAGGCATGAAGCACCCCAGAGGGCCTCCCCAATCAATTCGGTTGGGGTTGGAGTTCCCGATCAGGACTCCCTATAGAAAGAGAGTTTTATTCTGAGTTGGTTGGGAGTTCGTTATTTCCATAACCAACTCCCCCCGTGATTATTTTCTAACAAGACATGCCAGGTGTCATGTTCAAACAGGCAATCGACTTGCAAAGCGTTGGAGCGCAGAGACACTTGAACGCACACAGATACAATATAGTACCTCCATCCCAAGTCAACTTTATTTTTAGGTTTGGTCAAATTCACCTTTGATTAAAGATTTATGTAATTTCGATCAACTTTAATAATATAAAAATTGTACTTTTAAATTCATCAAAAAATTATTTTTATAATTTAGAATTTACATGTTATAAAAATTAATAGAACATAGAAATATTACTAGTCAAAGACATATTTGACCAAAGCTAAAAATAGAGTTGAGATAGAACGAAGGGAGTACTTTTAAAATAACAGTCCATTGTAATATAGTAAGCATGGACACATACGATTAAAAACACTTTGATAAACTGGTTATGTTTATGACAATTGATTATTTAGTCCCCTGTACCGATGACACTTATAGATACTTCACCCAGTATAAACTTCAATGCGATCTATGTATATATATGTAGATTGCCATATATCTCTCTTGATGAACAACCACACGCACCAACTAGTAGTACATATTGTTCCCCATCCAGTTCTGAGGAGCAAAACCTCCCTGCTGATATCCTGGAACAAAGTTCATAGTTCCCTCCACCGCCGGAGGAACTCCTGCTGCAGGATAGCCCATCATGTGATCACCAGTCCAGGCTACTTGACTGGTGCTCACCTCGCCATCATGGTACTGAAATGGAGACCAGACTTGAGCAAGGTTGTTCACGGCGGCAGGCTGGTGGGTAGAACCCTGGAAACAGACGCCGCCGTAGCTATTGGAGTTATAGCCGGCACCGGCAGCAAAGGCAGGAGCCTCCCAGCCGGAAGAGTCGTTGGGTGGTGCAGCCCAGGGCTCAGCGTCGTAGAGGCCGACATCGTTGATGCTGTAGCGCTGCCTCATGCCAGCGTTTTCCAGTCGGCGGAAGTACTTCTGTGCGTGGCTGGAGACCTGCACCGGCGTCCTCGTTTTGACGAAGTACCTAGAGATGTCCTTCCAGTTGCCGCGGCCATACACGCGTAGCCCACGGAGGAACTGCCTGCAGTGAGATAGGCCGGGTCCAAGATCAGTGAACATATCAGGATCTTGTCAATTCACTAAAATAGCTGGAGTAGCCGACGATATTTCCTCAGAAGGGGAATTAATATATGCTTTGTTCGATTCATAATATCTCAACTCAAGATCAGCGACAGTAAGTCAGAAATGAATAAAGATTATATGTAAAAATTCAATAACCTGTGCTCCTCGGTTGACCAAAACCTCCCCGTGTGCCTCTCGGGCTGAGCAGCGGGTGACCGCCTCCTTGGTGGTTGCTTCGTCTCCGCCATCTTCATAGCCCTCGTGTCCGCCACGTTCAAAGGGCCAAGCAGCACCTCCGTGTTGTCCATGGTTGGATCCTCCATTGGCATCCCAAAGTTGTCATTCACCAGGTCGACGCCCCCCGCCATAGGCCCAGTGGTGCTCATCAACTCCTGGCACTGGATCATCTCCACAACAGTATCAACGTACAAGTCAGTTACCTGATGCCTATCCTTCCAAGGGAAGTGGGCATGGAGGACATCCACAATGCTTTCGTGCTTGTTTTTCATCAGGCCATTGCCATCACCAGCATTGTTGTAACTGTTGTTGTTGTTGTGATTAACGATGAGTGATTTCACCAGTGCGATATCAGAAGGGCTCCACTCCCCACTGAACATGGGACCCATGTTGTCAGTAGCCACAGCCATGGGGCGCAGGGGGTTTGAGCTCTATACACCACAGTTGCTGGTATGAAGTGGACTGATGTTGGGATGAGGAGAATGACGAGCATAAGGCCCCGTATTTATAAGCCCGTGGAGAGAATATGTTTCTCATGGTTTTGATTATCTGAGACATGGATGGAAAGTCAAGAAATCCGTATCTAATAATATTTTTGATGGAAAAATCCATATCTAATAATATCGATCGAAGTCAAAGGTACAAAATTATACGAAAATTCATATCGCGCATCTTTTCGATTTGGAATCAATGACTCGGATCAAAGCGAGCGATGCATCGAAAGCCTGGACTCGCGCACCCACAGATAGTTTTTATTTTACTTTATTTTAAGAACATGCCAGCACACACTATATTGTATCGAGGGCCTGGACTCGCACACCCACAGATTTTAAGTTTTTATTTTACTTTATTTTAAGAACATGCCAGCACACACTATTCATTAAGTAGAAAGATCATGATGATTTGCTTTTGGAATGAAAAAGATCATGATGATTTTACAGAAAGAAATGCTTGGACACCCTAAAGCACGTGTCAATTACTTACAAACGTGCACATTGTCTCTTTGAGGACGGGGGATCCGCACGTACCTTCGAGGCCGACGCATGGGGTCCATTCATTCATAGCACCATGTGTGTACTCTCTCATGCACACGTACATGTGATCATTGTAAGGAAAAACAATTGTTGCAGGCCTTGGCATGCACATTGTCAACCTGTCAACTCTACGTGTCGCGTGGACTTGAGGCATGCAACACTGGGGGCGTCGAGATTCTAGGCCGTGTTATGCATGCATGCATGGCTTAGTGACCCGGGCATGCGTACAATGCATCGACGTGCATGCAGATCTCATGCATACCGCCATTGTGCCACGTGTTCTCTCGAGCACACGGGACGGCGGAATACCGGGGCCCGGTTCTGTGTTTTGGGTGGTGGCGACCAGTTGACTCTGTGATGTATCACTAATGTCATGCTCCATAGCAACACTACTTACTGTCTTGATACAGATTTGCACTTGCTTTGAAACGTGCTTTTTACACTTTAGATCTTTGCTACAGACACTATTGTTGCAAAAGCTTTAGGGAGAATTATATTATCCTCTCGTGCCAAGTTGAAATGTTGCGTGCGAAAGGGGATTTAGTCTAGTGGAGTAGCATTACTCGGATTTTGAGTTCGATTCTAGGTGGGAGTGATCGAATTTAATTTGAGACTGAAAGTTACAGTACTAAATACAAGTACTCTATACACGTACTTTATAGATGAATTTATAGCCGTCGAACTTGGGACGTACCTACGAAAATTGTGAGAGGACGAACCGTCACACGTTGATCTATGAAGTCCGATTCACGGTCATATGCTTAGTCATTCAATTATCATCGCATTATCCTACACAACGGGTTGTGAGTGTCTGAATTTGTATTCGCTTGTAATAAGTTGATCATAACCTCTTTTAAGAGAAAGATCGAAACTTTACTCATCTAAAAAATCTCGTAACACAAAGGCTTTAGTGGTGAACGACTGCTGTTATGATTGCTCGAGTGAACGTAAAACCAATCATCATTTAGAGGTTGTGAGTCCCAAACTTTGTCGCAGGACACCAAGATCTTGGATGCCAGGCAACTTCTATGCACCTAGTTTACGGAGCCTGACAAACTGCTCGGCTTTGGATGCAATAAAAAGTGCTGTAATGAGAGCACAAGGATATATCTATTTGGCACCCCTGAATCCTAATTTTGAAAGCAAGTACACAAGATCTCTATTTAGGCAAATTGTCCCCTTTCTTAAAATTTAGATAGCACTTGCCTTCAGAATTAATGTTTGGAGCATAAATCATTAGAACTCTAAGAAGAAGTTAGCAATGAAATATCACAAGTCATAATAATACATGGAACTATTGATTTCTTATAAACAAATTGCACCTGTCTTAACACTACTACAAAAAGCATTTTTACAGGCGCCTCAATTTTTCAAACACAGGCGGTCCTTAAAAATATGCGACTGTGATGACGAATGATATAATAACCGTCTGTGATGAAAGAACAACACAGGCGGATTTTAAAGAACAACCGTCTGGGTAAATACATGATCTTCAGAATCGGTTCTTAATTAAGAACCGCCTGTAATGCAACGAACTTCACAGAAGGATTTTAAGAAACAACCGTCTGGGTAAATACATGATCTTCACAGACGGTTATTAATTATTAACCGTCTGCAATGCCATGAACTTCACAGACGGATTTTAAGAAACAACCGTCTGGGTAAATACATGATCTTCGTTGGCGGTTCTTGATTAATAACCGTCTGTAATGCAATGAACTTCACAGATGGATTTTAAGGAACAACCGTCTGAGTAAATACATGATCTTCGTTGGCGGTTCTTAATTAATAACCGTCTGTAATGCAATGAACTTCATAGCCGGTTCTTGATTAACAACGGCCTAAGAAGACCATGTATTTTCAGTGGCGGTCATTGTTTAATTATCATAAGCGGTTTTCATTGAAATTACAGGGATGTAGTTGCAATTATATATCACAGCCGCATGTAGTCGTGCAGGCAAAATTGTATCAGGAAAAAAACACAGATGAGCTAGCGGATACTAGTACAGTAATGCATTATAGGAAATGCTCGATCACCAGTGAGGCTGGCTTAATTGTGATAATACACCATTAGAGGCTTTACAATTGTTCAAAGATAATTTCTTTACATACTGAACAAAAATCATGCTACATTCATTGTAGATCGACGATGAAGCTCCCATCGATCAATCTAAATTGTACCGTCCTGCTTGCTCCCGAACACTTCTCTTATATTCCGCTGGATCCTGAAAATATTGACATTATTTAAATTAACAAATGTCGAAGGAGGAATGAATAACCTACATTGGTCACTAAGTCAAAGTGTCATCTAACCTTGATAAGTAGATTATAGCAATCATTTTCAACATCAGGCACATTTGGCTGATGCAGCAAACGCTGAACTTCAAGTAGTATAGTTTTGATTGTAAAAGCACTGCACCACCCCTACGAAATATAATTTAAGCAATATAAGAAACCAGTTCAAATAAGTTCGACAAAAATTATAAGTAATAATTACATGAACAAAATAGGTCTATCTTACAGTCTCTTGATCAAGAATCCCGATGCAGAGTGCTCCCGAACGATGGACATTTGGGTGGAAGAACCCAATTGGAAAGGAGCATCTTGAAGGCACCAAGGGA
Organism: Tuctoria greenei; assembly: GCA_036927565.1. Lineage (NCBI taxonomy): Eukaryota > Viridiplantae > Streptophyta > Magnoliopsida > Poales > Poaceae > Tuctoria > Tuctoria greenei. The sequence continues at coordinate 154,420,033 of JAYESD010000009.1, read as the reverse complement.
TAGTCCTCAGAGAAGGAGATTGTCAGGGGGTAGTAACCATCTTCCCATTCAGTCTGCAAAAGAAATTTATTAATAGGAGGACGATAGTTAAACTCATATTGTGCTTGTTCTTCATGACTTACCCCTTCTTTACCGGGGACGATGCACTGCCACTTCAATAAATCTCCCGATTCAGGCTTCGCAGAGAAACCCTACGCGGAGAAATTGAAAATACCAAAAACAAACAACACGGAAAAACAAACTACAGTTAAGTTCATCAGTCCATTACAGATACATATGTATATACAACCATGTGACCGGTGTGCCATATGTACATACATGGGGATGGTTCTTGCGCCACGCCAAGCGCTCCTCCTTCAATTGGCTACACGCCCGAGACATCATTATCTGAAGAAAGACCAAACTTCCAAACTTCCAAATCATTGAGTCCAAACGCATATGTACACAAATGCAAAAGGACACAATCCATATACCAACATTGTTCTAAGTTGATTTCAGAAGATACAAATATATACAATATATATCATCTCGCATTGCTATATACATTTTTTCCAGCATTGACATCTTCTCGCATATAGGGTTTCAAATTCTTTTTAATGCTTCTCTCTACGCGCTTGATGTTTTCTGGTTCGGTGAAAAGGTACATCTCTTCATACTGATTATATTCCTCTTCATTATCTCCCACATTGTCAACCCCAACAATATTTTTCTTTCCAAAAACAACTACGTGCAACTTCTCAGTTTCTGGATCTTGAACATAAAAAACTTGTGCAACATTATCGGCGAGAACCCACAGGTCATCTTTGTAACCCACTTTATTCAAGTCTACCAGTGTCAGTCCGTAATTGTCCACTTTCAAACCATCAGGATGTTTGACTCATTGGCACTTAAATACGGGCATTACCATTCTTTCGCCATAATCGAGTTCCCATATTTCCTCTATGAACCCGAAGTATGCGGTCTTCTGCCCTTGTGAATCATAAGCCTCAATACGAACACCACTATTTTGTGCAACACTCTTACCGTCTTTTTCTTTAGTGTAAAATGTGTAACCATTGATGTCATATGCTTGCCATGATGTTACCAAAGCAGATGGGCCACAAGCTAACTTTTTCATTGTTGCCTCTTCTATAGTGTTTCCGTATGATATATTTTTGTCCATTAACCATTCAGTGAAACATCTTCTGTGCTCTTTCATGATCCAGTCCTCTTTGCGGTCTTGGTTTTTATCACGAAGCTCAATTTGGTGTTCCTCGATGTACGGCTCAGCTATTGCGAGCTGTTGTAGTACACCAAAATGTGCACGGTGTACATTCTTGTAATCTTGAACAATAAAAGTTTTCTTACCCACTTTGCCTCTCCCACGTAGTCTACCCTCATGTACCGGTATAGGCACACCTATCGATTTTCCATCTTTGATGTAATCAGCGCAACCCTCAATCACTTCTTCAGTGGTGTATCCTTCCATAATTGAACCCTCTGGGTGAGCACGGTTCCGCACATAACCTTTTAATACTCCTAAATATCTCTCCAACGAAAACATATGATGTAAATATAGTGGCCCCAATGCTTTTATCTGATCAACAAGATGTATGATTAGGTGTACTTGCATATCAAAAAAGGATGGTGGGAAACACATCTCAAGCTTGCACATTGTCTCGACGATGTATGTTTTCAGATAGTCTAAATCTTCACGTGCTATCACCTTTTGCGATACTGTATTGAAGAAGTAACACAAACGTGTGATGACAACTTTTATATGCTCAGGTTTGATTACTCTTATTGCAATGGCAAGGAAAACTGTCATCATCATGTGACAGTCGTGAGAATTATAACCGAATAAAGACAAGTCTTTCATCGAGACTAGTTTGCGGATATTGGATGAGAAACTTGTGGGCACTTTGATCCCACGCAAGCATTCGCAAATTGCTTTTTTCTCTTCTAGCGTCAAGTTGTAGCTGGCTGGGGGAAGGTAATGCTTCCCGTTCGCCTTTTCTACTAGATGAAGCTCTGGTCTCAAATCAAGATTTACTAGGTCCATACGTGAATTTAATCCATCCTTTGTCTTCCTCGGCATGTCCAGCAAGGTCCCAATGATGCTGTCAAATACATTCTTTGTAACGTGCATCAAATCAATACTATGGCAACATTCCAGATTCTTCCAATACGGAAGATACTTGAAAAAAATTGATTGTTTCTTGAAAGCCATGTCAGTTGTATCATCCGAAGATGTACTTTTCTTTCTCTTAATTCCTTTACTCTTTTTTCCCTTACCGAAAGCAATATGAATGTTCTTGACCATTTCAAACACAAGTTTTCCACTGTAAGGTTTCGGTGCAGTATCTTTTTCGATTTTGTTATCAAATTGTTCTTTCATCTTCCTATACTTGTGTGTATCTGTCAAGAACCGTCGATGTCTCATGTACACCGTCTTTCTGGATGAAGTGAGGTATAGATATCCAGTTCTATCCACGCACCTAACGCAACCTTTCTTCCCTTTCATTTGTCCCGATAATGTAAACAGTCCGGGATAATCATGCACGGTAACGAATATCATTGCTCTTAGCGTGAAATACTCCCGCTTGTACTCATCCCATGTACGTACCCCTTCATTCCACAATTTCGCCATATCTTCCATTAAAGGTTCCAAGAACACATCAATTTCGATGCCGGGTTGTTTCGGACCTTGGATAAGAACAGATAATAAGATATATTTCCTTTTGTGACACAACCACGTCGGTAGGTTGTACATAGTTAAGACCACGGGCCATGTGCTGTGTATGCTCCTTTTTTCACCAAACGGATTCATTCCATCTGTACCCAAGGCAAACCTCACATTTCTGATTTCCTTCGCAAATTCTGGATACTGAATATCAAAATTTTTCCACTGCGTTGCATCACCAGGGTGTCGTATATGTTTTTCATTCTTCTTGCGTTCCTCGGAATGCCAACGCATAAGTTCAGCCTCCCTAGGGTTTGAGAACAAACGCTTCAAGCGATCAATTACCGGAAGGTACCACATCACCAATGCAGGAATTTTTCTCTTATTCTTTCCGTCTGCATCGCCAGAAGTATCGTCATCGTCACCTTCAGGACCAATAATAAACTTCTTATTCTTCTGAGTCTTTTTCATGTTGGTAACATACTGGTGATTGTAGTCCTTCTTATATCTACTGACACCACAAATGGGGCATCTAGTTGCGAGCTCATGCTCTTTGCGATACAGAATACAATGGTTCACACAAGCGTGTATTTTTGTCACACCTAGTGCCATCGGGCAAAGAAGTTTCTTCGCTTTATAAGTGCTTCTAGGCAGTTTATTTGGATTTGGAAGAATTTCTGCCAGAAGATTCAAAAGATCAGAGAAACTACAATCGGACCATCCGTGCGTAGCTTTCAACTTTAGTAGTTCTAAGACTGCACGCAATGTAGTAAACTCTTTATCACAACCGTTTGATTCATCATATAAAAGCTCTGTGGCCGCATTCTGCAATGTCTCCATTTTACTTAAACCTTTGCTTGCTCCCATAGAAGTCAGTACATATGGTTCAATGTGACGCAACATCTCCTCACAATCGAACTCATCATCATCATCACCAGCTTGATTGTCACTACCATCATCGATATGAACATTATCATCATCTGAGCCTCTCTCATCATCTTTATCCAAATCATGTGTATCTAACTCACCATGCTCTGTCCATATTGTGTAGTTATTTTTGAAACCTCTTTTCACCAAATGAGATTGGATTACTATAGTATCCGTCCAAGCAATCTTATTTTCGCAGTCGATACATGGACATAATATGTCATCTATCTTTTGCAACTTCGCATGTCTCTTGGATGCTTCAATAAAATTTGCAACATTACGAATGTACATAGGATCGGGTCTTGGCATGTTATACATCCACGCTCGACGGTCCATGCTTCAATAATAGAATTTTTTGTCAGATTTACAAAATTTGGCCACAAATATTCTCTAAAGGTCTTCTATAAAATGAATTTACAGAGACATAACAAGTATGATTAGGGCGACTAATGTAGGAGACGGGCGACGTCTTGAGGCGGACGGAGTCAAAGGGGGAAACAGGCCCAGCAGCATGGGCTAGGTCTGGGTGGGATCCAGTCCGTTATATCGGGAAACAAGGCCCAGATGCATCTTATATATATTACAATAGCATCTGTTAATTAAACATCATATTCATGTCATATAATAGGTACAAAAAGGAAACAATCCATATAGTCCATACATCAATATACCAGAACACAATCCATACAGTCCTTACACATGCAAAAGGACAGAATCCATATACCAGAACACACAAAACTAACAGCTTATCAGCTAATGAAAATATACAAAGAAAAAGTAAGGAAACTACATTTACCTTGCAGAGGCGTCAGCACGGTGGGCCGGCTGGGTGGAGAAGTGGCGGTGCGGGGTTGAGCGGCGGCGCGGCAGTATGGGCTGGGCGGCGGAGCGGCGGCGCGGCACAGGGGAAATTTCAACAGCCTGGCGGCGTCGATATAAATTCTCCAGGGTTGCGTTTTGACTGCGGTGAGGGGTCCTTATATAGACGTAGGTTTTTCACAGGCGGTTTTTAACTTTATCGCAGGCGAGTTTTACTTACCAACCGCCTGAGATGATGTTTATTAATTAAGAAGTAAATATCTTCACAGGCTGTTGGTACTTAATAACCGCTAGGGAAGATTTTTATCTCAGGCGGGTATTACTTAACAACCGCCTGAGATAATGCCAACTGAACAAAATATTTTTAAAACTTGTATAGCTGACGTTGAAATGTTTTGGTAAATATCAAATTAATTTCTACTCACATATTATTCACATTTGTGTATCTCATAAAAAAGATCTTTCACTCAAAATTGTTGGTACGAACATATTTGCATAATTTATACATGTATGAATTTTTTTAATTTTTTTAAAAGCACTCCAACATGTCAAACTTCAAATTATCCACCAGTATTCATTGACACTTGATTGAAATATGTACAAGACACAAGAAAAATGTACAAGAACACTTGATTGAAATCCTAAAACTACACTACGGCCCCGCCTCCTCCATCCTCTCCGCCAGCTTCTCAAACCAAGCCAAGCGGTCCTCCTCCGACTCGTCGTCGTCGTCGTAGTCGTCACCATGGTGGTGGTCGCCGTCGTCGTCGTCGCCGTCGTCGGTGGACGACTCATCGTCGCCGTCGTCGGAGGACGACTCGTCGTCATCATCGTCATCATCGTCGTCGTCGTCGAAGTCGTCCTCCTCCTCCTCCTCCTCCTCCTCCGGCGACGATGCAGCAGGAGAGAGGGTCGGCTTCTCCGGCTGAGCCGATTGCTCCGGCTGTACCGGTGGCTCCGGCTGCACCGGCGGTGGAACGCGCTGGTCGTCATTCACCCTCTCGGGGGAGCTGCAGCGTATCCGCTTGCATGGCTGCCTCGGCGGGCTAGGTGGTGGAAGGTTGGCCATGGCTGTGGTGGTTAATCGGCGGCGGGCTAGGAGAAGAAGAAAGGAGTGGAGAAAAGTTTTGTGCTTGTCCATAACCGACGACGCGCCTTATATAGGTCTGTGCGGAGTAGACGAGGGAGCGGTTCGTTTCCCGCGCATTGAACTCTTTGCAGACCTCGTGCGGCGCACAATTAAACCACTGCGGAAGACGATCTTGAGAGATCCTTACACGCGTCCCTGCACCACGGCTTCTCAACTTCTCCGCAGACCTCGTGCGGCGCGTCAGTTAATTAACACTTCTCAGGCCGTTAAATAACATATTGTAGTTTCAAAAATGATTATCTCAGGCGGTTATTACTTATAAACCGCCTGAGAAAAAAGAAGTAAAAATCTTCACAAACGGTTGGTACTTAACAACCGTCTACAAATATGTTTATCTAAGGCGGGTATAACTTAACAACCGCCTGGGATAATGCCCGATACTCTTCTGCAGTTTCCTTATCCCTTGCTTCTTTTTTATTTAGATTCCAATATAAATACTCAAACATGTTTACATTCTGCAAATTGTGTTCAAATTCGATGATTCTTTCTTCTACATTTGTATTAAATTAACATCTACCAACTGAACAAAATATTTAGTTCATTGCGCATTGAACTCTTTGCAGACCTCGTGCGGCGCACAATTAAACCACTGTGGAAGACGATCTTGAGAGATCCTTGCACGCGTCCCTGCACCACGGCTTCTCAACTTCTCCGCAGACCTCGTGCGGCGCGTCAGTTAATTAACACTTCTCAGGCCATTAATTAACATATTGTAGTTTAAAAATGATTATCTCAGGCGGGTATTACTTATAAACCGCCTGAGAAAAAAGAAGTAAACATCTTCACAGACGGTTGGTACTTAACAACCGTCTACAAATACGTTTATCTAAGGCGGGTATAACTTAACAACCGCCTGGGATAATGCCCGATACTGTTCTGCAGTTTCCTTATCCCTTGCTTCTTTTTTATTTAGATTCCAATATAAATACTCAAACATGTTTACATTCTGCAAATTGTGTTCAAATTCGCTGATTCTTTCTTCTACATTTGTATTAAATTAACATCTACCAACTGAACAAAATATTTTGTTCATTGCGCATTGAACTCTTTGCAGACCTCGTGCGGCGCACAATTAAACCACTGTGGAAGACGATCTTCAGAGATCCTTCCGTCGCACGCGTCCCCTGCACCACGGCTTCTTAACTTCTCCGCAGACCTCGTGCGGCGCGTCAGTTAATTAACATAGCATTTGTTGTATGTTTTTTATGTTCTGACCAATTTCAAAGGATTTATGAAGTGAAATTTAATGGTAACCTTTACTTATCAATAATATTACAAGAAAGTGGATTTTTGCCTTTTTAAAGGACCACATTTAATCAAGAATATTAAATAAGAAGAAGTAAATATCTTCACAGGCGGTTATTGCTTAACAACCGCCTGAGATAATGCCCGATACTGTTCTTCAGTTTCCTTATCCCTTGCTTCTTTTTTATTTAGATTCCAATATAAATACTCAAACATGTTTAGATTCTGCAAATTGTGTCCAAATTCGATGATTCTTTCTTCTACATTTGTATAAAATTAACATCTACCACCTGAACAAAATATTTTTAAAACTTGTATAGCTGACATTGTAATGTTTTGGTAAATATCAAATTAATTTCTTCTCACATATTATTCACATTTGTGTATCTCATAAAAAAAAAGGTTCCTTCACTCAAAATTGTTGGTATGAACATATTTGTATAATTTATACATGTATGCATTTTTTTAATTTTTTTAAAAGCATTCCAACATGTCAAACTTCAAATTATCCACCATTCTAACTAAATGCTCATATTCATATGAGGCATTCATCAAATTATGAACACACATTGATTCCAAAAAATTTAAAAAAATATGAAAAAATTCGTAGATGTTGGTATGATGATTAAAAATGTCCACTGAAAAAATAAATGAAAAAAGCATTATATTCATCAAGATAGAAAAATGAAAAATAGCATTTGTTGTATGTTTTTTATGTTCTGACAAATTTAAAAGGATTTATGAAGTAAAATTTAATGGTAACCTTTACTTATCAATAATATTACAAGAAAGTGGATTTTTGCCTTTTTAAAGGACCACATTTAATCAAGAATATTAAATAAGAAGAAGTAAATATCTTCACAGGCGGTTATTGCTTAACAACCGCCTGAGATAATGCCCGATACTGTTCTTCAGTTTCCTTATCCCTTGCTTCTTTTTTATTTAGATTCCAATATAAATACTCAAACATGTTTAGATTCTGCAAATTGTGTCCAAATTCGATGATTCTTTCTTCTACATTTGTATAAAATTAACATCTACCACCTGAACAAAATATTTTTAAAACTTGTATAGCTGACATTGTAATGTTTTGGTAAATATCAAATTAATTTCTTCTCACATATTATTCACATTTGTGTATCTCATAAAAAAAAAGGTTCCTTCACTCAAAATTGTTGGTATGAACATATTTGTATAATTTATACATGTATGATTTTTTTAATTTTTTTAAAAGCATTCCAACATGTCAAACTTCAAATTATCCACCATTCTAACTAAATGCTCATATTCATATGAGGCATTCATCAAATTATGAACACACATTGATTCCAAAAAATTTAAAAAAATATGAAAAAATTCGTAGATGTTGGTATGATGATTAAAAATGTCCACTGAAAAAATAAATGAAAAAAGCATTATATTCATCAAGATAGAAAAATGAAAAATAGCATTTGTTGTATGTTTTTTATGTTCTGACAAATTTAAAAGGATTTATGAAGTGAAATTTAATGGTAACCTTTACTTATCAATAATATTACAAGAAAGTGGATTTTTGCCTTTTTAAAGGACCACATTTAATCAAGAATATTAAATAAGAAGAAGTAAATATCTTCACAGGCGGTTATTGCTTAACAACCGCCTGAGATAATGCCCGATACTGTTCTTCAGTTTCCTTATCCCTTGCTTCTTTTTTATTTAGATTCCAATATAAATACTCAAACATGTTTAGATTCTGCAAATTGTGTCCAAATTCGATGATTCTTTCTTCTACATTTGTATAAAATTAACATCTACCACCTGAACAAAATATTTTTAAAACTTGTATAGCTGACATTGTAATGTTTTGGTAAATATCAAATTAATTTCTTCTCACATATTATTCACATTTGTGTATCTCATAAAAAAAAAGGTTCCTTCACTCAAAATTGTTGGTATGAACATATTTGTATAATTTATACATGTATGAATTTTTTTAATTTTTTTAAAAGCATTCCAACATGTCAAACTTCAAATTATCCACCATTCTAACTAAATGCTCATATTCATATGAGGCATTCATCAAATTATGAACACACATTGATTCCAAAAAATTTAAAAAAATATGAAAAAATTCGTAGATGTTGGTATGATGATTAAAAATGTCCACTGAAAAAATAAATGAAAAAAGCATTATATTCATCAAGATAGAAAAATGAAAAATAGCATTTGTTGTATGTTTTTTATGTTCTGACAAATTTAAAAGGATTTATGAAGTGAAATTTAATGGTAACCTTTACTTATCAATAATATTACAAGAAAGTGGATTTTTGCCTTTTTAAAGGACCACATTTAATCAAGAATATTAAATAAGAAGAAGTAAATATCTTCACAGGCGGTTATTGCTTAACAACCGCCTGAGATAATGCCCGATACTGTTCTTCAGTTTCCTTATCCCTTGCTTCTTTTTTATTTAGATTCCAATATAAATACTCAAACATGTTTAGATTCTGCAAATTGTGTCCAAATTCGATGATTCTTTCTTCTACATTTGTATAAAATTAACATCTACCACCTGAACAAAATATTTTTAAAACTTGTATAGCTGACATTGTAATGTTTTGGTAAATATCAAATTAATTTCTTCTCACATATTATTCACATTTGTGTATCTCATAAAAAAAAAGGTTCCTTCACTCAAAATTGTTGGTATGAACATATTTGTATAATTTATACATGTATGATTTTTTTTTAATTTTTTTAAAAGCATTCCAACATGTCAAACTTCAAATTATCCACCATTCTAACTAAATGCTCATATTCATATGAGGCATTCATCAAATTATGAACACACATTGATTCCAAAAAATTTAAAAAAATATGAAAAAATTCGTAGATGTTGGTATGATGATTAAAAATGTCCACTGAAAAAATAAATGAAAAAAGCATTATATTCATCAAGATAGAAAAATGAAAAATAGCATTTGTTGTATGTTTTTTATGTTCTGACAAATTTAAAAGGATTTATGAAGTGAAATTTAATGGTAACCTTTACTTATCAATAATATTACAAGAAAGTGGATTTTTGCCTTTTTAAAGGACCACATTTAATCAAGAATATTAAATAAGAAGAAGTAAATATCTTCACAGGCGGTTATTGCTTAACAACCGCCTGAGATAATGCCCGATACTGTTCTTCAGTTTCCTTATCCCTTGCTTCTTTTTTATTTAGATTCCAATATAAATACTCAAACATGTTTAGATTCTGCAAATTGTGTCCAAATTCGATGATTCTTTCTTCTACATTTGTATAAAATTAACATCTACCACCTGAACAAAATATTTTTAAAACTTGTATAGCTGACATTGTAATGTTTTGGTAAATATCAAATTAATTTCTTCTCAGACGTGAAATTTTAATTAACGATGAACACACTACATCCATTAACAATATTCAATCATTCACACAGTTGAAGAACACACAAGATACTCATTCATTAACAATATGCACATCTCACAAAAGAACACACAAGATGCACAATATTTACACAAGAACACACAAGAACACAAAAGATACACAAGTAATATTCAATCACATAGATGAAAAAAGATAGATTTCATTCATTAACAATATTTACAAAACAGAAGCAACTAAAAACAACAAAAAGAAAAACTAATTAAATCCTACTCCTACTCCTCTTCCATCTCCTCCTCCTCGTCCTCCGGCGGCGACTCCGGCACCGGCTGCACCGGCTGCACCGGCTGCACCGGCGGTGCAACCCCGAGGTTGCTAGCCGTCGCCTCCACCAGCGTTCTACGGCCCTCGGGGCCAAGAACCTGGGCCATCGTCGCGAACAGAATGTCGAGACGATCAGCCACCCCCACGAGGGCGTAGAGGTAGTGGCCCAAGGTACCCATTCCAGTATACTCTGGAAGGGTACCCAGCCCCAAGGCACTCATGGCGCGAGACGTATTGTTGTACGCCTCTCGCGCCATGAGGAGGCGCTGCTCGGCGTTGATCTTCTCGGGGGAGCTGCAACATTGTTTCTTGCAAGGTGGCTCCCTCGGAGGGCTTGGCGGCGGAAGGTCGGCCATAGTGGTGTTGGGTCGTCGGAGCGAAGGAAGACGAAGAAAACAAGAGGATTCAAAGTGAGCGATGCGCTTGTGAGCCATAGTGGTGTTGGGTCTTTAAGGTCGCGCGGAGTGGAAAAGAAAGGTCGCACCTCGGGGAAAAGAAAGGTCGCGCACGCGTGACATGGTCACTGACGTGTGGGACCGGGTCCACATGTCAGTGACCGCTGATTAAGTCAGGGGATCCTCATCCCGGTTGGTGAGGGGTCTTTATGTAGGCGTTCATCAAATTAAGAAGAAGTAAATATCTTCATGTTTAACTCAGGCGGGTGTTACTAACCAACCGCCTGAGATAATTGTATCTTCTCAGACGGGTGTTACTAACCAACCGCCCGAGATAATTGTATCTTCTCAGGCGGTTGGTAAGTAAAATCCGACTGAGATAACAGTCTTCCCTGACGGTCGGTACTTAAAATCCGCCTGAGAAAATGTGAGTCTATATATACCCCTCGGCAGCATTGGAAAAACCTAACCCGGGCGAAACACTTAGACGCCGTTAGGCTGCCAAAATTTCGTTTGCCGCCAAGTGTTCCCCCTCGTCACTTCCAGGTACGCCGCCGAGCTTCGCCATCGCCGAGCTTCGCCGTCGTCGCCGAGCTTCGCCGTCGCCGCCGAGCTTCGCCCTCCTCACTTCCAGGTACGCCGAGCGAAGCCATTTCCGTCGCCGCCGAGCTTCAAGGTAAACCCTAAACCCTTCGACCTTCCATCCTCCTTCGCCGTGCCGCCTCCCTCCCCGCCCTCGCTGCCGCCTTGCATATCCTTGGTTAGGGTTCGGGAATTAGATAATGGTAGGCATCCTTGGTTAGGGTTCGGTGGAATTCGAAAAACTGTCAAGTTCGGTGGCATCTTTGGTTAGGGTTCGGTGGGGCAAGATTTATGTGGATGGTTATATCACGATAAATTGGTAGTTGGTTCTGTGTGTCTGAAACTGTTCCGACACATTAGTGGTAAACATGATTCTAGACTCTAGTAACAGCAGTATATTCCCTATTTCTGTCATCGGCCTTGCATATGCCACATAATTCTCTATTAGGGGCAAGATTTAGCTATATTTGGTTAAGTTGACCAAATTTGGCTAATTTTGGCTAAGTTACATTAGATATAGTTATACTTGACTAATTTTGACTAAGTTATGCTATATTTAGCTATATTTGGCTACTTTTGCTTAGAGTTAGCTATGCTAGACTAAGTTTGGCTAAGTTTGCTTTTATTTCTCTAAGTTTCATTTGAGCAATTGTAGCTAATCTGTGCTACCAAAGATGTCTGCACTTGTGGCTCCATCAGCTTCATTTGAGCAATTGTACCTAATCTGAGCTACCAAAGTTATGCTATATTTAGCTCTGAAGCCAAACAAAAGTTGCTGGCCAACTCATTTGTGATGCCAGGAGCATCCTCATGCCCATATCTAGGTAACACTAGGTGTGGCGATGGAGTCTGAGCATATGATGCCGATCTCTATGATACAAGAATTTAGTTAGACCTATATAACTTCAAAAATGTGTTTTGGCTAAATTTACTTAATTGAGCCAAAATTGAGAAAATTTGTTTTAAATATGACCAAATTTAGTTATGCCATTTATTAGATTTTTTGTCTTATTAGATCTAGCATGGAAAGCCCTAAGAAGACTGGTCCTGATTGTAACAACAAAGAAGACAATATGGAGTTTACTGACTCCAGCAGTTCAGGCTCCTATCACAGTCCTTCGGATCCTTTTCCGAATATAAAAATTAAAAAGACTTCAGTGGATCTAGACCCGGAATATGATCCTGCCGACGAGGTATGGATCACGAATCTTAACTTCAGCAGTTCAAGTTAATGTTGGTTGTCAAGTATACGAAGTCTTATAATTTTTTTCTACCTAGATTAATCTCGAAGACAATGAGGTGACATCGGCTCCTAAAACCGCAGAAGGTTCACCAATGGATGAATCCTCAGCTTCACTCAAGCGGAAACGAGGGCAACGAGGTCCCAATAAGGGTCTATTGGACCGCATCATGTACATAACAAGGGTCGGTCCAAGTGGGCTTCCCCAAGAACCACTGGATTCAGTTACCAAGTACCGTAATGCATGTGGTTTTCTTGTTAGGGAGGTTGTGCCGATCACAACCGAGAATTGGAGGAAATTACCCGAGCAGACCAAGAATGAGTTGTGGGAAAAGATAAAGAAACAATTCAAGTTCCCGAAAGGCACAGAAGAAGCTGTAAAGAAAGCAACATTGGTCTCTTGCGGCAAGAAGTTTCGATGCTGGAAGAGTGAAATGAATGCTTATGTTAAGGCCAATAAGGTCCCTAGCCCGAGGAAGATGGGAAAAATCACACAAGCTCAGTGGCAAGAGTTTGTTCGTCAAAAGAGCACACCTGATGCTAAAGCTCTAAGTGCAACTAGGTCAGAGCTTGCAAAAAAGAACAAATACCATCATCGCTTGGGGTCTGCCGGATATGGCCCCAAAGTCCAGAAATGGAATAAGATAATAGACGACATTCTTAGTAAGGGCAATCCTCACCCATTAGAAGGGTGCGATGAGCGAACTCAACGCTGGGTCTTTGCTCGGTCAGGTTTGACCAGCGAGGGCAAACTTGAAAAGCCCGACTCTCTGAATGAAGTAGAGGATAAAATGAAAGAAGTAATTGAAAAGCAACAGAAGGGTCTCTTCAAGCCGAAGAGGGAGAATGACCAACTTACCGCTATCTTGGGAAACCCTGAACACAGCGGACGGGTTCGAGCGGTCTCTTCTCAAATGTCTTGGCTAGATGGTTTCCCTAAAGATAAAGACACATATAGAAGACGTGAGAAGTTTAAGAAAACACTTGATGAAACAATTGCTCAAAAGGTCAAAGAAAATATGCAAGAAATTATGGAACAACTTAGACAATCAGGACAATTAGTGGCACCGAGTACAATGATGGTTCCGGTGCAAAAGGAGCAATTAGTATCTCCAACTGCCTACCCTAGCAGCGTTGGTTCCGTGCCAGGCTCAGGGTCAGCCCATAAGTTCCCTGTCGATGATATTGCTAACGACAAATCTTGTCGTCTTCTTGTCCCGATAGGCAGAGCAGGGAACAAAACCAAACAGGTTGCCACTGCTATGGCAAAGCCTGATCGTGACTTCAACGGGAGTCCACTTCCGTTGTATTATTCTGTGGTGCAAGTTCTTCAGATCATTGATAATGATTATGAAGATTATGAAATAGACCACGTCACACCTGAGGGGATCGCGACTCTGGGGCAGGCTGTCAACCAATTAATCCTTTGGCACCGACGCGATATCGTGTTGGACGATGAGCCAATTTCTAGCCCCGTCGCATCTCCAAATACTGCAACCCCATCTTCTAAGGCGAAAGTGCATGAAGATCCACTCCCAGTCCGGGAAGATCCACTCCCCCTATGTCTGAGCAAGGATGATGATATCCAAGAGTAACAAGTTGGACAACAACTTCAAGCAGTACCAGAGCAAGCTGTTGCTAGTAAAGAGCAACTAGTTGAGCAACAGCTTGAAGTAGTACTAGAGCCAGCTGCTGGGAGTAAAGAGCAATCAGTTGAACAACAGGTTCAACAACAAGCCAGTGTCCAACTTCCGACGACTACTCCTCGATCATCAGTGCCTGTCAAAGTTAGCTCATACGAAAATAAGAAACCTTCATCAGAAGTGACAAAGTATTTGGAAGCTATGAAGGAAAATATTAGAAAATCGAGTGCATCTCGTTCTTCTCATGAGCCAGCATTAGAAGATATCGAGGAGTGGGAAGAAGACGGTGTCATGTATAATCGGCGGACGGCTTTAGTTAAACCAGGAGTTCCAATATACAAGCTTGAGGATGTTCCTCCTAAATTTGAGAATGGGAAGCCGTTAATGACATCCGTACAACTTAGCAAACAACCCGTCGCGCTCAGAAGAATGCATGAGTGGTACATCACTGCCAGCACAAAATATGGTCTTCAGTGCGTCACATTTCGTATTCCAAAAGAAGCATTCTGGAGCACTGGAGTAGATAAACGAGTCATTTTATTTGAAGAGCTGCTTTCCCTTTTCCATCGGGGCATGCTCGAAATCAACCTGCTGCTCGTCTGGTGCTTGTAAGTGCTCTAATATTTTGTATTTGCTTTTCTTACTACACGCATACGCATTTCATGAGATTATAACAATTCTGGACTTCTTCAATAGGATGCAATACATGGATAATGAAAAGTTGGCGCACAAGACAGGTATCCTTGACCCTACTAGGATTGCAAAGTCGCTATTCCACGTCCAGGCAAATCGAGAATCAAGCCACTACAAACACATGAAAAAAAAAAGATTTTGAAAGAGCAATTGCAAAACTTAAGAAGGATAGAAAGGCAGAAGTTGCAGCTTACATAGGACATGCGATGTTTAACTTTGTCAGAGACGGCCAGGACCTCGTAAAGGCTCCGTACCACTTCGAGTAAGTTCGACACATGGCATTGAAATAGCAATTATTGGTAATTGTTAACACGTGTGTTTGTATGTTTGCAGTAATCACTACATAATGATCTTCATCAAGCCAACGCAGGGAATGGCAACAGTCTTGGACTCGGCCGATTACCCACCAGATCGTTACAAAGATTTCCTTTCCATTTTGAAAAAGTACGTTTATTCAATAATTTTAATTTACGCACATTTAGAATGTGTTGACAAGTTTTATATGACATTTCTTGTATTACAGCGCTTGGCGGTTTTACGTGGAACAGCTTGGCGGTCAGAGACCTCCTAATACGAATGCATTGGACATTAAAACGTATTATGCTTGTCCGAAGCAGCCTGCTGGGAGTGTCTTATGCGGGTATTATGTATGCGAGCATCTTCGGACCGCCGCCGTATATAGAGTCAATCGTGAGGATGTAAGTTATCCTTAATGTCGATACCTTATTTTCTTACTTTTGTGTTTCATTTTCATTGTAACTAGCATAGTTTAATGCTTATATTCTCTGCTGTTCAATATTACCATAAACATTATTTTCATATTTTGATTCCAACTTCAAAATTCAATTGCTCATAGTACAACTGCTCCAAAAATACCTACTAAATTCTTGTATACTCTCACTTTGATCTATACTTTGAGATTGTTCAAACCAACACATTTTAAACCTTGTTATGTGTTATATTGCAGCACAAGAAGAATCTGAACGAAGAATGGCCGGTTTGTAGAAGTATTCCTGATGGAGGAGCCGACAGGATTGCTTCTGAACTCTGTCAGTTCATTCGTTGCGAAATTTTGCACAAAACGGGGAAGTTCTTTGATAAGAGAGGTTCAGCAGCTGATGTGCCAGAACTTTGCGACTATACCAATCTAAACAGTTTTTAGTGAAAACTTGTAAACTTTGAGATGAAATTGTATCTGTAACTTGTGTGTATGTATATTGTTTTAGTGAAATTGACTTCTGTGATGATAATATTGTTGTCTTTTGTTCTGTGATGATTGTTGTTTTTTGTTCTGTGATTATATTGAATTGACCTGGAAATTAGAAATAACAGCAGTAGTACTGCATGACTGTGAAAAACAATTATCACAGGCGGCTAGATACAAGTAAAGAAACATCTGTGATAACCTAATTTTCACAGGCGGTGTCTGTTATGGTAGAAACCGGCTGCGTTAAAGGGTCTTCACAGACGGCTGATATAGGTAAACTCCGTCTGTGATAACACCATTATCATAGACGGGTTAGTTATGCTTCAATAACCGTCTGTAAAGACACATTATCATTGACGGTTAGTTATGCTTCAAAACCCGCCTGTGAAGACATATTATCATAGGTGGTTAGTTATGCTTCAAAATCCGCCTGTGAATACAAATTATCATAGACGGTTAGTAATGCTTCAATACCCGTCTGTGAAGACTTCTTATCATAGACGGTTAGTTATTCTTCAATAACCGTCTGTGATAAGACGTTTATCACAGACGGTTATATATGCTGCACGACCCGTCTGTGATAAAGTATTTTCACAGACGGCTAGCCTAAGTAAAGAACCGCCTATGATAATCGGTCTTCACAGGCGGCTATCCTTAGTGAAGAACCGCCTATGATAAGTAGTCTTCACAGGCGGTTTCACTTCTCCGCCTGTGAAATTGTGGATTATCACAGACCCTTCGTTTCAGGCGGTTTTAAAAGCCGTCTGTGATAATAGGTTTGGAGCCGCCTGTGATGAGGCTTATTGTAGTAGTGTAAGTTTCGAAAAATACAAAAGGTGTAAGCTCGCGCAAGTCGATCATTTAATGAATTCTAAAGCCGTTAAACAATACTTACTTTTTAGAAAACATAATTACATTTCAGTTTTTGTGTGCCCGTGAACGGAAAACATGACGTATATGGTAGTGTTGTCATGTTGTGCCTAGAATTTTTGCCCATGGGTCGAGGGTTTGTAGCCACAACACGTACTGTTGGTACTCTGTGTACCGGATACCCCTTGGAACTGCAAAGAGTGCAAAGGAACTCCACCTATCTGAGTTGAAGACCTCCGAATGCCCCACGTGTTGCTCGTAACCAGACATGCCTCCCTCATATGGTTAGTCCCACTGCCGCCACGTGTATCACAAAACCGGAACTACAATTCCTACATGGGAATGCTTCGGACTGGACACATGTGTGGCACCCCCGGACCTAATCCCCGACAGAGGGAAGCTCCGGTAACGACACGTGTACCACGGCACCAGATCTACTTGTCCAAGACAGTAAGCTCCAATGCTGCCACGCGTCCAACCGCCGGACCTTCAACCTTAACAGGCAGATTGGTGGACCTCTAACGGCTCGGACCTTCAAGGGAAATTTAAGGCTTCAAGGCCCGATTATGTGTCATTAATGCTATCTTAATGACACACGATCGGAGGACCCTTAATACTAGTAACGCCACCATTAAGGCGCGTTACCACGCTATTAAGGGCAATTAAGTACATTAAACTGTATATTAGGCATCATAACCGTCAGGGTCACATGTCGGGCCAGGCTAACGATGTAACGGCCAGCCCTTGTACTATAAAAGGATTGACCGAGCGATACACGTGGGGACTCTGGTCTGAGGCTTGCGCTCGGAGGTCTTTAGTCTATCTGATTGGCGCTCTGAGACTCTCATACACTCAATACAACAACAACAACACACCCGTGGAGTCGGGTATTATGCTCAGATGGCCCGAACCACGTAAATCCTCGTGTTAAGTCACCATCTTGTTCTGAATCTCCGCGCGCTCTAACCGAACAAAGAAACTCCACGGGTTGCCAACGGTAGTACCGGGGGAATTGCTAGAACCAGACTTTGACATTTGGCGCGCCAGGAAGGGGCGGTGCCTGAGATTCAAAGATGGTGAATTTTGCTGCTGGATCATCCAACGGTAACCATGCTGAGCAACCTGCTAGAGATAATCCCTCCAACATGCAGCAACCAACAGGTGTTGTAGCCCCAGCAGGAGTCATGCCACCACCGCCACCGTCTGCTCCGGTGAATCAACCCGGACAGCGAGATGGGGCGTCTGCATCGATCACTGCATCAGCGAACAACAACCACGAACACGCGCTTATTGTTGCGCGTGCTCTTCTCCAATGTCCACCGCCTCCAGGAGCACCCCAGGGCGCGATGGAGCAGTGGAGAGCTGATGTGGATCATCTGGTTGCAGCAGCAGCCGATCGCATCAGCAATCAAGGTCCTCCCCCCTCGGGGCGAGCCCCATCACAGCGCCGGACCTTGTCGGGTAGACTCGGTCCACAAGCTTCGCAGTACAGGAGGCGTGCTGCATCTCAACAGGCGATGTCGTTGCCTTTCGGGGCGCGACGTACTCACACGGTAACAAGGCTTTCGTCTCACGACCTCCAGGCGGAGCTCGATCGTCGTTACCGGCAACAAGACGGTCGCGTCCGCATTGAGCATGCTTGCGAGAGGCTCGGGACAGACCTGTTCCTGAGGGAGTAGGAGGAGGATGTTCTGCCTTGGCCATGCACCTACGCATGGTCAGATGGCCACATAAGTTCCGACCTCACTTGCCGGAGAAATTTGACAAGACTGTCAACCCCGTCGAATTTCTTCAAATCTACTCCACCGCTATCCTTGCGGCTGGAGGCAATGCGACTGTGATGGCCAATTCTTTTCCTGTGGCTTTAACTGGGACCGCCAGGTCTTGGTTCATGAGCCTACCGCCTGACTCCATCAATAGTTGGGCAGAGTTTTGCCAACAGCTCACCGCCAATTTCGGGAGCTCATACACCCGACCAAGCAAAAAGGGGGAGAGTCCTTGCGATCCTTTATACAGAGGTTCTCCCAGGTACAAAATATCATTCCTTCTATCTCAAGCGCCTCTGTTATTGTAGCATTCAGGCGGGGCGTTCGGGATAAGAAAATGCTGGAGAAGCTGGCGACCAAGGAGGTCACTAGCGTCACAAAACTATTCAGCTTGGCACACAAGTGTGCCAGGCTGCGGAGGGTCGTGAAATGCACTCCCAAGCACCTCCGGAGGCCAACAAAAAGTCCTCCAAGGGTGAAACCACTACCTCCGGGGGTGGCAAGAAGAAGAAAAAGTCCAACGGCAATAAGAAGTCATCAGCCGGTACACCCACTGCTGCTGCTGCCTCAGCTCTGGGTGGCCGGGGGCCACACCCCGAGAAACGACCTCGGTCGTCGTCTGAAGACGGTGGCAGCTCCAAGGTATGGTGTCCCATACACAAGACAGACAGCCAAAACCTAGAAGACTGCCGAGAGGTCCGGAACCTTGGCGAGCGCTACAACAAGTGCCGGGAAGAAGCTCCTTTCCATCAAAGGGAAGGAAAACAAAAAGTCGACGAAGCTCCGGTTGAAGAGGAGTTAGGCTATCAGGACCCCACAAAGGTCTTGAAGGCTGTTTACACCTCCATTGACGACGACTCCGCGACAACGAGCGTTAGAAGACCATGAACACCATCTTTGGTGGTTCGTGGGACATCACTTCCGCCGTGTCCTCAAGACAATGCAGCGGGACATGGCCTCTGTAGCTCCCACCGTCAGGGCGGAGCCTCATCGAAAGTGGATGGATATTGCCATCACCTTCGATGCTTCGAACTACACTCGGAACATGATCGGAGCTAGTCAACTTCCACTGATGGTATCTCCGACCATCAATAACATCCAGCTCCACTATGTAATGGTGGATGAAGGTTCGGTGCTAAACATCATAAGCTTTGAAACCTTCGTCAAGCTTCAGCTCCGACCTTCGGATCTTCGTCCCTCTCGACCTTTCTCAGGAGTAGGTCCGAGGGCCATAACTCCACTCGGTACCATTACTCTCCCGATAACCTTCGTAACTTGGGAGAATTACATGACTGAGAAGTTGGTTTTTGACATGGCGCAGATCAACTTGCCATTCAACGCCATCTTGGGCAGGCCAACTTTGTACAAATTCATAGCTGCTGCTCATTATGGCTACTTGGTGTTGAAGATGCCAACACCCTCAGGCGTTCTCCGAATCCACAGAGATCGTACCGCCGGAGTTATGGCTCTGGAAGAACTCCACGCGCTTGCTACAGCGTAGGAGGAAGAATCTGGAAAGGAGCAACCTCCGAAGCCTCCGAGCATTTGTCATCGAGGCCCAACCTCCGCACCCCGTGTGCAACCAAGCAGCGACACCGACATTCCCATCAAAGTCGTCCAAATTGGTTTTGACGCTGCTCAGACCACCCGTATATCGGGAGGTCTAAACGACAAATAGGAACTCGCGCTCATCACTTTCCTCCAGGCTAATGTCAACGTGTTTGCCTGGCAACTGTCACAAATGCCTGGATCCCTAGGGAAGTGATTGAGCACAATCTGAAGATTTATCCCGACGCTCGTCCTGTACATCAGAAGCCTCGGAAGCAATTAGTAGAGCGATAGAACTTCATACGTCAAGAAATGAAGAAGTTACTTGAAGCTGGATTCATTTGGAAAGTCTTCCACCCAAACTGGCTAGCAAACCCAGTCGTTGTACCCAAGGCCGGCGGGAAGCTTCGGATGTGTATCGACTACACAACACTGAATAAGGCATGTCCAAAGGATCCATTTCCACTACCTAGAATAGATCAGATAGTGGATTCCACCTCCGTGTGTGAATTACTGTGTTTCCTAGACGCATATTCTGGGTATCATCAAATCAGAATATCTAGGGAAGATGAAGAGCATACTACAGTTATCACAGTAGATGGATTATATTGTTACACTGCCATGCCATTCGGTCTCAAAAACGCTGCTTCAATGTTTGTACGAGCTATGTACAAAACTTTTGGAGAGCTCATTAGAGATGTAGTGGAAGTGTATGTCGATGACATCGTCGTTAAGATCAAGAACAAGGAGTCATTTCTTGACACCTTGCAAGCTGTCTTCGACAAGTTGCGAATCACACGCACAAAGCTAAACCCAGACAAATGTGTCTTTGGGATTAGCTCCAGAAAGCTTCTTGGATTTTGGTGAAACACCGAGGAATAGAGACGAATCCAACGAAGATTAAAGGTATTTAAGACATGCGGCCACCAGCTCGCATCAAGGATGTCCAGAAGCTGACTGGGTGTCTAGCTGCCCTCAGCCGGTTCATCTCAAGACTGGCAGAATGGGCGCTACCCTTCTTCAAATTATTGAGTAAGTCCGGACCATTCCAATGGTCTAAAGAAGTAGAAAAGGCCTTCCAAGAGCTGAAGCAGCTCCTCACCACTCTACCAACTTTGGTAGCTCTGAATCCTGGTGAGCCACTTATGCTTTACATTTCAGCAACCGATGAAGTTGTCAGCATGGTCCTGGTTGCGAAAAGACCAGAACCATCTCCAGTTCAAGAATCCAAACCCCTCCGGTAAGGTCCGGAACTACCTGAAGGCGAGTCTGGGTCCCAGCCCCCAGACCCGGATCCTCGAGGTGAGAAGTCAGAGAATCAACCTCCTTCAAATGAAGGAGTTACTATTGCTGAACAAGAAGATCCGGATCCTTCTGGGAGGGTCCCGGTCTCTTCAAAAGAAGCTCCGGGTTCCTCTAGCAGGAACCAGGAAGTCCCCGAAAAAGGTCTAGACCCCTCCGGGAGGGTCCGGGTTGATGAGGAGGAAGCTCCAGGCCCCTCCGAGAGGGTCTGGATAGTCTAGCGCCCAGTATACTTCATCAGTGAAGTACTCCATGACGCCAAGACTCGGTACCTAGAGGTGCATAAGCTGCTCTACGCAGTTCTTATTGCCTCTAGAAAGCTTCATCACTACTTCCAAGCTCACAAGATTTCAGTTGTAACCTCTTGTCCACTGCGTGCAATCTTGCATAACCCCAATTCTACTGGGAACATCACAAAGTTGGCAGCGGAATTGGCCAAGTTTGATCTTGAATTCGTCCCAAGACAAGCGATCAAGAGTCAAGCAGTGGCAGACTTTGTGGCGGAATGGACCCCTCTCCATCAAATCTTGGGGGCCCCAGTGAGCAGAAGCTGAAACCTAAGGTTCCAGTCTTCACTGAGCCTCACTGGACTCTCTACTTCGACGGCTCCGTGCAGAAGTAGGGGGCCGGAGATGGAATCCTTCTCCTTGCTCCGACCGGGGAGAAGGTCAAATACATGGTTCACCTTGACTTCAAGGTGACCAACAACATGGAGGAGTATAAAGCACTCATCTATGGACTCAAGGTGGCACTATATTATGGTGTCAAACAGCTGTGGGTGAAGGGAGATTCACAGCTCATCATCAAGCAAGTGAAAGGTGAATGCTGCTGCAACAACCCCCAACTAGCTGGTTATCTTCTTGAAGTCCAAAGGCTTCAGAAGGACTTCAAAGTCTTGGATCTTTGCCATGTCTAGCGTCTCAACAATGCTCAAGCTGATGAACTCTCGACGAAAGCTTCAACCGGAGCTCCGGCTCTCGATGGAACCTTCGTTCGGAGATTGTCAAGACCAACAGCTCAGCTTGCCGAACTGAGTGAAGGTGGCAAGACCAGCACCTCAAAGCTGGTGGTCCCGATGGCCCTGTTACCATGGCGTCCATCAAGGGTCATAGGTGCTGCAGGAAGCTCCGAGCAACCCAGCACGCAAGACTCAGAAGCTCCAGTTAGCTCTGATGCATGGATCTCGGAGATCCGAAGCTACTTGAAAGACAATATACTTCCTGAAGACAATGTATCTGCTAACTGGATAGTCAGACTGGCTAAAAGATACACACTGGTAGAAGGGTATCTCTACCGGCGTGGTGCCAACGGCGTCCTAATGCGGTGCATTACAAGGGAAGAAGGTTGCGAGCTCCTCGCGGAAATCCATGGAGGCGAGTGTGGGAACCACACGTCTTCCCACACGTTGGTCGGTAAAGCCTTCCGGCATGGTTGTTACTAGCCTACAGCACTCCAGGATGCAACCGAGCTAGTGAAGAAATGTGAAGCATGCCAGTTTCATGCGAAGCAAATTCACACACCAGCTCAACCTCTACAAATTATACCTCCAACATGGCCATTCGTTGTGTGGGGTATGGACATTTTGGGACCTTTTCCAAAAGCCGTCGGAGGATACAAGTACTTATATGTCGCCATCGACAAGTTCACCAAGTGGCCGGAAGCAACTCCAGTTGTGACAATAAACAAGCAATCAGCTATCAATTTCTTGTAGTCCATAGTATGCAGATTTAGAGTCCCAAACAAGATCATAACTGACAACGGGACCCAATTCACAAGTTTTGCATTCAAGGATATTGCGAAGACCTCGACATTCAAGTCAGCTATGCTTTCGTAGCTCACCCAGCAAGCAATGGCCAAGTTGAGAGAGCAAATGCAGAAATCCTAAAGGGACTCAAGACGCACACATATGAGCGCTTGAAAAAACATGGAGCCACCTGGATTGAGGAGCTTCCGCCCACCTTGTGGGCAAACAGGACAACTCCAAACTAGTCAACTGGAGAGACACCCTTCTTCCTGGTGTATGGAGCTGAAGCAATCCTTCCTCTGGAAATCACCTTGGGGTCGCTCCGGGTTTGGACCTTCGATGCAGCCACGCAGGACCAGCTCCAGCGTGAAGACCTTGACCTCATTGAAGAGGGAAGGTGCCAAACAGCTGTTCAAAAAATGCACAATACCGCCAAGCGCTCCGGCATTACCACCAAAGGCATGTGCATAGCCGACAGCTCGAGAAAGGCGATCTGGTGCTACGGAGAATACAAACTCTAGAAGGGTTAAACAAACTTTCCCCCAGCTGGAAAGGACCCTTTCGAGTGATCAAAGTATCCCGTCCCAGATGCGTTCGCTTGGCAACCGAGGATGGGACACCACTCCCTAATCCTTGGAACATTGAGCACCTCTGTAAGTTTTACGCTTAATATCACAGAGGTGAGTCTGAAATTACATATGTTGTATGTTATAGCGTCATTGTACAGAGTCGGGTAGCTCCTCTGGGAGGATAGCCGGACCTTTCTAGGAAGGTCCGCAAAGTTCAAGCAACACTTGACATAGTCTCAAAACTAAAAGTGTAGCTAGCTACCCTGGGTCGAACAAGAAATGTAACACACTTAGCTTGGTTTCGTACCCTAAGAGTGTACTTGTTTCCCCTGTACCCCGGACCTATAATGAAACACATCGATATGTGAAAACAGACTCCACGTGCATTTATTTTGTACAGGCTCATTCTTTTTTATTTTTCTCTTCCTTGTCTATAACAAAGTTGTGCAATTCTTAAGAAACTTTAGCTCAAACAATTCATGAATAATTCAAGTTGCATTGTTATTTCTTTCGGGTCTTAACATCGTTGAATGGCCTACTCGCCTGAACGCCAAGTAAATCTAGGTCCGGAGTGTGCTATCGACTTAGCCTGGTCCTGCACCCTAAGTACGCCACTCTACCTACACCCCGGCAGGCCTAAGTAAGGTGAGTCCAGAAAACGATTGGTCCTGGAGAAAATAAACAAACGCGCTTGATTTTATATAGAATTGTTGTCGACCTAAAATTTCATATGGGAATAGTAAGTCGCAAATGAGTTATAGATAAGAAATGGATTTTACTGTTTTTCTTGACTTCAGTGTGCAGGAAAAATGAAAATCCCACGATGATGGTGGACAATGCCGGGGCTATCAAAGCTTCGACATCCCCCAAGGGAGCCCACCGTCGATGTTTTAAACATTGATAGTGGGCGTCACCGGAGCTATCAAGTTCCGACAAATCCAGGGGGCCAGTCGTCAACGTGAAGAAATAAAAGGAGTTGAAGAAAAGATGGTAAAAGAACACCCCAATGGGGTCTGCTCTCGATGCTCTTTGTGTTGACTGTGGTCGCTGCTGGAGCTGCTAAGCTCCGACAACCCCAGAGGGCCAGCCGTCGACGCTCTACGTGTTGACAGTGGTCGCTGCCAGAGCTACTAAGCTACGACAACCCCAGGGGCCTCTGCTGTCGATGCAACAAAACTTCGGACCTATACTCTACAAGTTCGAAGCACTCAAGTCTTCAACAAAATGCTACATCCTTTTGGTACATGTTCACAATCAAATTGTGTACATCTACCAGGGGGCCGAGTAAGGCAAAGGTTGAAGACAAAAAATGAAATTCATAAATTTTTTGGATTTCATTCATCTGAAGACAAGATATTACAAAATTGGAGAAAAGAATAGAAGATACAAGTGGGAGCTAAAAGGAGAAAGTCCTAAGTTCTATGGAAGAAAGAGGCGACCTTCTGGGCAACCTCCGACATGCTAGTCTTGGCAGCGTCTCCCTCTCCGTCGATGGGACCTTCAAGCACCCGGTTTAATGGGAAGTGAGGATCCCGGCTTGTGTAGCACGTCAGCATGTATTCTGCGATGTTCTGCACAAGGGATTTTCCCTCAGTTTCCATCTGATCCGCGATGATATCGCCCATCGCGCCGAGTTTGTTGCCAACCGAGCTCATTGCCCCCAACGCATGGTCCAGCTCCGGCTCCGGATTGTCCGGACGCACGAGGCTAAAGCCCAGCGGCGCCAGCGCGACATCGGCTTTGCCCACGAAGTCCCATACTTATTGAGACTCAGCAGCCCTTGAGCCTTGAATCTCCTCCAAGGACCTCTTGGCTGCTGCAAGCTCCGAATCCTCTCGGGCAAGGTGCTCGACCTCCTTGGCGTGCTGTTGAATCCTCTCAGCAACTTGCTTTTCAATGTCACCAAGCTCCTTCTCCCTCTTCACGTGGATCCAGTTCTGGCGGTCAACTAGGTCTTTCTCCCGGCCTCGCACCTTCTTCTCCCTGGCAGCGACTTCGACCTCCCTTTTGGTAAGGTCCTGTCCCCGCTGCCAGGCCTTCTCCTCTTCGCTCTTGCAGCGCTCCTCCAGCTTCTTGGTGCGCTCTGCAAGGATCTTGTCACTCAGAGCTAACCTTTGGGCGAGCTCCTCCTCCCTCTTCACGAGGTCATCCCTCAGCTCCAGGAGTTTTTGCTCTTTCTCTTCGAGCTTTTTCTCTCGCTCGTCGAGACCCTCCCGGCGCTTGACGAGACCTTCGTGGATGGTATTGAGGTTCTCCTGGCGATCATTCGCCGCTTCATTAGCAGCCAGGGCTTGTTCATATATAGCCCGAGACTGATTGTCGAGGGATCGCACCATGTTTTCCCTCACATCCAGTAGCTGACCCCAGTACTCCATCCGAGCCTTCTCCCTCTTGACCCACTCTTTGCCGTCAGCCAGCCTTGTTTGCGCCAGCTTGGTCTCAAATTGGAGTCGGTTGCGCCACCTCCTAAGAGCTTGGTGCTTCTCCTCGAGAGCCTTGCTGTCATGATAAAATGCAAGTTTGACCTGACGAAGGCTGGAGCAGGCATTGTCGATGGATAACAACAGGGGGATTGGCTCTGGACCTGCCGGGGTCCTCTCCGCTGACTCCAGCGGGTCCTCCAGAACAAAAATTGAGTCCCACTCTACAAGAGTGGTCCCCTGAGCTTCCGCGACACTAGGGACGCCCTCCGGGAGTGCCTCGGTCGTCGCCGAGGTAGGTCCTGCCACAGGAGTTTCTACCTCCGGAGTCAGCTCCGAAGGTCCCGCCGCCAGGTCATCATCAACTGGCCCCTCAGGCAAGGGACCAGCCGCTTCGTCTTGGCACTCTTGCTCAGGAACGGGCACCTCCGGAACTACCACCTCCGGAGCAGGTAGTGAAGACACAGCCGGAGCTGAGGCCATCTCCAGCCCCGACGCTGGTGCTTCCTCCAATGCCAGTTCAGGCACCAGCGCTTCAACCTCCATGGCACCTGCCGGTTCAGGCACCGGTGCTTCGACCTCCACCGTTTCGGGTGTCGGCACCTCCACATCAACCAGCTCAAACACCGAAACTTCATCAACCACCAGCTCCGCCGCCGGGGCTTCAGTAACATCTGGCTCAAAGGCCGGAATTGCAGCTACCTCCGGCTCTGAGGCTGGAGCGTCCGTCATCACAGCATCCAAAGCTGGAGCTTCAGCCTCCGGAGCTGGTGCCGCTGGTACATCTTCATTCCCGTGGTTCGGTGCTACCACGGGAGCTTCGGGAGATGAGTTGAGGTCCAGAAACATAACAGCTGGCGCCGAAGCTGTCGTGACCTCAGCCACCACCTGGGGCAGCGCTGGAATTGGAGCTAGAGCCTCCGCCTGCACAGCATCAGCTGCTATCATAGGAACCGAAGCTTCAACTCCTTTTTTGGATACCCTGTGGATGAAGGACAAAGAAACTCAAAATATGGTTACAGCAAAAATAACAAACTGAGGTAAAAAAGCAAAGTTACCTTGGAAGGCTTCCGCCCCAGCTAGCGCGGAACCTCTTCGTCGGACGCTCAGAGCCCGACCCAGTCGCAACTGGTGTAGTAACTCCAGAAGGCTCTTCGGAGCTTGCTACCACCGTGAGTGATGTCCCGGTTTGGGCCCCTATCGACTGAGAAGGACCCTCGGACCTATAGCCCTTAGCTGGCCCTGGTGTCGGAGTCACCTGGTCGGAGCTGGTGTTCCGAGGGAGACATCGATGCTGGAGTTGGTGTCCCTGTCGAAGACCTCCCCCGCCGGGGAGAAGGAGAAGTTGTGGAAGGAGTAGGTCTGATGGGCCTCCCGTAAGAGTGCTTCAACTTCCTCTTTCGGCTGGAGGGCTCAGCCAACTCTTTTCCCTTGCCTATGATTTCAGGTCTTTGTCTTGGGGCGAAAGCAGGGCCACCCTCAGAGGCTCCGGGGATCACCAATCTGGTGGTCGGATGCCTCTCTACCTCACCGAGGTCGTCAAGCACCGGCATGCTCCTCCGGAGCTCCCTGCTGAACTTTTCCTTCATGTTCAGAGGGAGGAAAGCCGCTGACGGAGTTAAGTCGTCGCCCTCGACGTCAATGCCATGCTGGAACTTCTTGCGATGAAGCTCCAAAGCAGCTCCATCCAAATTGGACCTCAGACCGGTTTCAATCCGGTCATCATCCATCACGCTGTTGAGGGCCCAAACGAGCTTCTCCCTCTTCTTCAGCAGAGCCCACCTGTTGACCAGGAAGTTGTAGAAGACCATCTGGGGGGTCACCCCTCCTTCCACACATTCGCGTATCCTAGTCAAGACAGGGTTGAAGGCCTCTGACAGCACCGAAACCACACTCCAGGCCTCAGTGTCAACATTGGGAAGACCTTCAGGCACTCCAACTTCTCGTGCTACTCTGCTGTGACGATAATCCAATCCTTCTTCCACTCATCCCACTTGCCAGAACGAAACGACCTCAAGTACTTGTAGGGGCATTTTTTGTGCTTCACAAAATAGTAGAAGCCAAGATACTCGGAACTCTTGCCGGTGGTGTGGATGGTGAAGAAGGTACGGAAAAGCTCGACGCAGGGGGGAATACCCACCCACATCTCGCAGAAGTGGACAAATGTTGACACAAGAAGAATAGAGTGGGGCCAAGGTGGTACAAATGCAGACCATAGAAGTCTAACAACATCAAGAGGAAAGTTGAGAAAGGTGGGATCAGTCCCACCATGGCATACGCAGAGAAGTACACCATGTCGCCGCTACACTTCTTCTTGAATAGGAGCTCGCCGGCGCGGACCAGATGGTTGAAGGAGTCGCTGGACCACCCCATGTAGGTCCGGACCTTCTTCAGATCATAATCACTCGTGAGACGGCTCTTGCGGAGACCCAACTCCATCGCAACATAGCGGGGTGAGAGAGGAAAAGCAAGTGAAATTTTGGAGGATTCGAGCGCAAGTTCAGATGAAGGCGTAAGGAATCCCCAAACCGTGCGCATTTTCCTTCTTAAGTAAGCCCTCACAACGCTTGGATGGAAACAACAAAAGGGACAAGGATACATTTCAAAAATTTCACCCTGCCAATGACAAAGGGGCCCGTGGCCACCCAGACGATCAAGTCGAGGTCCTTACCCCAGGCGAACAGTTGTCATGATGAGAGGCAGGAAACCCAAGGGCGGCGGCCTGACAGGGCGCGCGGACTCGATACGATTTTCGTATTGGGAACCGGCGACCTTCAATTGCGTGAGCTCCGCACGCACAAATCTCACCTGCCACGTCCAGAAGATGCCACACGACAATGGTTTAACTACAAACTATCACCTCAACGGTACATCCAGAAACCCTTGAAGACACGGCACAGAAATCGAAAGATGGACCCACCTCCGGCAGAACGACTTAATCCAGAGGGTCTCTCCCAGAGGTGGGCCAGGGGGCCACTGTCGGTACCCTTCGTATCGGATACCCCTTGGAACTGCAAAGAGTGCAAAGGAACTCCACCTATCTGAGTTGAAGACCTCCGAAGGCCCCACGTGTTGCTCGTAACCGGACCTACCTCCCTCATATGGTTAGTCCCAGTGCCGCCACGTGTATCATAAAACTGGAGCTACAATTCTTACATAGGAATGCTCCGGATTGGACACCTGTGTGGAACCCCCGGACCTAATCCCCGGCAGAGGGAAGCTCCGGTACTGACACGTGTACCATGGCACCGGATCTACTCGTCCAAGATAGTAAGCTCCGATGCTGCCACGCGTCCAACCGCCGGACCTTCAACCTCAACAGGCAGATTGGTTGACCTCCAACGGCTCGGACCTTCAAGGGACATTTAAGGCTTCAAGGCCCGATTATGTGTCATTAATGCTATCTTAATGACACACGATCAGAGGACCCTTAATACTAGTAACGCCACCATTAAGGCGCATTACCATGCTGTTAAGGGGAATTAAGTACATTAAACTGTGTATTAGACATTAGTAACCGCCAGGGCCACATGTGGGGCCAGGCTAACGATGTAACAGTTAGCCCTTGTACTATAAAAGGACTGGCCGAGTGATACACGTGGGGACTCTGGTCTGAGGCTCGTGCTCTGAGGTCTTTAGTCTCTCTGATTGGCGCTCTCAGATTCTCATACACTCAATACAACAACAACAACACATCCGTGGAGTAGGGTATTACGCTCAGGTGGCCCGAACCACGTAAATCCTTGTGTCGAGTCACCATCTTGTTCTGAATCTCTGCGCGCCCTAACCGAACAAAGAAACTCCGCGGGCTGCAAATGGTAGTACCAGGGGAATTGCCGGAACAAGACTCCGACACGTACCTGGAAAGCGACAAGGGCAAATGTGTAATCTCACACCTTTCTGGACTATATAAAGCTCCTTCCCTTGCATGAGAGAGCGGATCATCCATGCATCTTCGAGGTGTGTTATTGTTTCCTTCTTGCTAGTCTCGCTCTCCATTCTTCTTGAAGCTTGGGCCTTTGGCATCAACAAGGTTCTTGCCATTCTCCTGTCGGGCAGATTATCGTCTCCCACATCTTAGAATGGTCGAGGGGTCTAAGGCGCCAGACTCAAGTTCTGGTCCTCTAACGAGGGTGTGGGTTCAAATCCCACTCCTTACAACACTGAAGGTCTCCGGTTCAAGTTCGGGCGATGCTATTATTTCTTTTGTGAAAAGAGGCTTACCCTAGTGGTTAAGTACTTTGAGTAACACTACTCAGGTTCTGAGTTCGATTCCTGGCGGGAGCGAATTTCAGGTTGAATTTCACAGTACTAAATGCAAGTACTCTACAGAGGAAGTCATATGCGCTAGATCTGGTGGTGCACTTATGGAAAATTTGAAGGGATGAATGTGCCGTAATATTGGTCTACGAAGTCCGGTCCACGGTCATGTGCTTATCCGCTCAGTTATCGTCGTCTTGTTCTAGACAATAGGCTGTGAGTGTCTGCATTTGTACTCGCTTGTAATAAAGTGGCCATAACCTTCTTGGAGGAAAAGGTCGAAGTTTTACTCTCATCATCTAAAAAACATCTTAGAAGACTACAACTCATGGAAGTTTAAGCACAGAAAAATATTTACACACATACCAAACAAGACAAATATGAAGCATTTATGAAATCTTTACTAAAATACACTTTTGTGGTGGTTACTAACAACAATTTGTCGATGAAATCATGATCTTCTACTAAAACATCCTTGTTTCTTTTGTAATTCCGTCTGGTACAAACAGAGGAATCAACCTTGTATACAATGTGGTCGAGAGAAAATAATTTATATGCTCAATGTAATCTTCAAAGATCAAACATATAATAGACTTGCACAACAATGGAGCGCAATGACACTTGAGCACACCACTAGTCCATCACAATATAGTAAACATGGACACACATAGTAATTAGTACATTACAATACAGTAGAGATGGATATACATAGTAATTAGTCCATTACAATATAGTAGAGCACTACTACAAAACGCATTTTTACAGGCGCCTCAATTTTTCAAACACAGGCGGTCCTTAAAAATATGCGACTGTGATGACGAATGATACAATAACCGCCTGTGATGAAAGAACAACACAGACGGATTTTAAAAAACAACCGCCTGTGTAAATACTCGATCTTCTCAGGCAGCTATTACTTAAGAACCGCCTGTAATGAAATAACATCACAGACGAATTTTAAAAAAACAACTGCCTGGATAAATACGCGATCTTCTCAGACGGTTATTAATTAAGAACCGCCTGTAATATAATAAACTTCACATGCGGTTTTTAATTAACAACGGCCTGAGAAGATCATGTATTTTCACTGACGGTCATTGTGTAAGAACCGTATGTAGTTGTTCAATTATCACAAGCGGTTTTCATTGAAGAACGGCCTGAGAAGATCATTGTTTCCACATATTTTGTGGCCCCGGAAACGCCAGAGTGCCCTAGATCGTGAGCGTCCGTTGCAGGGATAAACAAACGCAATGACATTACAATTAAGGGATTTAATTAGAATACATAAACAAACGCAATGATATTGCAATTGAGAGCTAATTTATAACTCGATGAATTCCATAGATCATACATTGTGTGCCCTCTAAACTAAATTCAAATCTAAACTTATTCCTAAAGCTCTCATCGATCAATCTAAATTGTACCGTCCTGCTTGCTCCCGAACACGTCTCTTATATTCCTCTGGATCCTGGAAATATTAACATTATTTAAATTAACAAATGTCGAAGGAGGAATGAATAAACTACATTGTTCACTAAGTCAAAGTGTC
Organism: Tuctoria greenei; assembly: GCA_036927565.1. Taxonomy (NCBI): domain Eukaryota; kingdom Viridiplantae; phylum Streptophyta; class Magnoliopsida; order Poales; family Poaceae; genus Tuctoria; species Tuctoria greenei. Next base: position 154,387,727 of record JAYESD010000009.1, on the reverse strand, counting down.
ATCTAACCTTGATAAGTAGATTATAACAATCATTTTCAACATTGGTCACATTTAGCTGATGCAGTAGTAGTCGAGACGACAGGCACACACGATAATTAGTCCATTACAATAAAGTAGAGATGGGCACACATAGTAATTAGTCACCAGTTCCAACGATACTTCAGTACTTAACCCAATATACTACCTTCATCAAGATCTACATATAGATTAATCGCCATATATCTTTTGATGCTCGACCACGCAGCAACTAGTAGTACCCGTTGTTGTTCATCCAGTGATGAGGGGCAAAAGCCCCCTGCAGATCCTCTGGAACAAATCTCCAAATTTCCGCCTGTGTTGGAGCTGCTGGTGCGATGTTATTCATACAGTTATGAGGGGCAAAAACTCCCTGCAGATCCTCTGGAACAAAGCTCCCAATCCCCTCCTCCACCGTTGGACCTGCTGCTGCAAAATATTCCATCTGTTGACCACCAGTCCACGCTGCCTGACTGGTGCTAGCTTGACCATCAGTCCAGGTTGTCTGACTGGTGCTCGCTTCACCAGCATGATACGGGAAGGGGAAGGGTGGCCAGACTTGGGCAACATTGTTCATGGTGGGGGCATGCCGGGTAGAACCTTGGCCAAGGGCCATGTAGTTGCTGCAGTCGCCACCGGTGAAGGCGAGGTCCTCCCAATCAGAAAAGTCAGGCGCTGCCCAAGGCTCGGCGTCGTAGAGGCCGACATCATTGATGCTGAACCGCTGCCTCGCTTTGGGGTTTTTCAGCCGACGAAAGAACTTTTGCGCATGGCTGGATACCTGCACCGGCGTCCTGGTTTTGACAAAGTGCTTGGAGATGTTCTTCCAGCTTCCGCGGCCGTACACTTGTAGCCCACGGAGGAACTGCCTGTAGTGAGATGTATAGTTAGCATCCAAGATCAGTGATATACAAAAGAAATAGTTGGATCTTGTAGATCCACTAAAAATTAATATGAGCCGATATTTTCTCATAAAAGGAAGAGGATCTTGTGGATCCATAATCTCGACTCTGGATCACTCACAGCAAAAACCAGAATCCTCAAATCATGATAATTAATCACTATCCTACACCACTTGCTTAACAACTGCACTGGAAACTCAAATCAGGCATGCGCCAAGTATCCAAAATTGTGCAAAATAAGTAAGAAAAAAACTCATATGTAAGTGAAATATGGATTCAATATTATGCAAAAAAAAATCAAGGGTATAACCTGTGCTCCTCGAATGTCCAAAACCTCTCCGAGCGCCTCTCGGACTGACGAGGGGATGACCACCTTAGTGGCTGCTTCTCTGCCATCTTCGTGTCCACCACATTCGGAGGATCAAGCGGCACCTCCATGTTGTACATGGGTGGATCCTCCACCGGCATCCCAAAGTTGTCGTTCGCAAGGTCGACGTAGCTTGTTGTAGGCTCGGCGGTGCCCATATTCATTTCGCACTGGATCATCTCAAGCACAATATCAACATACAAATCACATACATGATGCCTACTCTTCCAAGGGAACAGTGCATGAAGGGCATCCACAATGCTTTTGTGCTTGTTCTCCTTCTTCACGGCATCACCATCAAGGACGTTGTTGTTGTAGTTATGCATAACAATTAGTGATTTCACTAGCGTGATGTCCGAGGGGCTCCACTCCCCATTGAACATGGGACCCATTTTAGCAGCCATAGCCATGTGAGCAGGGGGTTCGAGCTCTACACAACAGTTGCTAGAATGAGATTTGTGAAGAAGACTGATTGTGGGATGAGAGAAGAACGGAGAGGACAAGGTTTCATATATAGCATATGGAGAGGATCTGTTTGTGATGGTTTCGATTAATTAAACTTGGATGGAATACCAAGCAGTGAATCATTAATATCGAAGTCAAAGATATGGAATCATGCGAAAATTTATATCGTGTAATCTTCCAGATATAGCATCAACGGCTGGGATAAGAAAGAGCGATGCATCGACGGCCTTGCACTAGTGTGACCATATATTGCAAGTTTTGTCTTCCTTTTGGAATCGTGTGTGTGGGTATGTTTTCCAATAAGCACGAGACAAATCTTACAAAATGATATATTTGACAGCCTAAAGCACGCGCAAAATATACGTGTAAAGCATCTCAAGAATCATACTGACAAAGTACGCACTCCACGTGGCAACACGTGCGCACGTGTGATCATTCTAGCTAAGGCGACAATCATCGTAGGCCTTGACATGGCAACTTGTCAACATTGAGAGACAATGCTCGCAGACCTCAATGACGTACACACGTACCTTAGAACTCTGGCCACAAGATGCGTGACCTTGAGTCAACATAATGCTGGCGACGCCGAGATTTTGGCTGCGTTACGCTAATCAAAAGAGGCGTTGCCATGCAGAGTTGATGCAGACCACCATTGCCGCCATTCTTTCGAGCACACAGGATGGTGGAATACCAGTCTTGTTCAGCGGTTTAGGTCAGTATACGAGTTGACTCTCTGTGATGTATCATGCATGTGACGATGCATGCTTCATTGATTAATAACTCTCATAATATCTGACTCTAATCGGATATCATGTTGTGGGTGCAACCACATAAATGATCGCCAAGATAAGCAATATCTCAACATTGAATCATATGTGCATATCCCTTTGTTTCACAATGGCAATCAATACCTTTGCACATATAAGCGTTGAGCTTGAGAGTGGATACCAACTCTAGAGTCTTGCATTGACAACGGGTACGTAGTTGCACTTGTAATAAAGTCTGCATATCCGTGGTGCATGGTCTGGTCGTTTTCCGTATCATTATCAAAAGCCATTCTAGATGATCTAAATCAAACAACAATGAAGTGAATGACATGTTTTCCTCGAGACCTTCAAGTGTATATGAGTTAATTCGGTTTGTACTCACATAAACCTTGGTACATAAGCAGAGCCACCAACGAGTTCATGTTGTCTCACGTCATAGACAGCAGTGCACGAACGATTTTTCAAAGGGTATATAAGCGCCAGTGGTCGAGATAGAATTTTAAATTTGGGTATGCCGAGTCAATATTTTACTGAATTATTCGGTAAATAACGATAAAATTCTAAAAAAAACTCAGTACACAAGTATATAATTACTATAAATGTGACAATATCACTACAGGAATCCCGACGATTTGCGACGGTCAGGCATTCACAAATAAGCTATTTGCGATGATTTTCCTTATTTGCGACGATTTCTGGCCGTCGCAAGTGTCTTGCCGCAATTAAGGTTATTTACAACAGTCACGGTCACAAATAAGGCTATTTGCGATGGCTCGTGGTGGCCGTCGCAAATTATTGCTCGGACGCCGATGGGGCCCACAGGGCAATTTGCGACGCCCCGACCATCGCAATTAAGTTCCTATTTGCGACGGCCCGACCATCGCAAATTATACCAGCTGATGGGACCCACATGACAATTAGCAACGGTCGGGCCATTGCAAATAGATACTTAATTGCGAGGCCTGGCCGTAGCAAATAACGGAGGTTAGTTTGCGGCGGTCAGGATCCTTATTTGTGATGGTATTGTATAAAAAGCTGTCGCAAATAAGGTTTTTTTATTTAAAAAACAGAAATGCTACCCGGCTCGATGGCGAGACACAGAACAAACAATAATCTTAACAGTCACAAAAGATATCACAACATTCATAAAAGACACTACACACAGTGTCAATACATCGCATCACCATCAACAGATCGAATAAGGGCTCACTCGCCCATCTGACCTCCGAAGCCACCCCCGAAACCATCAAAGTTGTCGTCGCACCTGAAAGTGCATCTAGGACTCCCTTGTGGGTTTTGGATGATTTATGACAAGCAATTGGGATCCTAATCCTTTTGTTGAGATGAATGCAGGCAAATGATGAAAAATGAGCAAAGTGCCAAAAAGAAGGAAAATGAGAAGCAAAGCGAATTTGAGCTCAAGGAGAAGAAAATAGTAGATTATTATGTATGGAGTGTGTTAAAGAAACACACCCAAGAGCTCAATCACTTTCAAGCACACACACACAATGCACAAAGTTATACAGGACCGGACTAGTCCTAAAACAGCCGGACTAGTCCTATATCACATTCTGCACCAGATCGGACAAGTCCGGTATCTATCGGACTAGTCCGATATCTTTCTGATCCACTTCGGACTAGTCCTCCCCAATACGGACTAGTCCTCAACACAATGCACAAGTCACACAAAATCGGACAAGTCCGTTGTGATCCGGACTAGTCCGATATTCATTCTGATCCACTTCGGACAAGTCCGGTGTCTACACGGACTAGTCCGATATACACACTGATCTAAATCGGACAAGTCCTCCAAGTGCGGACTTGTCATCCTAAACACTTAGGGTTTCATATGTCCAGACTAGTCCGAAGATTTCCAGTAGTGAAATCGGACAAGTCCGTTTTCAACCGGACTAGTCCGATATTCCTGGACACTTAGGGTTTGCTACACACAGCACACCGGACTAGTCCGGTGACCACCACGGACTAGTCCGATCTTTCTAAACCCTAACGGTCACTTTTAGAAATCCCATATAAATAGAGGTGCACGGCCCACTTTTACAATCTCTCGAACCCTAGCGCCGTCACACCTCCCAAGAGACTCATAAACCACCTCTCTCCACGAAATTAAGAGCAAAATCGATCAATCTATTGAGGATCACTTCTAGATCATTGGAGAGACACTTGGCACACATCATTGAGCTCTTGGTTTGATTCTCTAACACACTCTTGCGTTTCAATTTGTAATTTTCGAGTGTGTTATTGGTGGCTTTGTAAGTTGTAATCAAGGGAGCTCTCAACGTGTGAGAACGCCCCTTCAACTTGGTTATTTACCCTTTGTGATTAGTGGAAGAGGATTGGCCCTCGTGGCGATCCGACGAGGGAAGGGTTGGAGAAGACCCGGTCCTTTTGTGGGCTCCTCAACGTGGACGTAGGTTGCCTTCGTGGTAGCTGAACCACGGGATAAATCTTGTGTCTTGTCCTTTTGTGTTCTTCATCTTAATTGATCAACTTAATCTAGGGTTTGATTCACTTTGTTCAATTTGAGTTAAATTGTTAAACAAGAGGCTTAATTGTTATAGAATTTGACATACAACTATTAAACCTTCATTTAAGTTTATATTTCCGCTGCAAACATTAACGAATCAATCAAATTGACTGAACTTGATCAACTTAGCCCATGAAAACCGGACTAGTCCGCACTTTACCGGACTAGTCCGATATCTCTGGTATTGACTGTGTTGTTGAGTCTTACAGGAACCGAGAAAAATTCAAAAAGGCCTATTCACCCCCCCTCTAGGCCTACATTCAATTGGTATCAGAGCAGGTTCTTCTAGAAAGAGTGCAACCACTCGAAGAGATCATGTCGGACATGAAGGAAGTTCAGAAAATCAACAACCAGGAAGAAGTGAACAACGACAAGAACCAAAAGCTGGAAAAGTATCTCAAAGCAATTCAAGACTTCGATGATGATGACGAGGAGACGCTGGAGCTGAAAGCACTCCTCGGGAAGAAAGCACTTTCCAAAGGGAAAGCCAAAGTTGAAGAAAAGAAGAAGGGGAGTAGTCACACCGACTACTCCCGATATCCTTTTAACTATGATCGTTTAAATTCAAATAACAGCCATTATCTATCTATTCCTCTTGGAAAAGCCCCACACTTCGATGGGAGTGATTACTCCATGTGGAGGCAAAATATGAAGATGCACTTGATTTCCCTTAACCCAAGTTTATGGCATATTGTGTGCACAGGAATAGACATCCCAGATGACGACGAAGAGCTCACCCCAAGTCAAGAGCAAGCCATCCACAGAAACGCTCAAGCCGCAGCCGTAATCACCTCCTCTCTAAGTCAAGATGAATTCACAAAGGTGGACGGACTGGAGATTGCCAAGGAAATATTGGACACGCTACAAACAGCCCATGAAGGTGACTGAGATGTGCGGGAGGCGAAAATTTAAATGATCGAAGGCGAACTAGGAAGGTTCGCAATTGAGGAAGACGAGTCTCCCTAGGACATGTACAACCGATTGAAGACACTGGTAAACAATGTTCGATCATATGGGAGCAAGAAGTGGAATGACCACGAGGTTGTAAAGCTCATCCTTAGAGCCTTTATGCCTCGCAATGTCACACTATGCTCTATGATCACAGAAAGTCCTGGGTACAAGAGGATGACTCCAGATGAATTGCTTGGCAAAATCATCAACTTTGAGATGATGGAGAAACAAGCCAAGCACGTCAAAGAAATAGCCGACCTCACATCGTCCAAGAAGAAGGGAGTTGCCTTAAAGTCCACACTCAAGCCACTATCCAAGGAAGCAAGAGAAGCACAACTTGAGGAGGACAGCGATGATGAAAGTAGTGAGCTGGATGAAGAGGATATGATTTTGTTCATGAAAAAGCTCAAAAGAATATTGAAGAAAAGACAGGGAACAAAATCAAGTGAAGGCAAGTACAAAGAGAGGACAAAGCCGAAGATGAGGCGGGCGTGCTATAATTGTGGTGAGTATAACCACTTTATAGTCGATTGCCCGTATGAGGACGACAAGAAGAAGAATAAAGAAGCCAAGCCTCAACCGAAGAAATTCTTCAAAAAGAAGAAACAAGCTGAACAAGCACACATTGGAAAGGAGTGGGACTCAAACGACGAGTCCTCATCATCCGATGAAGAAGAGATGGCTAGCATAGCCATTGAAAGCACGTCCAAGAAACCCACACTCTTCTCCACGCTCGGTACAAAGAAGGGACATGGCACTTGCCTCATGGCAAAGGAAGGTAAACGCAAGGTAAACATCAAAACTCCTTCCATGCATTCCTACTCAAGTAATGATGAACTAGATAGTGATGATGAAGATATGTTAATTGGATTAGACAGAAAAACTGTTGCTAAAATGAAATTTTTACTTGACCAACTTGTTGAGAAGGAACGGCTAATTGATCGTCAAGAGGACATGATTATCTCCCAAAAGGAGAAGCATGTCGAACTTGACAATCTTCTAGTTCTTGAAAAGGAGAAAAACAGCTCACTAGAGCTTGAGCTAGCTTCAAGCAAGAAAACTTGCTTGGAGTTAACCAACTCAAATGTTGCAATCAAGGATCAACTTGATAACCTGATCAAGGTTAACAAGATCCTTGAAGTGCAAGTTGAGTCACTCAAGCTAAGTGAATCTTCCTCCTCTTCAAGTCTACCTTCTCAACCCACTTCAACTAATCTTGTTCATATGTGCAAATGTGGTAAAATCAACACCAGTTTGAAGGAAAAGTCTACCTCCACAAAGGACAAAAATCCTACCCAATGTGGAATATTTGAAAAGGAGAGGATCAACTATGCACATAGTGCATACTTGGTCCAAAGACCTCCAAATGTCAAGTATGGCATTGGTTACTCTTATGATGGAAAGCAAAATGCTGGAAGTCATAAGAATAACAAGGGAAGGATTACCTTTGTGAAGGGAGGACCCTCACAACCTGGTAACACGAAAATTAAAAACCTGAACTCTCATGAACACCGGACTAGTCCGGTTGTGGTCCGGACAAATCCGGTCCTCCGGACAAGTCCGATCACCCAGACTAGTCCGATCCACAAACAACAGCAACTTTTGTTCAAAACCTTTGATGCCTCTTATGTATTAATGAGAAACAATCTTGGTAAAGTTTATGCTTATTATGCTGGGCCACGCCATGGGAACACAAAATCCCATGTGTGGGTGCCCAAATGTATTGTAACTAACCTCCAAGGACCCAAGCAAGCTTGGGTACCTAAAACCAAGGCATAAATTGTTTCTGCAGGCCTATTCCTCCGGTGGATCCAAATGGGTGCTAGACAGTGGATGCACCAACCACATGACCGGAGAAAGGAGGATGTTCGTGGAATATGAAGAAAACGAGGACCCAAACGAAGGCATCTACTTCAGAGACAATAGTTAAGGAAGGGTCCTCGGTACCGGTAAAATAGCAATATCCTCTGAACACACTCTTTCTCATGTTTTACATGTTGAATCTTTAGATTATAACCTGCTGTCCATATCTCAATTATGTGACAAAGGTTATAATTGCCTGTTCACTAACGAGGGTGTGACCGTCTCAAGGAGGAGTGATGGTTCTGTTGCATTCAAGGGTATGTTGAAGGGAAAGCTTTACCTTGTTGACTTCAACAAGGATAAAGCTGAACTCGACACATGCTTGATTGCAAAAACCAACATGGGTTGGCTGTGGCATAGACGGCTAGCACATGTTGGTATGAGGAATCTTCAAAAACTCCTCAAGGGCGATCACATCCGAGGTTTGAAAGATGTTGTTTTTCAGAAAGACAGGCCTTGTAGCGCGTGCCAAGCCGGGAAGCAAGTTGGAGCACATCATCCCGCAAAGAACATCATGACTACGACAAGACCGCTCGAACTACTTCATATGGACTTGTTTGGTCCAATTGCTTACATAAGCATCGGCGGTAATAAATACGGTTTAGTCATTATTGATGATTTTTCCCGCTTCACTTGGGTGTTCTTTTTGCATGACAAGTCAGAAACACAAGGGACACTCAAGAAATTCTTCAAGCGAGCGCAAAACAAGTTCTCACTATCGATCAAGAGTATTCGGAGCGACAACGGCACAGAATTCAAGAACATACAAGTGGAGGAGTACCTTGATGAGGAGGGAATCAAGCACGAATTTTCAGCACCATACTCTCCACAACAAAACGGAGTTGCCGAAAGGAAGAACCGAACGCTCAAAGAGATGGCAAGAACAATGCTCGATGAATACAAGACTTCGAATCGATTTTGGGCGGAAGCAATTAACACCGCTTACCACGCTGCAAATCGACTCTACCTTCATCGACTACTCAAGAAGACTCCTTATGAGCTACTCACCGGTAAACATTTCATATTTTAGAGTTTTCGGTTCTCCATGTTATATTTTTAACAAGAAGCCCAGGACTTCAAAGTTCGCTTCGAAGTCCGATGAAGGTTTCTTGTTTGGTTATGATTCGAACACTTACGCCTATCGTGTTTTCAACAAGGCCTCCGGACTTGTTGAAGTGGTACATGACGTAGTGTTCGATGAAACTAATGGCTCCCAAAAGGAGCAAGTTGATCAATGTGAATTAGGTAAAGAAGAAGCTCCTTATCAAGCATTGAAGAGAATGGCTCTAGGCGAAGTTCGACCACAAGAGTCATCGTCACAAATACAAGAGTAAAGTGAACCACAAGGGGAGATCAACAATCAAGGGGGAGCTTCGATACAAGATCAATCATAGGAATATGAAGATGATCAACAAATCAACGAGGGCAACCACTCAGGGGGAGAAGAAAATGATCACCAACACACAACTCTCCAAGTGCCACACCCAAGAGTACACCAATGCATTCAAAGGGATCACCCAATCGACAACATCATCGGTGACATCCAAAAGGGAGTAACCACTAGATCTCGTATAGCTAATTTTTGTGAGCATTACTCGTTTGTCTCCTTTTTGGAACCACGCAGGACTGAGGATGCATTGAAGGATCCGGATTGGGTAGTGGCAATGCAAGAAGAGTTGAACAACTTCAAGAGAAACGAGGTTTGGGAACTTGTGGCAAGACCCAATGCAAATGTAGTGGGCACCAAGTGGGTCTTCCGCAACAAGCAAGATGAACACGGAGTGGTGACAAGAAACAAGGCACGACTTGTGGCCAAAGGTTACTCACAAGTCGAAGGTTTGGATTTCGATGAGACTTTTGCTCCAGTAGCTAGGCTTGAATCAATTAGAATATTACTTGCATATGCTACTCACCATGATTTCAAGCTGTATCAAATGGACGTAAAAAGCGCCTTCCTCAACGGACCGATCAAGGAAGAGGTGTACGTGGAGCAACCACCCGGGTTTGAAGACGAAGAGTTCCCCGACCATGTATACAAACTGCGTAAGGCTCTCTATGGCCTCAAACAAGCTCCTAGAGCTTGGTATGAGTGTCTTAGAGATTTCTTAATTGATAATGGCTTTCAAATTGGCAAAGTAGATTATACATTATACACTAAGAATCTAGATAATGATCTTTTTATTTGCCAAATCTATGTTGATGATATAATTTTTGGGTCAACTAACCAATCTTTCTGTGAAGAATTTAGTAGAATTATGACAGACAGGTTTGAAATGTCAATGATGGGAGAATTGAAGTACTTCTTGGGATTCCAAGTGCGGCAACAAAGGGAAGGAACATTCATAAGCCAAACCAAGTACACGCAGGACATACTCAAGAAGTTTGGCATGGACAAGGCAAAGCCCATAAAGACTCCCATGGCTATGAATGGCCACTTGGATCTCAATGAAGATGGACCGAGCGTCGACCAAAAGGTATATCGCTCCATGATTGGATCTTTACTCTACTTATGTGCATCTAGGCCAGATATTATGTTGAGTGTATGTTTGTGTGCAAGATTTCAAGCCAACCCTAAGGAATGTCACTTGACAGCCATAAAAAGAATCTTGAGATATTTAGTTCATACACCCAACCTTGGTCTTTGGTACTCAAAATGCTCCAAATTCAATCTCATTGGTTACTCCGATGCAGATTATGCCGGGTGCAAAGTTGATAGAAAAAGCACCTCTGGCACATGCCAATTCCTAGGAAAATCTTTGGTTTCTTGGTCATCTAAGAAACAAAATTCCATTGCATTATCCACAGCCGAAGCGGAGTATGTTGCAGCCGGGAGTTGTTGTGCACAGCTCCTTTGGATGCGACAAACTCTAAGGGATTACGGTTACAATATGAACCGTATTCCTCTCCTTTGTGATAATGAGAGCGCCATTAAAATAGCCCACAATCCAGTTGAGCACTCCAGGACTAAACACATAGACATAAGACATCATTTCTTGAGAGACCATTCCATGAAAGGAGACATAACCATCTCACATGTCAACACCCAAAAACAATTGGCCGACATATTCACCAAGCCACTTGATGAAAAGCGTTTTTGCGAACTCCGAAATGAGCTAAATATTCTTGATTCTCGAAGTGTGGTTTGAAAAGTTGCATACCTGTATGATTGCTTCAAAAATGTTGATTGAATTGTGAAAATCATCCCTCTCCATTTTTCTCTCTAAAAACTATGTCAATTATTAGATCTTGATGAACTTTGATCATTGTATGATTGTTGTATGCTTACTGGTCAAATTCATCAAGATTACTTGAATTGTTTTGCCTCTCTATTCTCTATTATTGAACCTTCAAATATATATGAATGGGCTATGCAATTCTTTCCTGGTGACCACGAACTAGTCCGTGGTTACCCGGACTAGTCCGCCCATGCAGACTAGTCCGCAGAGTGCCGGTTAGGTCGGACTAGTCCGATAGACCACGGACTAGTCCGATATAGGTCTCTGGATGACTTCGGACTAGTCCGGTCATGTCCGGACTTGTCTGATTTCTCGTGTCCATAACCCTAGCCGCCACCAAACCCTAATCTCCTCACCCCCACTCTTGCTCACGCCTCCTCTCTCTTGCGCCCGAGCTCCCAAGGCGATTTTCTCCTCCCTCCGTCGAAAAAGTCCAAATTTGGGCGGAGATTGAGCTTGACCTCTTGGGGATTGAAGCTATCGGACTAGTCCGACCTCCAACCCCCAACACTTCGAGCCTCCATCGATTTCATCGGTAAATTTCTTCAAAACCCTAGAAATCTTGGTTTTTCTCCATTGTTGATCGTATAGCCTAGCATCCTTCACTAGATACATGCTTATTTGATGTACTACGTGTATGCTAGACTAGATTTGCATTAGGAATCATCCCTTGACCAATCTGTTAGGTTTTTGAGGATGAACACCGGACTAGTCCGGTCCATGCACGGACAAGTCCGGTACCCCGGAATAGTCCGTGCCTGAGCACCGGACAAGTCCGATGTTTCTAAACCTGAAACCTAATTCCTTAATTCCTTAATGCCATCCATTGCTATCTTGTCTTACCTATGCCTTGTATAACTTGTCATTATTCTTGCTCAATCATTCTCAGATCATGTCGAGCTCCGACAATGAGATCTCCGACTTTGAGGCCGAGTTGGACCACGAGGTGGCACCTCGGTCCTCGGCGGGTCTTGGCAAGAAACGCCAAGAAAGACCTTCCGAGCCTGCTACTTCCCCTCCCCAGGTTCGGAGGAAGGTCCGTGTCAAGAAGCCCACCTCGAAGGCTGCTGCGTCTACAAGCGGCCTTCGTCAAGCAAAAGGAAAGGGCAAGGGAGTCGCAACGGGGCCAGTTGGGCCCTTGAAGCTCCATGCTCCCAGGGAAGGGGTTCGGGACCCTAATGAAGAGAAATTCAATGGAAATGGCAGCGATGTGGCAGCCAAGCTCAGAAGCATTGATTGCTATGGAAGGCCAAAGCAGGCATCTGATGGAAGGTTTTGGTCAAACTTCCATGCAGATTTCTACAAGCTGGTTTACCTGCCGATGAAGACTCTAGTGGTGCGCAGTCAGTGGATTGACTGGGCCTACCTAGAGAAGAAGAAGTGCTCAGCTTTTGATGAGGTCATTGCTGCAGCAGAGAGGCATGGTCTGAAGGATCTGTTTGCCTTCAGACACAATTGGAATGATGAAGTGATTGCACAATTCTATGCAACGTGCCACTTCTCGAGTGAAGATGAAGAGAGTGTGACTTGGATGACCCGTGGATCCAAGTACTCCATCACTCAGGAGGATTTCGCAAACTTGCTCCATTTAGACTCTGCTGGAAATGACCACCTGATCATCCACAACATAGAGGTCATTGAGAGGGACGGAATGAAGTTCATGTATGAGCCAAACTCTAAGTATGTTCCTCCCTCCACAAAGAACATGAAGCCCTTCTTTGTGGTCCTGAACAGAGTTCTCCGGAAGACCATTGCCCCCAAGGATGGGGATGCAGGGAGTGTACAGGGCTACCTCCGGACTCTAATGAGGGTCATAAGCAAGAAGAGGCAGTTTGATGTTGCAGATTACATATGGAACGACATGGTCAACATCTCAAGCACCCCCAACCGGTCATGTGGCTATGCTCCCTACTTGATGTTCATGATTGAGAAGGTCACAGGAATAGAATTTGTGAAGGATGTGGAGCACACTCCTTTGAGGCCTCAGAAGCCTCAAATAGTGAGTGTCCAGGCTGCTCCTTCGCCGGCCTCCAGTCCCGAGGCACCGACAAGATCAACAAGCAGTGCTAGGGCTGTCCCTACCTCTAGGGAAGCCCCTCAGAGAGGATCAGCTAGTGGTATCCTCAAGTACCTAACCGCCATATTCTCCTCCTGCAAGAAGACTGAAGTAAAGCTTCATAAACTCAATCAGAAGAGGAAGGAGGATATGAGATACATCAAAGCCAATGTGAAGCAACTGAGTGAAAAGCTGGAGATCAACCCCATTGGATCTCCAGTAATTTCTGAAGATTCTGACCTTGACATCACCAAGCTCGGGCCTCTGAACCCCTCCGAGCTTGCCTAATTTGGCATTGGGGGCTCGAGCAGCTCCGCTCCCCCCCCTCTCCTCCTCGTCAAGCGGAAAGCGAAGAAGATGAAGACGATGACGAGAGGACCGACAGTGAAGAGCCTAGGACCCTCCTCTCCTTCTTTTTGGTGTCTTGATGCCAAAGGGGGAGAGATTGAGGGGGAGTCTTAGCTGTAGCTGTGGTAGGGTGCGAGGAGAGAGTTCTCTTTATCTTTTATTTGTGATTGTAATAGTTTAACTCTGTTTTCATATTAAGTTTGGTCTTGTGATGAATTGCTCAATTTATTTGCAAGTGTGTGATGAAAACTGCATTTTTGCTCCTGGAATGTCATATGCACTTGGTAAATGTAAATGCTGTCATTCTCAATGTATTCATGCACTTAGTATGCATCCCACCATAAAGAATGCACATATGGATAATTCTCTTGTTGCTTGATGTATTTTTGAGTCATATGTGCATACTTTATGAAAATCTCATTTTTTGCCTTATTTTGTGAAATCTCAATTGGTTGTCATCAATCACCAAAAAGGGGGAGATTGAAAGTGCATCTAGGACTCCCTTGTGGGTTTTGGATGATTTATGACAAGCAATTGGGATCCTAATCCTTTTGTTGAGATGAATGCAGGCAAATGATGAAAAATGAGCAAAGTGCCAAAAAGAAGGAAAATGAGAAGCAAAGCGAATTTGAGCTCAAGGAGAAGAAAATAGTAGATTATTATGTATGGAGTGTGTTAAAGAAACACACCCAAAAGCTCAATCACTTTCAAGCACACACACAATGCACAAAGTTATACAAGACCGGACTAGTCCTAAAACAGCTGAACTAGTCCGATATCACATTCTGCACCAGATCGGACAAGTCTGGTATCCACCGGACTAGTCCGATATCTTTCTGATCCACTTCGGACTAGTCCTCCCCAATGCGGACTAGTCCTCAACACAATGCACAAGTCACACAAAATCGGACAAGTCCGTTGTGATCCGAACTAGTCCGATATTCATTCTGATCCACTTCGGACAAGTCTGGTGTCTACACGGACTAGTCCGATATACACATTGATCTAAATCGGACAAGTCCTCCAAGTGCGGACTTGTCATCCTAAACACTTAGGGTTTCATATGTTCGGACAAGTCCGATGGCAATCAGACTAGTCCGAAGATTTCCAGTAGTGAAATCGGACAAGTCCGTTTTCAACCGGACTAGTCCGATATTCCTGGACACTTAGGGTTTGCTACACACAGCACACCGGACTAGTCCGGTGACCACCACGGACTAGTCCGGTCTTTCTAAACCCTAACGGTCACTTTTAGAAACCCCATATAAATAGAGGTGCACGGCCCACTTTTACAATCTCTCGAACCCTAGCGCCATCACACCTCCCAAGAGACTCATAAACCACCTCTCTCCACAAAATTAAGAGCAAAATCGATCAATCTATTGAGGATCACTTCTAGATCATTGGAGAGACACTTGGCACACATCATTGAGCTCTTGGTTTGATTCTCTAATACACTCTTGCGTTTCAATTTGTAATTTTCGAGTGTGTTATTGGTGGCTTTGTAAGTTGTAATCAAGGGAGCTCTCAACGTGTGAGAACGCCCCTTCAACTTGGTTATTTACCCTTTGTGATTAGTGGAAGAGGATTGGCCTTCGTGGCGATCCGACGAGGGAAGGGTTGGAGAAGACCCGGTCCTTTTGTGGGCTCCTCAACGTGGACGTAGGTTGCCTTCGTGGTAGCCGAACCACGGGATAAATCTTGTGTCTTGTCCTTTTGTGTTCTTCATCTTAATTGATCAACTTAATCTAGGTTTTGATTCACTTTGTTCAATTTGAGTTAAATTGTTAAACAAGAGGCTTAATTGTTATAGAATTTGACATGCAACTATTAAACTGTCATTTAAGTTTATATTTCCGCTGCAAAAATTAACGAATCAATCAAATTGACTGAACTTGATCAACTTAGCCCGTGAAAACCGGACTAGTCCGCACTTTACCGGACTAGTCCGATATCTCTGGTATTGACTGTGTTGTTGAGTCTTACAGGAACTGAGAAAAATTCAAAAAGGCTTATTCACCCCCCCTCTAGGCCTACATTCAGCACCTCACTCCAGGTGGCGGTAACGATGGCGATGAAGTTTGAGCAACCATCGCCGATCCCTGCAATTAATGAAACTTAGATTTAGAATAGAAATACATCAACATCTCTCTCCCTCCCTTCCTCTCCCTCTATCTCTATCTACATCTTCCTCTCTCCCTCTCCCTCTTCATTCCTCTCTCTCTCTCTATCTCAATTTAACTCTCTCTCCCACTCTATCTCCCTATTTCTATCATTTCCCCTCTATCTTTCTCCCTCCTTAAACTCTATCTCTCACCCTGTCTAACTATCTCTCACTCTCACTCTATTTCCTCGCTTTATTTCTAGCTAAGTTTAGGTAAAACTAGAATTGTTAAATTGACATAGAAAATTATCTGACCTGCAGAAGAAGGGTCGCCTGGAAGGACCGATAGTGGCGGTAGCTATATCCACAGACCTTGCGCCCGAGCCATGGCATGTCATTGCAAACATTAGATGCTATCTATTAGTAAGTCATTTACGGTAAATTAATGAGAACTTCAGTTTTAATCTTTGTTACCTCCATTGTGTCCCACATCTGTGCCATCCAGACTGCCTGGGAAGAGATCGTGGCCTCCATCATGATCCTTTGTCGTTCCGCCTCCTCCTGTCGCTTGAGGTTCTCTTCTACGGTTTGTCGGAGGGACTGCATCTCAATGTCTCTCTGTGAGACGCGGCGACCTGACGTGCCCACCGATGAAGCCTGTGTGGAGTCGCCTCTCGCGGGTCTCGCCGCCCTCAAGTCGACAACCCCGTTGAATACAGCAAGCCTATAAAAAAAGAATCAGTAATATGAAATTGAAATATCTTGAATACTTTGAATTGAAAATGATAAAATGACTTATGAACTCACCTTACGTGGGCTTTTCCACCTC
The DNA here is from genome assembly GCA_036927565.1 of Tuctoria greenei. Classification (NCBI taxonomy): domain Eukaryota; kingdom Viridiplantae; phylum Streptophyta; class Magnoliopsida; order Poales; family Poaceae; genus Tuctoria; species Tuctoria greenei. Next base: position 154,371,279 of record JAYESD010000009.1, on the reverse strand, counting down.
CGCTAGCATACGCGGCTTGAGGATCGATTGGTTCATGCTCCCAATCAAAATCTTCGTCGTGTATCTTCCTAGCCGCCTCCCCGTACTTAGCCTGGAAAACAAGAAAACCGTGTAAGTTCAACAATTCATAAAGTAATATTTAATATGAGTGATTTCTAAAATTACCAATCGCTTGGCTGCGGCCTGATTGCACCCCTCAGGCTGAGAAGGGTCCCTGTGACCTCTCTTCCAGATCTCACCAGGGGTTGGCGGCACCCCCGTCTCGCGCTCCTATCAATATGTGTTAGTACGAATAGTATATTATGAATATATAAACATAAGTTACATACACTTACCATGTGTTTAGCTAAACGCACGTGATTATATTGGTCGTGCCTGCTCTTCCCCTCGACCCCTCTGCACTCTCGTGCCTTCCCAGACTTAGTCTTAAACTCATCACTAGCTCAGTACCGACAAAGGGCCTGGAATGCATCGGACCGACCCTGCAACCAACTCATGTGGCCCTGCACATAGTTGTAGGTTGTTAAAAATACCATTGAGAAAATTATCAAAAAATATTACTACACCTCACGTACCTGCGCGTACTCCTCCTCCGTCAGGTGCCTCTCGCTCTCTTGCTGGAAGTGTAGCACATGGTGTTGGTTTGCCTTCAAATGCTCATTGATAATTTGGATACGAGCGTTCGACAAAGCTTTTCGAAGCGCCTTTGCAGCATTGAAGTGAAACACTCTCCTAGCATCCTCAAACATGCAAGGGTCGTCCGGGTCCTCTAAAATATACCTTGCGTGTGATAAGGAATATATTGAAGAGATGTTCATTAAAAGAGTTTAAGAGTTAAAACTTAGAAACTTTATTTAACACATTGAACATTATTTAACATACGGCCTCTTGAACGTTGTTGTGCTCCTGGTGATGGACGTGTGCGTAGTCCTCCCATGAAAGAGCAGGCACCCAGTCGATGACCTCAGGATAGTGCAAACGCACTAAGGACCCAAGGACATCGTTCACCGATCTGTGGTGTCTCTCACCAGTGAAAGATGTGTCGTATCAAGTGCTCCAAGATAATTATTGATTCATTACTTAAGTAACCAAAAGAAACCAAAATTGAATACTATGATTTTATTACCTGTCTCTGATCGAACGAATCACGATCCTCTGTGAAGGGACCATAGGAGAACTGACAAAGTGAGTCCTCCTCCTCCGCGTCTGCTCGGGTGTCACGTCAGGTGACCCAGAAGGCTCGTCACCAGCCGAGCCAAAGGGCTCAAGAACAGAAGGCTCGCTAGCCGAGGGCTGGCTGGCCAAGGTCTGACTCACCGAAGGGTAGCCAAGATCAACCGACGCCATAGCCTCTGAGTCAGTCGATGAGGACTACAACATTTAAATGATTCATAAGTAAGTTTAATTGGAAATTAAATTTGAAGAATTTGTCAAAGATGAGTGGAATTTACCTATGACGAAGCCCTAGAGCTGCTCAGAACGTGCCCCACCAGCTGAGAGCATCTGCTCCCCGTCAACGAGGCACCAGCGAAAGCATCCTCAAGTCTAGAGGGGAAGAACCCCCTCGTCGACGGCTGTCGAAGTGTTTGATACGACACTTCCTCCGGACCCGCTGAGAAGCAGCCCGCAGAGGTTATTTTGTGGTTGGGGCACACAAAGATCAAGATCAAGATGGTGACCTCAGAGATTTACATGGTTCGGGCCGCCTGAGCGTAACACCCTACTCCATGGGGTTTGTGTAATTGTGTTGAGCGAGTACGTTCACTAGGATCAGGTCGAATCAGATCAGATTGTCAATGTTCGTGCGGTACAACCCTTTTATAGTTCTAAGGACTGACTGTTACAGAGCTTGCCTGGCCCGACATGTGGCCCTGGCCTGCTTAATAGCCTATTACACTATCTAAAGAGTATTAAGTGTGATTAATAGTGTGGTAAAATGGCTGCGTTACCCCTATTAACAATGCACTGATCGTGTGTCATTAATACGGCATTAGTGACACGTTATCAGGCCTTGTAACTGTCGCTTTAACCATCCTTGGATGCTTGTAATGGATGTGATCTGCTTGTATTTCTGTTGGTGATGAAAGTCCGGAGGCTCCACATGTGGCGAATCCGGAGCTTTCCCTTGTGGGAGGGTAGGTCCGGGGTCGCTCTATACGTGTCGGCATCGGAGCCCCTCTCTGACAAGGCTAGGTCCGGGGCGGTTGTACACGTGTAGTCACCGGAGCTTCCCTTGGCTGGGAGTTTAGTTCCGGTCTTCTTTTACACGTGTTAACCCGGGAGATAGTCATGTGAGGGGAGCGGGTCCAGTGTAACGTGACATGTGGGACCTGCAAGGGCTTTCAACACTAACGGGTGGAACTTTCTTGCACTTCTTGCGGTATTGCGGGGTACCCGGAACGCAGGGTACCGACAGTGGCCCCCGGGCCCACCTTTGGGAGAAACCCTTTGGGTTGAGTTATTCTGCCGGAGGTGGGGCCATTCTCGATTCTCGCGCTTCGATTTTCAAAAGTCCTATGATGCGCCGATAGAGTGACGGTCCGGGAGTGAACCTTCGACGCGTGGCTTGTTATGAATACGGCAGATGAGATATTTGAGTGCGGATCTCATGCAATTGAAGGTCGCTGGTTCCCAATACGAAAACTGTATCAGTTCCACGCGCCCTGTCAGAGCACCAACTTTGAGTTTCCCGCCGCTCATCATGGCAACGGTTGGCCTTGGGTAAGGACCTCGATCTCTTCGTCGGGGTGGCCCCAGGCCCACTCGTCATTAACGGGGTAGATTTTTGAAAAGTGCATTCGATCTCGCTGCGGTTTCCATCCAAGCATCACGGAGGCTTACTTAAGAAGGAAAGTGCGCACGGTTTGAGGACTCTTTACGCCTTTGATCATCTTTGCGCCCAGAGCCTCCTAAACTCCGCCTAGCTTCCCTTCCTTCGCGTTGCTTTGTCGTGATGGAGTTGGGTCTCCCAAAGAGCCGCCTCAAGAGCGATGATGATCTGAAGAAGGTCCAAACCTACATGGGATGGTCCAGCGACTCCTTCAATCATTTGGTCTGGGCCAGAAAGCTCCTGTTCAAGAAGGAGCATGATGGCGATATGGTGCACTTCACAACGTACGCCATGGTGGGATTCATTCCACCTTTCTCTTCTTTCCTCTTGATGCTGCTAGACTTTTATGGTCTGCAGTTGTACCACCTTGGCCCCCATTCTCTTCTTCTCGTGGTGACATTCATCCACTTCTGCGAGATGTGGGTGGGTATTACCCCCTACGTCGAGCTTTTTCGCACCTTTTTCACTATCCACACCACCGGCAAGGGGTCCAAGTTTCTTGGCTTCTACTATTTTGTGAAGCGCAAGAACTGCCCCTACAAATACTTGAAGTTGTTTCCTTCTGGCAAGTGGGACAACTGGAAGAAGTATTGGATCATCGTTACGGCAGAGGAGCACGGGAAATTGGAGCTACCCAAAGGTCTCCCCAATGTTGACACTGACGCATGGAGTGTGGTTCCGGTGCTATCAGATGCCTTCAACCCTGTTTTGACTAGGATCCGTGAGTGCGTGGAAGGTGGAGTGACCCCCCAGATGGTCTTCTGCAACTTCCTGGTCAACAGGTGGGCTCCGCTGAAGAAGAGGGAGAAGCTCGCGTGGGCCCTCAACAGCGCGATGGATGATGACCAGATTGAAACCGGTCTGAAATCCAACTTGGATGATGAATCCTTAGAGTTTCATTTGAAGAAATTTCAGCATGGGATTAACGTCAACGGCGATGACTTGGCTCCGCCAGCAGCCTTCCTCCCCCTAAACATGGAGGCGCAGTTCAGTAGGGAGCTCCGGGGGAGCGTGTCGGTGCTTGACGACCTTGGCGAGGTAGAGAGGCATCCGACCATGAGATTGGCGATCCCTGGAGCTTCCGAGGGTGGTCCTGCCTCTGTTCCGAGCCGAAAGACTGAAGACATTGTAAAGGGGAAGGGCAAAGAGCCAGCTGAGCTCTCCAGCTGGAAGAGGAAGTTGAAGCACACTGATGGGAGGTCTGTCAGACCTGCTCCTTCCACGACGGCTGCTTCTCCCCGGAGGGGGAGGTCTTCTGTAGCTACCCATGCTCCGGTGCAAACGTCTTCAAGAGGCGTAAGCTCCGGGCAGGAGACCCCGGCCTCAGTGCCGGCTAGAAGTTCCAGGTCTGGAGGTTCTTCCCGGCGAAGAGAAGCTCCGGCCGAAAGGACTCCGATGGCTGCGAGTGTTCCTCAACTGAGGTCCGAAGCAGTTGTCTCACCAGATTTTATGGGCTCTAGCTACGGGCCTCAGAAGAAGAGGTTCCGAGGTGACTAAGGTGGTAGCATCCCGAGGTAAGCATTGATTTCTCACTCTAAAATGCTAGTCTTGTTTTTGATGTGTTCTTAATTTTCTCTTACCTTTGTTTCCAAGGTGTCGAAGAAAGGACCCGGAGCTTCAACGCATGTTGCAACGGTTGGGGCTGCACCTGCCGAAGCTCCGCCTTCGATCACTGAGCCTCCTCGTCAAACGGAGGCAGAAGTCACGGCAGCTCCGGTGCCAGCTGTCGTGAGCTTGGACTCGGATTACTCACCTGAATCTTCTGTGGTAGTGCCGGACCGCAGGAGAGAAGTTGAAGATGTACCCCTGATGGCGGAGGCTGATGCTCTAGCAGCGGTGATGCCAGAAGTTCCAGCTTTCGAGCTGGAAGTTGCCGAAGCCCTGGCTGCTGAGCCAGAAGTAGCTGAAGCCCCGGCTATTGAGCTAAAAATCACCCAAGCTCCAGCCCTTGTGCCAGAAATTGTTGAAGATCCGACGGCTGAGCCGAAAGTGGTAGAGGGTCCGGCGGCCGAGCCGGAGGTGGTTGAAGGTCCGGCGGCTGAGCCGGAGGTAGTCGATGTGCCAGAGCCTCTGCCAGTGGTGGTTGAGGCCCTAGTCAAAGCTCCAGTTGCTGCTCCAGAGGTGGTGGTCCCGGAGGTACCTGTGTCGGAGCCAGAGCAGCCTGCAGAACTGGCGACATGTCCTCCAACTTCGGAGCCGTCAACTGAAGACCCTGAAGTGGCGCCTTCAACTGCTCCGGAGGTGGAAGTTCCCCCAGTGGGTTCTTCTGCTGCGGCTGAAGGGCTCCAGGAGAGCGGCCCTAGCACTGCAGGAGTCCTGGGAACCACTATTGTAGAGTGGGACCAAATTTTTTTGATGGAAAACCCTTTGGAGCCTGCGGAAATGGTATCAGCGGGCCCAGAACCTATCCCTCTGGCGTTGTCCATAGACAACGCCTGCTCAAGTCTCCGGCAGGTCCAGCTTGCCTTCGATAATGAGAGCAAAACCTTGGAGGAGGAGCGCAACACCTTGAGGCATTGGCGCAACAGACTCCATTTTGAGACCAGGCTTGCTCAGACGAGGTTGGTTGACCAGAAAGAATGGATCAAGGGGGAGAAAGCCCGGTTAGAATACTGGGATAAGTTGATGGAAGAGAAGGAAGCCGACATCCGGGCGCTCGATGCTAAATCCACGGAAATCCTGGAGCAAGCCAAGGAGAGACGTGACGCTGCTGACGAGCGTTACGAAAAGCTCACTGAATTGAATGAAACTCTCCTGAAGCGTCAAGCGGACCTGGAGGCGAGGGAGGAAAAACTCCTGGGACAGCAAGAGGATGTGGTGAGGAGAGAAGCAGAGGTCACCCAGAAGTTGACTCTGGGTGAGAAAAATTTGGCAGATCGCAGCAAAAAGTTGGATCTATGGAAGGAGGAAGAGAGGAAGAAGAACTGGAAGGTGGGGCAAGAGCTCTCGAAAAGAGAGTCTGATGTTTCCGCTAGGGAGGAGAGAGCTAAAGGCAGGGAGAAAGACCTTGCTGAAAGGCAGAACCGCATCTACCTCCAGGAGATAGAGTTGGCCGACCGGGAAAAGCAAGTTGCTGAGAGCATGCAGAAACATGCTAAGTTGGCCGAGCACCTTGCCCATGAAGGTTCGGAGCTTGCAGCTACCCGAAAGTCACTGGAGGAGTTGTGGAGCCTGAAGGAGACCAAAGCTATTCAAGTGTGGGACTTCTTAGGGTGCGCGAATGACACGCTGACACCGCTGGGCTTCAGTCCTATACGTCCGGACAACCCGGAATTGGACTTGGACCGAGCGCTGGTGGCCCTCAACTGTGTTGGCGGCAAACTTGACGCAATGGGCGACATCGTCGCAGATCAGCTGGAGACAGGGGGGAAGTCTTTGGCTACAAACGTCGCAGAATACATGCTGACGTGTTATGTGAGCTGAGATCCCCAATTCCCACTGTACCCGGTGCTCGAAGGTCCCATCGCTGAAGAGGAAGACGCCGCCAAAGCCAGTGTCCAAGAAGTTGCCCAAAAAGTAGCTTCATTTTTTCGCGGGTCTTAGGTTCTCCAGTAGCTTAGGACTTTCTTTCTTTTGCCTTCTGTTGTACTCTCCTCATTTTGTAATCCAGTATCTCAAATTAATGAAATCCTCCTTTTTGCCTTCAATTTCACTTTGTCTTCAATATACTGTACCGTATCTTGTTGGCCCCCTGGTACATGTGTACAGTCAAAGTGTGTACATGTACCAAAGGTTGTGGTAGTATGTTGATGACTTGGATGCTTCGTACTTGTAAATTTTAGGTCCGAAGTCTTCAATTTTAAGGCATCAAAGACAGGCCCCCTGAGATGGTCGGAGCTTGGTAGCTTCGATGTCTTCTACTGTCAGCGTATTAGACGTTGACAGCGGACCCCTCTCGGAGGATGTCGGAGCTTAGTAGCTCCGGCATCATCCACCACCGCTATGAGTTTTTGCTTTTCCAGCACATTAAAAGCAAGAGAAAAAGTAAAATTCGTCCTCTTCTCTATAAATTGGATGTGAATTATTGTTCTTATTTGGACTTTAGATCCGACGAAACTCAACATGACAACGAGCATTTTTATATAATATTTTTAGATATACATGCCTTTTTAGTACTCACCCTACTAAGGCCTGTTGGGTTGTAGGTAGAGCGGCGTACTTAGGGTGCAGGACCAGGCTAAACCGATAGCACACTCCGGACCTATGTTGGCTTGGCGTTCAGGCAAGTAGACTATGGAGCAATGTTAAGATCCAAAAAGACTATCGATACGGCTTGTAATACATGTGAATTACTTGGAACAAAGCTCAAAAAGATTTGCACAACTTTATTATAGACAAGTGGGGTAAAAATAATTTGATATATTGAGCCTTGCACAAAAAGTAAATACACGTGGAGTCTGTTTTCACACAACAATGTCTTTCATTATAGGTCTGGATTACAGGGTGACAAGGACACACTTAGGGTGTTGGACCATGCTGAATGTGCTATACATCTTGTACTAGCCCAGAGCAAGTAGTTACACTTTTAGTGTTGTGACTGTCTCAAGTGTTACTTGAACTTCCCAGACCCTCCCGGAGGGGTCTGGATGTTCTCCTGGAAGACTTGCCCGTCTCTATATAATGACTCTACCACATGCATTATGTGTAATTACAGACTCACCTTCGTGATTCTAAGCATAAAACTTACGGAGGTGTTTGATGTTCGAAGGATTGGGAAGTGGGACATCCTCAGTTGACAGGCGAAGGCATCCTGTTCGAGATACTTTAATTACCCGAAAGGGACCTTCCCAGCTGGGGGAAAGTTTGTTCATCCCTTCATGGCTTAATATCTTCCAAAGCACCAGGTCGCCTTCTTCAAGCTGTTGATCACGCACATGCCTTTGATGATAGCATCGGAGCACTTGGCGATAACGTGCATTTCGAACAGCTGCTTGGCCCCTTCCCTCGTCGACGAGGTCAAGCTCTTCACGCCGGAGCTGGTCCTGCGTGGCTTCATCGAAGGTCCGGACCTGGAGGGACCCCAAGGTGACCTCTGGAGGAAGGACTGCTTCAGCTCCGTACACCAGGAAGAATGGAGTATCCCCAGTTGACCGGTTAGGTGTTGTCCTGTTCACCCATAATGTGGATGGAAGCTCCTCAATCCAGTTAGCTCTATGCTTTTTCAAGTGCTCATATGTGCGTGTCTTGAGTCCTTTTAAGATTTCTGCATTCGCTCTCTCAGCTTGGCCATTGCTTGCTGGATAAGCTAATGAAGCATAGCTAAGTTGAATGCCGAGGTCTTCGCAATATTCGTGGAATGCAGCACTTGTAAATTGAGTTCCGTTGTCATTTATGACTTTGTTTGAAACTCCAAATCTGCATATAATGGACTTCAAGAACTTGATTGCTGATTATTTGTTGATTGTTACTACTGGAGTTGCTTCCGGCCACTTGGTGAACTTGTCGATGGTGACATACAGGAACCTGTAACCTCCTATGGCTTTTGGGAAAGGTCCCAAGATGTCCATGCCCCACACAGCCAATGGCCATGTAGGAGGTATCATTTGTAGTGATTGAGCCGGTGTGTGAACTTGTTTGGTGTGGAATTGACACGCTTCACATTTTTTTCACTAGCTCAATCGCATCTTGAAGTGTTGTAGGCCAGTAAAAGCCATGCCGGGAGGCTTTACCGACCAGCGTGCAAGAAGAAGCATGGTTCCCGCACTCGCCTCCATGGATGTATGCGAGGAGCTCGCGGCCTCCTTCCTTTGCAATGCACCGCATTAGGATGCCATTGGCACCGCGTCGGTAGAGATCCCCTTCTACCAATGTGTATCTTTTAGCCAAACTGACAATCTGGTCAGCAGATACACTGTCTTCAGGAAGGATATTGTCTTTCAAGTAGCTCCGGATCTCCGAGATCCATGCATCAGAACTAACTTGAGCTTCTGAGTCTTGTGTGCTGGGTTGCTCGGAGCTTCCGACAGCACCTACGGCCCTTGGTGGACTCCATGGTAGCAGGGCCACCAGGACCGCCAGCTTCGAGGTGCTGGTCTCGCCCCCTTCACTCAGTTCGGCAGGCTGAGATGTTGATTTTGAAAACCTCCCGACAAAGATTCCGTCAGGAGCCGGAGCTCCGGTTGAGGCTTTCGTCAAGAGTTCATCGGCTTCGGAGTTATGGAGGCGCTGAACATGATGGACATCCAGGACTTTGAAGTCCTTCTGAAGCCTCTCGACTTCAAGGAGATAAGCAGCTAATTGAGAATTGTTGCAGGAGCATTCACCTTTAACTTGTTTGATGATGAGTTGTGAATCTCCCTTCACCAACAGCTGTTTGACACCATAGGATAGTGCCACCTTGAGTCCATAAATGAGGGCTTCATACTCTGCCATATTGTTGGTTGCCTTGAAATCAAGGTGTACCATGTACTTGAATTTCTCTCCGGTCGGAGCCAGGAGAAGGATTCTATCTCCGGCCCCCTGCTTCTGCGCGGAGCCATCAAAGTAGAGGGTCCAGTGAGGCTAAGTGAATACCAAAACTTTGAGCTCTTGTTTCTGCTCACTGTGGCCCCAGGGTTTGATGGAGAAGGGGTCCACTCCGCCACAAAGTCAGCCAAGGCATGACTTTTAATTGCTTGTTTCGACACGAATTCTAGATCAAATTCTGCCAGCTCCGCTGCCCACTTTGCAATGTTCCCGGTAGAATTAGGATTATGCAAAATTGCACGTAGTGGAAAAGAAGTTACCACTGATATTTTGTGGGCTTGGAAGTAGTGACGAAGCTTTCTTGAGGCGATAAGAACTGCATAAAGCAGTTTATGCACCTCAATGTATCTTGTCTTGACGTCGTGTAGTACTTCACTGATGAAGTACACAGGGCATTGGATGGTCTAGACCCTTTCAGAAGGACCCGAAGCTTCCTCTCCATCGACCCGGACCCTGCTGGAGGGTCCCGGACCTTTAGGTTGTGCTTCTTGGACCCTCCCGGAGGGGTCCAAAACTTCTTCTTGTTCAACCTGGATCTCACTAGGAGGATCCAAATTATCTTGGTTAGCCAGGTGAACCTCTTTAGAAGAAAGAGATTGATATCCTAGCACTTCGTTTTGAGGTTCTGTGTCCGGGAGCTGAGACCCAATCACGTCTTCAAGTGGTTCCAAACCCTCCCAGAGGGGTCCAGAAGTTTCAATCTTATATGGCTCTGGTCTTTCCACAACCAGAACCATACTGACAACTTCGGTGGTTGTCGAAATGTAAAGCAGTAAAGGCTCACCAGGATTCGGAGCTACCAAGATTGGTAGTGTGGTGAGGAGTTGTTTCAACTCCTGGAACGCCTTTTCTGCTTCTTCAAACCAATGAAATGGTCTGGATTTCCTCAAGAGTTTGAAGAAGGGTAGTGCCAGTTCTGCCAGTCTTGATATAAACCGGTTGAGCGCAGCTAGACATCTAGTCAACTTTTGGACATCTTTAACGCGGGTTGGGGGCCGCATTTCTTCTATAGCCTTGATCTTCATCGGATTTGCTTCGATTCCTCGATGAGTCACCAAGAAACCCAGAAGCTTTCCGGAGCTAACCCCGAAGACACACTTGTCCGGGTTCAGCTTGGTGCGCCTAGTGCGCAGCTTGTCGAAGACGGCTTGTAAGTTGTCAAGGAGTGACTCCTTGTTTTTTATTTTCACGACGATGTCATCAACATACACCTCCACCAAGTCTCTAATTATCTCTCCAAATGTTTTGTACATGGCTCGCACAAATGTTGAAGCAGCATTTTTAAGACCGAATGGCATGGCAGTATAACAATACAATCCATCTACTGTACGAAGGCAGTATGCTCTTCATCTTCCTTAGACATTTGGATTTGATGATATCCATAATATGCATCTAAAAAACACAGTAGCTCACACTTGGAGGTGGAGTCCACTATCTGGTCTATTTGTAAGACCTATGTGTGCTGAATACATTGGCTTGTAGTGAATACACTTGCTTTGACGATAAAAGTTTTGAATATCACCAAAACACCTTTTTATTAAGGCCCAACTAGTTTTGGTTTGCTCCGGTGAGTTTTGTCTTTAGCTTCGACGTGTCTTTGATAGCTCCGGCGTGTTTTTGCTAAGCTCCGAGTTGATTTTTCTAGCTCCGGCTCAAGGTCCGGGTTGCTCTGGCAAGGTCTGGAACTTGACCGCAATGCTTCTGTTTTTCATTTGCAATGTTTCGTACTTGCTTTATATCTCTGGAAAGATTGCTTAGTATTCATTTGCTAATTTTTTGGTGCGTTTTTGGTTGACATGGATGATATCTTGTTACTGTGGTTTTGCAACATGCTTATGTGAGGTTCTCACGTAAGGTGTTGTGTTCGGAACCAACTTGAGTCAAGTCGAGGACTTGGGCTCGTATGGATTAGTTGTTTATTCATGTGCAGATGTTACTTGAGTTCAAGACAAGACTGGTGATGGGATCCATTGGACTAGTCTCAGGGAGGAGATGAGGTTCCAACAACCAAATTCAGGAGGAATTGTGGTTGAGCTGATCAGGAGGTTGCGCAACATGATTGAATCAAGAACAATGCATGTGAAGGTATCGTGGACGTCATTGGAAGAATTTTGCACGTGTGCAATGAGTGCATGGACGTGGCTACATGGTTCCGAGACGTGATGAAGAGATGTGGACGTAAAGAGTTGGTCGGAAAGGTCCAACCGACTAGGTTATGGACTCAGCCTGCGGCTGAGTCGGGTTTGACTCAAATATGGAAAGATTTGAGTTGGTTATGATATGATTTCGTGTGGGTCACAAATTTGAGTTGTTTAGGAATATGGGATACGTTCCTAAGGTGTTTGGAAGTCTTAATATTGCTTCTATCTGTGTATAGAAGAATCCTAAGCAGTTATAGAAAGTTACGATTCGTGAACGGAGTAGGATTAGGTTTCTGATCTGAGTTGAGTTGGCTTTCGAGCTGGTTATATAAGCAAGGGAGCCCAGAGCTCATGGTGCACGACTTTTGGGCTGTTCCTCTTGTGTTCTATTGAATAAAATTCGTAGTTTGAAGGAACTTTTGTGCCTTGTTCGTCCGACTTGTTCCAGGCAAATTTTACTCGTCGAGTTTCTGGACAGCACTACCTTTCGTCGGTGGTTTTATCATAACTCGAGTTTTACAGATCCAATTGATGTGATTCTTTTTTGGTTGTCTTCACAACTTGATTATATATCATCTATAAAAATTTCATGGTCATTGGATTTGTGGTTTCTGATCTACACGAGTTTCTTTGCAGCGTTCCAGAACTGTTTTTTTTCTCGGGTAGGACAGATTGACCTTTGTTCGATCTTTCGATCATAACTTGAGTTTCTCTCGACGGATTTGAGTGATTCTTGATGTGTTTTCTTCGTGACTTGATGATATCTGATATCTATCACTTTTTTCATGGTGAAACACATTTAGATTAGTCTCACACACGATTTCTTTAATAGATTGTTTTTCGGCCGAAGGGGTTGGGGTTTAATTGTTTCCGCTGCGTAAGATTTTTAAATCTACCATTCACCCCCCTCTGGTAGCTTTTCACGTGATCTTCGATCCTAAAATTGGTATCAGAGCCACGGTGCTCTAATCTTTGTGATTTGTGCATGTTTTTGACTAATCATCATGGAGAAGTACTCTGCCAAACCTTGTGTGTTCGCTGGTATTGATTTTCAGGTTTGGAAGGCACGCATGGAGGCTTTCATCCAGGCACAAGGCTTTGCAATATGGGAGAAGGTATACAAGACTTACGAATTTCCATCAAACGATCAAGTTACAGCTACAAATCTAAGAGATGTTGACAACAACAACAAGGCTCGGAACTTGATCATACAAGGATTAACACAAAGCGACTTCGACTGTGTTGCACACCTCCGATCTGCATACGATGTGTGGCAATTGCTAAGTGCATTAGATATGTCAATTTGGGAGATGAAAGTCACATTTATTCGTGAATCTACTGTCATGGGTTCACTTACTTTATATGTGCTATATTCCAAGTTAAAAACTCATGAAATTGACATAATCTCACGTAAGAACCCCAACAAGTCTATTGCTTTTGTTTCTCAACGTGACATGCCTAGTTCCGGTCAAACATCATCTTGTGGTACACTTGCTTTGCTGTCCTCTCTAACCCTTGAACAGATTGAGGAGTTTCCAGAGGAGGAGCTAGCGCTCATCTCTACCCGGTTCTCAAAAGCATTGCAAAATGTGAGAACTAGAAGGAGAGGAAGCTCCGAACCTCAACGATGCTTTGAATGTGGTAAGACAGGACATTTTCGTTCAGATTGCCCTAACCTTTCAGGTCCTACTTCCCAGGATGAAAAGAAAACAAGAACGAAGCACTCCTCTACAAAAGATAAGAAGAAAAAGAAGGGTTTTACAGGACGTCAATTGGTGAGCACTTTTATCTCAGCACTCCAGGAACTTGGCTCAAGCGACGTGGACATTGGAAGTGATGAAGATGAAGATGATTTGGCAAACTTGTGCTTCATGGCGGCCAAGTCAAGATCAAGTATGGAGGAGACAGAACACAACAGCGACAATGAAGAGGTATGTCCTACTTGCGAAGAAATGTGTGATGCTATTTCTCGTGCCAATGTTAGTGTTAAGAAAAAAAGACAAAAAGCTTAGGGACAATGCTGTTAAAATTGAGTCACTAGAATCTGAAATTAATTGTTTGAAATCCTTGATTCCTAGTGATGATTCTTGTTCCTCATGTGACTTAATATATGAACAATTGTCCTCCCTAAGAAGTGCACATACCTCCACACTTGATAAACTTGAACTTGAAACTGAAAAGAACAAAAAGCTTACTGCACTTAATATTGGAAACTTAAAAGATGCTTCTTGTTCTACAATTGATTTTCATTGTTCTAGTTGTGATGATCTTGATAAGAAACTGCAAGATGTTATGAATGAAATCTCTATATTGAACAATGCTTTACGTTGTCATGAAGTTGAATATTGTTCCAATTGCAAATTAAAAGGAAAAACTTCATGTGAAAATTGCCTTGATCTGTCCAATAAACTTGATAACATGCATAAGACATTTGATCGGTTTTGTAATGGGAATAAGAACCTAAACTTGTTGTTGAATTCATCCAAGTCTTGCAATGATAAAACTGGTTTAGGTTTTGATTCTCATGCTCATGCTAAGGCACATCCACCTAAAATTGTAAAGTCATTAGGAAGTGGTTTGATTCAAACAGTTCCTAAACAAAAAGAAGTGGTTTTCAAATCTGTAGGAGTATTGTCTCATTCAATTTCAAATAAAAATGTTGTTTGCTCAGCTAGACATGAACACAAAGTTAAATTTCATTGTACCTACTGTGGTAGAGATGGTCATGTCATAGATTTTTGTTATAGACTAGCTAAACAACAGAAAAGGGAAAGAATGGTTGCTAGATCTCATAACTTTCATGCAAAATTTGCTGCACATATTGAACCGAATATACAACCTGCTGTTTTGAGTCAAAAACATTCAAAGTTTACCTCCGGACCTTCTGTTTTTACCTCCAGAGCTACTGATTTTTGTGCTACACAAGTAACACCTTATAGGTCAGTAGTTAAGAATAAAAAATCTCAAACTTTGACTCATAAACCTGCTGTTTTGTCTCAGCTTTTGCGTGTTTTTCCTGCTGCACGTCGCGTGACTCAGTACTGGATTCCTAAATGCCTTTTGACTAACCCAGTATTGAGTCATCGACATATTGTGCTTCTATGTAGGTTACACGTTTGAGGAAGGAGAACATTTGGATTGTGGATTCAGGTTGCTCACGCCACATGACAGGTAACAAAGATTGGTTCTCCTCCCTCTCTTTTGTGTCATGTGTAGAGAATGTTACTTTTGCCCATAATTCTTCAACTCCTATAATTGCTAAGGGTTCGGTTAGAGTAAATGATCACTACACTTTGAAGGATGTGGCACTTGTCAAAAATTTGAAATACAACTTTCTTTCTGTTGCACAATTGCTACATGAAAATCTAGAAATTATTTTCAATAAAAACTGCTGCAAAGTTGTAGGTTCAAATAGTGAGCTTATTTTTAACATGTCTCGGTTTGGAAGAGTTTTTAAAGCTGATTTTGATATGTCTTCCTCTAAGCATAGGTGTCTAGTTGCTAATGATTCAAAGGATTTATATTTTTGGCATCGTAGACTTGGTCACGTAGGCTTTGATCACCTAACGCGTGTTAGTGCTCTTGATCGCATACGTGGGCTGCCTAAGCTTAAAGGGGACAAAGAAATTGTGTGCTATTCTTGTAGACATGCTAAGATGGTTGCAGGTTCACATACTCCTCTCACAATGATCATGACAACTGAACCGTGTCAACTTTTGCACCTTGACACCGTAGGACCTTCACGTGTTCAATCCTTCCGAGGAAAAGGTATGTTCTTTTGATTGATGATGATTATTCTAGATACTCTTGGGTTTACTTTATGGCGTCTAAGAATGAAGCTTTTAGTCACTTTAGAACTTTATTTCTTAGATTATCAATTGATCACCCAGGATCTTTAAAAGCAATTAGAAGTGATAATAAAATTGAATTTAAAAATCAATCTTTTGATCACTTTTGTGCTGAAAATAGAATAGATCATCAATTTTATTCACCATATGTACCTCAACAAAATGGTGTTGTAGAAAGAAAGAACAGAACCTTAGTTGAGATGACTAGGACTATGCTTGATGAATATCAAACTCCTAGGAAATTTTGGGCTGATGTGTTAGCAACCGCTTGTTATGTCTCAAGTCGTGTTTTCTTGCGTGCTAAGCTAGGTAAAACACCATATGAGCTCTAGTTTGGACATAGGCCTAGTGTTACACACTTTCGGGTCTTTGGTTGCAAATGCTTTGTTAAGAAACATGGTAATCTTGATAAATTTGAACCTAGATCTATTGATGGCATGTTTCTTGGTTATCCATCTCATACTAGAGGCTACCGTGTGCTTTTACTTGACACTAACAAAATTGTGGAGACTTGTGAAGTGTCTTTTGGTGAATCTAGCTCAGGTACTAGTTCAAACATTGCAGGTCCAGATCCATATCCGCAGGGGGAGAGCATTTTTGTTGAAGATGAGGAAGAGGTGGAACTGCTGCCCGAAAATTCAGCAGCAAATGACATTGTTCGAGCTCCTGATATTGATCCACAGCCAGAACCGACGACCACCATTGCTAGTCCAGATCCTCCTCAAGTCCCAAGCTCATCGATTTGTGATGAACATGAAGAATAAGAAGAAGCTTGTGAAGTGTCCACTCCCCTTCGGGTTCTCAAAATTCATCCTCCACAACAAATTATTGGAAGCTTGCACGAATGAGTTACACAGTCCAGGTTTTGCGATCCAAACTCTCATGCTCATTCTGCGTTTGTTGCTTCTTTTGAACCCAAAGATATATCACATGCATTCACTAATGAATCTTGGATTATTGCCATGCAAGAAGAGTTAGAAAATTTTGAAAGAAATGATGTTTGGAAACTTGTACCTCCAACTCAAGGTCACACCTTAATTGGAACTAAATGGGTATTTAAAAATAAACAAAGTGAGGATGGGGTTGTGGTTAGGAATAAGGCTAGGTTGGTTGCTCAAGGTTTCACTCAAGTTGAAGGTCTAGATTTTGATGAAACTTTTGCTCCCGTTGCTAGATTAGAAGCCATAAGAATTTTGTTAGCTTTTGCAGCATCTAAAGGTTTTAAGCTATATCAAATGGATGTTAAAAGTGCTTTTCTTAATGGCTACATAGATGAGGAGGTTTATGTCAAACAACCACCGGATTTTGAAAATCCAGATTTTCCTAATCATGTTTACAAACTGTCCAAAGCCTTATACGATCTCAAACAAGCCCCTAGAGCATGGTATGATAGGTTAAAAATATTCTTACTTGAAAAGGGGTTTACTATGGGCAAGGTTGATAAAACTTTTTTTGTGCTTAAACATGGCAATGACTCATTATTCGTTCAAGTGTATGTGGATGATATTATCTTTGGTTGTGCTTCTCATGATTTTGTGTCCAAGTTTTCAGCAATGATGAGTTCCGAATTTGAGATGAGTATGATGGGTGAACTCACTTACTTTTTGGGGCTGCAAATCAAGCAAACTAAGGAGGGTTCCTTTGTGCATCAAACGAAGTATACAAAAGATCTCCTAAGGCGCTTCAACATGGACAAAAGCAAGCCTCTTTGGACACCAATGGGAAATAGCAACAACACTTGGACTTGATGAAGATGGTGAACCCGTGGATCAAAAAGAATATAGAAGCATGATCAGATCACTTTTGTACCTCACGGCATCAAGACCAGACATACAATTCAGCGTATGTCTTTGTGCATGGTTTCAATCCTCCCCACGTGCTTCACATCGTCAACCTGTCAAAAGGATTCTCAGGTACTTACATGGAACTCGAGAATTTGGAATTTTTCTTCCTTCTTCCTCAACCGTTACTTTGAAAGCTTTTTTGGATGCTGATTTTGGGGGTTGTAGGATTGATAGGAAAAGTACTTCCGGTGCTTGTCATTTTCTTGGTAATTCTCTTGTTGCTTGGTCCTCTAGAAAACAAAATTCAGTTGCACAATCCACAGCCGAATCTGAATATGTAGCTGCCGCTAGTGCTTGCTCACAAATTCTTTGGATTGTTCAAACACTTAAGGACTATGGGGTTGATCTAGATAGTGTTCCACTATTCTGTGATAACACTAGTGCCATTTGCATTGCTAAAAACCCCGTGCAACATTCTAGAACTAAGCACATTGACATTAGGTATCACTTTCTTCGAGATAATGTTGAAAAAGGAAACATTGTGCTTCACCATGTAGATACCGAACAACAATTGGCTGACATTTTTACAAAACCTTTGGCTTTCACTCGTTTTTATTACATTCGTAGTGAAATAGGGGTTATGCATCCTCATGGCTTAAATTGAGGGGGAGTTTTGAAACTTGGGAAGTCTATGTGTGAATCTGAAATTAAAATAATATGAGCATAGTATTTCATACATATATGACTTTGTGATTCCTTTTACATGCTGAAAGTTCTTATTACATTACTCGTGTTATACATTTTGTAGTTTTTGCCATGTCTAGTAATTGGAATAATTACTTACACTAAAACTGGTCATGATCAACTTTCTTGCTGTTTTGAACTTGTTACATGTTCACAAGTGCTTTTAATCATTAAGAATTAATCAAGTAATCAACTCACATGTTGAGTTTTTATGATCAAATAAAAATGAGAAAAGATCAAGAGAATATGCATGCATCGCAGTTCTTCTTTTGATATGGCTTATCATTGCACTTAGATATGAACTTGGAAGAAGTTGTGTATGACTAAAACCATGTCCTTAAGCTTCTGATTGTCAAATGACATAGGCTTGGCTTGGTTGGTTAGAATAAGGCAGATGCGCCTATAATCTCTTGCAAATATCATATGATCTAAATTTATGCTTTGAAAAAATAATAAAATGCAGCAACTAGTGTCATGATTTCAGGTTTTGAAATAGATAAGTTTGTGAGATCATGACTTGCTTAAATTAAAAATTACATATGATCTCTAGCATGGCTTACACTACTTTATGTATTTTATTGATGTGATAATGTAAGGTACTTGATAGTATGACTTGGATGAGCTTTGTTTATATGTATATGTTATAATATGCTCATAACAACTAAAGTTGGAGAGATAATTTGTTTATATGCTCATGACTTGCTGAATACATTGTCAAAGGGGGAGAGATAAGCATGAAGAGAAAGAGAATATGTGCATAAGGAGAGATAATAAAGGGGGAGAGATAATATGGAATAATTTTTGGATTTTCTTCTCATTTTACTTTTGATTTACAAAGGGGGAGAAATTGCCTTCAAAACTTTTATTGAATAAGCCAATGTTCGGATTTTAAATGGTGTTGCCAATGCATTCATCAAGGGGGAGATTGTAAGACCTATGTGTGCTGAATACATTGGCTTGTAGTGAATACACTTGCTTTGACGATAAAAGTTTTGAATATCACCAAAACACCTTTTTAATAAGGCCCGACTAGTTTTGGTTAGCTCCGGTGAGTTTTGTCTTTAGCTCCGACATGTCTTTGATAGCTCCGGCGTGTTTTTGCTAAGCTCCGAGTTGATTTTTCTAGCTCCGGCTCAAGGTCCAGGTTGCTCTGGCAAGGTCTGGAACTTGACCGCAATGCTTCTGTTTTTCATTTGCAATGTTTCGTACTTGCTTTACATCTTTGGAAAGATTGTTTAGTATTCATTTGCTAAGTCTTTGGTGCATTTTTGGATGACATGGATGATATCGTGTTACTGTGGTTTTGCAACATGCTTATGTGAGGTTCTCACGTAAGGTGTTGTGTTCGGAACTAACTTGGGTCAAGTCGAGGACTTGGGCTCATATGGATTGGTTGTTTATTCATGTGCAGGTGTTGCTTGAGTTCAAGACATGGCTGATGATGGGATCCATTGGACTAGTCTCAGGGAGGAGATGAGGTTCCAACAACCAAATTCAGGAGGAATTGTGGTTGAGCTGATCAGGAGGTTGCGCAGCATGATTGAATCAAGAACAATGCATGTGAAGGTATCGTGGACGTCATTGGAAGATGTTTGCATGTGTGCAAGGAGTGCATGGACATGGCTACATGGTTTCGAGACGTGATGAAGATATGTGGACGTAAATAGTTGCTCAGAAAGGTCCAACCGACTAGGTTATGGACTCAGGCTGCGGCTGAGTCGGGTTTGACTCAAATATGGAAAGATTTGAGTTAGTTATGATAGGATTTCGTGTAGATCACGAATTTGAGTTGTTTAGGAATGTGGGATACGTTCCTAAGGTGTTTGGAAGTCTTAAGATTGCTTCTATCTGTGTATAGAAGAATCCTAAGCAGTTATGGAAAGTTACGATTCGTGAACAGAGTAGGATTATGTTCCTGATCTGAGTTGAGTTGGCTTTCGAGTTGGTTATATAAGCAAGGGAGCCCAGAGCTCGCGGTGCACGACTTTGGAGCTGTTCCTCTTGTGTTCTATTGAATAAAATTCATAGTTTGAAGGAACTTTTGTGCCTTGTTCGTCCGACTTGTTCCAAACAAATTTTACTCGTCGAGTTTCTGAACAGCACTACCTTTTGTTGGTGGTTTTATCATAAATCGAGTTTTACAGATCCAATTGATATTATTCTTTTTGGGTTGTCTTCAAAACTTGATTATCTATCATCTATCAAGATTTCACGGTCATTGGATTTGTGGTTTCTGATCTACACGAGTTTCTTTGCAGCGTTCCAAAACTGTTTTTTTTTCTCGGGTAGGACAGATTGACCTTTGTTCGATCTTTCGATCATAACTTGAGTTTCTCTCGATGGATTTGAGTGATTATTGATGTGTTGTCTTCGTAACTTGATTCTCTCTGATATCTATCACTTTTGTCATGGTGAAACACGTTTAGATTAGTCTCACACACGATTTCTTTAATAGATCGTTTTTCTGCCGAAGGGGTTGGGGTTTAATTGTTTCTGCTGCATAAGATTTTTAAATCTACCATTCACCCCCCCCCCCTCTGGTAGCTTTTCACGTGCTCTTCGATCTTACACTATTCTAGGTAGTGGAAATGGATCTTTTGGACATGCCTTATTTAAGGTGGTGTAGTCGATACACATCCAAAGCTTCCCACAGGCCTTGGGTACAACAACTGGGTTTGCCAGCCATTTAGGATGGAAGACTTCTCGGATGAACCCATCTTCAAGAAACTTCTTGATTTCTTGTCAGATGAAGTTTTGTCGCTCGATTGATTGTTTCTGGGGCTTCTGGTGTACAGGCCGAGCGTTTGGGTAAATCTTCAGATTGTGCTCAATCACCTTACTAGGGATCCCAAGCATTTGTGAAGGTTGTCAGGCAAACATGTCGACATTAGCCCGGAGGAAAGTGATGAGCACGAGTTTCTATTTGTTGTTCAGACCTCCCGATATACGGGTAGTCTGAGCAGCATCAGAACCAATTTGGCTGACTTTGACAGGAATGTCGGTGTCGCCGCTTGGTTTCACACGAGGTGTGGAGGTGGAACTTTTGTGAAGAATGCTCGGGGGATTCGAAACTGGCTCCTTACCAGATGCTTCCTCTTGCGCTATGGTAAGTGCATAGAGTTGTTTTAGTGCATTAACTCCTGCGCTGCGGTCTCCGCGGATTCGTAGGATGCCCGTAAGTGTTGGTATCTTCAACACCAAGTAACCATAATGGGCAGTAGCCATAAACTTGTATAAAGCTAGTCTACCCAAAATGGCATTAAAAGGCAGACTGATATGCGCGACGTCGAAGATCAATTTCTCGGTTCTGTAGTTCTCCCGGGTCCCGAAGGTCACTGGGAGTGTGATGGAACCAAGAGGAGTAATGGTTCCCGGACCTACTCTGAAGAAAGGTCAGGATGGGTGAAGGTTCGAAGGCCGGATCTGAAGTTTAACGAAAGCTTCGAAGCTTATGAGGTTTAGCCCGAAACCTTTGTCCACTATTACATGGTGGGTTTGGATATTGTTAATGGTGGGTGACACCATCAATGGGAGTTGACCAGCCCCGATCATGTTTTGGGGGCAGTCCGAAGCATCAAAAATGACGGGTGTATCCATCCACTTCCGATTTGGTTCCGCCTTAGCAGTGGGAGCTACCATGGCCATGTCCCGCCGCATTGTCTTGAGGATGCGGCGAGAGGTGATGTCCCAAGAACCACCATAGATGGTGTTCAAGGTATTCTGATGTTCGTTGTCAGAAACGTCGGAGTCGTCGACAGTGTTGTAGACGGCTTTCAAGACCTTTTTGGGGTCCTGGAAACCTAGCTCTTCTTTAGCCGAAGCTTCGTTGACTTTTTCTTTTCCTTCCCTTTGATGGAAGGGAGCTTCTTCCTATTGCTTATTGTAGCGTTCGGCAAGGTTATGGACCTCCCGGCACTCTTCCAAGTTGTGTCAGTTCGTCTTGTGGATTGGACACCATGCTTTGGAACTGTTGCCGTCCTCTGATGAAGGTCGAGTTCGCTTCTCGGGGCGTGGCCCCCGGCTTCCAGGAGCTACAGCAGCAGCAGCTGGAGCGCCGCCCGACGGCTTCTTTTTTCCGTTGGGCTTCTTTTTCTTCTTGCCACTACCGGAGGTAGTAGCTTCAGTTTTGGAGGACTTCTGGTTGGCCTTTGGAGCTGGCTTGGAGTGCATTTCATGGCCCTCCGCAGCTCTAGCACATTTGTCGGCTAGGCTGAAGAGTTTTGTGACGCTGGTAACTTCTTTAATAGCCAACTTCTCTAGCATCTTCGTATCTCGAACACTCTATCCGAATGCAACAATAACAGAGGAGCTCGAGATTGAAGGAATGATATTTCGTACCTGAGAGAATCGCTGGATGAAGTACCGTAGCGATTCCCCTGATGTTTGCTTTGTGGCAAACATGTCCAATTCAGTGTCGGGCCGGGTGTAGGAGCTCCCGAAGTTGGCAGTGAATTGTTGGCACAGCTCCACCCAACTATTATTGGAGTCGGGTGGAAGACTCATGAACCAAGACCTTGTAGTCCCGGTTAAAGCTACCGGGAGGTAATTGGCCATCACAGCCTCATCACCCCCCGCTGCCAGTATGGTAGTAGAGTAGATTTGAAGAAATTCAGCGGGGTTGACAGTCCCGTCGAATTTCTCCGGTAAGTGGGGCCAAAACTTCTGTGGCCACCTGACCATACGTAAGTGCATGGCCAGGGCAGAACAACCTCCTCCTACTCCCTGAGGAGCAGGGTTGTCCCGAGCTTCTCGCCTCTCACGAGCGCGCTCAATATGGACACGACCATCCTATTGCCGGTAACAGTGATGCAGTTCCGACCGTAGGTCATGAGTCGGAATCCTGGTAATTATGTGGGTGTGTCGTGCCCCGGGAGGCAACGAAGTCATCTGTTGGGAGGCAGCACGTCTCCTTTGTTGAGAGGCTTGTGGACCAAGTTGGCCAGACAAAGTCCGTCGTTGTGAGGGTGCTCGCCCCAAAAGGGGAGGACTTTGGTTGCTGATGCCAGCAGCCGCAGCTGCGACCAGATGGTCAACATCAGCTCTGCACTGCTCCATAGCACCCTGGAGTGCACCTGGAGGTGGTGGGTGTTGTAGAAGAGCTCGCGCAGCAATGAGCGCGTGCTCGGGGTTGTTGTTTGTCGATGTAGTGATCGACGCAGATGCTTCATCTTGTTGACCAGCATTGTTTGCTGGAACCGATAGTGGTTGTGGTGCCACAGCACCTGCTGGAACAACGACACCTTTGGTTGTTGGATGTTGGAGGGATTGCCTCCGGCAGGTTGTCCAGCGTGGTTGCCATTGGAAGATCCAGCAGCTGAATTCACCATCTTGTGATCCTGGGATTGCTCCCGCCCCCCTACCTAGCGCACCAAATGTCAAAGTGTTTGATACGACACTTCCCCCGGATCCGCTGAGAAGCAGCCCGCGAAGGTTCTTTTGTGGTTGGGGCACGCAAAGATCAAGATCAAGATGGTGACCTCAGAGATTTACGTGGTTCGGACCGCCTGAGCGTAACACCCTACTCCACGGGATTTGTTTAATTGTATTGAGCGAGTACGTTCTCTAGGATCAGGTCGAATCAGATCAGATTGTCGATCTGCGTGCGGTACAACCCTTTTATAGTTCTAAGGACTAACCGTTACAGAGCTTTCCTAGCCCTACATGTGACCCTAGCGTGCTTAATGGCCTAATACACTGTCTAAAGAGTATTATGTGTGATTAATAGTGTGATAGCATGCCTTAATGGATGCGTTACGCCTATTAACAATGCACTGATCGTGTGTCATTAATACGGCATTAGTGACACGTTATCAGGCCTTGTAACTGTCGCTTTAACCATCCTTGAATGCTTGTAATGGACGTGGTCTGCTTGTATTTCTGTCGGCGATGAAGGTCCGGAGGCTCCAAACGTGGCGAATCCGGAGCTTTCCCTTGTGGGAAGGTAGGTTCGGGGTCGCTGTATACGTGTCGGCACCAGAGCTCCTCTCTGATTGGGGCTAGGTCCAGGGCGGTTGTACACGTGTAGTCACCGGAGCTTCCCTTGGCTGGGAGTTTAGTTTCGGTCTTCTTTTACATGTGTTAACTCGGGAGACATCTATGTGAGGGGAGCGTGTCCGGTGTAACGTGGCATGTGGGACCTGCAAGGGCCTTCGACTCTGACGGGTGGAAATTTCTTGCACTTCTTGCGGTATCGCGGGGTACCCGGTACGCAAGGTACCGACAGCGGCACCTTCTTATCCTTTTTTGACGCCATCCTATTTTAATAGATAATCAGTAAATATGCAAACAAGATTTACAAAATTCATGTTACTATCTTCAAGAAAACATTACTTGTAATCACTTTTAAAATTCATCAACATCATTATCATGTGCCCTACTCCTTAAACCAGCCCAACCATCTTCCATCGTGGCTTGTTCTAATTTCCATTTTCGCATATCATATGTCTCTACATCTTCAATATCTCCAACTAATTGATCGAGTCCTGCACCAAGATCGACGATAAAAGTGTCTAGCGACTCTTCTTCTTAGTACACTTCTTCAACGTCTTCTCTCTATCATGGTAACCATCATCCCCAGTAGTATACAACTGCTCACGAGGATTCACCTTATATACCACCCACCAAGCACTGAGCTTTGTGCATGGATAAAGTAGGTAATACACTTTCTCCACTTGATGTGTAAGAAAAAATGTATCGTAACCTCGAAGTCAGTCCTTATGTTTCACTTCCACTATTCCAAAATGGTTTTCTCGAGTTCCATGAGTGCTATGAAACCAGTCACAGTCAAAGAAGACAACTCGAAGGGTCTTATTTTCGGTAAAAGTAAATTCAAGGATTTTGTTAAAGGTCCCATAATAATTGGTTACATTCTCTTGAGTGTCAATTGCTCTCGTCACAACACCAGAATTTGATGTTGCCGCGAGAGGACGAAGAGCTTCAAAATGAGCTGTACAGAATCGAAAGTCATTTACGTCATATCGACCATAGCTTCTAACATTCACCAATCCATAAGATAGTTGCC
Organism: Tuctoria greenei; assembly: GCA_036927565.1. Taxonomy (NCBI): domain Eukaryota; kingdom Viridiplantae; phylum Streptophyta; class Magnoliopsida; order Poales; family Poaceae; genus Tuctoria; species Tuctoria greenei. Next base: position 154,346,446 of record JAYESD010000009.1, on the reverse strand, counting down.
AGAAATCTTCATGGACATTATGAGTCCGACACTGTCAAAAATGATCATAAGTTAAAATAATACTTCTTTAATAATAGTATATTATAATATATAGAAGACGAGGGAGTATTACATAATCTTGAAACCTGACCCTTCATTTATTCCTTCTTTCCGCATCCCTTCTACTTGTTTGGTCGTAGGTTGATGCCTATGTAGCCAACATTGTCTGTGGAACTCACTGAACATGAAAAACCATCTTTTAGAATACATGTGTAGCAAAATATGTCGATTAGCATAAATGTAGGACAAACACTTACTCGAAGTATTCTTGCATGTCATCTATATTTGCGTACATGTATAGTAAAGCAACAATCTTGTCACGTTCGGGTAGCACGTAGGTCGTGTAGATGCCAACGGTAGTGCCTCTCGTTTGAAAAATGGAGAGGTCGCTTAAAGGGGTGCTTCATCCACATTGTACTGCAACGCCGAAGTATTGACATTGTTTTCTACTGCAAAGTAGACACTTGAAAAGTATCCTACTTCCTTAAGATCACATGCTTTAGTGATGCACCCTTCCACCCTTGCCCTGTTGCCAACCATTGGTTTCATATATCATAGCGCTATTTCAATGTGATACATCCACCTGTATTGCACAGGACCGCCAACTTTAGCTTCGAATGGAAGATGGATAAGCTGATGTTGCATTGGATTGAAGAAACCCGGTGAAAAAAATTCCATCTTACATAAAAGTATGGGTATCTCCTTCTCTAACTTATCCATCATCCCTATCTTGATTTCTTTAGCACAAAGCTGCCTATAGAAATAGTTGAGCTCGGCTAAAACCTTCCACACCGCATCATCTAGATAGCCCCGAAACATAACAGATAAGAGTCTTTTCATTATAATATGATAATCATGACTCTTTAACCCAGTGAGGTTTCCTGTGTTCACATTCACGGCTCGTTTCAGGCTAGGTGTGTAACCATATGGGAATTTCAAAGTTTTCAACCATTTAATGACTTCTTTCTTTTCTCTAGATCGAAGACAGAAAGAAGCACATGGCTTACCACCACTTTTAGAGATTTCAAGAGTTGGACAGTGACAGATGTCTGCCAAATCTAGTCTAGCTTTTATATTATATTTCATTTTGCCAGACATATCCATGCAAGTGCTTATGATACTTTCGCTCATGTTACGCTTCTGATGCATGACATCAATGTTGTGCATTAGAATCAATGACTTCACATACGGTAGCTCCCAAAATCCACATATGTGAGTCCAATTGTGTTCCTCTCTGTCGGTGTTTTGGAACCGGCAGATCTCCCTACACTACTAAAGTGATAGGGAAGTTTGATGTTCGGTGTGGGCGCGCGGAGATTCAAGAAGGTGAATAAGAATTGGCACAGGAGACACAACGATCTGGAGTGAAGCTCCGGTGTTGGTGGATGCCTTCAACCCTGCTTTGACCAGGATCCGCCAATGCGTGGAAGGAGGATTGACTCCTCAGGCGGTATTTTGCAATTTCTTGGTCAACAGGTGGGCGCCACTGAAGAGGAGGGAGAAGCTCGATTGGGCTCTCAACAGCATGATGGATGACGACCGGGTTGAGACCGGGTTGAAGTCCAACATGGCAGGGAGAACCTTGGAGTTCCACCTCAAGAAATTCCAGCACGGCATCGACGTCGACGGTGATGACTTGACTCCCCCGTCGGCCTTCCTCCCTCTGAACATGGAAGTGGAGTTCAGCAGGGAGCTCCAGCGAAAGATGCCCGTACTTGACGACCTTGGTGTCGTCGAGAGAAGACCAACCTCCGGGGTAGCGATCCCCGGGGTACCCAAGGATGGCTCCGGCTCTGCTCCTAAGCCGAGGAGAGAAGTCGTCGGCAAGGGCAAGGAGCTGGCGGAAGAGCCAGTGAGCCGGAAGAGGAAGTTGCAGTACACCGACGGAAGGTCTGTCGGGTCCGTTACTTCCGTGTCGGCTCCTTCTCCCCGGAGGGGAAGGTCCTCTGCAGCTGTGGCAACTGTTCCCGTAGTGGGGTCATCCCGGAACGCGACTGTTCCCGCGGTGGGGTCCTCTCGGAGTGCAGCTGTTCCTGCAGTGGGGTCCTCCCGGGGTGTTAGCTCCGGTCGAACAACTCTAGCTCCTGGGTCGGTGGAGGCCTCCAGGTTCGGGGGTTCTTCCCGATCGAGAGGAGCCTCAACCCGGGAAACAACCGTGGCCGCGACGAGTTCCGGGGGGCCTTCCGGAGCTTCTACGCCGACTGTGGCCAGCCCAGAACGCCCGGGAAAAAGGTTCCGCGCAAGTTGGTGCGGAATCCTCCCAAGGTAATTTTTAATCTCTACCTTGTACAATTATTTTGATTGTAGCAACTGTTTGCTAATTTTCTTCGTCCATCGTCTGCAGCGTCCCCAAGAAGGGAAGTGAGGCTCTACCCTCAGCCACAGCGTCTGAGGCCGCGGGGTGGGAGCTTCTGCTCCTGTCCCGGCGTCGCCCCAAGTGGTGGCTGAGGCTGCGACAGCTCCGGCGCCGGCTGTCGTGGTCATGGACCTCGACTCGTTCCCAGAAGTTCTCGTGGTAGTGCCGGACCACGGGAGTGAAGACATGCCAGCGGCACATGTTCCGGAGGTTGAAGCTCCGGGTCCTGGTGCTGCAATGATGGAAGCTCCGGCTGTTGAGCCGGAGGAAGAAGTAATCCCGGCCTCTGAGCCAGTAATTGTCGAAGCCCCGGCGGTTGAGCCGGAGGTGACTGAAGCCCCGGCGTGCGAGCCGGAAGATGAGGTAGTTCCGGCAGTTGGGCCGGCTACTTTCGAAGCACCGACAGCTGAGCCGGTTATTGTTGGAGCTCCGGTCACAGGTCCGGACGATGTTGAAGATCTTCCGGCTCCTGTGTCGGTGGTTGAAGAGGTGACGGAGCTTGTGACTCCGTCAGAAGAGGTGCCCAGACCGGAGCCAGTAGCGGCTCCTGCTTCGGAGGCGACGACGTCGGAGGTACCTGCGGCCGAGCCGGAGTGCCCCAGCGAAGTCACTGGCCCCCAGCCTGAGGGGGCGAATGAAGATTTGGCGGCGGGGCCTTCTTCGATGGTGACTGAGGCCATCCCGGAAGACGGCCCTAGTGCCATGGAGTCCCAGGGGACCACTCTTGTAGAGTGGGACCCAATTTTTGTATCTGAAGACCCGCTGGAACCAGCGGAGGAGACCCCAGCAGGTCCGGAGCCAATCCCGTTGTCGCTGTCCATTGACAACGCATGTTCCAGTCTGCGTCAAGTTCAGCTAGCCTTCTTCCACGACAGCAAGGCTCTTGAAGAGGAGCGCCAAACCCTTAGGCGGTGGCGTAACCGGCTCTACTTCGAGACCAAGCTGGCTCAGTCAAGGCTAGCGGATGACAAGGAGTGGATCAAACGGGAGAAGGTCCGCCTGGAGTACTGGGGCAAGTTACTGGATGACAGGGAGAGCATGACTCAAGCCCTCGACGCTCAATCCCGGGAGATCTACGATCAGGCCAAAGCTGCCAATAACGCGGCCGATGCTCGGCACGAACAGCTTGAGGCCATTAACACTGCACTCATCAAGCGCCGAGAGGCACTTGAAGAGAGGGAGAGACGGCTCGAGGATGAAGAGCAGAAACTCCTGGAGCTGTGGGATGACGTCCTGAGGAGGGAAGAGGAGCTCACCGAGAAAGTGGCTCTGGCTGACAAGGGCCTCGAGGAGCGCACCAAGAAATTGGAGGAGCGCTGCCAAGAGGAAGAGGAGAAGACCTGGGTGCGAGGGCAGGAACTCTACGAACAAGAGTGTGCCCTTGTTGCCCGGGAGAAGAAAGTGAGGGGTAGGGAGAAGGACCTGGTCGAGCGCCGGAACAAGATCCACCTCCGGGAGGAGGAGCTCGGAAAACTCGAAAGGCAGGTTGCTGAAAAGATTCAGCAAAATGCCAAAGAAGTTGAGTGCCTCGCCCGTGAGAATTCCGAACTGACGGCGGCCAGGAGATACCTGGAAGAGTTGAAGGGCTTGAGGACTGCGGACTCCCTACAGATTTGGGAGTTCCTGGGCAAGGCCAACGATGCGCTGACGCTGATGGGTTTCAGCCCCGTGCGCCCGGATGATCCGGAGCCGGAGCCGGACCGAGCACTGCAGGCGTTGAGCTCAGCAGGTAGCAAGCTCTCCAAGGTGGGCGATGTCATCGTGGACCAGCTGGAGGTTGAGGGGCAATCCCTGGCGAAGAACGTCGTAGAGTATGTGCTGACGTGCTACACCAGCCGGAACTCTCAATTTCCTCTGGACTCGGTGCTTGAAGGCCCCGTCGAAGGAGAAGGCGAAGCTACCCGAGCTAGCGTATCAGAGGTCGCCCAGAAGGTCGCCCAATTCTTCCATAGGGTCTAGGACCATCTCTGTACTTCTCACTTATATTTTCTCTTCTTCTTCCTCAATTTGTAATTCCTTGTCTCCAGATGTAATCTCTTGTCTCCAGTTAAATGAAATCCCCAAATTTTGAGAATTTCACTTTTTTGTCTTCAACACTTTTATCTTCACTTGGCCCCCTGGTAGATGTACACAATTTGATTGTGAACATGTACCAAGAGAATATTGTGCATTGTTGAAGACTCTTTTGCTCCGAACTTGTAGAATTTAGGTTCGAAGTCTTTGATAGTGAAGGCCCCCTGAGGTTGTCGGAGCTTAGAAGCTCCGGCATTGTCTATCGCTGGAGTTTAGTAGCTCCGGCAATAGTCTCTATCAATGCGTAGAGCATCGATAGTTAACCCTCCGTGGTGTCGGAGCTTATTTTGCTCCGGCTTTTCTCCATCAACGTAGACTTTATTTTTCCTGCACACTTAAGCCAAGAAAAATAGTAAAATTTGTTTCTTGTCTATAACTTCGTCGCGACTTATGACTCTCGAGAAGATTTTAATTCAAACGTGATTCTAAATACAACCGAATGTGATGTCTTTTCTTTTAGATCCAACTGCTCATGGACCCGCCTTACTTTGGCCTGCCGGGGTGTAGGTAGAGTGGCGTACTTAGGGTGCTTGACCAGGCTAAGTCGATAGCACACTCCAGCCCTAGATTGGCTTGGCGGCTTTCATACGAGTTGGCCATGAATGATATTTGAATCCAAAAGAACTGACAATACAACTCGAATCGTATATAAACCGTTCGAACTAAAATTTCTTAAGAATTGCACGCTTTCGTTATAGACAAGAAAGAGAAAAATAAAAATGTTGAGCCTGTACAAAATAAATGCACGTGGAGTCTATTTCACATGAAAATGTCTTTCATTATAGGTCCGGGGTACAGGGGAAACAAGTACACTCTTAGGGTACAGAACCAGGCTAAGCGTGTTTCATTTCTCGTTTGACCCAGGGTAGTTAGCCACACTTTTAGTCCGGAGACTGTGACAAGTGCCGCATGAACTTTGCGGACCTTTCGGGAAAGGTCCGGCTGTTCTCCCGGAGGAACTACCCGACTTTGTACAATGACTCTATAACATACATCTCAAGTTACTCAAGACTCACCTTCGTGATGTTAAGTGTAGAACTTACGGAGGTGCTCGATGTTCCAAGGATTTGGGAGAGGTGTCCCATCCTCAGTAGCCAAGCGAACGCTTTCGGGACGGGATACTTTAATCACTCGGAAGGGCCCCTCCCAGCCGGGGGAGAGTTTGTTTAACCCTTCTCTGGATAGTACTCTCCGTAGCACCAGATCGCCTTCCTCGAGTTGCCGGTTATGTACATGCCGTTGGTGATAACGCCGTAGAGCTTGACGATATCGGGCATTCCGAGCAGCTGCTTGGCACCTTCCCTCCTCAAGGAGGTCTAGGTCTTCACGCCGGATCTGGTCCTGCGCGGCTTCGTCGAAGGTCCGGACCCGGAGTGAACCCAAGGTGATTTCCGGAGGAAGGATTGCTTCAGCTCCGTACACCAGAAAGAAGGGTGTTTCTTCGGTTGACCGGTTTGGAGAAGTCCTGTTGGCCCATAGAGTGGGCGGAAGCTCTTCGATCCAGTTGGCTCCGTGTTTTTTCAAGCGCTCATAGGTGCGCGTTTTGAGTCCTTTAAGGATTTCAGCATTTGCTCTCTCGGCTTGGCCATTGCTGGCTGGGTGAGCTACGGAGGCGTAGCAAACCTGTATGCCAAGGTCTTCGCAATATCCTTGGAATGCGGAGCTTGTGAATTGGGTCCCATTATCAGTGATGATTTTGTTTGGGACTCCAAATCTGCATACAATAGGCTGCAGAAAGTTGATAGCAGATTGCTTGTTGATTGTCACAACTGGAGTTGCTTCCGGCCACTTGGTGAACTTGTCAATGGCGACGTACAGGAACTTGTAACCTCCGACGGCTCTTGGGAAAGGTCCCAAGATGTCCATCCCCCACACAGCGAAGGGCCATGTAGGAGGTATCATTTGTAAGGACTAAGCCGGAGTGTGAATTTGCTTTGCATGAAATTGACATGCTTTGCATTTTTTCACCAGCTCAGTTGCATCCTGGAGTGTTGTAGGCCAGTAGAAGCCATGTCAAAAGGCTTTACCAACCAGCGTGCGGGAAGACGCGTGGTTTCCACACTCTCCTCCATGGATTTCTACGAGGAGCTCGCAGCCTTCTTCCCTTGTGACGCACCGCATTAGGATGTCGTTGGCACCGCGCCGGTAGAGATCCCCTTCTACCAACGTGTATCTTTTAGCCAATCTGACTACCCGGTCAGCAGATACATCGTCGTCAGGAAGGATGTTGTTTTTCAAGTAGTTCCGGATCTCTGAGATCCATGCATCGGAACTAACTTGAGCATTTGAGTCTTGCATGCTGGGTTGCTCGGAGCTTCCGGCAGCACCTACGACTCTTGATGGCTGCCATGGTAACAGGGCCATCGGGACCGTCAGCTTCGGGATGCTGATCTCGCCCCCTTCGCTCAGTTCGGCAGGCTGAGCTATGGGTTTCGACAATCTCCGGACAAAGTTCCGTCAGGAGCCGGAGCTCCGATTGACGCTTTCATCGAGAGTTCGTCGGCTTCAGCGTTGTGGGCACGCTGAACATGGTGGAGGTCTAGGACTTCAAAGTCCTTCTGAAGCCTCTGGACTTCTAAGTGGTAAGCAGCTAGCTGGAGATTGTTGCAGGAGCATTCACCCTTCACCTGCTTGATGATGAGCTGTGAATCTCCTTTGACCAGCAGTTACCTGACACTGTATGACAGTGCCACCTTTAGTCCGTAGATGAGTGCTTCATACTCTGCCATGTTGTTGGTTGCCTTGAAGTCAAGGTGTACCATGTATTTCACCTTCTCCCCAGTCGGTGCAAGGAGAAGGATTCCAGCTCCGGCCCCCTGCTTCTGCATGGAGCCGTCAAAGTAGAGGGTCCAGTGAGGCTTGGTGAAGGTTGGAGCTTGATGCTCCGTCTTCTGCTCACTGGGGCCCCCAGGGTTTGATGGAGAGGGAGTCCATTCTGCCACAAAATCTGCCAATGCTTGACTCTTCACTGCTTGTCTTGAAATAAATTCAAGATCAAACTCAGCCAATTCCGCTGCTCACTTTGCAATATTCCCAGTTGAATTGGGATTATGCAAGATTATCGTAGTGGGTAGGAGGTCACCACCGAGACTTTGTGAGCTTGGAAGTAATGTCGAAGCTTCCTGGAGGCAATAAGAACTGCATAGAGCAGCTTATGCACCTCTAGGTATTGAGTCTTGGCATCATGTAATACTTCACTAATGAAGTACACCGGGTGTTGAATGGTCCAGACCCTCCCGGAGGGGTCCGGAGCTTCCTCTTCACTGACCCGGACCCTCTCGGAAGGGTCCAGATTTTCTTCGGGGACCTCCAGGTTCTGGCTGGAGGAACCCGGAGCTTCTTCAGAAGGGACCTGGACCCTCCCGGAGGGGTCTAGGTCTCCTGAAGTGACTTCTTGAGGATTTGAATCTGGGAGCTGGGACCCAGACTCACTTTCAAGAACCTCCGGACCCTCCCGAAGGGGTCTGGATTCCTGAGTATGGGGTAGTTCTGGTCTCTCCACAACCAGTACCATGCTGACAACTTCGTCAGTAGCTGAGATATAAAGCAATAAAGGCTCACCAGGGTTCGGAGCTACCAGAATCAGTAGGGTGGTGAGGAACTGTTTCAGCTCCTGGAATGCCTTTTCTGCTTCTTCGGACCATTGGAATGGTCCGGACTTCCTCAATAACTTGAAGAAGGGGAGTGTCCGTTTCGCCAGTCTTGAGATGAACCGGCTGAGGGCTGCTAGACATCCAGTTACTTTTGGACGTCCTTGATGCGGGTTGGTGGCCGCATGTCTTCAATGGCCTTAATCTTCGCCGGATTAGCTTCTATGCCCCGGTGACTTACCAGGAAACCAAGAAGTTTTTCAGAGCTAACCCCAAAGACACACTTGTCTGGGTTTAGCTTCGTGCGGGTGGCCCGCAGCTTGTCGAAGACAGCCTGCAAGGTGTCAAGGAGTGACTCCTTGTTCCTGACCTTGACCACGATGTCATCGACGTACACTTCCACTATGTCTCTAATAAGTTCTTCAAAAGTTTTGTACATAGCTCGTACAAAAGTTGAAGTTGCATTCTTGAGACCAAAGGGCATGGCTGTGTAACAATACAATCCATCTACTGTGATGAATGAAGTATGCTCTTCATCTTCCCTAGACATCCTGATTTGATGATATCCGGAATATGCATCTAGGAAACACAGTAATTCACACCCAGAGGTGGAATCCACTATCTGATCTATTCTAGGTAGTGGGAATGGATCTTTTGGACATGCCTTATTTAGTGTGGTGTAGTCGATGCACATCTGAAGCTTCCCGCCGGCCTTAGGCACAACGACTGGGTTCGCCAGCCATTTTGGATGGAAGACTTCTCGGATGAATCCGGCTTCGAGCAACTTCTTCACTTCTTGTCGGATGAAGTTCTGTCGCTCTACGGATTGCTTCCGAGGCTTCTAATGCACAGGCAGGGCATCGGGGTAGATCTTCAGATTGTGCTCAATCACTTCCCTGGGGATCCCAGGCATTTGTGACGGTTGCCAAGCAAACACATCAACGTTAGCCTGGAGGAAAGTGATGAGCGCGAGTTCCTATTTGTCGTTCAATCCTCCCGATATACATGTGGTTTGAGCGACATCGGAACCAATTTGGACGACTTTGACGGGAATGTCGGTGTCGCCGCTTGGCTGCACTCGAGGTATAGAAGTCGAGCCTCGTTGGCGAATGCTCGGGGGTTTTGGAGCTTGCTCCTGCCTGGAGTCCTCCTCTTGTGTCATGGTGAGCGCATGGAGTTCTTCCAGTGCAGTTACTCCAGCAGTGCGATCTCTGCGGATCCGTAGAACGCCTACTGGCGTTGGCATCTTCAACACCAGATAGCCATAATGAGCAGCCGCCATGGATTTGTATAAGGCAGGTCTACCCAAGATGGCATTGAAGGGTAAGTTGATCTGCGCGATGTCGAAGACCAACTTCTCGGTGCGGTACTTCTCCCGTGTCCCGAAGGTAACAGGGAGAGTAATAGCTCCGAGTGGGGTGATGGCCCCCGGACCTACTCCGGAGAAAGGTCGAGAGGGGTGGAGATCCGAAGGTCGGAGCTGAAGCTTAGTGAAAGCTTCGAAGCTGATGAGGTTAAGCCCCGAACCTCCGTGTACCATGACGTGGTGGAGCTGGATGTTGTTGATGGTAGGAGATACCATCAAGGGTAACTGTCCTTCTCCAACCATGCTCCGGGGACAATTCGAAGCATCAAAAGTGATGGCTGTGTCCATCCACTTTCGGTGAGGTTCCGGCCTGACTGTAGGGGCTACAGCGGCCATATCCCGACGCATAGTCTTGATGACGCGACGGGAGGTGATATCCCATGATCCACCAAAAATGGTGTTCATGGTCTTCCGACGCTCGTTGTCAGAGACATCAGAATCATCGTCGATGGAGATGTAGACGGCCTTCAGGACCTTTTTGGGATCCTGGAACCCTAACTCCTCTTCAGCCGGAGCTTCGTCGACCTTTTGCTTTCCTTCCCTCTGTTGGAAAGGAGATTCTTCCCGGCGCTTGCTGTAGCGCTCGGCAAGGTTTTGGACCTCCCGGTAGTCTTCCAAACTGTGGCTGCCCGTCTTGTGAATGGGACACCACACTTTGGGTTTGCCAACGTCTTCAGAAGACGATCGAGGTCGCTTCTCGGGGCGTGGCCCCCGGCCACCCGAAGCTGCAGCAGCTACAATGTTGGATGTGCCGGCCGACTGCTTCTTCTTTCCGTTGGTCTTCTTTTTCTTCTTGCCACTCCCGGAGGTAGCGGCTTCTTCTTTGGAGGGTTTCTTGTGATCCTCCGCGGCTGGTTTGGAGTGCATTTCACGGCCCTCCGCAGCTCTGGCACATTTATCTGCCAAGCTGAAGAGTTTCGTGACGCTGGTGATCTCCTTGATCGCCAGCTTCTCCAACATCTTCTTGTCCCGTACGCCCTGTCTAAATGCCACAATGACAGAGGCGCTAGAGATAGAAGGGATAGTGTTTCGTACCTGAGAGAACCTTTGAATGAATGACCGCAAATATTCTCCCCCTTTTTGCACGATCGTAAAAAGGTCCAGTTCGGTGCCTGGTCGGGTGTATGAACTCCCGAAGTTGGCAGTGAACTGACGGCACAGCTCCTCCCAACTATTGATAGAGTTGGGTGGAAGGCTCATAAACCAGGACCTGGCGGTCCCAGTTAGGGCCACTGGAAAGTAATTGGCCATCGCGGCTTCATTTCCTCCGGCTGCCAAGATTGCAGTGGAGTATATCTGAAGAAATTCGGCGGGATTGACAGTCCCGTCGAATTTTTCCGGTAGGTGAGGCCGAAACTTCTGTGGCCATCTAACCATGCACAGGTGCATGGCCAAGGCTGAACAGCCTCCTCCTACCCCTTCAAGAGTAGAAAGGTCCTGAGCTTCCCGTCTTTCACGGGCACGCTCAATATGGACTCGGCCGTCCTGCTGGCGGTATCGGCGATCAAGCTCCGCCCGGAGGTCGTGAGTCAAAAGCCTGGATACCGTGTGAGTACGTCGAGCCCCGGAGGGCAACAACGTCACTTGTTGTGACGCAGCACGTCTCCTGCTATTAGAGACATGCGGACCAAGTCTTCCAGACAAAGTCCGCCACTGCGACGGAGCTCTTCCTGAAGGAGGAGGACCCTGGTTGCTGAGGCGTTCGGCTGCTACTGCAACCAAATGCTCCACGTCAGCCCTCCACTGCTCCAGTGCATCCCGAGATGCATCCGGGGGTGGTGGGCGTTGAAGAAGAGCACGCGCTGCATGAAGCGCGTGTTCCGGATTGTCATGATTTGCCGACGCAGTGATTGACGCTGGCGCACCATCACGCTGCCCAGCACGATTTGCTGGAGGAGATGGTGGAGGTGGGAGTGTGACTCCTACTGGTGCTGAGGCTCCTGCAGGTGGCTGCCTGTTGGAGGGATTGCCCCCAACAACCTGAGCAGCAGGTTGGCTGTTGTATGATCCAGCGGCAGAGTTCACCATTCTCAAAATCTCAGGCGCCCCTACCTGGCGCGCCAACTGTTGGTGTTTTGGAACCGGCAGATCTCCCTACACTACTAAAGTTATAGGGGAGTTTGATGTTCGGTGTGGGCGCGCGGAGATTCAAGAAGGTGAATAAGAATTGGCACAGGAGACACAATAATTTACGTGGTTCGGGCCGCATGAGCGTAATACCCTACTCCACGGGTGTGTTGGTGTTGTATTAGCAATATGAGCTTGTGATGAGCGTATGAGGCGCGTGTATCCGTCTGTCCCAGTGTGTGTCGTTGGCCTGTCCTTTTATAGTACAAGGGCAGGCCATTACAGGTTAGCCTGGCCCGACATGTGGCCCCGGCGGTTACTAGTATTGATACACACTTAATTGCTCTTAATGATCCTGTAACGGGCTTTGATATCACCGTTACTGGTGTTAAGATCGTCCGTTTAAGTGTCATTAATATGGCATTAATGACACTTAATCGGGTCTTGAAGTCTTTGGCTCTCCTTGGAAGATCCGGAGCCGTTGCGGGGTCTTCCGGAGGTTAGAAGCTGAAGATCTGACGATCGAACATGTGGCAGCTTTGGAGCTTACTGTGGGAAACAGGTAGCTCCGGGACTGCGCGACACGTGTCAGGTCCGGAGCTTCTCTCGGTCAGGGGCTAAGTCCGGGGGTGCCATTTTGGTACATGGTCCGGAGCTTCCCCCTTGTGGGCGGTAGCTCCGGTTTGGTTGTACACGTGGCGACCCAGGGATTAACCATGTTGGAGAAGCGGGTCCGGTTTTGTCTGACATGTGGGCCTTCGAGGGTCTTCAAACCAAGTAGATGAATTTCCTTTGAGATCTTTATAACCCCAAGGGGTGTGCGGTTTCTAGGATACCGACACTCTCCATAACCTACAAAATATCCAGGACGACCTTCATCTTGCACCAGTTTCTCCAACATATCAGAAATTTCTGACCCGTTGAGACGTTTTGGTGGTCCTTCAGTGACAACGGTGTTATTTCTGAAGACATGCCTTTGTTGCCTAAATATGTGATTTGAAGGCAGTCAATGTCTGTGACAATCGAAGTAAGATATTTTGCCTCCATGAGTTAGTCGAAAGCAATCTGTGTACGAAGCACATATCAGACACGTCAGACGACCGTGAGTGCTCCATCCAGAAAACATGTCGTATGCCGACAAATCATGGAGAGACCACAAATAAGCAACTCGAAGGTTGAATTTCTGCTTCTTGTAACTGTCGTACTCTTCAACTCCTGTCCACAACACTTTCAATTCTTCGATCAGTGGTTTCAACATCACGTTGAGACGTGACACGGGATAATCAGGTCTAGGTACAATGAGGCCGAGAAACATGAACTCGTTCTTTGTACAAAGAGCTGGTGGCAAGTTGTACGAAATGACAAAGACGAACCAACAGGAGTATGGCATGGCGTTTGTACTGAACGGTGAGAATCTGTATGTCGCTAACCCGATGCAAACATTTCTCGCATCACAAGGAAAATCTGGATCGAAATGGTTTAGCGCCTTCCATGCATCACCATTGGACGGATGCATCAAGAATTCTTTGTTCTCACGTTTACCTTATTTGTGTCATCTCATGTGTCTTGCGGTTCTTTTTAAAAGAAACAACTGCTTCAACTGAGGTGTCACAGGCAAGTAACAAAGCTGCTTATGTGCGACATCTGTCATCACATTATTGCCTTTGTCATTAACAGCTTTGACATACCTCGGTTTACCACATTTCAAGCACATGTTCTCGTTGTCGTGCTCTTTTCAGAATAACATGTAGTTGTCTGGGCACACATCGATTTTCTCATAGTTCGTACCGAGATCAGATATCTTGATCTTTGACTGATACATATATTTAGGCGCTTTGTGAGGTTGTGGAAGGATGTCGCAAATCAATTTCATGAGATCATTGTAGCAGTTGATGGAAAAAAGTACTTAAATTTAACTGCCATAAATCAGGTCAAGAAAGAAAAGACGGTCACAACCGTGTGTTCATGCAACGACTATTGTGATTTCTTGAGCCCCTCGATGAACTCCTCTGTCTCATTTGTAAGAGCATCCTCCGCTTCCTGAGCTTCTAGCATCTCATCGATCCTATCAACCCCTGTTATATCATCATCATCATCTACTTCTACTATGACTCTAGATTTAGTCTCGCCGTGGAAGGTCCACACTTCATAATGTGGTGTGAAACCGTTTCGACATAAGTGAAACGAAAGATCAAATCTGCTCAAAAACTTGGTGTTCCAGCATTTCTTATATGGGCACTGCACGTTATCATCCATTGAAAACGAAAATGCTCAATCCAAAAATTTATCTAACTTGATGTACCACTCATCCGAGTGACCGGCAGTTATGCTCTTCTAGCCAGTATACATCCAACTGCGGTTTTCACCCATGTTTGACTCTACAGTTTAAAGCGGAATAAATTATCGTTAATGTATGCAGGATAGGTCCTAAAATTTCGACAGCATAACACCGCCTATTTAACACTACACCCTCTATCTGATGTAGTTCTTCAAGTAAAAAGAGGGGTGACTATGCTGTTATAGTCGTCATACGTATGTCAGCCACTCGTCGGGGGCTGCAGCCCTCCAAGACAAGAGAGGAGGAAAGAACGAGAGAGAGACAGGGTAGTGGGTCCGTCGAGGTCCGCCATCCACACGCGCGGGTGCTTGCCGTCTGCACCGTTGTTATTTGTCTCTGTGTCTGTTAGACGCATACTTTAACTTCTAACTAAATAGACCTTGTCGGGCTTTAAATGGGTTGTGTCGGGTCAAACCGACCCGAATCCTATTTTTGTACATATAGTAACACTCAAGCAATCAAATTAAAAATTATAACCATAATCTAAAAAACAAAGCAATTCAATTAAACGTAAGCATAACAGTTATTAAATTATAACTTATCAATTAGTAAATATAAACCTAAACATAAACAATTTTTTCATAAATATAGACATAAGCATTGACCTAAACCTAGCTTAGCAAACTTAATCTCAATTAACAAAAAATGAATCTAGGCATAAATAAACCTAAACATATTTACACTTAAACCTAGCTAAGCATGATTAACATATCAATTTATTATAAATAAATAAATAACCAAAGCATGATTAACATAAGTAAATAACCTAAACATGATTCATAATCAAAGACCACAATTATTTCACTAATCAATAATTTAATTCACCAATTACACAATTCAATCAACTAATCACCAATTTAACCAATGAATTACACAATTCAATCCTCTAATCAACTAATCACCAATTAATCTAACTAATTCAACACATTAAGCAAAAAATTGTGCTCAAAATTCAAAATGGAGGGAGAGGAGGGGGGCGACCATTGAGGAGAGGAGGGAGGGAGGGGGCGGCCATGGAGGGGGGGGATGGGCCGACCATGGAAGGGGGAGGGGGCAGCTAGGAGGGAGGGGGCCATGGAGGAGGGGGGCGGCCATGGAGGAGGGGGCCGGCCATGGAGAGGGAGGTCATGGAGGGGGAGGGGGCCGGCCATGGAGGGGGGAGGGGTCGGCCATGGAAAGGGGAGGGGGCGGCTAGGAGGGAGGTTGCAGCCATGGAGGAGGGGGGCGACCATGGAGGCGGGGGGCGGCCATGGAGAGGGAGGCCATGGAGGGGGGGAGGGGGAAGGCCATGGAGAGGGAGGGGGCCGGCCATGGAGAGGGCGGCCATGGAGATAGGGGGCGGCGGCGGCGGGGGCGATGGCGACGGCGCGTGTATATCAGGGGCGGCGGCGAGTGAGTGAGTGAGTCTATCGGTGGCCGACGGGGCAGGGTATAGCCATTTATTTGCGATCGTTGCTTTTATTGTGACGGCCTTAGGTTTGTCCATCGCAATTTACTATATTTGCGACGGTTCTTTTTCTGGCCGTCGCAAATAACTTCCTATTTGCAACAGTTATTTAATTTGTGACGGCCTTAGGGTTGGCCGTCGTAAATAAAAGTTATTTGCGATGGCTTTGTCTGCAGCTATCGCAAAAAGGGTGCTATTTGCGACGGCCACCCGTTTTGCGACGGCCACAGGCGGGCCGTCGCAATTTACGTTATTTGCGACGGTCGGCCGTCGCAAATGATCGCATTTCCTGTAGTGTATGTAAAGGAGAAAGAGAAATTCAGTTGTAAATTAGCACTCATTTGCTGCTAGCTGCTATCACCAGGGATGGTCAAATCACTTTTATTTTCATATACCAATTTTAGAATAAAATGGAACGGTTATGCTATCAAAAATTTAGAAAACGGATATATCATAATGGAAAGATGTCGATATCGGAACTGATTCAATTTATTTTGAAAATAGCACCCTAAAGTATTGTCATCATTGTTTCAAATGATATAAGCAAACCATGGTAATGTCTTTCACATGAGTAATCATAATAAATTAAGAACATCTTCCGTGTTTCACAAAAACAGAACATCTTTATCACACACTCGGATCATGTATGCCAAACACTATGGAAAACGTGTGACTCATGAAAATGATAGTTGCCTCCACACGGAGATATGCAAATCGGAGTACACAATTCACCATATAGGTGGCCAACAGAACCAGGAGAGGAGACTCAATATATGTTGTCTCCAACAGCGTAATTAAAATGAATATGATGTGCAGTTAGTTAGCGGTTCTCGAAGTTTCCAGCCCTCGCCTGTCGCCTCCTTCATCATGCCTGCTGCGCAGGCAGCACGACGCTTCTTGCCGACGGGATCCGACGGATATTGACGGCCGGTTCTGCCCTCGCCAGCGACGACGGGCCCCGTGTGCGCAGCCTTCGTGCAATGGTCACCCACCTGGTGAGCAAAAGCGGCAGCGAGGCACGGAGCAGCGGGGGGCGATGAAGACGATGTGTGTTATCCGATTCGGCGGTGACGCATCCGAGCGAGCACCAGTCCTTCCGCCAGGCTGACGCATGCGACGACAAGCCTCGCGCGGTGACAGTGCGTCCGAGCGAGCATCGGGTCTTTCCGCCAGGCCGACGCGAGCGACGACAGCCCCGTGCGGCGACAGCGCGTCCGAGCGAGCATCGGGTCCTTCCACCAGACCGACGCAAGCGACAAAAGGCCTCACACGACGACGGTGCATCCGAGCTATTATGATGGTTGAAACCCCATGGTTGGTATCCAGGGGCCTACGTGTTGCATATATTGGAAACAATACAAGAGATAACAACAGACGAGTCTTCGGTTGAGATACTAACTACTCGATCTAACAAAGGGTCCTGATTACATTTTATGCTTATATATATTGCTTAATCTCCTAGCTTAACAACCAGACTCAGCCGTATGTCATCTAGAGTTTGTTACACAAGTTTATCTAATCTAGTTTCTAGTCTTCAAGTGCTGATGCTGGACTCCTGACTTCGGCCTTCATATCTTGACATACTTCAACACCTCCCCTCAAGCTTAACTCCCAGGTTGAGATTGGGGTTCGGACCCAAAGACTTCTTGTTGGGCCCTCTATGGGGACCCGGACCTCCTCTAGGGGTTGGGACCTAGAGGCTTCTTCGTTGTCGGGGCTCCCTGCAAGCTCCAAGCCCTGGGGCTTAGAATCAGCGGCAGGGGCCCCTCCCGTCCATTGAGGTTATTAGGGACCGGCCCGCTCTGCAACCAAAACCATGCTCACCACCTCTGTTGTGGCAGCGGTGTATAGGTACAGGGGCTCCATGGGCTCCGGTGCCACCATTATTGGCAGCGTCGTCAGCTGCTGCTTCAGCTTGTGGAACGCCTTCTCAACTTCCTCGATGCATATGAATGGTCCGGACTGGCGTAGGAGCTTGAAGAACAGGAGGGCCCGCTTAGACAGCCTAGAGATAAATCGATTGAGCGCTTCCAAGCACCCTGCAAGCTTCTGTACGTCCTTGATGCGGGCTGGAGGTCGCATCAGTTCCACCACCTTGATCTTCTTTGGGTTAGCCTCAATCCCTTGGTGTGAGACCAACAAACTGAGGAGCTTCCCAACTTTGACCCTGAACACGCACTTGTCGGGATTGAGCTTCGTGCGTGTGGTTTGCAGTCTATCAAAGACTAGGGCGAGGTTTTCTAGCAATGATGTATGGGTCTGGATCTTAACTACAATGTCATCGATATATACCTCTACCAGGTCCCGAATGAGGTCCCCAAATGTTCTATACATGGCGCGAACAAAGGTGGGGAGGGCATTCTTAAGACCGTAAGGCATGGAGACATAGCAGTAAAGGCCATATACGGTTATAAATGCGGTATGTTCTTCGTCCTCACTAAACATTGGGATTTGGTGAAACCCTGAGTAGGCATCAGAAAGCACAGCATATCGCATCCCAAGGTTGAATACATGATTTTATCGATTCTAGGCAGAGGGAAAAGATCTTTAGAACATGCCTTATTGAGGTTGGTGTAGTCGATGCACATCCGGAGCTTACCACCGGCCTTGGGTACAACAACAGGATTGGCCAGCCATCTGGGATGGTGGACCTCCCGTATGAAGCTGACATCGAGGAGCTTCTTGATTTCTTCACGGATGAAGTTATGCCGCTCGATGGACCGCTTACGGGGCCTCTGTTGTTGTGGCCGTGCGTTGGGGTAGATCTTCAGACGGTGCTCGATCACTTCCGTGGGGATGCCTGGCATCTGCGATGGTTGCGAGGCGAAGACGTCAATGTTAGCTCGTAGGAAAGCAGTGAGCATCGATTCCTGCTCGCTGTCCAAACTCCCTACTCTACGGGTGGTCTGAGCCGTACTATAGCCAATCTGGATTGTCTTGATGGGTACGTCGCCGTCGTTGGAGGGCTGCACTCGTGGTGCAGCGGCATGGATGCACGCACGTGGGTCTGGTGAAGGCTTACTCGACCCAGCATCGCTCAGGACAGGTGCTGGGATCGTTGCCAGCGCTCGGAGCTTCTCCAGAACCATCACCGCAACAGCACGATCTCCGTTGATCTTGAGAACGTCAGAGGATGTCGGCATCTTGAGGACGAGGTAGCTGTAATGGGCAACAGCCATAAACCGGTACAGGGATGGCCTGCTGATAATGGTGTGGTAGGGGAGGCTAACCTCCGCTACGTCGAATAGGATATTCTCCGTCCTGAAGTTCTAGGGTGTCCCGAGGGTCACCCGGAGGTGGATGCAGCCGTACGGGACAACACTCTCCGGTCCTAGCCCCGAGAATGGTCTTGACAGGGCGAGCTCGGACATGGGGATCTTCAGGTTGTCCAAGGCTGCACGACTGATGAGGTTGAGGCCAACTCCACCATCTACCAGGACGTGGTAGAACTTTACATTAGCGATGGTGGGGGCGACGAGGAGGGGCAGCTGCCCGGCTCCCGCCATGTTCTCGGGGCAGTCGGAGGCATTGAAGTTGATCGGCGTCTCCATCCATTTGTGAGGCGGCGCTGGGGCATGCGTAGAGGTTGTCGAAGCCATTGCCTAGCGCAGGGTCTTTACCGCATTCATGGATGCGGGTTCCCAAGATCCTCCATAGATGATGTGGAGTGCTTTGCGACGCTCGTGGTCGTTATTGAGGTCGAAGATCACAACCTGGTGGACCGTTTCCACACCACGTTCCGGCCTTTGGAACTCCATCTTCGTGTCTTTGTCGACACGCTGGCCGACCTCTTGTAGCTCGATCTTGCCGCTACTCGAAGGCTTGATGAACACCATGATTGGTGAAAAGCGCTACCACTTTTTTGAGGGAAAAATCCCCTACCTGACAAGCCGAATGTCGAAGTGTTAGAGTAACACTTCCCCCGGATCTGCTAAGTAGCAGCCCGCAGAGGTTCTTTGTTCGGCGGGGCTTAGGCACCAATCAAGTGTTCTAGCGGATGGAAATATGAGACAGTGGTTTTTACGTGGTTCAGGCCGCAAAGAGCATAACACCCTACTCCACGGTGAGTGGTATTGCTGGTGTGTGTGTGTGTGCGCGCGCGTGCGTGCGTGCGTGCGTGTGTGTGTGTGATGTTTGATGTGGGGATCCTTTGTAACGATTGTGGTCCGGGCCTTTTATAGACAAGACCGGATGCCTTACATGTGGGGTCCCGAGGCCCGACAGGTGGTCACAGGACGATCTTATTCTAAGGTCTAAGGATTCTCGCACAAGTTTGCCTGACTGAGGCAATGAAGTCTCGCTGTCTTGCCGCCTGCGTCATCAGTAGCCCACGCGTCGTTGCTAACGGTGGCAGAAGGTGTCCCGTTGGCCTATCTTGTTGCCGCAAGCTACCCACTTGGCCAAGTGTGGTAGGCCTGCGGCGCCTTCACTATGACGCGATTGGTCGTAGCAGTCTCTGATCATTGGCGTGCTCCGCGTTGGGCGTCGGAGGTGGGTGCGTGTCTTCAATGTTCAACTTGAGCATGGCGCGCCATCCCCGGACACCCGCATCTTACCATTCGAGGAGAGCTGCAACACATGCGGCAACCCCGAGGTTGGTCTCCGTTGGGGAGGTCAGACCTGATCCTCTGTGACACGTGGCAGCTCCGGGGCTCGTCAGGGGACGTGGCAGCTTCCGGGCCCTTTCCCTTGGGGGTGCTGGTCCTTGCGCTCCGTGCCACGTGGCTGTACCAGGGGCGCTCCCCCAAGGTTGGGTAAGGTCCCAACCCTACACATGGCATTTGGGGAGCCCGTCACACCGGAGGGGCCAAGTCCCATTTTCAAGGCTTACGTGGCAGCGCCGCAACTCGATCCTGAGGGAGGCAAAGGCCTTGGCGCCTATAGTACACGTGGTGGCTCCGGACGTGCCTCAATGTCTTCATCCTGTGTGCGAAGGTACCCCGTCTGCAGACTTCCGACAGCAGTCATATAGGTTGCTCCCAAGTTATCACACCATAAGCAAGGAACTTCTTTTTGTTGAATTTCCAATTCCTTTACGATGGTTTGGACCCATATGAGCTCGGTTGTAGCATTAGCAAGAGATTTGTATTCCGCTTCTGTGCTTGACCTGGATACAGTAGCCTGTTTTCTAGCACTTCAAGAAACCAAGTTAGAACCAAGAAATATAGCGAAACCATCAGTTGATCTTTGATCATCAACACTACCGGCCCAGTCAGCATCAGAAAATGCGTTAATTTGCAAGGAGCTATCTCGTAAAAATTTAGTTCCATATCCTTTAGTTCCCTGCACATAATTCAGGATCCTTTTTATAGCCGTCATGTGAGAACTAGTTGGAGCATGAAGAAACTGACATGCCTTGTTTACAGCAAAGGCTAGATCAGGTCTCGTGAGTGTGGGATATTGTAGGGCCCCTACAATGCTCCTGTATTTTGTTGCTTGTTCAGGTTCAAGAGGCTTACCGTCATGCGCCGAATATTTTTCAGTAACACATAGGGGTGTTTTTACTGCTTTGCAAATGTGCATACCTGCATTTTTTATTATCTTCGTGGCGTACTTCTTTTGATTCAGCAGAACGCCTTCTTTAATCTGCTCCACTTTGATTCCTAAGAAGTAGTGAAGCATTCCGAGATCCTTCAAGGCGAAGTCCTGTTTAAGATCAGTCAATAGCGCCTTGATCGCACCTTCTGGTGAGCTGGCCACAACAATGTCGTCGACATAGATTAATAAATAGATCATAACATGGTTCTTCTTGCAAATAAAAGAGAAGTGTCTCCCTTTGACATTAGGAAGCCGAGCTGGTGTAGTTTTGCACTTAATCTCGAGTATCAGACCCCCGGAGCTTGTTTTAATCCATACAATGCTTTCTCCAACTTACACACATGATGAGGATATTGTAGATTCTCATACCCTGGTGGCTGATTCATATAGACTATTTCTTATAAAACTCCTTGAAGAAAGGCATTTTGAACATCCAATTGCCTCAAACACCACCCTCTTGAGAGTGCAATAGACAAAACTATTCTAATAGTAGCAGCTTTTACCACAGGACTAAAAGTATCCTCATAGTCAATTTCATATCTCTGTTTGAAGCCTTTTGCAACCAGTCGTGCTTTATATATGTCAATAGTTCCATCAGCATGTCTTTTAATCTTGTACACCCATTTTGAATCAATTATGTTATTTGCATCTTTTCTTAGTACTAATCACCATGTCCTGTTTTTCTCCAAGGCCTGATATTCTAGGTCCATGGCATGCTTCCAGTTTTCATTACTCATAGCCTCCTTTAGGTCTCTCGGCTCTCCTGTAGTGGTCAGATAACAAATAAAATCATCACCAAATGATCTGGGTTTATATATTTTATTTTGTGACCTAGTTTTAACTCGATCAGGTGCTTGTGCGCCTTGTTCCTCATCTGGTACTGCAGCATCAGATCCTTCAGGACTTGTTCCTTCTAACTGGGACACTTGTGCGGTATTTGTTGATCCAGACGCATGTGGCACGGATTCAGAGATGATTCTGTCGTCGGTTGGCGCAGGGACAAGTGAATCTGTAACAACAGGGGTCGTGCGCATGCATCCTAGTGGTGGACCTTCATTAACTGATGGTGCGTGTACGGACGTGGGAATCTGGTGCGCGGAAGCCTAGCCGCCCGTCGCTCGAGGCAGGTTTGGCGACACAGAACTTTGCGTGTGGACAGGTGCAGCAGAGGCAGAGGCAGATGCATCCCGAGGGGATTCCAGTGCTGAATATTGCCTCCCCTGCCGCCAATCATTATCTGGTTCAGGCAGATCCTCATGAGATTCTGTGCCCGGATCTTCTCCTCCTGAGTCCTGCACAGATTCATTATTTTCTGCAACACAGTCATGGGGATTATTAGAATCAGTTAGGGAATTATTTTGTGGATCTATCGCAACCCCCATAGGATTTAGCAATGTTGGATCAAGGAGCAGTAATTTTGATCTCAGCCGAGCACCTGCATTAGGGTTGAGTTTCTCAAATGGGAATAAGGTTTCATCAAAAACCACATCTCTTGAAATATAAACTCGACCGTTTGGAACATCTAAACACTTGTATCCCTTATGCAATGTACTGTAGCCTAGGAATACACATTGTTTAGATCTAAAGGAGAGCTTGTGCATATTATATGATCGTAGGTTTGGCCAACACGCACAACCAAAAACCTTAAGTTGAGAGTAATCTGGTGGAATGCCAAAAAGCTTTTCTAGGGGAGTTTTGAAATTGATGACCCTAGAAGGAGTTCTATTTATAAGGAAGGCGGCTGTTGAGAAAACTTCGTCCCAAAATTTCAGAGGCATAGATGCACAGGCTAAAAGAGATAGGCCAACCTCTACAATGTTTTGATGTTTTCTCTCAGCTGCCCCCATTATGTTGATGTGTGTGTGGATGGGAAACTTGATGAGAAATCCCAATGTGAGTGAAAAAGGAGTTTAGCTTTTGATATTCTTCTCCCCAGTCTGACTGAACAGAAATAATCTTCGTGCTCAGGGCACACTCAACTTTGGTATGAAAATCAAGAAACTCCTGATATACTTCAAATTTATGATGAATAAAGTATACTCATGTAAATTTACTAAAATCATCAATGAAGCTAACATAATAGCTATTTCTTCCATTAGATGCAGGTGATGGACCCCAAACATCAGAGAAAACGATATCTAAAGGATTTTGAGACACACTAATAGATCTAGGAAAAAGGCAACTGGTGACTTTTTCCTTGTTGACAAGCATCACACACTTGATTTTTGCTAGGTTCTAGAGAACAAGGCAGATTATTTTTGCTCACAATTCCACTGACTATGACCATGGAGGGATGCCCAAGTCATTCATGCCACATTTCTAGGGACGGTTTGGTGGTGATGAAAGCACACCTTGGTGACGACGACTGCTCTAGAGAAGGCCATGGATAAAGCCCTCCTTTACATCTGCCTTGTAGAATTGTTTTCTTCATAGTTTGATCCTTCACCAAAAAATAATCACGATGATATTCAAGAAATACTGAATTATCAGCAGTTAATCTATGAACAAAGAGGAGATTCTTCTGGGCTGGAGGAACATGAAGGATGTTATTGAGAAGGATTTTGCGAGTGGGGGTTTGCAAAATAGATTTACCAACAAAATTAATTCCCATACCTGATCCGTTTGCCACGTGTACTTTTTCTTGGCCATTGTACTTCTCTTTAATAGATAGTTTGTCAAGTTCTCCAGTTATATGGTCTGTTGCACCAGTGTCGGTGTACCAATTCGTGTCCACTCCATAGGATGTGGCCGCACTGTTTGCCAACTTTTCTTCTATCTTGTAATCTTTGTCAAATCTGTACCAGCAACATGCAGCGATGTGACCGACTTTTTCACAAATCTGGCATGTTGGTTTCGGTTCAGAGGAGCCTCAGCCTCCGCCTCTTCCTCCACGACCGCCTCTTCCACCATCTCTGCCTCCACGTCCGCGAAAAACTCCACGTGTGGCTGCATTTACTTGATACTGATGGGTCTGTTGTCTTTCAAGCCTTGCCTCAGCGGCTAAAAGCTGGGCGAATAGTTCGGACAGGGAGATGGGTTCTACCCTTGAGCTGACATTCTCAACAAGAGAATTATAATCTACATCCAAGCCTGTTAGTATATAAGAAACTACATCCTCATCGTTAAGTTTCTTACTCGCAGCAGCCATCTCATCTGTGAATTCTTTCATCTTAGAAAAATATGTAGCAATCTTCATCTCTCCTTTTCTTGTACTTAACAGTTTAGCTCGCAGATGCATAACGCGAGCTCCTGACTGGGAGGCAAAACTCTCCTGAATTGCCTTCCAAACTTCAGCCGCAGATGTGAACATGGCAACCTGCGCAAGAACTTCCTTTGACAGTGTTGAATTTAAATAGCTAAGTAATTGCTGGTCTTGTATTAACCAGGCTTGGAACTCAGGATTCGGTACTGCTGCTTCAGTCTTGCCATCCTTCTGAACAGCAAGAAATTCTTCTGGTCTCTTGATCGTGTCGTCAAGTAGACCGTAGAGCTGTGCTCCCTTGATAGCAGGGAGTACCTGAGCCTTCCATAGGAGAAAATTCTCCCTGGTGAGCTTTTCCACATGATGAGATAAGGTGTTGAAGTCGGTTGTTGATGAAGAGGAGGAAGAGGTCGTCATCTTCTTGAGCGCTTGGTAGACAGAAGGTTGATCTCGCGATAGCTCCCTCACGGGTTCTCTTGGTGGAGATTTTAACCTCGCTCTGATACCATATTATGATGGTTGAAACCCCATGGTTGATCTCCAGGGGCCTACGTGTTGCATATATAGGAAACAGTACAAGAGATAACAACAGTCGAGTATTTGGTTGAGATACTAACTACTCGATCTAACAAAGGGTCCTGATTACATTCGATGCTTATAGATATTGCTTAATCTCCTAGCTTAACAACCAGACTCAGTCGTATGTCATCTAGAGTTTGTTACACAAGTTTATCTAATCTAGTTTCTAGTCTTCCTGTGCTGACGCTGGATTCCTGACTTCGGCCTTCATATCTTGACATACTTCAACACGAGCAAGCACCGAGTCCTTCCACCCAGGCCGAAGCGAGTGACGACGGGCCCCACGCAGCAACGTCACGTCCGAGCAACAGCACCAGCGAGGCACGCAGCAGTGGGACCGCACGGCGTGCTGTGGCACCATGCGTAGGATTGTGGCCATGGAGCAGCGTCGTCGTCGCGCTGCGTTCGGAGGACCTTCCGGAGCTCACCGGTGCCTTCACTGACCAATTTTATGGTGTCGTCTCCTTCCACGTGCCCGCCGAACAGTAGATGGGGACTTCCTCGCCCCCGCCGAACAGTAGATGGGGAGTCGAGAAGGTAATGCATATTTGCGTCCCGCTCGACCGAGCCCCCAAAATGTGTGCCCTCTTTGAGTAATCTATTGAAGACTACTATGTAAAGCTACAGTGTAATTCGAATACCCATTTTATGTTTGGGTGTCCCTTTGCATACTCGGTTAGATTGAGTCAAAGGCTGTGGTCTTCAAAGCACCAAATATCAAAGAAAAACTCTTGGGATGTTGATTATATACCAATTGAGCTTGATGATCCTGATGATTCTGGGAGGGATGCAGATCAGTCAACTTTGTTGGGAGCTGTACGATTGCATTCAACATTAAAGAGTAGCATCAATTGTGAAGGTCCAATCATCAAACCATTGAATGGAAAACTCACGGAGCATGATAGTTGTCATTCACATCTGCTGAACCTAAGGAACATTTTGGAATGCAAAAAAGATCAGAAAATTTTCATTGATCACATTTTGAAAGAGAGCAAGTCAAGCCTGCAGAACAAGGGGTGCAAACGAAAAACCCAGCTTGTTGAATGCATGGATGTCCTATCCCAAGGAGAGTCTGTTGTAGCATGCAATGCATGTTCATGTTGCTTTTATGCAACCTCCGTTCTAGTTGTCGTTTCGGATCAATCAAAAGAACTAAAAAAGAACTAGTCAGTGATATTCGAATCGAATGGAAAATAATTTGATACCAGAGAGAGTAATTTATTTAAAACCCGATAAGAATATGATCTGGTCGATGGTGACAGTTTTACAATGGAGTTTGATAAGCTAAATGAATAAACTGTATGCGACCAGCACATTCTACAGAGCACAAACATATTTCAGGCCCAGCTCAGGTCGAAACCAGGCCCATCCCAGCCCAGCCCGTTTCGACCCAACACCTCGGATCATTCGCCCATCACGCTACTGTTCTGTTCTTCACCAGTGCAGTGCCCGTGTCCCCCGCCGCCAAACCCCCGCGCCCAGCCTTTCTCAAGCCACCGAACCACGCCGACGCCGGCCACCACGAAACGCCGAAGCCTCCACCTCCGCAACCTCTTCCGTCCTGGGTGCGCGGCGGTCCGTCCGGACTCGGCATTGATTCCCTTCTTCAGTGGTAAGGAACCCTAACTTTCTCCGACGACGGACCTTCCTGGACGAGTTCGTTTCGTTTGGGGAGATGATTCGATCGGTCACTGTGAGCGATCAAATCCCAAGCTTGTTGTTCCGCATCTATGATGGCGGATTTTCTCGCTGCATGCGTAGTGCTGGTCTAATCCATCCATCCGTGGCTCTAGTTCGGCTAGGGTATTTAGGCTCTTCGTTTTCACCATCAGCGCGCGCAGGATCGATCGGTCTCCCGTCTCCGTTGTAGTGTGGTGATGCGAGGTGTACTTTCCAAAAAAGGGGGGGTGGGGGTGGCTGGGCTGCAACTAAAACCCCATGCCCCACTTAGATGCCCATTTTAATTGAAAAATGTTAATAGGGGTAAGATAGAGAATTTTGCAGTAGAAGAGCAGCAATAATTCGGGGGAAGTTCGGTAGATAGGATTAAACTCACACCACGTGATCCATTCTGGCCCAGCCCAACGGCTGTTTGGTTTACGTTTCCTCTTGGTACTTCCCGCCTCCAACTCTTTGGCCCCTTCCTCTGTTCTGTCCGAGAAGCAGTACTGGTACAAAAAACTGAGGGCCAATTTTTGTGCATATATACTGGCTTTCAAATTTCAATGCAACATTTCAGTTCTAAGCAAAAATAAATGTGTATATGTTCGTCCAGTGGTAGTTCTTGAGGTACAGGTACTCTTTTATTAACTTGGATCTTTTGGTGACCTGGAGATTCGTCTTTGGATTGAACGAGTGCTGTAAGTTTATTTCATAAATTAGATATAGGTAGTATAATTCGCACATCCCAACATGACTTGATAGAAGGGAGAAAAGAACTCCAGAACATGTTTGGCTTCTTATGATCCTCTTGTTTCTATATGTTGCTACTATTTTTGTTAGAAAAATAGGAGGCAATTTACTAAGTAATTCCGGAAGAACACGAGAAAACCAACAACGATCGGCAGTCAGACGGGACGAGAAATAATGCGTACCGATTTGAAGCCGAATGAACTGTTGTAGATCTGATGGCGAAAGTCCACTGCAGACGTTGGTGACGACATTGAGCCGCAGCGCCCGATATCCTCGGTAGGCGAGCCGTGGTGAAGAACGCGAGCAGTCGCGCGGAGCGCTTCCCAAAAACCTTATTTGCCCTCTCCCGGTGCAGGATCGCAAGGGCGAGCGGTTCCGGAGACCTGCTCTCCCAATCGTCGGTGCACGCCGGCGCTCAGGATGGAGTAGACTAGAAGGCGACGCAAGGAACGCGAATGTGGGAACGATCTGATCGTGGGATGCCCTGCCGTACCGTGAACGCCCGTATTTATAGAGTCCCACGGAGGCGGTTTGTATGCGATCTAAAGGGTCCGGATCCAACTGACTCCACAGTCGTAGACGCGTCCGTCTCCAACGACTTGGACTCCGACTCGGTAGCTCCAAAAATTCGGAGGCCCAAAAGCCCAAAGCCCAATTATATTTTCTGCAAAAATATAAAATCTGGGCTCGGCTCGAGGCTCGAGTTCACACGAACACGCGCGCGCCCGCGCGCGTGTGTAGGGCGGGGCAAGGCTAGGCGTGGCGAGGCGAGCGAGCGAGGAGCAGGAGGAGGAACACGCGTGGGTCACCCCTCTCTTCCTCTCTTCTCTCTCACTCAAGGAGTGGAAGAGCAACCTCCTTTTTATGTAGGGGTTATTCCACTTCCCATGTGGGACTAATCATTTAGTACCACTCTCTCTTGCCCTAATGGGCCTTTGAGATTTATTGGGAATTAATTCTGAATATTATGTGAGTCAAGCCCATTTATTCCAACAATTCCTCACCAGATCTCGAAGCCATTAGGAGAGAGGTCATTCTCGTTCCTTGTTTGATATACTAGCCTAGATCCTCAAGTTTCATCAGGTCACAACTTGAACAATGGACTACGCCTTGAATTGCAAGTTTTGTGTGAACTGACTTCACTCAAAGACCATTACCAGTACTTGACTATCAGTAGTCTACCCCGCGGGTGGAGCATATGCGTCATACTCTCTGGTCTCTTCATGAGCTTTCCAGAGATCACCCAAATCTCACAGACTGCGACGTTAGACAGTCGGAGCTCATATAGGTGTGTTTCTTTCAAGACTGCCCTGTAGGACGGCATCTTCGCTACATATAGCCAACAGAAACACATTAAGGCAATTCGCCAACCTGCCTTACAGTTTGAGAGTACAAGTGTGCATCTTCACATAGAGAGGGTATAAAGGAAGTACTCTCCTCGGTGAACCACTAGCTTGTTTTCTCATGTCCTAATTCACGGGATCTCCGATCACATAAGTTGGGTTACTACTATGGTGTCACATCAATGGGTCTCAAACCCATCTCTCTCGATGCATTTTCTATCACATTACGTGATAGACTCTCGTAGGGATCTGCTAGGTTTTTGTCTGTTTGTATGTACGAAACAGTAATAACTCCGGAGTTTCTCATTTTCCTGACAGATTTTAAACATCTCTTGACGTGTCTTGATGATTTTGCATTATCCTTAGAACTGGTCACTTTGGCAATCACCGTCTGATTGTCACAGTTCATAAGGATTGCCAGCAATGGTTTCTCAACTATAGGCAAATCCATCGAGAGCTCTCGCAGCCATTCTGCTTCTGCAGTGACTGTCTCTAAAGCAGTGAGTTCTGCTTCCATGGTTGACCTCGTCAAAATGGTCTGTTTGCAAGACCTCCATGATATAGCGCCACCAGCTAGAGTGAACACATATCCATTCGTGGCATAGAGTTCATCAACATCAGAGATCTAGTTCAAATCACTATAACCCTCAGGCACGGCCGGATGCCCAGTATAGTGAATTCCATAACTCATTGTACCTCTCAGGTAGCGCATAACCCTTTCAAGTGCATGCCAATGATCTGTACCAGTGTTTGACATGAACCTGCTCAGTTTGCTCACAGCAAGCGAGATAGACGAGTTGTGCTAGCTAGGTTCATGAGTGAACCGATCATCTGAGAATATCTGAGTTGATCTCTTGACTCTTTCTTGTTCTTTCTAAGTATCACGCTGGGATCATAAGGCGTTGGAGAAATCTTGCTATCCATAAAGCCGAACCGGCTCAAGATTTTCTCAACATAGTGGGATTGACTTAAAGTAATCTCACTCTCATCCTTATTCAGCTTAATGTTCAAAATAACATTAGCTTCTCCCAGATCTTTCATATCAAAACACTTTGATAGAAAAGACTTGACCTCAGAAATTATATTAATGTTCGTACCAAAAATGAGTATATCATCTACATACAAGCATAATATAACGCTATCGCCCCCACCATGGCGATAGTACACGCACCGATCAGCCTCATTAATGACAAAGCCCGCAGACGTCAAAATACTATCGAACTTCTCATGCCATTGCTTAGGTGCTTGTTTCAGGCCATACAAGGATTTCAACAATTTGCACACTTTTGTCTCTTCACCTTTTACTACGAAATCAAGCTGTTCCATATAAATCTCCTCTTCCAACTCTCCATTCAGGAAAGCTGTCTTTACATCCATTTTATGGATGACTAGACCATAAGAGGCAGCCAAAGAAAGTAGTACACGAATTGTCGTCATTCTGACGACAGGTGAATAGGTGTCAAAATAGTTTTCACCTTCATTTTGAGTATAGCCCTTTGCAACTAGTCTTGTCTTGTACTTTTCAATAGTACCGTCAGGCCTGAGCTTCTTCTTGAACACCCACTTGCAGCCTACTGGTTTGCACCCGTATGGCCGTTCAGTTAACTCCCAGGTTCCATTGGAAAGAATTGAGTCCATCTCACTATAAATTGCTTCTTTCCAGTCATCTGCATCAGGTGATGCATATGTCTCTGCTATGGATCTAGGAGTATCGTCCACAAGGTACACAATGAAATCATCACCGAAGGATTTTGCAATCAATGATCTCTTACTCGACTGAGTTATTTCATTGTGTTCCTCCTCTGGGACATTCTCAAACGGTGTATCAAGAAACTCGCTAGTTATAATGGATTCAGGACAAATTTTAGAAGAGATCCTAGCAGTGCTATGTATATCTTTCATAGGAAAAATATTCTCAAAAAATGTTGCATCACGAGATTCCATAATAGTATCAACATGCATATCAGGTACCTCAGATTTAACTACTAAAAATCTATATGCGATGCTCCGATGAGCATAGCCTAGAAAGATACAATTCACTGTCTTTGGTCCCAGCTTGTGTTTCTTGGTAATTGGAACATTGACCTTTGCCAAACATCTCCAAGTACGCAAGTATGAAAGTGATGATTTTCTCCCAACCCACTCCTCGTAAGGGGTTTTCTCTTTATTCTTGTTTGGAACGCGGTTTAGGACATGAAATGAAGTCAATAGAGCATCCCCACTATGCCTTAGATAAACCGGACGTGTCTAACATGGCATTCACCAAGTCACACAGTGTGCAGTTTTTCCTCTCGGCTACCCCGTTTGATATGGGTAAATAGGGAGGCGTCCTCTCATGTATAATACCATGTTTCGCACAAAAATCATCAAATATTTTGGGAAAATACTCACCACCACGATCTGACCTTAGACGTTTGATCTTTCTCTCTAATTGAGTTTCTACTTCAGATTTATAGATTTTAAAGTAGTCTAAAGCTTCATCTTTAATTTGCAACAAGTAAACATAGCAGAATCTAGTAGAATCGTCTATTAATGTCATAAAATATTTCTTTCCACCTTTTGTCAACACATCATTTATCTTGCATAGATCAGAATGTATGAGTTCTAGTGGTGCTAAGTTTATCTCATCGGCTGCCTTATGAGGCTTTCGAGGTTGCTTTGACTGCACACAACTATGGCACTTAGAACCTTTGACAATAGTGAATTCTGGAATTAATTTGAGACTAGATAGCCGATTCATTAAACTAAAATTAACGTGACATAAACGAGAATGCCAAACACTTGCATCATCATTAATACCGTCACAAATATGGTTTACTGACTTATTATTAAACTCCGAAAGAGAAAAGCGGAACAGACCTCCGCATTCATAGCCTTTACCAATAAATTGTTCATGCTTAGACACAACTATTTTATTGGACTCTAAAACTACTTTAAACCCATCTCTGCATAGAAGGGTACCGCTAACAAGATTCTTGTTCATAGTAGGGACATGCTGCACGTTCTTCAGCTGGACAATCTTTTCCGAAGTGAACTTCAGATCGACCGTGCCAACACCACGAACAGAAGCATGTGACCCATTCCCCATTAGGATGGCGGAATTCCGGACGAACTGGTAAGAAGTAAACATGGACATGTCAGAACATACATGAACATTAGCACCCGTATCAAACCACCAAGATGGTGTTTGAGAAACAGAAAGAACAGTAAAGGAATTACCGTACCCATCTGCATTGCTGGATGTCACGATGTTGACATTCTTTTTCCCTTTGCGATCTGCTCTCTCAGGACAGTTTTTGGAAATATGTCCCTGCTCCCCACAGGTGTAGCAGCATCCATCATTGGCTTTGTTTGACTTCTTCTTCTTGAAAGCAGTAGTTTTGTTTGGCTTGAATAGAGACTTGTTCCCTTTGTTCTTGACATTGGGTTTCTGCACCATATTAGCATTGGCGCTAGATTGACCCTCGCCTCTTTTCTCAGTAGCGTCCTTAGCCCGAGCCTTCTCCTCAACATCAAGAGATGTTATCAGGTTTTCAACTGATATTTCCTGTCTCTTGTGTTTGAGGGTTGTGGCGAAGTTCCTCCACGATGGAGGTAACTTTGCAATAATGCACCCAGCCACAAACTTGTCGGGTAAAGGACACTTCAGGAGATTGAGCTCTCTCGCAAGGCACTGTATTTCATGAGCTTGTTCAACTACAGAACGGTTGTTAACCATCTTGTAGTCATGAAAATTCTCCATGATATACAGTTCACCGCCTGCATCGGCTGCACCATACTTAGCGTTAAGTGTATCCCAGAGCTCCTTCCCATCTGTGACTGTCAGATAGACATCACAGAGTTTATTATCAAGAACACTTAAGATGCATCCTCTTAGGGCAAAATTGGCTTGCTCGAACTTTGGCTGTTCTTCAACAGACAAAGGACCTTGAGGCCTGCCCTCGGTTACCTAGAAGATCTTAAGCGATTGGAGCCAGAGCGTGGTCTTAACTTGCCACCTCTTGAAGTGCATGCCAGAGAATTTCTCCGGCCTCAATGCATCGGCCAAAGTCATCATGTTCAACTCAGGAAATTGCCTAATAAGGTTTTTGGATTGTTAGAAAAATAGGAGGCAATTTACTAAGTAATTCCGGAAGAACACGAGAAAACCAGCAACGATCGGCAGTCAGACAGGACGAGAAATAACGTGTACCGATTTGAAGCCGAACGAACTGTTGTAGATCTGACGGCGAAAGTCCACTGCAGACGTTGGTGATGACGTTGAGCCGCAACGCCCGATCTCCTCGGTAGGCGAGCCGTGGTGAAGAACACGAGCAGTCGCGCGGAGCGCTTCCCAAAAACCTTATTCGCCCTCTCCCGGTGCAGGATCGCAAGGGCGAGCGGTTCCGGAGACCTGCTCTCCCGATCGTCGGTGCACGCCGGCGCTCGGGATGGAGTAGACTAGAAGGCGGTGCAAGGAACGCGAACGTGGGAACGATCTGATCGTGGGATGCCCTGCCGTACCGCGAACGCCCGTATTTATAGAGTCCCACGGAGGCGGTTCGTATGCGATCCGGAGGGTCTGGATTCGAACTGACTCCATAGTCGTAGACGCGTCCGTCTCCAACGAATTGGACTCTGACTCGGTAGCTCCAAAAATTCGGAGGCCCAAAATCCCAAAGCCCAATTATATTTTCTGCAAAAATATAAAATCTGGGCTCGGATCGAGGCTCGAATTCACACGAACACAAGCGCGCGCGTGTGTGGGGCGGGGCGGGGCGAGGCGAGCAAGCTAGGAGGAAGAGAAGGAGGAGCACGCGTGGGCCACCCCTCTCTTCCTCTCTTCTCTCTCACTCAAGGAGTGGAAGAGCAATCTCCCTTTTATGTAGGAGTTGCTCCACTTCCACTTCCCATGTGGGACTAATCATTTAGTACCACTCTCTCTTGCCCTAATGGGCCTTTGAGATTTATTGGGAATTAATTCTAAATATTATGTGGGTCAAGCCCATTTATTCCAACAATTTTTCTATGCAATACCTGCAGTAGCCAAAGAAGCGTGTGCTACATTTCCCCCTTGTTTTTTAATTTATAAAGTGTAATTGTCGATTTGCTTATGCATTTTCATTGTCAACTTTGCATGTTGTCAAGGAACCAAGCGGATTTGGAATGGTGAAGGTGCGGAGCAAGGAATGTTTGGCATCTGGTGGTGCAATTTTTCTGTGCAGCTACCTGACCAGGAAGGAATGCTTTGAGAAAAAAATCTTTGGCCTTTCTCCAAGTTATGCTGACTTTGTGAAGAAAGTTAAAGCTGGCACAACTTTATTCTTGTTTGATATTGACCAGCGTAAACTTCATGGAGTTTTTGAAGCAACTTCAGATGGAGCTGTGGACATTATTCCTGATGCATATATCTCAGCGGGACAGCGGTATCCTTATCAGGCACATAACATATACTTTCTGATTTACTAACTACTATCTTCTATACCATCCACTCCATGTCTTCTTTGTTTTTTCATAATCTGCCTAAAACATTCCCTCTGAGTTCATATACTGATGTTAGGACAACTAATCTAACTAAGTTTGAAACCAGGCTAGCTGTACTAACGTCAAGTATATAAATATGAGGGTAGTAAATATTTTCCTTTTGTTATACAAATTACAACTAATCTCGTAGCTTTCTCGTCCTAAATATCACTAGCATTCTTAATATAATAATTATATTCATGTTATGTCTCACTAAATCCAGATACGTTTCAAGAGGATTTGGTTTTGCAAGCCTTTAATGGAAGGTGAATTTCAAGATGCTGTGAAGAATAGCTTTGTGATTAAAAACAAGTTTACTTTTCATTTGTCACATCAACAGGTCTGCTCTACTATTTTATGGTGTTATGTTGATTTACCTAGCTACTGACCTCAGGGAGCTTCTGTTATTATATAATATAGGTCACAAAGCTACTACACTTATTTTCTTCACGGAAGAGATTGCAGCCTCCTCAGAATCCAAGACCACAAGATGATATCTCTAGGGAGCTTGAAATTTCCTCTCTTGTTAAGGAAACTGATATACAATCCAGTCCAAACAGCAGTTCATGTGTCTCGTTCAGAAGCCCCTGTCAGACATGTTCCTCCTCCACTCTTGGGGAGGATGCAACATCGCAGGGTCACAGAGTAATTGATCCTGTGTCATTAATGCATAGGTTGCTACAACCAGACGTCTGTGACATGGCTAAGTCCTACAACTCAATATCTCCCCTCCACACTGCAGCAGATACGACCATTGTTACCATACCTAGCAACCAAGAAGCAATATGTG
Organism: Tuctoria greenei; assembly: GCA_036927565.1. NCBI lineage: Eukaryota > Viridiplantae > Streptophyta > Magnoliopsida > Poales > Poaceae > Tuctoria > Tuctoria greenei. Next base: position 154,311,804 of record JAYESD010000009.1, on the reverse strand, counting down.
ACCAAGCTACAGATGACTATATACCACTGCCGCAGGAGAAAGATATTTTCGAGGGTGTTGATGATTTGTTTGGGTTGCTTGAAGATGAAAATCGCTCTTCTGAATCTAAAGATAGCAGTGACTCTGAAGACCGTAACAGTTTCTACCAAGCTTGTGTTAGGAAGGAAGGTGGATGCCATCTGCTCATGGTAAATTCTAAGCTCCACTCTGATATTGAAAGGCAAAAAAGTGTGTTTTCTCGGATAGTGAGATCAAATGAAGATTCTAATAAAAAATGGTCCAATACAAAAGCATTTCGGCAAAGGAGTGTGGAGTCTTTCGATCCCCTTTACCAGACGAAGAAACAGCGGAGGGTACAGCAGAACACGCCATTTCCACGTCAAAATGGAATGTTGGAGAAACCTTCGGCTGATAGGTCGATGGGAGTTCAAGCATTGGATTATTCGTTTGTCTGGAGTGACAACAGAAGATCCACCAAGTTCTCTGTTAGAGTGGAGGATCGAAAGAAATGGGATGCATCTACTAACGAATCAGTCAGAGATGATACTTGGAGAAAGCCATTTTTCCTGAAAGGTGGTGCAAGGTGGGAGAAATCCAGTGACAAAGAACTAAACACTCCCCAATCGATTGCTGGAGTACAAGAGAGCAGGGGGGTTAGTGTACAAGAGGGCACCCCTTCCTTGAATTTTAAGTGGCACGCTAAAGGTTTAAAAGTTGAAGGTCGAGATCACGATTTTGACAATGAGGATGTCATGGAAGCAGGACAGAAAGAGAGGTCAGCATTGGCATCCTTCCATCAAGAGCATCCGTGTGACACTGCATTGATTCCTAAAGGCACCAAAACTATGGATACGCCAGCTACATCTGATGGAAACTGTAAAGAGAAGAGCACCAGCTTGGTATCGAAGGAAACACATACTCAGTTAGGTAGACCTTATCTTGAAACCAAAGTGCTCCTGCAACAACAGAAAAACATTGAAGGGTGCTTTGATTGTGTTGAAGATGTCACAAGGGAAACACCATTGGTTCTTGAAAGATCTAGATCCATGGACTCTTTGGCTGAGAGTTTTGGAGGTAGGGGGACTTTATTGAATGACAAAACTGGGACCCATGTGGTTGCTGGTCGGTTAGGGACTGAAACGTACATCCAAGAGAAACCTAACCGAAGTGTTAGCACCTGCAACGGACTGGTAAATGATGATAAAATTTTGCCTCTAGGAAAAACTGAATCCATGGATTTCTTGCCCAACCGTAATGAAGTTTGTGGAAACAAGAGGAGTTTACCATCTGATGGGGGTGATAAGCTTGTCACTTCTTGTTGTCTGGAAACTGAAATGCCCCTGCTGCAGATACAAACCCCATCTATTCAGGGCTTCTCTGAGGTAGCTCACGATGATAAAGTGTTGGATCCCGAGATCTCTGAAGTAGTTTTCCCCAAGTTTGATGCGGACTGTGTATACAAGGGTACGAGTTTGGGTTCTGACTACATTTCCTCATCTGACAGAAGTCGAAGTTGTGCACGTGCTGATGATCAGGAACACAGCAAAGTGGTGTTACTAAATGAGAAGCAGTGCCAAAACTTTGGAAGCACGCCTGAGTTAGCCCATGAAAACTCCAATTCTGTGGACTCCTTTGCAGTCTCTGCTGCAGGCTGTGGAAGCAAGAGTGGTGCATCAGCTGGTAGAACATCTGATCAGCAGGTTACTGATCTTCTCGGGATGAACGCCGAGTCCAGAACAGGCTTCGTCGATGACTCCACACCTGCTTTGGGTATCAAAAGTGTGGAAGCCTACGCAGAGCAGCCCATACTCCAGCATGATCCTGGGGAAGCTACTACGGCACTATGAAGCAAGCGCTACCTGTGGCGCAGCTTGGAAGGATTTTACCCAGCAGAGCATCGACATGACACAGTGAGCTGCCACTCTTCGCTTGTTGTTACATTTTTATCACACCCTTTGCTTGGTGTTAAAATGTTATGGTACTCCGTAGCAAAGCGTATAGCCCGACCATGGAAATTTGTCGGAAGAAATGGAAACACTTGTTGTGTGTTTGGTACTTCACTATTCTGAACTTGTGTTGGTACAACAGACGACGAAGATCGAGTCTCCACTGCGTTGCTAGATCTGTATGTGTGTGAAATGTGAAAACGACTACGGTGCTGCTTGATTGCCCTTACTTATTTTCTGTTTGGAACAGGCCAGACCATCTTGGTTCCTGATTGGAAGGATCGTAGTGCTATACTACGTGATTTTTACTTGTGTATGTCCTGTTGTCGTTTGGCTGCCTCTGCTAGTAACCCGTCCGTCTGCTAAGGTTTTGTGTTTTTTTCCGTTGATGTGAGCCCATGATGGTCCAGTCAGGTGTCGTCAGCGACGTTCCATGCTAACCATTCTTGTCCGTGCTGATCCAAGTGCGCACGCGATGCATCTGCGTGTTCCTGCCGGCGCTGCTTTTTTCTTCGAGAAAAGCTATAATATATATCAGGTGCCTGAAATTTGAAAAAAATTCAGGTGACCGTTAGATTGTCTTTAAGATTTGTGCGGTCTCTTTATCTCTTTCTCAACCCTAGCCCTCTGCCTCCCCGATCCTTTACGATCCAGCCGCTGGACTCCACCTGGCGGCGGCGCGGCGTCCCTCACACAGCAGCGACGCGACCTCCCTCCCATGGTGGCGGTGCGGCCTCCCATCCACGGCGGTGGCGCGGCACCCAGCAGCTGCGCGGCGATCTCGACGGCCACGCAGGGATCCAGGCGACGGCGCAGCACCTCCCGCTGTGGCACGGCACGGTGATGGACAGCGCAGCGCATTGGGTGCGGCCGCCGCCGGCGGTCGGCGCCGGTACGGTCGCTGGAGACGAAGGAGATAAGTTAATCCTAACTTGTAATTGTTAATCCATAATTTGTAATTGTAGATTCGTAATTTGTAGAGTTATGTCAATTGTAAAATAATCATACAAATTTTTTGTGATTGATCAAAGCAAGTATTAATAGTTAATTACAAAAATTAGTGCTAATGACAGTAATTATTTGCTAATTGACTGGTGCTTGAAATTTTCTTAAATTTCATGTGTCTGACAAATAGACAGTCCCTAAAATGCTGCGTGGCGCGGGCACGGGGCGCCGGTGCTCGAAACACCGCCGTGGATGAGCCTTCTGCCTGCCTTGGACCGTGCTAGGGGCACGTCCTGACGGCCATCGCTGCCGGTGAGCAAGCACGAGTTTGGTATCGCCATGTGGCACTGTCGACGAGTCAGACGGCGCCAAGGCGGGGACGGGTGGTTCAACTTCAACATGGGCACGAGTCCGCGGCGGGACGGAGCTGGCGGATTTCTTTGGATCGCGGTCGCCTTGTCGTCGTTGATCAACAGTCTGGACGGCAACGCACACAGCAGTCAAGCGAAAGCATGGCATAGCCAATTCCACTGATCAAAATGGCACTGTTCATTTCGGCTTGCTTCAGGTCAGGCACTGGCCATGTGTGGGGCAAAACTATTTTCTTTTAGCTCCAGCGTGCTGTTTTGAATATAATCCAAACTTCGCCAGGATAAAAGGCAATTATGCACTGATAAATGATGCTGAAAAAATAATACTTCCTAATTAATTTTTAAACTAATCAGTGATAAATAAAACGAAACAGAGGGAGTACTTTCCATGATAGCGCCCACGAGTGTTGCATTACATCAGGTTTTACCATATTATTAATATATAGACAAAAGGACGTACCTTGTATGTTCTGAAAAAGAAAAGTTATTTCTAGACATGTTTATCATAGACCTCACAATGTGTAGAACCCTTCAAAGAAACACAACTCAGACGCTTAGTTTTCAGGGAACTATGCCATAGACACTAGCAAGCAGCAGTTTTATGCCAAGTTTAGATCCTGAATTGAGTTTTCACAATCAATGCATTGCAAATACACCATAATTTGTAGCTTCCTTCCTGTACAAAAACCAATCGCAAATAGCTGCTCCCACGGATAAGGAACCAAGCAAGAATGCCACTCGTCGGGTGTGTTACCTCATCGAATACACGTGGGCAAGATGAATCCATGGCACACGAAGACAAGCACAACGTATATTATTACCAGGAGGAGAAGCATCAATGCAGCCCTGCAGAAATAGAATAAAATACATGTACATGAGATACATATTTATTGCATAATAGAAAACAAAACAGTAGAAAACATCGTAGTATGGATCTTCTTAGTAAATTATGTTTGAAAAATTATATGTTTGGTGAGTACTAAGAAGCACAAAAGAGCCAAGTCCACGTGGAACGCAAAAGTTCAGTGCAACAGATTTAATGAACCAGAACCGCACATGTACTCAAGGAAGTGAATTGAAAGGAAAACATCGAGATGCAAGCAAAAATGTGGAAATAATGTATTCTTAGTAGAAGAGGCATACGTCAGTTTAACATTTCTCCACCAAACAGTGTTTCTAAAGCGCCGTGCTTGCCGCTTAAATCGAACTGTATTTCCTTGCATATTTGCGGTCTTGTCAACCAATAGCTCCAAGCGATCACCTCTTTCAAGGACTTTATCGATGTTATCAATCATAACGCTACGGACCTGCAAGTGGATCATAAAATGTAGGCACCTTTCAAATTGCTAGAATATCATATATCTACGATTGACTTGTATGCTTTGATCTAATACCACTGAGGTAATGGGAAATTAAAAAAAAAGGATTCAGTTCAAGTACTGTACACATGATTGTGCCATTTCAAAATTAAAGATTGGAAAACACAACATTCGTTGAATTTAATTGGGGAATCCACCTTAGGAATTCAAATCTTCACAGGGAACGAGCTGAAGTAGACCAAATGAAATACCTGATTGATTTCGCCTCTCATGCGGTTAATTCTATCTGCGTTAGGGTCATTTGAATAGTAGTCCATCTGCTGACTTAGGACCCTTGAGAACTCATCGTTCATAGCATAAGCAAGCGCTGTCAGAGCAGCGCAGCCATATGTCTTGACAAACCTTCCATGAATATCCTCCAAAAATGCAAAGGGGATTCGTCCTGTGTCAAAAAACAAGATGCTAATAAGATAATTGTTCAGCATTCAAAATCAAAAAATAGCAACCCATAACGATACCTAACTCCCGGCATAAACTTTTAGTTGATATTTAATCTGAATGATGCACAAATCAGACATCTTTTATCATATTTGCAAGCCTTCTCGTGATAAGATGATATCCAGAGACACAAAGTAGACAAAATTGCTACTCATTTTTTCCCATATATAAGAACTCAGTTCAGTTGTAATATACTAGTACGTACTTCGCAGAAAGCCTTCGCAGAAAGCAACAACCAGCGTTATATGAGAATTAGTGGAGTCACTAGCAGCCTAGCACTTTCAAAGCAAATAATGCATTTGATCCGCAAGTCAACATCAGCAGAACTAGCACGGCCAATCCAAAAGTCCAAAAACTCTTCAGATGCTTCCAGCCATAAATCCCCAGAAGCCATTTGGCACTCCCAAGTTTGTTCAGATCTACCGATCCCGTGAGGCCTGAGGTCACCCTGCTCTGCTTGTACTACCAGATGGAGGCGCACATCACGACAGAACCTCCAATCACTCCCCCAAATCTCCGAAACTCTGCCCGCCTATGGCACCCGACCACGCAATCCCGCCTCGCCACGAACCCAGTCGCGGCTCCCCAATCGAGTTTGAAACAAAGCAATGCGTCGACGGGAGGGATCGATCGTCCGACGGGACCAGGGTGGATGGGATGGGAGGGGAGGAGAGGGAAGGAGCCGCTTACGTCCGGCGGCGTCGTCGGCCATGCATAGCGCGGTGATGCCGTCGGTGCGCTTGGCGTGGAAGACGTATCGGTCCTGCGTGTAGGAGACGTGGCTGTCGGCGCCGCCGTCGGGGAGGCGCTCGAGGACCTGCCGCGCGACGGCGCCGGCGTTGGTCACCGCCGCGCTGTGCTCCGCCAGCACCACCGTGCCCCGCGCCACCAGCGCGTAAAGGATCGCCATCCCGCGTCCGCCGTGTGGACTCAGGAGGAGAGAGAGAGAGGGCGGGGAGGACGAAGAGGGCCGAGAGGTGGGACAAGTTGTGATGAACGGAACTGAAGGGGGCTGGCTTCGCTGCTGGGTGGTCCGGTGTCTCGTTGTATGATGGAGCAGGGGCCCGTGGGTGTCAGCTGAGCAGCTGTTGTGTTTGGGCGCGGCGGGGCAGGGGTGGGGTTGGCGGGTTCGTGGTGACAGGAGCGGCCGTTTCGCTTCTTCGAGGACCGGGTCACGACTCACGAGTCGTGCTGGAGCTCGGGCTCCTCCCGCGATTGGCTTCGGCTTGGGGACACAAGACCGAGCTGGACTGGTCTGTCCGCTGCCGACGCATGGAGGACATGGAGCGGAACGAAATCGTCTCCAGTAACTACACTCCAGTTACAGGAGCTGACATGTGAGCTCTACACCTTCTAATTCTACCAGTTAGATACAGTAATTGCATTGTAGTTACTGTAAAGGATTTGAGTCATGGAGCGCCACAACCCGCACGTGCCCTAAGCCTAGCAGGTTTCGGCATTAGGTCTTGTTCGGACCACCGCCGCCTTGGCCCTCTCCACCTCGGCCGCTATTGCCTCCTTCGCCTCGACGTGCTCGACCTGCGCTTGCTCCAACTCTCCCTGAGCCTCCGCGCGTGATCCAACGAGAAGAACGCGCAGTTCGCCGCCTGCGTTGCATGGTGCCCGCGAGTGGCGGGATCAGAGTACACAGCAACGTGCTTTGGCGCGCGTGATCCATGTGTCGACGGCGTGAACGTGCGCTCCCTCGACGGCGTGACGGTGACGACGCTCTGTAGCAGATGATGTGATTCCCCCGTCCTCTCATTCCCAGCCAGCCACGTCGCCGTTGGTCCGGCATGAGCTGTGGCGTCCGGTGACGTATGTGGAAACCCTTAGGGGCTTGTTTTTGAAGTGGATTGGAGTGAAAAATGAACTAATTTTCTCCTCAATCCATTTCAATCCACTTAGATTGAAGTGGATCCACTCCTATCCAAACAAGTCCTAAGAGAGACGCGCACGGCGATATGGAGCCACGAGCGTTCAGAGCAGCGACGGAGCCCATGCTCCTCCGCCACTTTTTTCTTCTTCCCCGACGACTGCGGCGTCCAATCTGCCTTTCTCCTCTCCTCCCCCTTCGTCTCGACGACCCACCGGTGCTAACAATTGTCGGCTTCTTTTCATTGCGTGCATGCACTACAAGAAACACGATCATTTGCGATGGCTAACTTTATTTGCGACGGCCAGCCGTCGCAAATAACGTAAATTGTGACGGCCCGCCTGTGGCCGTCGCAAAACTGGAGGTCGTCGCAAATAATATCCTATTTGCAACAGCTGCCGACGACGCCATCGCAAATAAGGCTTATTTACGACGGCCAAACCTAGGGCCGTCGCAAATATGCCGTTATTTGTGATGGCTAGAAAAAGAACTGTTGCAAATAAAGTTAATTGTGACGCCCTAAACCTAGGGTCGTTGCAATTAAGTAAGCCGTCGCAAATAAATAGCTATATTATGCCTCGTCGACGACCGATAGACTCACTCTCACACGCACATTGCCGCCGCAGCCGCCGCTGCCTCATCTGTGAGTTCCTCCCTCCCCTCCCTCTCCATGGTCGGCCCTCCTACCTCCATAGTCGCCCCTCCCTCCATGGTCGGCCCCCCTCCCTCTTTATGGCCTCCCCCTCCCCCTCCATGGCCTCCTTCCTCCATAGCCGCCCCTCCTCCATGGCTGCCCCCCCTCCTAGCCGCCCCCTCCACCTTCCATGGTCGGCCCCTCCCCACCTCTATGGTCGCCCCCCTCCTCCTCCATGGCCTCCTCCCCTCCCCCCTCCTCCATGGTCGGCCCCCCTCCTCCATGGCCACCCCCTCCCTCCCTCCTCTCCTCCATGGTCGCCCCCTCCCTCCCTCCTCTCCTCCATGGCCGGCCCCTCCCCCCTCCATGACCGCCCCCCTCCCTCCTCTCCTCCATGACCGTCCTCCTCCTCTCCCTTCATTTTGAATTTTGACCACAAATTTTTGCTTAATATGTTGAATTAGTTAAGTTAATTGGTGACTAGTTGATTAGAGGATTGAATTGTGTAATTTATTGGTTAAATTGGTGATTAGTTGATTGAATTTTGTAATTCGTAGATTAAATTGTTGGAAGAAGTGTTCAATTAAATTGATAATGCTTATATCTATGTTAATCATGCTTAGCTAGATTTAGATTTAATTATTTTTATGTTTATTTATGCCTATGTTCAATTTTTTGTTAATTGAGATTAAGTTTGCTAAGCTAGGTTTAGATCAACGCTTATGTCTATGTTTATAATAAAATTATTTATATTTAGGTCTATGTTTATTAATTGATAAGTTATAATTCAATAATTTTTATGTTTACGTTTAATTGAATTGCTTTGTTTTTTAGATTATGATTATAATTTTTAATTTGATTGCTTGAGTGTTACTATATGTACAAAAATAGTATTCGGATCGGCTTGACCCGACACAACCCATTTAGGGTTCGACAAGGCCCATTTAGTTAGAAGTTAAAGTATGCGTCTAAACGGACACGGAGACGAACGGCGACGACGCACAAGGCAAACACCGACGCGTGAGGATGGGGACCTCGACGGACCCACTTATCTGTCTCTCTCGTTCTTTCCTCTTCTCTCGTCTTGAAGAGCTGCAGCCTCTGGCAAGCGGCTGACATACAAATGATGACTATAGTCGTATAGTCATGCTCCTTTTTACTTTAAGAACTGTACCGGATAGGGGGATCTAGTGTTAAATAGGCGGTGTTATGTTGTCGAAATTTTCTTTCCTCCTCGCTCGTCTTGAAGAGCTGCAGCCTCCGGCGAGCGGCTGACATACGTATGACAAATATAATTGTATAGTCATGACCCTTTTTACTGTAAGAACTGCACCGAGTAGGGGGGTGTAGTGTTAAATAGGCGGTGTTATGCTGTCGAAATTTTCTTTCCTCCTCGCTCGTCTTGAAGAGTTGAAGCCTCTTGCGAGCGGCTGATATACGTATGACGACTATAACCGTATAGTCTTGATCTTTTTTACTTTAAAAACTGCACAATATTGGGGAGTGTAGTGTTAAATAGACGGTGTTATGTTGTCGAAATTTTCTTTCCTCCTCGTTCGTATTGAAGAGTTGCAGCCTCCGGCGAGCGGCTGACATACATATGACAACTATAATTGTATAGTCATGACCCTTTTTACTTTAAGAACTGCATCATATTGGGGGGTGTAGTGTTGAATAGGCAGTGTTATGCTGTCGAAATTTTATTTCCTCCTCGCTCGTCTTGAAGAGATGCAGCCTCCGACGAGCGGCTGACATACGTATGACGACTATAACTGTATAGTCATGACCCTTTTTACTTTAAGAATTGCACCATATTGGGGGTGTAGTGTTAAATAGGTGGTGTTATGCTGTCGAATTTTTCTTTCCTCCTCGCTCGTCTTGAAGAGTTGCAGCCTCTAGCGAGCAGCTGACATACGTATGATGACTATAACTATATAGTCATGATCCTTTTTACATTAAGAACTACACCATATTGGGGGGTGTAGTGTTAAATAGGCAGTGTTATGCTGTCGAAATTTTAGGACCTATCCTACATACATTAACGCTCGCATGCATTTCAGACCCTTTGTCGGTACTGGGCTAGCGATGAGTTTAAAGCCATGTCCGGGAAGGCTCGAGAGTGAAGAGGAGTCAAGGGGAAGAGCAGGCACGACCAAGATAACCACTTGCGTTTAGATAAATGCATGGTAAGTGTATGTAACTTATGTTTATATATTTATAATATATTGTTCATACTAACACGTATTGACAGGAGCGCGAGACGGGGGTGCAGCTGAAACCCCTGCTGAGATCTAGAAGAGAGGTCACAGGGACCCTTCTCAGCCTCAGGGGTGCAGTTAGGCCGCAGCCGAGCGATTGGTAAGTTTAGAAATCATTCATATTAAGTATAACTATATGTGTCGGTACCCTGCGTACCGGGTACCCCACGATACTGCAAGAATAGCTATGGAGTTTCACCTGTCCGAGTTAAAGACCTTCAAAGGCTCCATGTGTCCTGCAACACTAGGCCCGTCTCCCTCGTTTGGGTAGCTCTGGTACCGTCACGTGTAACACAAGGCCAGACCTAACTCCCTGTATAGGGAAGTTCCGGTCGTGCCACGTGTCCAGGGGCCCCGGATCTAATCCCCAGTAGAGGGAAGCTCTAGTGCTGCCATGTGTATAGCAGCTCTGGACCTGCCACCCCACAGAGGGAAGCTCCAGAGTTGCCACGTGTCGAGCCTCCGGACCTAAGACAACAACAGGAAGATAGACGGATCTCCAACGGCGCGTACATTCAAGGGGTAGTTAAAGCATATGTTACAAGACTTGATTACGTGTCATTAATGTCATGTTAATGACACATGATCAGAGGACCTTTAGTACCGGTAACGTTGTCATTAAGGCATGTTATCACACTATTAATCATGCTTAATACATACAGGTCGTGTATTAGGTAATTAAAACCGTCGGGGCCACATATAGGGTCAGGCTAACAATGTAATGGCCAGTCCTTGGACTATAGAAGGGTTGCGCCGTATGGTACAAAGGACACGCTCTCCGAACCCCAAGCAAGACACAACTCATACATACAACAACCACCTGTGGAGTAGGATTTTACGCTCAGGCGGCCCGAACCACGTAAAAATCCTTGTGTCACTGTCTTGTTCATAATCTCACACACGCCCAAACCAATCATGAAACTCTGCAGACTACAATCTAGTAGTACCCGGGAAAGTTTCGATTACACACTTCGACATTTGGTGCGTCAGGTAGGGGGTGCCTTGAGTTTCAAGATGGTGAACTCCGCTGTTAGATCGTCTAATGACCACGCCGAGCAACTTGCTGTAGGAAATCCCTCCAACATGCAACAGCTAGCTTGTGTTGTTGTTCTGGCGGGCGTCATTCCACCACCACCAACAACTACTGCGGCGAACAACGTCAGACAACAAGATGGTGTCCTTGTGTCGGCCACTGCATCGACGCACAACAACCCTAAGAACGCGATCAATGTGACACGTACTCTTCTGTAACGTCCACCGATGCCCGGAGCACCTCATGGTGCAATGGAGCAGTGGCGCGCTGATGTGGAGCATCTGGTTGCAGCTGCATCCGACGCTATCAGCAACCAAGATCCTCCCCCGTCGGGGCAGGCACCTTCCCAGCGAAGGGCCTTGTCTGACAGACTTGGTCCTCAGACGTCATAGCACCGGAGGCGTGCGCCCTCCGAGCAAGTGATGTCCCTGCCCTTCGGGGCACGCTGTACTCACACGGCTTCAAGGCTCTCGACCCATGATGTGCGGTCAGAGCTTGACCACCGTTATAGGCAGCAGGGCGGCCATGTCCACATCGAGCGTGCTCGCGAAAGGCGAGAAGCTCGAGAAAACCCTTCTCCTTTGAGAGTAGGGGGCGGCTTTTTGGCTCTAGCCATGCATCTTCGCATGGTCTGATGGCCGCATAAGTTCCGGTCTCATTTGCACAAGAAGTACGACAGTACTGTCAACCCTGTCAAGTTCCTCCAGATATACTCTACCGCTATCCTCGCGGCGGGAGGCAATAAGGTCGTGATGCCCAACTACTTTCCTGTGGCTCTGGCCGAGACAGCCAGGTCTTGGTTCATGAGTCTTCCGCCTGACTCCATCAACAGTTGGGCAGAGCTATGCCACCAGTTCACCGCCAACTTCGGGAGCTCCTACACCCGACCTGGCACGGAGCTGAATCTCTTCGCCGTACAAAAGAATTGGGGAGAGTCGCTGCGATCATTCATCCAGCAATTTTCTCAGGTACAGAACACCATTCCTTCCATCTCCAATGCATCTGTTGTTGTGGCATTCGACGGGGCGCCAGAGACAAGAAGATGTTGTAGAAGCTAGTGGCGAAAGAAGTCACAAGCGTCATTGAACTCTTTAGCCTAGCCGACAAGTGTGTTAGGGTTGTGGAGGGCCGTGAAATGCACTCCAACCCAGCTCCGAAGGCTGATAAAAGTCCTCCAAGTCTGAAGCCACTACCTCCGATAGTGGAAAGAAAAAGAAAAAGTCCAATGGCAAGAAGAAGCCGTCGGCCGGCATGCCTGCTGCTGCTGCTGCTCCGGGTGGCTGGAGGCCACACCCCGAGAAACGTCCTTGACCATCGTCTGAAGACGGCGACTGTCAAAAGATGTGGTGTCCGATCCATAAGACGGACACTCACAATCTTGAAGATTTCCGCGAGGTCCAAAACCTTGTTGAGCGCTTCAACAAGCGCCGAGAAGAAGCCCATTTCCGCCAGTGGGAAGGAAAGCAGAAAGTCGACGAAGCTCCGGCTGATCCGGAGATAGGCTTCTAGGACCCCAAGAAGGTCCTGAAGGCTGTGTACAACACCATCGATGACAATTCTGACATCTCTGACAACAAGCGTCGGAGGACCCTCAACACCATATATGGAGGGTCTTGGAATATCACCTCTTGCCGCGTCCTCAAGATTATGCGTCGGGAGATGGCTGCCACAACTCCTACCGCCAAGGCAGAACCCAATCGGATGTGGATGGACACTCCCATCACTTTCGATGCTTCAGACTACTCAAGAAATATGATCGGAGCTGGACAACTGTCGTTGATGGTGTCTCCTACCATCAATAACATCCAACTCTACCATGTCTTGGTGGATGGAGGATCAACACTTAACCTCCTTAGCTATGAAGCGTTCGTCAAGATCTAACTGAAACTCTCAGATCTTCGCCTGTCACGTCCTTTCTCTAGGGTAGGTTCGGGGGCCATCAGTCCTCTCGGCTCAATTACACTTCCGATGACCTTCGGGACTCGGAAGAACTACAAGACCGAGAAGTTGGTCTTCGACGTTGCGCATATCAACTTACCCTTCAACACCATCCTAAGCAGGCCTGCCCTATATAGGTTCATGGCTACAGCCCACTATGGCTACCTGGTGTTGAAGATGCTGACACCTTCAGGTATTCTTCGGATCCGCGGAGATTGTACTGTAGGAGTCATTGCACTGGAAGAATTCCACACGCTTACAACAACGTAGGAGGAAGCATCCGGCAAGGAGCTAGCTGCTCAACCTCCGAGCACTCGTCATCGAGGCTCAACCTCTGCATCACACGTGCATCCAAGCGGCGACACCAACATTCCTGTCAAAGTTGTTCAAATTGGTTCTAATGCTGCCTAGACCACCCGTATATTGGAAGGTCTGGACAACAAATAGGAACTCACGCTCATCACTTTCTTCCAGGCGAATGTTGACGTGTTTGCCTGGCAACCATCACAAATACCTGGGATACCTAGGGAGGTGATTGAGCACAATCTAAAGATATACCTCGATGCACGACCAATACACCAGAAGCCCCGGAAGCAATCAGTTCAGCTCTAAAATTTCATTCGACAAGAAATTAAGAAGCTACTCAAAGCTGGTTTTATTCAGGAGGTTCATCATCCATGATGGTTGGCAAACCCAGTCGTTGTACCCAAGGCCGACAGGAAACCTCGGATGTGTATCGACTACACCACCTTAACTAAGGCATGTCCAAAAGATCCATTTCCACTACCTAGGATAGACCAGATAGTGGACTCCACCTTCGGGTGCGAGCTATTGTGTTTCCTAGATGCATATTCTGGATATCATCAGATCCAAATGTCTAGGGAAGATGAAGAGCATACTGCCTTCATAACAGTAGATGGGTTGTATTGTTATACCGCCATGCCTTTCGCTCTCAAAAATGTTGCTTCAACTTTTGTGCGAGCCATGCACAAAACATTTGGAGAGCTCATCAATGACTTGGTGGAGGTCTACGTCGATGACATCGTCGTGAAGGTGAAGAACAAGGAGTCACTCCTTGACTACTTGCAAGCCGTCTTTGACAAGTTGCATGTGGTGCGCACCAAGCTAAACTGTGACAAATGTATCTTCGGGGTTAGCTCCGGGAAGCTCCTCGGATTCTTGGTGACTCACCAAGTAATTGAGGCAAACCCGGCGAAGATCAAGGATATTTAATACATGCGACCCCCAACCCGCATCAAGGATGTCCAGAAGCTAACTGGATGTCTAGCTCCGCTTAGCCGGTTCATCTCAAGACTGGCAGAACTGGCGCTTCCCTTCTTCAAGCTATTGAGGAAGACCGGGCCATTCCATTGTTCCAAAGAAGCAGAGAAGGTTTTTCAAGAGCTCAAGCAGCTCCTCACCACACTACTAATCCTGGTAGCTCCTTATCCTGGTGAGCCTCTTTTGCTTTACATTTTGGCAACTACGAAAGTTGTCAGCATGGTCCTGGTCACGGAAAGAGCAGAGCCACCAATAGTTCAGGAGCCCAGACCCCTCCGGAAGGGTCCGGAGTTACCTGAAGGCGAGTCTGGGTCCCAGCCCCCAGGTACGGATATTCAAGGCAAGCTGCCCGAGGATCAACCTCTCTCATCCGAGGGAGTTCAGACAGCTGAAGAAGAAGTTTCAGACCCCTCCGGAAGGGTCTGAGAAGATCAAGAAGAAGGTTCGGACCCCTCTGGAGGGTCCGGGTTGATGATGAAGAAGCTCCGAGACCTTCAGGCAAGGTCCAGACTGTCCAGCGGCCAGTGTACTTCATCAGTGAAGTAGTCCATGATGCAAAGACTCGATACATTGAGGTGCATAAGCTGCTTTATGCAGTTCTCATCGCCTCAAGAAAGCTACGTCAATACTTCCAAGCCCACAAGATATCAGTGGTTACCTCCTACCCACTGTGTGCTATATTGCATAACCCCAATTCTACTGGGAATATTATAAAGTGGGCAGCGGAGCTGGCAGAGTTTGATCTTGAATTCTTGCGTCGACACGCTATCAAGAGTTAGGCATTGGCTGACTTCATGGCGGGGTGGACCCCTTCTTCATCAAATTCAGAGGGCCCCAGTGAGCAGAAGTCAGAACCCAAGGTCCCGATCTTCATTGAGCCTCATTGGACTCTCTACTTCGACAACTCCGTGCAAAAGCAGGGGCCCGGAGCTGGAATCCTTCTCCTCGCTCCGACCGGGGAGAAGGTCAAGTACATGGTACACCTTAACTTCGGCAACCAATATGGCGGAGTATGAAGCTCTTATCTACGGCCTCAAGGTGGCTCTATCATATGGCGTCAAGCAGATGCTAGTGAAGGGTGATTTGCAGCTCATTATCAAGCAAGTCAAAGGAGAATGTAGCTGCAACAACCCACAACTCGCTGCTTACCTCCTTGAAGTCCAGAAGCTCCAGAAGGATTTCCATGTCCTGGACCTCTCCCATATCCAACGTCTCAACAACGCTGAAGCTGATGAACTCTCTACGAAGGTCAATCAGAGCTCAAGCTCCTGACGGTGTTTTTGTCTGGAGGTTGTCAAGACCCACCGCTCAGCCAGCCGAACTGAGCGAAGGGGGCGAGACCAACACCTAAGAGTCGGCGGTCCCGGTGGACCTGTTACCATGGCGTCCACCAAGGGTCGTAGGCGCTGCAAAAAGCTCCGAGCAACCCAGCGCACAAGATCCAGAGGCTCAAGTTAGCTTTGATGCATGGATCTCGGAGATCCAGAGCTACTTGAAAGACAACATCCTTTTTCAATACGGTGTATCCGCTGATCAGATCATCAAATTGGCTAAAATATACACGCTGATAGAAGGGGATCTCTATCGGCGCAATACCAACGGCGTCCTAATGCGATGCATTGCTGGGAAGAAGGTCGCGAGCTCCTCACGAAAATCCATGGAGGTGAATGTGGGAACCACGCGTCTTCCTGCACATTGGTCAGTAAAGTCTTCTGGCATGGCTTTTACTGGCCTACAACTCTCCAGGATGCAGTTGAGCTGGTAAAAAAGTGTGAAGCGTGCCAGTTCCACGCGAAAAAAATTCACACACCGGCTCAATCACTACAAATGATACCTCCTACATGTCCATTCCCTCTGTGGGGGATGGACATTTTGGGACCTTTCCCAAAAGCCGTCGGAGATTATAGGTTCCTGAACGTCGCCATCGACAAGTTAACCAAGTGGCCGAAAGCTACTCCCGTTGTGACAATCAACAAGCAATCAACTATCAAGTTCTTGAAGTCGATAGTCTGCAGATTTGGAGTTCCGAACAGAATCATAACTGGCAACAGAACCCAATTCACAAGTGCAGCATTCCAAGAATATTGCGAATACCTCGGAATACAAGTCATCTACGTATTAGTATCTCACCTGGCAAGTAATGTCCAGGTCGAGAGAGCAAATGCCGAAATAATAAAAGGACTCAAGACTTGCACTTACGAGCGCCTGAAGAAACATGGAGCCAACTGGATATAGGAGCTTTCGTTCGCACTGTGGGCGAGCAAGACAACACATATCCGGTCAATTGGAGAGACACCCTTCTTCCTGGTGTACGGAGCTGAAACGGTCCTTCCTCCGGAGATCACCATGGGAACACTCCGGGTCCGTACCTTTGATGAAACCACGCAGGACAAGCTCCAGCGTGAAGACCTTGACCTCGTCGACGAGGGAAGGTGCCAAGCAGCTGTTCGAAATGCACGATATCGCCAGGCGCTCCGGCGCTATCACCAAAGGCATGTGCGCAACTGACAAATTGAAGAAGGCGATCTGGTGCTGCGAAGAATACTAACTCATGAAGGGATGAACAAATTGTCCCCCAGTTGGGAAGGTCTCCTCCGAGTGATCAAAGTATCCCATCCCGGATGCGTTCGCTTGGCAACAGAGGATGGGACTCCGCTTCCCAATCCTTGGAACATCGAGCACCTCTGTAACGCCCAAATTTTCCCCCTCTTCTCTACTCTTTTATCCATCATGTGGGGCCCACTTGTTAGCACCCTTTTCTTGCTTCTTTCCCCTTCCCCATGAAGGCACCGCCCGCATGCATGCCCAACAACCCGATCAGTTGGAGTTACCGCAAGAATCCTGTCAAATCCGGCGCAATTTCCTTCAGTTGGAGTTACCGTCCGCCTATAAACCGCCTCCGAACCCTAGGTTTCTCTGTGCTCTCGAAAATTCCCAAAACTGGGAGCGCCACCATAGTCATCGTCGTTCTGGTAGGCTCGTGCCTCGCCGCTCGATCTTCGCCCTGGCATCCACAATTGGTGATGCTAACCCGTCGTGCTGCTTCGCAGGAACGCCGACTACCTCCCCCAGTCTTCCCCGTCGTGAGCCACCACCTCAAACCCTAACTCCGGTGAGCTGAGGTGAGTTTTTTCACCCTTCCCGACGTTCCCATGTTTCTACCCAATTTCTCCTTGAGCTAACCCTCCTAACTCACTCACCTTGATCTGGAACGCGTCCCTGGCACGAAGACACCGAGGAATCACCACCCCGACGTTGTTCTCTCGGAGGACCCCAAACTCACCACTGTTCTGCACCGTCGCGGGCCCTCCTCCGTGTTGTTCCAGCCCCCAAAAAACCCCTAGGTGAGTTCCCAGGGACCCCCTCCTTCATTTCCAGCGATTAGAGTCTCGGTTTAGACTCCATGGCCGTCGGTCGCCGTGCTACGTCGAGCTCCCGCGCCCATCAATGGAGGTGGTGGCCTCTGGCCTGAGGTAGAAGAAGAAGCCCATGGCTTCTTCCAATCCTGGTCGTTGGATCAAACTAACACGGTCAAGATTAGATTACAACATACCCCTCCGGTTTATATAATCTGAGCCATCCTCTTTAAATCGTAGGGCTATAAGCGAGCCACGTGTGCAGCTTGGGTATTTTAAATCTGTGACGTCCGGTTTCGAAAAATGAACCAAGCTAACGTATATGTGTGCCCAGGATGTTCATCATACATACACGAGTGCAATCACAAAAGAGTATACAGAAAATTACCACAGAACAAGATTAATTAACCAAATTTTATTACACAAACCATATTATCCTCGAATACAAGCTCTAATGAATATTAAGGACAAGTTCAACTAATGCAGCGGAAATAACTAATTAAGCAAACTAAGCAACTAAGCATAAGGGATAACGCAGCTCCAATCAACACCACAGGCAAAGCTGACGGTAGACACGGCCTAGAACTCCGCATTATCACCATTAAACTCCCAATCCTGACCTGCAACTGTTGGGTGGGGGATTGCAAGAGTGAGTACATGTCGTACTCAACAAGTGTGGAAAGTATGACATGTGGCTGATTCAAATGACGACAATAATAATGGCAAAGTGCTGAAAAGTACATTAAAACATTTGAAAAGTAATATATCATATGTATGTGAAGTAAACCCATCATAATCATAAGTAATATCATAATACCAAACTGAATTCACTACCATCATCAATAATTCCAGATTTCACCATTGTCAATAACCGTATTCAATACCAGAAATTAATCCATAACCATAATACTGACCATAACCATCCCAATACCAATTTCCCTCTAATCATGGAAGTTTTCCAGGTGCTCATAACCGGAAGCACGGCTATCATGATAGTTTTATTTAACTCTGCAGAGTTTGTACCTCTTTACCCACGTGTTCGTGATTTCATCACCTTTTGGTGACTAAGAATATCCCTCATGCCCATGACCCGTCGGTCATATTACACACTTATGTTGGTGTGTGGCCAAGAGATCACAAAATAGCCTTTACAAATGGATTACTAGCCTATTTAGACCCCACTTAGGTTTCACCGGTGGCGATGTCTCCCGCAGAGCACATCTTCAACCAAGGGCCCCCTCTTGAGCCATTCCGATCCCATGGTAGTCCCACCAATCATCAACAAACCCAATACGACTACCTCTTCCCCGAGCATCCACAATGGTCCAAATAGAACTAGCAAAACCCTAATTAATCAGCTACGCCGCACCCATACTTGGCCTCGTGGTGGCACTGTAATCCTAGCTTATTCTCGCATGAACCGGTCCTTAGATCTAAAGCAAGCAAACCACCATAACATCCAACCCATCCACATACCAGGCTTGCTTATATCACCCATTACCATATCATATTGACCAGTTCACATTAACTAGAATATATTAATACATAATTAAATGTGTAGTGTTGTTTTTCCATCCCAATTAATTAAGCGAAGCAAAAAGGTAAAAGCCCTTCCCGACTCTCTACCATATATTCCAGGTGATAAGGGTGGTTTAGCAAATCTAGTAAACTTCCTACCATAGGTTTCCCATCAATTTGACACAGCATGCAGTTTTGCAAACAAAACATTTATTTTAAAACAGGATCAATATGCTTCAAGGACACTTGCCTTGCTCTTGCTGTTGATTAGGGTTAAAGCCTTCAAACTCTTGGTGTTGTAGATCCTCCGCGGCACTCTCTAGCGCAAATCCATCTAATCCACACAATAGACATACAAGACAAGAAACACAATCAAAGAGTGCACAAATATTACTAAATATGTCATGACATGCATGATTAATGCAAATGCAAGGTATAACTTGTTAATAGATTGCTTTTAATGATCACTAACTAGTTCTAATAGCTTTTAACAAGTTTATACAGGTTTGGATTCGATTAGATCAAATTTTAGAATTAATTCAACACAATTTAACCAGAAAGATCGGACTAGTCCGCTAGGGAGCGAACAAGTCCGCACTTTGCGAGATTAGCAGATTAGGGTTTTCTAGATCGATGTGAATTTGGAGATTAGGGGTTGAATTCACGTAAGGAGAAGATAATAGAAGGTATACCAGGTGTTTAGGACTCCAATGAATCAAGAAACTTGGAGATAACACTTGGATCTTGATGATCTAGGGTTGGTGATGAACTTGGAGATGAATTGGTGGTGAAGGACGAAACTTGGTGGAGATCTTGATCCTCTTTCGTTTCCTCCTCTTCTTCTTCTTTCTTGGGATCTTCTCCTCACTCCTTGATGGCGGCTCTCCACGAACTAGGGTTTGGGTGAGTGGAAAAGTGGCAAATAGATGTCAATCCAAGGGTGGGGCTGTTTATATAGAGGTGGAGGCTAGGGTTAGATGGATTTCGAGTTTGGGATGAGTAGAGGCCGGTTTAGAGTCTCACATGGGCTCTAAAAGAGTTAGGCACGACGTCCCTAGGCCCACTTAACGTGAAACCCAAGAAACAAGTCGTAAAACAAAAGATCAACTCGGAGTCACGAAGTATCGGACAAGTCCGGACAGGACCGGACTAGTCCGAAGTCGTCCAGAGAGAAAATCGGACAAGTCTGGCCAAACATCGGACAAGTCCGAATTTGAACAGAGAGGAAAACGGACAAGTCCACTGGAACACCGGACTAGTCCGAAAAAGTCCAAGGACTTAGCAATTTTTCAAGGATTCTTGGAATATCGGACTAGTCCGCAGAAAATTGGATAAGTCCGAAGGTTTCCAGTGCCAAAAATCGGACTAGTCCGCAGCAAAAACGAACAAGTCCGTTTTTAGTCAGAGAGAAATCGGACTAGTCCTCAGCAAAATCGGACTAGTCCGCACTTTCCTGCGTTTTAAGTGCAGTTTTGTTCCAAATCGATTTTAAACTTGTTCCTCTTTATGTGGATTAATGTTAAACATGTATATTAATGTATGCAAGGCATGATGCATGAAAATGAGGGTGTTACAAACCTACCCCCCTTAAAATGAATCTCGCCCTCGAGATTCGGCGCGGAAGAGAAGAGAGGGAAATTCCTTCTTGAGATCATCCTCCAATTCCCACGTCGCTTGTTTTTCTGTGTGGTGCTTCCATTGAACTTTACACCATCTAATAACATTGTTCCTTGTGACTCTCTCCTTGGTTTCCAAGATTTTGACCGGTTGCTTGGCATAAGTCAAGTCTTCCTCTAGCTCCAATCCTTCCATTCGCACTTGTTCTTCCGGTACTCGCAAACACTTCTTGAGCTGGGAAACATGAAAGACATCATGGACGTCCGAAAGATGAGCTGACATCTCCAACTTATACGCTACTTCTCCTCTTTTGTCCAAAATCTTGAATGGTCCAATATAACGAGGTGCGAGCTTGCCTCTTATGTTAAACCTCTTATGACCTCTCATTGGTGACACCTTGAGGTAAACAAAATCTCCTATTTCAAAGGCTAATTTCATTCTCCTATTGTCCGCATAGCCTTTTTGCCTTGATTGGGCAGCCCTCAAGTTTTCTCGAATTATTCGGACTTGCTTTTCGGCTTCTTGCAACACATCCAGACCAAATACTTGAGTTTATCCTGCCTCATTCTAGAATAAAGGCATCCTACACTTCCTCCCATAAAGCGCTTCATACGGTGACATCTTCAAACTTGCTTGGTAACTATTGTTGTATGAAAATTCCGCGTATGGCAAGCTTTTGTCCCAACTTTTCCCATGCCTCAAGGCACAAGCTCTTAACATGTCCTCCAAAACCTGATTGGTCCTCTCGGTTTGTCCATCCATTTGAGTATGATATGTTGAACTAAAGTTCAACCTCGTTTCCAAAGCTTCATGCAATTTGCCAAAACCTAGAAGTGAATTGAGAACCTCTATCCGAGACTATCTTCTTCGGGACTCCATGTCGACACACAATATGCTCTATGTATATCTCGGCCAATTGTGCAGCTGTATATTTGGTCTTCACAAGGACAAAATGAGCTGACTTGGTTAAGCGATCCACAATTACCCAAATTGAGTCATACCCGGACTGAGTACGTGGTAACCCAACTATGAAGTCCATACCGATTTCTTCCCACTTCCATTCCGGAATCTTTAATGGTTGCAATAGTCCAGCTGGCCTTTGATGTTCAGCTTTAACTCGTTGGCACACGTCACACAATGCAACATATTCGGCTATGTCCTTCTTCATGCTATCCCACCAATAGCAAGTCTTCAAGTCTTTGTACATCTTTGTACAACCAGGGTGAATCGAGTAAGGCGAGTCATGTGCCTCCTTTAATATTGTCTCCCGAATATGCTCTACATTAGGCACAACAATCCTCGTTCCAAGCCATAAGGTACCATGTTCGTCTTCATCAAATCTGAATTCTCTCCCTTCTTCGGTCCTTTACTTGATTTTCTTGATCTCCTCATCTGTGGTTTGTGCCTCTCGAATTTCTTGCTCCAAGGTTGGGTTTAACTCCATCATCTCCATCTCATTTACAAACCTGAGGTTCAACCGTTCAAACTCCTTGCATAACTCGGATGGTAACTCTCGAACTGTGAGTTGATGACTTACTCCCTTTCTACTAAAAGCATCAACCACTACATTGGCCTTTCCCGGATGATAGTTGATCCCCAAATCATAATCTTTGATGAGCTCCAACCATATTCGTTGCCTCAAGTTCAGATCCGTTTGTGTGAAAATATACTTCAAACTCTTATGATCCGTATAAATTTCACACCTATGTCCAAGGATATAGTGTCTCCAAATCTTCAATGTGTGTACCACGGCCGCTAGTTCAAGATCATGTGTGGGGTAATTCTGCTCATGTTTCTTCAGTTGTCTTGATGCGTAGGCGACCACTTGACCTTCTTGCATCAATACACACCTGAGTCCTTGTCTTGATGCATCACAATAGATGTCGAAACTCTTGCTTACATCCGACAATACCAAAACTGGGGTTGTTGTCAACCTCTTCTTCAACTCCTCAAAACTCTCTTGGCAAGCTTGAGTCCATTGGAATGCCTTTCCCTTCATTAACAACTCCGTCATTGGCTTGGCTATCTTGGAAAAGTCCTTGATGAATCTACGGTAATATCCAGCCATTCCAAGAAAACTCCTTATTTCCTTTACATTTTACGGCGGTTCCCATTTCAACACGTCTCTCACTTTTCCGGGGTCAACCGATACTCCTCCTCCTGAGATTATATGACCCAAAAATGGCACCTCTCTCAACCAAAACTGACACCTGTTGAACTTAGCATACAATTGATGCTCCCTCAATTTCTGCAGCGTAAGCCTCAAGTATTCCTCATGTTCCTTCTCATCCTTCGAGTAGATCATAATGTGATCAATAAACACCACAACGAACCTATCCAAGTACTCCATGAAGACCTTATTCATGAAGTACATAAAGTAGGCAAGCGCATTTGTCAATCCAAAAGACATCACGGTGTACTCATAAGATCCATACCGTGTCCTAAAAGCTGTCTTGGGTATGTCCGATGGTCTAATCTTCATTTGAAAGTATCCCGACCTCAAATCAATCTTAGAGAAGACATAAGCACCCTTCATCTGATCAAACAAGTCCTCTATACGTGGCAAGGTATACTTGTTCTTGATTGTTACCTCGTTGAGAGCTCGGTAATCCACGCACATCCTTTGGGATCCATCCTTCTTGTCCACGAACAGCACAGGCGCTCCCCAAGGTGAAGAGCTAGGGCGAATAAAACCCTTCTCTAGTTGCTCTTGAATCTGCTTCTTAAGCTCTGCTAATTCCAAAGGAGGCATCCTATACGGCCTCTTAGCTATAGGTGCAGTTCTAGGTATTAAATTAATAACAAACTCAATGTCTTGATCAGGTGACATACCTGGCAACTCGTCCGGAAAAACATCCAAAAATTCACACACCACCGGAATCTCCTCAATTGCGGCATCGTCCATATGATTCAGCTCCAATCGCTTCGGTTTGGTTTGAGATGCTTCAAATTCTACGGTGATCCCTTCCTCATTGGTCAACTTCACCATCTTCGTGGCACACTCAATAACTACATTGTGCTTCCTCAACCAGTCCATACCAAGTATAATGTCCAATCCTTGAGAATCCAAAATAATGAGGTTGGCGGAGAAGTCTACCCCCCTTATTCTAAGGCTTATTTTTGGACATACTATATTTGTCCTCATCTCTCCTCCAGGAGACTTAACCAACAGAGTAAACTTCATATGATAGATAGACAAACTATACTTGGCAACATACTTCGATGCAATGAATGAATGCGATGCTCCAGATTCAAATAACATAGTCGCGGGGTTGGAGTTGGCGAGAAACATACCAATGACCACGTCATCCGCTTGTTGAGCATCCTCCGTAGAGACATGGTTCACGTTGCCACGAGCAAAATTCTGCTGTCCACAGTTCCCTTGTGGCTGTCCTCCATTGGGTTTTGGGTTTTGCCTCAGCACATTGCTTCCTTGACCAAGGCCTGACTTAGGACATTGATGCGCAAAGTGTCCAGCTTCTCGACAAGTATAGCACTTCTTAACTCCACCAGAATTATTGGGATGAGCTTGGTTTTGAGCATTGGCTCCAGGAAAATTAGCACGAGGCGCATAAGGCATTGGAGGCCTAGGTGCTTGCACGACAGGGCGCTGCTGCACAAATTGAGTTGGGCGCGGTGCAAATCCAGGACGTTGAGCAGGAATAGAGGAGCTGAAATGAGGCGCATTGGGCGGTGCAAAGCGAGGGCGCACATTACTTCCTTGTTGCTGTCCTTGATATGGCGCCTTCCTCTTATTGTCTTGCTCCATCTCACGAATCTTGTTCTCAACCACAATTGCTTTGTCCACAAGCTTCTAGAAATTTGCATAATCACAATTGAGCAATTGCACTTGGATCTCATTGTTCAAGCCCCTCATGAACAAGTATTGTTTCCGGCTATCCCGACTAACATCATCGGGCGCATACCTTGAGAGTTGAGTGAACTTATTGAGATATTAACCCACGCTTGATCTTCTTTGCCTTAAATTCTCAAATTCTTGCCTTTTTCAAAATCATAACACCCTCCGGCACATAATGAGAACGGAAATTTTCCTTGAATTCAGCCCAAGTAATTCTCTCCTGATTCTCATGAGCATTGCAATAAGAATCCCACCAATCCACAGCTGCTCCAACTAGTTGATGAGAAGCAAACAAGACCTTCTCCCGGTCACTGCATTGGACAATAGCTAACTTCTTCTCCACGGACTTGAGCCAATCATCCGCATCCATAGGGTCAGCGGCTTGAGCAAAGGTTGGCGGCCTAGTCCTCATAAACTCTCCCAATCGGTTATGAGGAGACGGGGGTGGCGGTGGAGGCATGTGGGGCTGATTGTTGATGTTGCCAGCCTGCAGCTGTCCCATAGTTTGTATCATGGTCTGCATGAGCTGGTTTTGCATGGCCAATAGATGCTCAATGTTGATAGCTCCCTGAGTAGATTCTTGTCCAACGTTGTTCTGAGGCACTCCATTGTTTTCCTCCTCATCATTGCCACCCCTCTGGTTGCGAGTCCTCACCATCTGAAGAAAAGCAATAGGTAAGAATTATAGAACATCCCAAACTATATGCATCAAGGGATATGAAGCTAAACAGCTAGCTACACTAGCCTAGGTGGACATGGCAATGCTAGGGCATCCCAAAAATCCTCTATTAAGCACACAAGCAACCAATATATATAGCAAACAGCACACCAAGAAAATCAAATTGATTCCTGAGTGCTCCTATGTGCTCTAAAGTGTTTATTCTATCTAGGTTGCGTCCTACAGTCAACCTGTGGCTCTGATACCAATCTGTGATGCTCGGTTCCGAAAAATGAACCAAGCTAACGTATATGTGTGCCCAGAATGTTCATCACACATACACGAGTGCAATCACAAAAGAGTATACAGAAAATTACCACAGAACAAGATTAGTTAACCAAATTTTATTACACAAACCATATTATCCTCGAATACAAGGTCTAATGAATATTAACAACAAGTTCAACTAATACAGCGGAAATAAACTAATTAAGCAAACTAAGCAACTAAGCATAAGGGATAACGCAGCTCCAATCAACACCACAGGCAAAGCTGACGGTAGACACGGCCTAGAACTCCGCATTATCACCATTAAACTCCCAATCCTGACCTGCAACTGTTGGGTGGGGGATTGCAAGAGTGAGTACATGTCGTACTCAGCAAGTGTGGAAAGTATGATATGTGGCTGATTCAAATGACGACAATAATAATGGCAAAGTGCTGAAAAGTACATTAAAACATTTGAAAAGCAGTATATCATATGTATGTGAAGTAAACCCATCATAATCATAAGTAATATCATAATACCAAACTGAATTCACTACCATCATCAATAATTCCATATTTCACCATTGCCAATAACCATATTCAATACTAGAAATTAATCCATAACCATAATACTGACCATAACCATCCCAAATACCATCCCAATACCAATTTCCCTCTAATCATGGAAGTTGTCCAGGTGCTCATAACTAGAAGCACGGCTATCATGATAGTTTTATTTAACTCTGCAGAGTTTGTACCTTTTTACCCACGTGTTCGTGATTTCATCATCTTTCGGTGATTAAGAATCTCCCTCATGCCCATGACCCGTCGGTCATATTACACACTTCCGTTGGTGTGTGGCCAAGAGATCAAAAAATAGCCTTTACAAAGGGATTACTAGCCTATTTAGACCCCATTGAGGTTTCACCAGTGGCGATGTCTCCCGCAGAGCACATCTTCAACCAAGGGCCCCCTATTAAGCCATTCGGATCCCAGGGTAGTCCCACCAATCATCAACAAACCCAATCCGACTATCCTTCCCCGAGCATCCACAATGGTCCAAATAGAACTGGCAAAGCCCTAATTAATCAGCTACGCCGCACCCATACTTGGCCTCGTGGTGGCACTGTAATCCTGGCTTATTCTCGCATGAACCGGTCCTTAGATCTAAAGCAAGCAAACCACCATAACATCCAATCCATCCACATACCAGGCTTGCTTAGATCACCCATTACCATATCATATTGACCAGTTCACATTAACCAGAATATCATTAATACATAATTAAATGTGTAGTGTTGTTTTTCCATCCCAATTAATTAAGCGAAGCAAAAAGGTAAAAGCCCTTCCCGACTCTCTACCATATATTCCAGGTGACAATGGTGGTTTAGCAAATCTAGTAAACTTCCTACCATAGGTTTCCCATCAATTTGACACAGCATGCAGTTTTGCAAACAAAACATTTATTTTAAAACAGGATCAATATGCTTCAAGGACACTTGCCTTGCTCTTGTTGTTGATTAGGGTCAAAGCCTTCAAACTCTTGGTGCTGTAGATCCTCCGCGGCACTCTCTAGCGCAAATCCGTCTAATCCACACAATAGACATACAAGAAAATAAACACAATCAAAGAGTGCACAAATATTACTAAATATGTCATGACATGCATGATTAATGCAAATGCAAGGTATAACTTATTAATAGATTGATTTTAATGATCACTAACTAGTTCTAATAGCTTTTAACAAGTTTATACAGATTTGGATTCGATTAGATCAAATTTTAGAATTAATTCAACACAATTTAACCAGAAAGATCGGACTAGTCCGCTAGGGACCGGACAAGTCCGCACTTTGCGAGATTAACAGATTAGGGTTTTCTAGATCGATGTGAATTTGGAGATTAGGGGTTGAATTCACGTAAGGAAAAGATAATAGAAGGTATACCAGGCGTTTAGGACTCCAATGAATCAAGAAACTTGGAGATAACACTTGGATCTTGATGATCTAGGGTTGGTGATGAACTTGGAGATGAATTGGTGGTGAAGGACGAAACTTGGTGGAGATCATGATCCTCTTTTGTTTCCTTCTCTTCTTCTTCTTTCTTGGGATCTTCTCCTCCCTCCTCGATGGCGGCTCTCCACGAACTAGGTTTTGGGTGGGTGGAAATGTGGCAAATAGATGTCAATCTAAGGGTGGGGCTGTTTATATAGAGGTGGAGGCTAGGGTTAGATGGATTTCGAGTTTGGGATGAGTAGAGGCCGGTTTAGAGTCCCACATGGGCTCTAAAAGAGTTAGGCACGACGTCCCTAGGCCCACTTAACATGAAACCCAAGAAACAAGTCGTAAAACAAAAGATCAACTCGGAGTCGCGAAATATCGGACAAGTCCGGACAGGACCAAACTAGTCCAAAGTCGTCCAGAGAGAAAATCGGACAAGTCTGGCCAAACATCGGACAAGTCCAAATTTGAACAGAGAGGAAAACGGACAAGTCCGCTGGAACACCGAACTAGTCCGGAAAAGTCCAAGGACTTAGCAATTTTTCAAGAATTCTTGGAATATCGGACTAGTCCGCAGAAAATCGGATAAGTTCGAAGGTTTCCAGTGCCAAAAATCGGACTAGTCCGCAGCAAAAACGGACAAGTGCATTTTTAGTCAGAGAGAAATCGGACTAGTCCTCAGCAAAATCGGACTAGTCCGTACTTTCCTGCGTTTTAAGTGCGGTTTTGTTCCAAATCGATTTAAACTTGTTCCTCTTTATGTGGATTAATGTTAAACATGTATATGAATGTATGGAAAGAATGATGCATGAAAATGAGGGTGTTACAAAATCTCAGCCGCCCCTTTTTGATCCAGTGGACCACATTAGATCTCCCTCATACCCCTCCGTCTTTTAATCTCGTGCATCCATTTAAAATCCAACAGCGCTTGTTATATTGCAGCATACCGCTTTGTCGCCTTGCACTTAACCCCCTGTACCTTTTATTTTATTTTCAATCATGCCCTGGATTCTATAGAATCAACCCTGGATTGTGTAAAAATCATGGTTTCAGTTGTAGGCTAGCACCCAGGCCTCTGTAGCTTTGGATTTTTGCATTCCAGTCACTGTGTTGGTCTGTGCACTTGCAAAAGCACCCCTGTACAGTTTTGATTAACAACAAAATGCCCCTACAGCATGCTGAAAATTTCATTTAGGCCCTGTTGCTTCCTGTTCTCGCATTTTAGCCCCCTGCAGTACCTGGTATTTTACATAAAAGCCCCTGTATCATGCTGGTTCAAGGAAATCAGTACGATTTGAGCTGAATTTGCGTACGAAGACTTTAGTAGTTGCTGTTTTATATGTAGGACACCTTCGGAAAAATATTTAATAATGCTTGTAATGTTGAAAGTGCACAATAAATATATGCTAGCATATAGTAGGTTATTTATAACCTAGAATTAATTAATTAATACATACACGACGACGTAAGTGCGTATGCCTAGTTGTATGTACGAGTATTTATTATGCTATGTTGTTTGGTTTCTTATTGCATTCTCGTTATTTTGTTGTGCATAAGGTGGTGTGGACATAGCCGGACCCTGAGCCGTCTTTCAACCTGCAAGACCAAGACTTTGACGTAGCCGAGCAGCATCACTTCCCCGGAGGCAAGTGCCCTTGACCATATCTCTCCTGTTAGGAAAATAAGGATGTAGATAGAATTAGTTGCATGCAGTCAATTAATTTGAATCCTATGACAGGTTGTTTACTAGTTTTTCTATATTATTCCTTGTAGCCATGTTGGGTCGATTATGTTACATGTCAGGATATTATTACGCTTAGCCATGTTGTCTTAGTTGGGATGGGTTATGTAATTTAATATACTTGTTATTATATTACTTTTAATCATATGGATATGTGGTGGTTTGTAGTTGCAGAGTAGGAATTTAGGCAGACTGGTCGGTTTGGTGGGTGCATGCGTGCACGAGACTCGGGTGGGTTGCTAGCGTCTGCTGTAGATTCTAAGTATCAATTCATGGAGCATGTAACCTGGCTTTATCGTGCCACCACAAGACTATTATGGAACAGTTTGGTCAATTAAGTTGATTTCTACCTTATTTTGTGTATACCATGTGAGATGTTTGAGTGGCGCAAGAGGGGGCTGCCGCGGAGAGGTACAAATAGACTCTGCCACGAGGCAAAACCTTAGCGAGTGTGCACAGGTTTGGTAGTGCGATGTAAAGGCCTCATAGTGATCTTCTGGCCACACACCAAAGAAAGTGTGAAGTGTGATTCGCGGTCACGGGCATCAGGGAGGGTCTAGTCCACTTGGCGACAAGGGACGAAATCACAACTTGTGGGTAAAGTGGTACAAACTTTGCAGAGTGTAAAACTATCTAGATAGCCGCACTCGCGGTCAAGAGCAATGCTTGGACTTATTCATGATTAGATGGGTTGGATGGTTTGGTTTTGGTGATGGGTTGGTTGGAACCCGGTGGATTGGTGTCCAGTTGTGTCGGTGATTTTGATCCGGCAGATCTTCCGACACTAGTAAAGTGTTAGAGGAGTTTGAGGTTCGGTGTGGGCGCGCGGAGATTCAAGAAGGTGAAGTGTAAATGACACAGTAGACACGAAGATTTACGTGGTTCGGACCGCTTGAGCGTAATACCCTACTCCACGGGATGTGTTGGTGTTGTATTGTTTGTATGAGCTCAAAGTGAGTTCAGGGTGTAGAGTGAGCGTGTCGCGTCTATGTGTTCCGAGCGTGTGTGGAGAGTGTGGAGCGTGTCCTATGTATCATTGGCATGTCCTTTTATAGTACAAGGGCAGGCCGTTACAAGTTAGCATGGCCCGACATGTGGCCCCGGCGGTTACTGATATTGATACACATTCAACACATTTAACTGCCCTTAATGACCTAGTTATGGGCTTTGACAACATCGTTACTGGTAATTAAGGTCGTCCGATCGTGTGTCATTAATATAGTATTAATGACACTTGATCGGGTCTTGAAGTCCTTGATTCCCCTTTGAAGATCCGGAGCCGTTGTGGAGTCTTCCGGATGTTAGAGGCTGAAGGTCCGACGGTTGGACACGTGGCAGCGCCGGAGCACACTGTGGGGAACAGATAGGTCCGGCGTTACCCGACACGTGTCAGTTTCGGAGCTTCCCTCGGTCTGGGGTTAGGTCCGGGGGTGCCATTTCGGTACATAGCCCGGAGCTTCCCCTTTGTGGGCGGTAGCTCCGGTTTGATAGTACACGTGGCGACCCTGGGACTAACCATGTTGGAGAAGCGGGTCCGTTATGTCTGACATGTGGGCCTCTGAAGGTCTTCAAATCAAGTAGATGACTTTCCCTTGAGATCTTTGCAATCCCAAGGAGTATATGGTACTCAGGGTACCGACAAGTTGGTTTGAGCCTGGACAGTTTTGTAGGTACTTGGTTGAGACCTGAGGGTCGTTGTCTTGGTTACTGGAGATTGAGATGGTTCACCTAGTAAATAGGATGCTAAGCTAAACTAAGGATAGGGAGTTCTACTTAATGCTTAAGCCGTGTCTAGCCTTCCTCATTGATTAGCCTGCTTATCATAATTTCCCACACTTGCGGAGTACATTAGGTACTCACGCTTGTTTGTTGCCTCTTTTTCTTGTACGTACTTGCTGCTCAGGCCATGGAGATGGAGCGCATGATGATGAAGATGACGACTTCAACCCCGGCGTACAGTACTAGGCTGGCGTGCCCCCGGACAACGCCTGTAATGGAGCTACACACTTAGTTATCCGCTACTATGTATCTTTTCCCTTTGGACCATTGAGTCATTTATGTACTGAATAAAATCATTGAAATTGGCTTTATATATATGATTTTCCACTTTTGTCATCTCGTGTATGATTTAACTGATCCTGGCATACACACGTTCTCGGCTTGGGAGTTGACCGACGAGGACGTCAGTCTTCTAAGGGGGGTGGATTGTGACATCCTGGCTCAAGGTTTAATAGGATTGATAGAATAACTCATACCACCAAGGTATACCTTCTTTTCCGGAAGCCCAACTGCAAAGAACTGCAAGGTTAAGCGTGCTTGGCTCGTAGCAATTTACGGATGGGTGACCAACTAGGAAGTTTTCCCGGTTGTGCACGAGCAAGGACAAAATGCACAGCAAAGACTAGTGTTGGTTTGTGAGGCTAGTCAGTGATCCTATGGAGCTGTCAGGAGTAACGACCACCAGACCCGTAGTGGCTGGGGTGTTACAACCTCCGAAAGTTTTATGCTTAATTTCACGGAGGTGAGTCTGTAATTACACACAATGTAAGTTATAGAGTCTATACATAGAGTCAGGTAGGTCCTAAAGGAGAACATTTGGGCCCCTCCAGGAGGGTCCGGGCAGTTCAAGCCCACCTAACATGGTCCCTATACTGAAAGTGTGGCTTACCTACCCTAGGTTAGAACAAGATGAATAACACACTTGGCCTAGTTTCGTACCCTAAGTGTGTCCTTGTGTCCCCTGTAATTCGGACCTGTAATGAAATACATCGTTGTGTGAAAGCAGACTCCACGTGCATTAATTTTGTACATGCTCATTTTTCTTTTATTATTTTTTCCTTCTTGTCTATAATGAAGTTGTGCAATTCTTTTTGAGATTTAGTCCAAGTTATTCATATGATATACGAGTTATATTGTTGATCTTTTTCAGATCTTAGCATTGCTAGATGGTCTACTCGCCTTAACACCAAAGCCAATGACAGGTCCGGAGTGCGCTATCGACTTAGACTGGTCCAGCACCCTAAGTACGCCACTCTACCTATATTCCGGCAGACCTCAGTAGGGTGGGTCCGAAAGACATTCGGATCTGAAGAGATTACATCAATTTACTTGTTATGATGTTAAATTCATTCGGACCTAAATTTCAAATAAGAACAGTAAGCCGCAAACAACTTATAGAAGAGAGGACGAATTTTACTATTTTTCTTGTCTTTAATGCGCAGGAAAAAAGGAAAGTTCATGGCGATGGTGGATGTTTCCGGAGCTACTAAACTCCGACAACCCTAGGGGGCCCGCCATCGATGTTTCTAAGCGTTGGTGGTGGGTGCTGTCGGATCTACCAATCACCTACATCCCCCAGGGGGCCCGCCGTCGACGTTTCTAAGCGTTTGTGGTGGGTGTCGTTGGATCTACCAAGCTCCGACACCTCCCAGGGGGCCCGCCATCGATGCTCTATGTGTTTGCAGTGGGCGCCGTTGGACCTACTAAGCTCCGACAACTCCTAGGGGGCCCCGCTGTTGACGTCACAAATGGTCCCTAGAGATGTCGGAAGTAAACTTTGGACCTAAGAGCTAAGTGTTCTAGCTACAAGTTCAAAGCGTTCAAGTCATCAAGACATTGTCAAATCCTTTTGGTACATGCTCGCAATAAAATTGTGTACATCTACTAGGGAGCTAACAAGATAAAGGACAATGCATTGAAGACAAATAAAAAATGGAATTCATTCATTCAAGAAGATTGGATTTCATTAATTCGAAGGATTGGATTACAAAATGATGATTACAAGTAAAGGGCAGAAGAAAAAGGTCCTAGCTACTGGAGGTCCTAAGTCCTATGGAAAAATGAGGCAACTTTCTGGGCAGCTTCTTGAATGCTGGGCCTGGCGGCATCTTCCTCTTCGGCAATGGGCCCTTCGACCACCGAATCTAGAGATAGTTGGGGGTACCGGCTTTTGAAACATGTCAGCACATATTCGGCGACATTCTTGGCCAGAGGCCTCCCTTCTGTCTCCAGCTGGTCGACGATGACGTTACCCATCGCGTCCAATTTGTTGCTGGTAGAGCACAACACAACCAGCGCCTTGTCCAGCTCTGGCTTCGGGTCATCCGGACGTACCGGACTGAAGCCAAATGGCGCCAGAGCTTTATTGGCATGACCCAGAAAATCCCAGACTCGCTGGGACTCAGTCGCCCTCATACTCCTCAATTCCTCCAGTGACCTCCTAGCAACCGCAAGCTCCGAATCTTCCCGGGCGATGCGTTGGACCTCTTTGGCATGTTGTTGGATACTCTTATCCACCTGCTTTTTGCAGTCGACAAGCTCTGACTCCCGGAGGTAGATGCGGTTCTGGCAGTTCACCAGGTCCTTCTCCCTGCCTTTCACCTTCTCCTCCCTGGTGGCAACATCAGCTTCTCTCTTAGAGAGCTCATGTCCCATCTTCTAGTTCTTCTCCTCCTCTTGCTTGCATCGCAGTTCAAACTTTTTTGTGCGATCAGCAAAGCTCTGCTCTCCCAGAGACAGTATTTGGGCAAGCTCCTCCTCTCTCTTCATGATATCCTCCTGCTTCTCTAGGAGATTCTCTTCCCTCTCATCAAAGTCTCCTCAGCGCTTCAGGGAAATCTCATTCAACTCGTTGAGGCTGTCTTGACAATCGTCAGAAGCCTCATTGCTCTTCCTAGCATGCTTGAGAATCTCCCGGCTCTTCACGTCGAGGCCTCTGATGGAAGCTTCTCACTCATCTAGCAAGCGGCCCCAATATATTAGTCGAGCCTTTTCCTTCTCGATCCATTCCCTCTGGTTAGCAAGCCTTGTTTTCGCCAGCTTGGTCTCAAAGTGAAGTCTGTTGTGCCAACGCCTCAAGGTGTGGTGCTCTTCTTTGAGAACCTTGCTGTCATGGTTGAAGGCGAGCTAAACTTGACGGAGACTGGAGCAGGCGTGGTCTATAGACAAAGCCAAAGGAATTGGCTCCAGACCTGCTGGGATCTCCTCCGCCGGCTCCAAGAGGTCTTCTAACACAAAAATTGGGTCCCAAGACACAAGTGTGGTCCCCTGCAGTTCTGCGGTGCTAGGGCCGCCCTCCGGGAGCTCTTCTGCCTCTACCGAGGTCGAGGAAGGTCCCACAGAGGGAACTTCAACCTCCAGGGCTAACGACGAAGGTCCCCTTGCCGGATCTTCAACCATTGGCTCTGTGGGTGGAGGGCCCGTCGCCGACTCTTCTGGGTGCTCCGGAGTAATCATCTTCGGGGCTAACGTTGGAGCTCCGCCCGGAGTCCCCACCACCTCCAGCTTAGAGGTCGGAACTTCAACCATCTTCGGCTCGGGGGCCGGAACTTCAACTACTTCATGCAAAGATGCCTTAGCTTCGGTTACCTCCGGCTCAAATGTCGGAGCTTCCGCCATCTCTGCCTTTTACGCCGAGGCCTCAGTTGCTAGCTCTGCAGCCGCTAGCGCATCTTCACAAGTTTCTTCCCCGTGGTCCGGCGCTACCACAGGAGCTTCTGGCATCACCTCTGGATCTAGATCCATGACAGCTAGCGTCGGAGCTGTCGTGTCGTCAGCCACCACTTGTGGAGGCACAGGGGTTGAAGCCGGAGCTTCCGCCTGCACAGCCTTAGCTGCTGCAGCAAGAGCCAAAGCTTCGGTCTTCTTTTTTGACACCCTAGAAATAAAAGATCAGGAAAATTCAAGACATGATAAAGACAAAATTAACACCTCAATGTGAGATGACAATGCTTACCTTGGAATGCTACCGCTCCAATCAACGCGGAGCCTCTTCATCGGGCGGGTAGAGCCAGAACCCACCGTCGTTGGTGTGGTGGAGGCTCCGGACTGCTGCTCAGAACTTGCCGTGGTTGTCGGCGTCACCTCAGTCGGGATCTCCCTCAGCTGGGAAGAACCTCAGGACCTAGAGCCCACGACTGGCACTGGTGCCTTAGTTTATATGCCGGAGCTAACGCCCCTTGAGGATGCCGGCACCGAAGGAGGTATGGCCGCCAAAATCCTAAATGGTCGGGGGGAAGAAGTTGCTGGAGACGGAGCCGACCTGAGCGAGCTCCCATTAGCATGTATACTTTCCCTTGCCCTTGCCCTTGCCGACATCATCAACCTTCTCGCTTGGAGCAGTGGGGGCCACCCTCTCTAAAGCTCTGGGGATTGCAACCCCAGAGGTCTTGCATCTCTCAACCACGCCGAGGTCATCCAGCTCTGCCATTTTCCTCTGGAGCTCCCTACTAACCTCTGGAACCATGTTCAGAGGGAGAAAGGCAGCTGGCGGGGTCAAGGCATCACGAGAGACAGCTCCATTCTGAAACTTTTGGAGATGGAGCTTCAAAGCTTCATCATCAAAGTTGGTATTTAAATCGGTTTCAATCCAGTTATGATCCATTTCACTATTGAAAGCCCATGCGGGTCACTCCCTTGTCTTCAGTGGCGCCCGCCTGTTCAATAGGAAATTGCCGAAGACCATCTCAGGGGTCACTCGACCCTCTACGCATTCTTGTATCGTTGTCGGGATGGGCTTGTACGCTTCGGACAACTCCGGAACTGCATTTCAGGCGTCACTGTCAACATTGGGGAGGCTCTTGGGCAACTCCAACCTCTCGTGCTCCTCCACTGCGATGATCACCCAGTCTTTCTTCCAGTTGTCCCACTTTCCGGAAGGTAAGGTCTTCAAGTACTTGAAGGGGCAGTTCTTGCGCTTCATGAAGCAGTAGAAGCCAATCAACTATGTCCCCTTTACGGTAGTGTGGACCGTGAAGAAGGTCCGGAAGAGATCAATGCACGTTGGCACACCCACCCACATCTCGCAAAAGTGGATGAAGGTCACCACAAGCAAGGAGTGGGGGTCGAGGTGATGAAGTTGCAGACCGTATAAGTCCAGCAACATCAGCAATAAGCTTGAAAAGGGTGGGATCAGACCCACCATGGTGTACACCGAGAAGTAGACCATCTCTCTGGTGCACTCCTTCTTGAAGGGGAGCTTGCCGAAGTGGATGTCATTGTTGAAGGAGTTGCTGGACCACCCCATGTAGGTCCGGATCATCGACAGATCTTCATTGATCGTGATCTTACTCTGAGGAAGACCCAACTCCATCGCGGCAAAGCAGAGCAAAAGTTGGAAGGGCTATGCAAAAGTTGGGAGGCTCTGAGCGCAAGTTCGAATGAAAGCGTAAAGAGTCCTCAAACCATGAGAGCTTTCCTTCTTAAGTAAGCTTTTGCAACGCTTGGATGGAAATCACGACGGGATCAAGATCACATTTAAAAAAATCTTCTCCATCAATGACAAATGGGCCCAGGTCCACTTTAGCGGAAAAGTCGAAGTTATTACCCCAGGTGAACCGTTGTCATGATGGGAAGTTGGAAGCCCGAGGGCGGTGGCCTGACATGGCACGCGGAACCAATACATTTTTCATATTGGGAACCGACGACCTTCAATTGTGTGAGATCCGCACGCTAGGATCTCACCTGCCGCATTAAGAGGACCACGTGGAGATGGCTTAACTACTGACCATCGCCCCAACGAACCATGAAAAAAAAACCTTTGAAGCCGCAGCGCGGGGATCGAAGATGGCCCCACCTCTGGTAGAATAACTTAGCCCAAAGGATTTTTCTTAGAGGTGGGCCCAGGGGCCACTGTTGGTACCCTGTGTATCTAGTACCCCACGATACCGCAAGAAAAGCTACAGAGTTCCACCTATCCGAGTTGAAGACCTCCAAAGGCTCCACGTGTCCTGCAGCACTGGGCCCGCCTCCCTCGTTTGGGTAGCTCCGATACCACCACGTGTAACACAAGGCCGAACCTAACTCCCTGCATAGGAAAGCTTCGGTCGTGCCACGTGTCTAGAGGCCTGGGATCTAACCCCGAGTAGAGGGAAGCTCCAGTGCTTCCACGTGTATAGCAGCTCCGGACCTGCCACCCCACAGAGGGAAGCTCCAGAGCTACCACATGTCGAGCCTCCAGACCTAAGACAGCAACGGGAAGATATACGGATCTCCAACGGCGCGAACATTCAAGGGGAAGTTAAAGCATCTGTTACAAGACCTAATTGTGTGTCATTAATGCCGCGTTAATAACACATGATCAGAGTACCTTTAATATCGGTAACGTCCCCATTAAGGCACGTTATCGCACTATTAATCATGCTTAATTTATACAGATTGTGTATTAGGTAATTAAAACTGTCGGGGCCACATGTCAGGCCAGGATGACAACGTAACGGCCAGTCCTTGGACTATAAAAGGGTTGCACCGCACGGTACAAAGGACACGCTCTCTAAACCCCAGGCAACACACAACTCATACATACAACAACCACTCATGGAGTAGGGTATTACGCTCAAGCGGCCCAAACCACGTAAAAATCCTTGTGTCACCGTCTCGTTCATAATCTCATGCGCGCCCCAACCAATCACGAACCTCAGCGGACTACCATCTAGTAGTACCAGGGGAAGTGTTGATCACACACTTCGACAATATGGATTGTTAAACTTACACGGTTTTCTTGTTTTCCAACCTAAGTACGGGGAGGAGGCTAAGAAGATACACGGTTAAGATTTCGATTGGGAATATGAACCAATAGATCCTCAAGCCGCGTATGCAAGCGGAGGTGGAAAAGCACACGGAAGGTGAGTTCATAAGTCATTTTATCATTTTCAATTCAAAGTATTCAATATATTTCAATTTCATATTACTGACTCTTTTTTATAAACTCGCCATATTCGACAGAGTTGTCGACTCGAGGGCGGTGATACTTGTGAGAGGCAGCTCCACGCAGGCTTTGTCGGTGGGCACGTCAGGTCGCCGCGTCTCGCGGAGAGACATCGAGGTGCAGTCCCTCTGACAAACCGTAGAAGATAACCTCAGGCAACAGGAGGAGGAAAGGAGGAAGGCGGAACGACAAAGGATCGCGATGGAGGCCACTATCTCTTCCTAGACAGCCTGGATGGCGCAGATGCGGGACACAATGGAGGTAACAAAATGAAAAATGAAATTTTCATTAATTCAACATAAATGACTTACTAATAGGTAACATCTAATGTTTGCAATGACAACTCATGGCTCGGGTGCAAGGTCTGGGGATCCAACTACTGCCACTACCGGTCCTTCCAGATGACCCTTCTTCTGCGGGTCACGTAATTTTCTATGTCAACTTAACAATTATAGTTTTACCTCAACTTAGCCAAAATAAAACGATGAAAGAGAGTTAGAGTGAGAGATAGTTAGATAGAGTGAGAGATAGAGTTAGAAGAGGGAGGAAAATAGAGGGAAAAGGATTGAGATAGAGTGGGAGAGGAATGAAGAGGGAGAGGGAGATGTAGATGGAGATAGAAGGGGAGGAAGATAGAGGGAGAGAGGGAGATGTAGATGGATATAGAGGGAGAAAGATAGAGGGAAAAGGATAGTGTCAGTACCCTACAAACAGGGTACACTCGCACACAGGATGAAGACACTGTTCGACGGCCCCACATGTCCCAAAGGTGTCGAGGCCACAACCTCCCGCAAGATCCAGCCCCGATGCTGCCACATGGGACCTGAAGAACGGGATTTGGCCCCTCAGGAGAGACAGCCTCCTAAAAGCGCCATGTGTTGGGACTGGACCTTGCCCAACCTTGGCAGAGAGCTCCAGAGCTGCCGCGTAGCCTGGAGCGCCAGACCAAGCACCATCCCTCTGGGGAAAGCACGGAGCTACCACGTAGCCTGGGGAGCCCCGGAGCTGCCACACGTCACGAAGGATTGGGGCTAGCCTTCCCACCGAGGACCTGCCCCGATGCTGCCATGTGTACCGCAACTCGCCCCTAACGGTAAGGTGCGGGAGTTAAAAGGTGGTGCGCTCCGCTCCAGTCAAGCATTGAAGACCCGGAACCACCTCCGGCGCACGACGCGGGGCACGCCAACGGTCAGAGACCGCTATGACCAATCGCATCACAGTGAAGGTGTTGCAGGCCTATCCCACTCAGCCAAGTGGGTAGCTTGCGGCAACAAGATAGGCTGAGGGTACACCTTCTCGCACCATCAGCAACGGTGCGTGGGCTACTGACAAGGGAAGCGGTAAGACGGTGAGTCTCCACAACCACCCTCAGAGGATGCTTATGCGAGAATCCATAGATCTTTAGGATAAGATCGCCCCAGGACCACCTGTCGGGCCTCGGGACCCCACCTGTAAGGCGTCCGGTCTTGGATAAAAGGCCCGGACCGCCACTGATACAGAGGACCAGACTCAGAATCCGTGAGACACACATGCACATACACGCTCACCAGAAATACAATCCACCGTGGAGTAGGTGTTACGCTCCTTGTGGCCCAAACCACGTAAAAACCACTGTCTCTAACTCCATCCACTAGTACACTTGATTGAGGCCTAAGCCCCACCGAACAAAGAACCTCCGCGGGCTGCTCCTTAGCAGATCCAGGGGAAGTGTCGCTCTAACACTTCGAAGCTTGGCATGCCAGGTAGGGGGCTTTTTCCCTCAAAAAAGTGGCAGCACTTTCACTAGTCATGGTGTTCATCAAGCATGCGAATAGCAGCAAGATCAAGCCGCAAGAGTTCGACCAAAGTGTCGACAAAGACATGGAGATGGAGTTCCAAAGGTCGGAATGCGCTCTAGAAATGGTC
Organism: Tuctoria greenei; assembly: GCA_036927565.1. Lineage (NCBI taxonomy): Eukaryota > Viridiplantae > Streptophyta > Magnoliopsida > Poales > Poaceae > Tuctoria > Tuctoria greenei. Next base: position 154,272,081 of record JAYESD010000009.1, on the reverse strand, counting down.
CACCAGGCTTTGAACTTCGACCTCAACAGCGACCACGAGCCTCGCAAAGCACTCCACGTCATATGTGGAGGATCTTGGGAACCAGCCTCCAGGAATGCGGTCAAGATCCTGCATCGGGCAATGGCTTCGACAACCTCTACACATGCCCTGGCGCTGCATCATAGATGGATGGAGATGCCGATCATCTTTGACGCCTCCGGACTTCCCAAAGAACATGGCGGGAGCCGGGCAGCTGTCCCTCCTTGTCTCCCCCACCATCGCCAATGTAAAGTTCTACCACGTTCTAGTAGATGGTGGAGCCACCCTCAACCTCATCAGCCGCGCGGCCTTCGACAAGCTGAAGATCCCCGTGTCTGAGCTCACCATGTCAAGACCATTCTCGAGGGTAGGACTGGAGAGTGTTACCCCGTGCGGCTGCATCCACTTCCGGGTGACCCTTGGGACACCCGAGAACTTCAAGATGGAGAGTATCCTGTTTGACGTCATGGAGGTTAGCCTTCCCTACCACGCTATTATCAGCAGTCTAGCCCTGTACTAGTTTATGGTTGTAGCCCATTATGGCTACCTCGTCCTCAAGATGCCGACATCCTTTGGTGTCCTCAAGATCTGTGGAGATTGTGCTGTTGCGGTGACGGTTTTGGAGGAGCTCCGAGCGCTGGCAACAGCCCCAGCACCTGTCTTGAGCAATGCTTGGTCGAGTAAGCCTTTGCTTGACCCACGCGCGCGCAGCCACACCTCTGCAGCACGAGTGCAGCCCTCCGATGACGATGATGTACCCATCAAGACACTCCAGATTGGTTCTGATGCGGCTTAGACCACCCGTATCGTGGGGAGTCTGGACAGCGAGCAGGAATTGACGCTCACTGTTTTCCTGCGAGCTAACGTCGACGTCTTTGCCTGACAATCGTCGCAAATGCCAGGCATCCTAAGGGAAGTGATCGAGCACCGTATGAAGATCTACTCTGACGCACGGCCACAACAACAGAAGCCTCGTAAGCAGTCCATCGAGCGGCAGAACTTCATTCGCGAAGAAATCAAGAAACTCCTCGATGTTGGCTTCATACGGTAGGTCCACCATCCCAGATGGCTGGCCAATCCTGTTGTTGTCCCCAAAACCGGTGGTAAGCTCCGGGTGTGCATCAACTACATCAACCTCAATAAGGCATGTCCTAAAGATCCTTTCTCTCTCCCTAGAATTGATCAAATCGTAGATTTAACCTCAGGATGTGATATGTTGTGCTTTCTAGATGCCTACTCAGGGTTTCACCAAATCCCAATGTCTAGAGAGGACGAAGAACATTCTGCATTTATAACCGTAGATGGCCTTTACTGTTATGTCTCCATGCCTTACGGTCTTAAGAATGCCCTCCCCACCTTTTTTCGCGCCATGCATAAAACATTTGGGGACCTCATTTGGGACCTGGTAGAGGTATATGTCGATGACATTGTAGTTAAGTTCCAGACTCATACATCATTGCTAGAAAACCTTGCCCTAGTCCTTGATTCGCTCTGAACCACGCGCACGAAGCTCAATCCCGACAAGTGCGTGTTCGGGGTCAAAGCAGGGAAGCTCCTTGGTTTCTTGGTCTCATACTGAGGGATTGATGCCAACACAGAAAAGATCAAGGAGATGGAACTGATGCGACCTCCAGCCCGCATCAAGGATGTACAGAAGCCTACAGGGTGCTTGGCAGCGCTCAGCCAATTTATCTCTAGGCTTGCTGAGTGGGCCCTCCCATTTTCAAGCTCTTGCTCCAGTCCGGACCATTCATCTAGACCGAGGAAGCAGAGAAGGCGTTCCATGAGCTGAAGCAGCAGCTGACGACACTGCCAATGATAGTGGCACCGGATCCTAAGGAGACCCTGTACCTCTACATCGCTGCCACAATAGAGGTGGTGAGCATGGTTTTGGTTGTAGAGCAGGTCGGTCCCCAATAGCCTCAACGGACGGGAGGGGCCCCTACCGCTGATTTTGGGCCCTAGGGCTTGGAGCTTGCAGGGAGCCCTGACAACGAAGAAGCCTCTGGGTCCCAGCCCCCAAAGAGGGTCCGGGTCCCCCTAGGGGGCCCCAGAGAGCAAGAAACCTCTGGGTCCCAGCCCCTAGAGGAGGTACGGGTCCCCCTAGGGGGCCCCGAAGAGCAAGAAACCTTTGGGTCCCAGCTCCCAGAGGAGGTCCGGGTCCCCCTAGGGGGCCTTAAAGAGCAAGAAACCTCTGGGTCCCAGTCTCCAAAGGAGGTTCAGGTCCCCTTAGAGGGTCCTGGAGGACAAGAAGCCTCTGGGTCCCAGGCCCCAGAGGAGGTTCGGGTCCCCTTAGGGGGCCCCGGAGAGCAAGGAGCCTCTTGGTCCCAGTCCCCAAAGGATGACCATGTCCCCTTAGAGGGCCCCGGAGAGCAAGGATCCTTTGGGTCCCAGCCCTCAAGGGACGCGTCGTGCCCTAAAGACGTCGAGTCACTAGGCCCGGAACAGATGGAAGAGGATACAATGCTTTCTCCAAGGAAATCCCGAACCATCTAGCGATCAGTCTACTTCATCAGCGAAGTCCTACATGAGGCAAAAACAAGGTACCTTGAGATGCACAAGCTACTCTATGCGGTACTAATTGCGTCGAGGAAGCTCCGCCATTACTTTCAGGCGCACAGAGTCTCGGTGGTGACTTCGTTCCCACTAGGGGCGGTGCTGCGCAGCCCCAACGCAACAAGCAATATCGCCAAATGGGCTGCAAAATTAGCGGAGTTTGAGGTTGACTTCATACCACGACATGCAATCAAGAGCCAAGCTCTGGCACACTTCGTTGCTGAGTGGACTCCTTCACCAAGCAATCAAGGGCGCTAGGAAATCAGCGAGCTGGAGCCCAGAGCACTGGTGCTTACCAAGACCCACTGGACACTCTTCTTCAACGGATCCTCGCGGAAGCAAGGAGTTGCGCTGGTGTACTTCTCACCTCTCCAACAGGGGAGCAGTCCAAGTACGCGCTGCGCCTCGACTTCAAGGCGACCAACAACATGGAAGAGTACGAGGCCCTCATCTTCAAACTCACGGCTCCGCAGAGTCTCGGTGTCCAGCAGATGCTAGTCAAGGGAGAATCTCAGCTGATCATCAAGCAGGTCTGGGGAGAGTTCTACTGCAACGACCCACAACTTGCGGCGTACCTACTACACGTCAAGAAGTTGGAAGCTAGCTTCGAGGCCTTGGACCTCTGCCATGTGCCACGCGATGACAACTCCATCACCGACGCCTTGCAACCATGGAGTCCACAGGAGCCTCGATCCCTGAAGGGGTCTTCGGCGGGAGGTTGGTGCGGCCAACTGCAAGGCCTGCGGGGCCTAACGAAGAAGGCAAGCCCAACACCACAGAATTGGTGACCGTGGCGGCCCTGTAACCATGGGCCCACCCGAGGATATTGTGCATCATCGGGGACCCCATATTACCCAGCGCACAAGATTCCGAAGCTCAGGAGAGTCCTGATGCGTGGATCACGGAGATCCGGGACTATCTGAAGGACAACATCCTCCCAGAGGACCCAATATCCACTGAGAGGTTCGTTAGGATGGCGAAGCGCTACAGGCTAGTAGAAGGTGACCTCTGCCGGCGTGGTGTCAACGGTTTGCTGCTACGGTGCATAACTCGAGAGGAAGGTTGCGACTTGCTCACAGATATGCACGGCGGAGAGTGCAGGAATCACGCAGCCTCCCGCACGCTGGTTGGTGAAGCCTTCTGGCATGGCTTCTACTGGCCAACAGCACTACAAGACGCTATCAAGTTGGTCCAGAAATGCAAGGCATGCCAGTTCCACGCCAAGAAAACTCACACTCCGGTGCAGCCACTACAGATGATCCCGCCCTCCTGGCCTTTCGCGGTCTAGGGGTGGATATGCTGGGACCCTTTTCTAGAGCAGATGGAGGTTACCGGTTCCTCTACGTCACTGTAGACAAGTGCACCAAGTGGCTTGAGGCAGCCCTAGTGATCAAATTCAATAAGGAGTCCGCAGTCAAGTTCATCAAATCGATCGTCTATAGGTTCGGGGTCCCGAACAGGATCATCACTGACAACAGGACCCAACGGGACCCAGTTCACTAGTGCAGGTTTCTAGGACTACTACGAAGGCCTCGGCGTCCAAGTTTGTTATGCATTCGTGGCTCATCTAAAGAGCAATGGCCAAGTCAAAAGGGTCAACACTAAGATCCTCAAGGGCCTCAAGACGTGCACGTATAACAACATGGACAAGCATGGTGCCAGGTGGGTCGACGAGCTCCCCTACGCACTTTGGGCAAGCTGGACATCACCCAGTCATGCCACTAGAGAAACACATTTCTTCCTGGTGTACGGGGCCGAGGCCGTCCTCCCCTCGGAGATCGCAGTAGGCTCACTACGAGTCTGAGCATTCGATGAAGCCTCACAGGACCAGCTCTGATGAGAAATTGTCGACCTCGTCGACGAAGCAAGGTGGCATGCCACCATCCGAAACGCACGCTACTGACAGACGCTGAGGCACTACCAGGAGCGGTTCGTGCGGAGTAGAGAGCTCCAGGCAGGTGACTTGGTGCTGCAGCACATACTTTCTCGAGAAGGGTTGCAAAAACTCTCCCCCAGCAGGGAGGGCCCCTTCCGAGTAACGCAAGTATCTCGCCCCGGGTGTGTCCGCCTGGCCACAAAAGACGGAGAGCACCTCACCAACCATTGGAACATAGAGCACCTCCGTAAGTTCTATCCTTAAACATAAATTGTAGGACAGTGTAGGGTGTCATGGTGTCAGGGAGTGGCACTTAGGACAACCAAGCTCGGGGGGGGGGGGGGGGGGGGGAGGTCCAGAGTGCTCAGCCGTTTAGCTTGGTCTCGTACCCTAAGCATGAACACTCTGCCTCCCTAGCAAACTAGGTTGGTTCGTTGCCTTATTGTAAAGCCAATCCACTCCTGAGAACACCAATGAGAAGAATTCACTGTCTTACCATGTGCTTTCTCTTATGTTCACTTAAAATTACCTGTTAATTTGTGATCAATCAAGCTAGTCTCATCTTTCATATATTGTCTTCCTATACTTATTGAATTTTTTTTGTGTCGTAGGACTTGTAGCTCGACAGTCCACTAGTAGAGTTATGCTACCCTTCTGCAGGCGGATGTATTTGAGGTACCTGCAAGGTGTCTTAGAACCTCACGACTCCCCTCTTACTTGGGGTTCTATGGTGTCAAATGGTTCCTCGCGAAAGGCCGACGCTGAGCTGGAGGTCCAGAGCGCGCATCATGCTTATCTTGGTCTCCCAGTGATGCAGGTAAATACCAGGGGCCAGGACGCTCACACCCCGAATAAGAAGAAAGCCGGAACCCGAGCGCCAATGCACATAATTACCCAAATCTCGCATACCAGCCCAGAACTGTAAGACATGACAATACTTAAGAATAAGAAAAGATCACCAGCGAGCGAAACAATATGCACCTTTGTTATGTGTGCAGGGCATACAAAGCAGGTTCAATGCTGGAGCATCCAGCTCCGGCAACCCCCAAGGGGCATGCCGTCGATGTACCAACGAATATGGTGGCCGACGATGGAGCATACAAATCCGACACCTTGCAAGAGATATGTCGTCGACGTCCCAGAACGTCAACGTCAGCACCAAGCGTGGATAAGTGAGTAAATTCTCCTGCCTCACACTTATTGCTAACAGGGTTCTCTTGCGATAGCCTGTACACCAGGGGCCTGCCATCGACGACTCTATGACGATGGTGGACGACGCCAGAGCATCCAGCTCTGGCACCCCCAAGCGGTCTGCCGTCGACGTCTCAACGATGATGGTGGACGACGCCGGAGCATACAGCTCCGACACCTCCCAAGGGGCCTGCCGTCAATGTTTCTATAAAGATGGTGGGCGACACCGGAGCATCCAGCTCTGGCACCTTCAAAGGGGTCTGCTGTCGACGTACCTACGAAGATGGTGGGCGACACAGGAGCATACAGCTCCGACACCTTGCAAGGGGCCTGCCGTCGGCGTCCCAGAACGTCAACATGAGCACCAAGCGTGGATAAGTGAGTAAACTCCCCTGCCCTGCACTTGTTGCTAACAGGGTTCTCTCATGATAGCCTGTACACCAGGGGCTGCCGTCGATGTCTCAACGACGATGGTGGACGACGCCAGAGCATACAGCTCCAGCACCTCCCAAGGGGCCTGCCGTCGACATTCCTACGAAGATGGTAGGCGACGCCAGAGCATCCAACTCCGGCACCTTCCAAGGGGCCTGCCGTCGATGACTCTACAATGATGGTGGACGACGCCGGAGCATCCAGTTCCGGCACCCCCCAAGGGGCCTGCCGTCGACGTCTCAACGACGATGGTGGACGACGCCAGAGCATCTAGCTCCGGTACCTCCCCAGGGGGCCTGTCGCCAACGTACCTACAAAGATGGTGGGCGACGCCAGAGCATACAACTCTGACACCTCCTAGGGGGCCTATCGTCGACGTCCCAACACGTCAGCGACAACAACAAGAGCGGACAAGTGAGTGCACTCTCGTGCCCTGCTTTTGCTGCTAACAAAAATTGCTTGTGGTATCCTGTGCACCAGGCGCCCGAATTTCAATACTTCACGATGATGGTGGGCAACGCCGGAGCACCCAGCTCTGACACCTCCCAAGGGCCTGTCGTCGACGACTTCATAGTGACGAAGGGCAGCGCCGGAGCAGCCAACTCTGGCTTCTGGCAACGACAGAACTCATGCTACCCTGCTCCATTGGGGGCCAGTCGAAGACATCCTGCGTTCAAGTAGCAGGCGTACCCAACAATCTGTCCACGCCTACAAAGGGGCCTCTGAGAAGGGTTCCATTGGCAGGACGTCATCTAGCAAGCGTTGGTCCCTAAAAGGCTAACGACATCAACCAAGGCTCTTCAAGACCTTACGCAAGAGAAGGAATTGGGGTAACAATTTGAAAGCACGCGACAAGCCAACAAGCAAAACAACATGATTCCAAATTCATTTACACAAGGAGGTCATCCCCAGATACAAAAGCATTACGCCTAGGTGCCGCCGGCCTCAACTCCACTAGAACAAAGAAGCCACCTCCTTGCCAAGGTCTTGGACTTTGGCCCTAGACTCATCCTCCCGCTCATCAAGGGGACCTTTCTCCACCTGCTCCAGCGGGATCTTCGGGTACCAGCTTCAGAAGCACACCAGGACGTGGCACGCCACCAGCTCAGCCAGCTCCTTTCCTTTGGCCTCCAGTCGCCTTGCAAGGATGGTGTTCACTGACCCCAACGAAGAATAGAGAGAGTCCAAGGCAGGAAGCAGTTGGGCCACCCCTTGAGATGGCTCCCCACACGGCACGGGACAAAGGTCGAGGGGTTCCAACATCGCCCCAGCACGGTCCAGGAAGTCTCGGACCCCTTGGGACTTGGTCGAGTGGGAGGCCTGGAGGCTCTTTGTCTCCCTCCGAGCAATCTCCTCCCGGTCGGCGAGCTCCTGAGCACGATGCTCCAGGTCGTCCTCTCGACACTGAATGGCCGGCTCCGAGTCCTGCAATGCCCGGCGTTTCTCCACCAGGCTCCGGGAGACCTCCTCCTCCTTCGCCGCCAAGCCCCGTTCCACATCAGCAATGGCAACTTCACGGCGGACCAACTCCAGCCGCTGATCCTCGCATAGTTTCAAGCAGGCGTCAACGGTAGCATGGGACTTCAAAGCCTTCACCTGAATCCCTTTGTTCTTGGCGTCAACCAGGTTCACCAAGCGCCACTCCTCCTCAAGCTGATCCCACTCTCGGGCGAAAGCACCCTGGGTCTAGTGCAAGATGTACTGAGCCGTGACAATAGTGTCGGCGAGAGGGATTGGCTCGACCGTCGCCACCAACAATTGCCCCTCTGTCCCTCCTACCGACGCTGCAGTAGACACCAGCTCCCGGGGACCAGAAGCTTCCTCGGTTGGAGCCCCGAGAACCGTCGTGCTGCAGCCCGATGCTAAAGTCCCCTCCTCCACTACAAGGGTGTTGCCGACAGCCGGTGGCGAGTCGCCACACTGCGCGCCTGTGACGTCAGACGCCGACGCCGCTTGAATGACTAGCAAGTCAGCCACGACCAAGGTACACCCCTCCTCACCAGGCACCTCCTCGCCCGACACCTCCGCACCGGGCACCTCCTCGCCTGACACTTCCTCATTGGGCACCTCCTCGCCTGGCACGGCCAGGCTTGGCGCCACCTCTGCCACACCTGCCTCAATGGACGCGGGTGCAGAGTCATTAGCAGCACCTAAGGACGACGCACCTTCGAGCGTAGGAGATGGCACAGCAGACCCCGTTCTAGTGTCGGGAAGGGCAGGAGCTATCAAGCCCACCCCTGGAAGCACCAAGGGCACCAAATTGGCTGACAAAGCCCTGAGGAACCAAGATAAAGCTTAGTTAAGAACAAAAAAAAGGAAAGAAGAGAAATATCAGAGGAGAGAAGCCGCGACTTACCGGCGAGTCGGGCCACTCCAATGACCCTGGCCTCCCACCCCACGCGATAGATCAAGGTCGTTGGGACCTGAAGACAAGGTCGGCGCCACCGTCTCTGGTGCCAACTCCCGGCCAACCCGCTCTAGCGTCAATGCAGGCCCCTCGGCACCTCCTCCGGAACCAAGGCCACCGCTGGAATTGAAGGATAAGTCTATGACAGAAGCCTCAGCCCCGCTGGCTCCATGGTGATAGGAGATGGGAGTACCGTCCCCCCCCCCACCCCCGAAATAGCTTCCGCTTCTTCGGCATAGAAGTAGCAGAGCACGCGACCAGCGTGCGAGAATGCTTTCTCAGCGCCTGAGCTGCCGCCAGATGGTTGACCTCTACACTGTCGGAAGTAGTTGAGGGATCTATCTCCGCCCTTGCAGAAGGATGCGAGGAAGACCCCAACCCTGGATGTGCAGCTTCACAGCACCGCTTTAGGACGGCCGAGGCACCAGTCGTGTCTTCGGGATGCAGGCGAGCGAGGCCGAACACGTTGACCTTCGACATTGAGCTCCACAGTTCAGTACTCACTTCGATGGTCATGTGGAGCGGCTGGTAGTCATCAGGAATGGAGATGTGCTCATCGTCAACAACGTCGGAGGTCACATTTTTCAGCATCTCCTCCAGCATCTCAAGAGTCGGGGTGTCCGGACCCAGCCGACATTCGTCATATTCACCGTTATAAACCCAGGCCCAATACAGACGCTGCTGGAGAGGGGCGATACGGCGGAGCAAGAAGTCTGCCAACACCATCATTGAGGATAAGCCCATGCTAGCCAAAAACGGATCCTCCTCAGGGCGGGCCGATATTCCTCTGGCAACCCATGGGAGGCCTCCCAGATGGTAGGGTTGGAGCCTGGACCGACGGACGACATCTTCCACGAGGGATGCGGGTTTGTCCTCACAATCGCCCAGTCCTCCCTCCAGTCGCTCCATTTGCCCCCTTTGAATGAGGCAATGTAACCCCGGGGGGTACTGTCCTGATGGTGGAAGTAGTAGGCCCCCACTTGAGTTGTTGTGCTCCTTCCATTTGTGTTCATCACGAAGAAATGCCGGAACAGCTCCACCGTGGGCGGGCAGCCCACGAATGCCTCGCATAGGTGGACGAACACGGCCACCAAGGTAATGGAGTTCGGCGACAGGAGGCGAAGTTGCAACCCATACTCCCCCAGCACTACAAGGAAGAACCTTGACAATGGGAGTGTGAACCCAGCAGTGGCGTAAGCGACAAAGAGAACAGTCTCGTCCTCACGCAAATCCCGGAGATTAGGAGACCTGCAGCGAATCATCCATCCACACTCTGAAGCCGCCCAGCCAAGGAGCCGCCTCATCAGCACCAGATCTCCGGCTGGTCAGAAGCCGGAAGGAGGGAGCAGGGAAGCCATTGGAGCAAACTAAGGTGACAGCTTTGGCAAAAGGGTTAAGAAGTTTCGGGCGCTTGAGAAAGAGGGGGAAAACTCAGGTTGTGGGGTTTGAGTAAGGAAGGAACTGTTCCCTCTAACGGAGGTTTTCCTTTTTGATCATCTTCGCGACACCTGAGTACTCCGAGCGAAGGATCATACAAAACTACTCAACACACAGCACCCATGACAACGGATCCTATGTCCCCACTCTAATGAACTGACCCAGTCAGTCAGTCACCAGGGGAAGTCGCTGAGGCAACTCTCATAATGGCGGAGCAAGCAAAAGTGCTATAAGTTGCATCGGGAACCACCTCAATTAAAGGCGCCACAGAAGACAGAAATATTACAGCAAGCAAAGATCCCCTCGTCGTAGTCTTTCAAACCGGAAGAAGACACGTGGCGACGATTGGAAGAAGCACCCACCACTTCAGTTGTCCAAGACAGAATTAAAAGCACGGTGCGGGAAAACAGGTAAAGGGCTCCACTTTTGGGCTCTCCATCTTGCCCCAAGGTGGACCCAGGGGCCAATGTCGGTACCCTGCAGATCGGGTACCCTCGCACATAGGATGAAGACACCGGGGCATGTTCGACGGTGCCACGTGTCCCGAAGGTGCCGAGGCCTCAGCCTCCTGCAAGATCCAGCCTTGGTGCTTCCACGTGGGACCTGAAGGAAGGGATTTGGCTCCTCAGTAGACACAGCCTCCCAAAATTGCCACGTGTTGGGATGGTACCTCGCCCAACCTTGGCAGAGAGCACCAGAGCTGCGCATAGTCTGGAGCGCCGGACCAAGCACTCTCCCTCAGGGGAAAGCAATGAGCTACCACGTACCCTGGGAAGCCCCAGAGCTGCCACGCGTCACGAAGGACAAGGGCTAGCCTTCCCACCGAGGACCTGCCCCGATGCTGCCACGTGTCCCGCGGCTCACCTCAGATGGCAAGGTGCGGGAGTTAAAAGGTGGTGCGCTCCGCTCCAGTCAAGCATTGAAGACCCGGAACCACCTTTTACGCACGACGCGGGGCACGCCAACGATCAGAGACTGCTATGACCAATCGCATCACAGTGAAGGCACTGCAAGCCTATTCCACTCAGCCAAGTGGGTAGCTTGCGGCAACAAGACAGGCTGACGAGACACCTTCTGCCACCGTTAGCAATGGCGCGTGGGCTACTGACAAGGGAGGCGGCAAGACGGCGAGTCTCCACTGCCACCCTCAGAGGAAGCTTATGCGAGAAGCCTTAGATCTTTAGGATAATATCGCCCTGGGACCACCTGTCGGGCCCCGGGACCCCACTTGTAAGGCGTCCGGTCTTGGATATAAAAGGCCCGGACCGCCACCGATACAGAGGACCAGACTCAAAATCTTCGAGACACACACACACACATACACACTCACCAACAATACAATCTACCGTGGAGTAGGGTGTTACGCTTATTGCGGCCCGAACCATGTAAAAACCACTGTATCTAATTCCATCCGCTAGTACACTTGATTGAGGCCTAAGCCCCGCCGAACAAAGAACCTCCACGGGCTGCTCCTTAGCAGATCTGGGGGAAGTGTCGCTCTAACACTTCGACATATAGCAATAGGGAGATAGAGTGGGAGAGAGAGAGATTGAGATAGAGAGAGGAATGAAGAGAGAGAGAGGGAGAGAGTGAGATGTCGATGGAGATAGAAAGAGAGGAAGAGAGAGAGATGTTGATGCATTTCTATTATAACTCTAACTTTCATTAGTTACATGGATCTGCGAAGGCTGCTCAAACTCCGCTGCCATCATTACCAGCATTTTTGAGGCGACACCTAGGCGTCCAGTCAGTGGCGGGAGGACGCCAGGGAAGCCCGCCGTCGCCGATGCGAGACGGATGCCGCCTGTCGCGTCGCAGCCTCCGGACGCGCCGTCGCCTCTGGAAGCGCCCGTCGCACTTGCTCCGCCGCCTTCGGACATGCGGTGCCCGTCACGCTGCCGCTTCGGACGCGCAGTGCCCATCCCGCCGTCGCCGGTTGGAGTCGGGGGAAGAAGAGTAGTTAGGGTTTAGGGAGAGACATATAAAATGAGGATCGTCGGATGAGATCCAACGATCCATATTAATTAGGTCAAAGGCCCATCAGGCCCATCTAGCGCTCCTCTTCATCTGTTCTGCTTGGCCGCCGCCTCCGCTATGCCTCACGCCACCACCCCTTTCTTTGTCGCATGCGCCCGCCATCCGCCACTTGCTCCGCCTCCTCCGTTGCCTCCGCCTGCCGCTGGTGACGCCGCCTCCGCCCTCTCTCTTCCCTGCTCCCCCCTCTCTTCCTTGCTCTATCACCCCTATCCATCTACTGCTGCGACTCTGCCTTCCTCACCTGGAGCTCGCCTAGGCGCCCGTCTAGGCGCCTAGGCGTCGAGGCGGCCGGCGGGCGCCTAGGCGTCCAGGTGAGGATTGAAAACACTGGTCGTTACTGCCACCTAAGGTGAGGTGTGATGACGACTTCGATGGCTTCAGAGGTGGCTTCGGAGGTCAGACGGGCGAGTGAGCCCTTGTGTTGGTTTGTTGATGGTGATGCGATGTATCGAGGATGCGTTGTGATGCTAATTTGTGACTGTTGTGATCTGTTTTATGATCTATTTTATAATTTGTGGCTGTTGTGACTGTTGTGTTTCTGGTCATCGAGTCGGGTAGCATTTTCTGTTTTTTTTAAATAAAAAACCTTATTTGCGACGGTTTTTTATACAGTACTATCACAAATAAGTCTCCTGGCCATCGCAAACTAGCCTCTTTTATTTGTAGCGGCCTGACCGTCACAATTAAGGTCCTATTTGCCATGGTCTGGCCATCGCAACTGGCTGCGTGGGTCCCATCTGATGGTTGTGTGGGGCCCATCGGTTAGTATTATTTGTGACGGTGTGGCCGTCACAAATAGAAACTTAATTGCAACGGCCAGGCAATCACAAATAGACGTGCGGGGCCCACCTGCCTTTGGGCAATTATTTGCGACGGCTGCAGCGAGCCGTCGCAAATAGTCTTATTTGCGATGGTGACCATTACAAATAGGATTAATTGGGACGAGATACTTGCGAGGGCCGAAAACTGTCGCAAATAAGCGAACCCGTCACAAACAGCTTATTTGTGGCGGTTTCAAGCTTATTTGATGGTCTGGCCGTCGCAAATCGTAGGGATTCCCATAGTGACGCAACAACCGTGCTGCTTGAGACGGTGGCATTGGAGCCCTTCACCGCCATTGATGTCGTTGGCTCCCGTGACGGCGTGACGAAACCCTGCAGCAGGTGTCGCGTGGCTCTCCGACCGTCCTCCCATTCGGCGGTGTCCGTCGAGCACGCGCCTTGGCTTTCGAGAACGATCATGACCATTCTCTGCTGGTTTCATCTTTCATGGTGGAGAAGCACGACATGGAACACGCGGGGCTCTTCATAGACACATGTACATGAGGTCGCTGAAGGGGAACATAAACACGAGTTGGAGAATGGTGTGTGCGCGCGAGGCAAAGCTGGGAAGCCACGCCAGATGTATAGGTGTGTGTAGTTGGGCAACATGAAGGACCCGTGCGTCAGCTAGGTGAGACAAAGGATGAGGATGAGCTCGCCGAGATGGAAGATGGAACGAGGCAGCACCGCAGTAGTCACAGTCTCAGGGAGGTCAGGAGCACTTGTTCAACATTTTTTATGCACGACCGCTGTGATGAATTCTGAGAAAAGTGTTGGATTGATCTCGGCTCCAACCTGAGAAAAGGAAAAAGAAAAGTGTTAAATAAAGAAATAATAAATGAAAAAAAGGGAAAATGAGACCGGTAACCAAGGTGACCGGTTCAAACCCCGTAACCGCCACGATTGGAGGCAGCCTTAACTGACTTTGGCTCGATCCCCCTGCCGTATGCACTATAAAACGGGGAAGAGACTAATGACACTGTTAACACACTAATTACCCTCTAACCCCTAATGGAAAAACCGATCCTAGTGGAGTGCATCACGGTGGGAAGGACCGACGCCCTTAAATCCGCCTGCAAAAGAAGCAATCGTCGAAGGAAAAGCGAGATCCAAGTAAGTATTGCTAATCCGTCCTTAATCATGTTTATTAGGTGCATAATAGGTGATTATGATGATGATTATGTTTAACCCAAAAGAGATTAAGATCTAACAATGGCATCAGAGCGATTCTAATCATCCTTATGCCCAGATTATGTCGGATTAGCACTATAGATTAGGAAAAATTCCCAAAAATCCCCAGACCGAAACCCTAACCCAAGTATCCCGAATAATGCAACCCCAAACTTGGATCAATGAATAATTAAGGAAGGACTTATCTGATGCAAAAAGTTCCTGAGTTTCAGCAGCGGGCACGCAGTTGGGGAAGGACCACCCTCACGAATTACGCGCCTTCATGCACGTAAGAGCAGGAGACTGCGCCTCTCGTAAGGGCCGGACTGGCCACTCATTTGCGCAATGGTCGCGCCACACGTCGCCAAACGCCGGTCGTGTGCTCGTTGTTGAGAACGCGACGCGGACCGTGCTTCTGCACCGGCCGCGCGCTTGTTACGTGTCGCGTCCGTGCGCTCCAATGATGGGCGTGCTTGTCGCGCCACTATGCGTCGAGCGCCCCGCGCCGGCTGCTGGAAAAGGGAGGTGTGCGGCGTCGCCACCTCCGCCAGGAGTGCAGCCGCCATGTGATCTGATTTTCCCGGAGCTCGAACGAGGCGCGCGCTGGCCACACCGCCTGCCAACCCGCGCGAACGATGCGCCGCAGAAAGCTCTGCCCTGATCCGATTTTTTTGGGTGTTGGTTGGGTTATGGGCTAGGGTTTCCTGGCCGCCACCATTTTGTTTGTTCCTTAATGATTTTCGACCGTTCGATCATGATGAGTGGCTCTGATGAGGCAGCGGCATAATGGGCTACTGGGCCGCCCGCGGGGGAGGGATGAGGAGACTGATGGGCCTGTTTTTTACCAAGGGCTTCGGCCTAGGTTGTCTTGACCCGCATAAATCTTTTTAATATTTTAATTTTTTGTTGGACTGGGCTAAAATTTTTGATGGGCTGACTGTGGGTTTATGGGTCTGCGACTAATTTTTTGCATTGTTCTATTTAATTTAATAGGAATCATGTAGATTAAGTACATAATTAGATGGTAATATCATCTTTAAGTTTACTGTTAATGAATTACAAATTAATGGTCCATTTTTGGTTGCGGGCCTCGACCCGAGTTATTTTCGGCTGGTAGAATTTTATTTTCATTTTCCTTATGGACTGAATTCTAATTTAATTTGTCGTGGATTTGGGGCTACAAATGTTAGAATACTTCTCTGTTTTATTTATTTTTTAGTTCACAATAATGCTTGACTTTAATTACGGTATAATTTTTAAACTGGTTTAAATAGAGAAATTTATTTACGAAGTTATGTTTAAGCATGTTATTTACTCCAAATGAAATCTGAACCAACGAGATGATTTTGTTTAGATGATATAATATGTTTATGAAGTTCTATCATTTTAAGCATCAATAAATAACGTAATTTATTTGATTTTTTATAATGGATGCTTAACTTGAGAATGTTGACTCTCGAAAATTAATTTCAATCAATGTCTATTTAATTGCGAGTCATATTTATTTAACGATTATGTTTAATTATGTTTTACAATTTTGTGTTATTTTTTGCCCAACGGTGATATAACACAAAATTTGTTAATAATTTTGACTTTGAAATTATTTTGACCAGCGTTAATTTAATTCCCTGAGTCATATTATATTTAATGCTCATATTCCAATCTGTTTTACAAATTTATGCTATTTTCTACCCGACTGTGATTTAGTATGAAATTGAAAGTTTTTGAGCATCTATCGACTCTAAGATTAATTTTATTGATTTAATTGAGTCATATTATGTATAAATGTTTTGTAATTCATGACATTTTCTGCCCAACAGTGATATGCCACATAATTGCACTTTTATTGCATGATGATCTATTTACCAGCGTAAATTTATTTTTATGCAATTCATTAATATTTTTCTAATGTTATAATGACAGCCACTATAAAGATTTTTCGATATTAAAATATCAAAAAATTTATGAGCAGTGATTTCTCTTGTTGAATGAACTGCATTAAGATTTATTTGGAAACTAATGAATCTTTTATATGTCCAAGTAATTATGTTGTTTTAAGTGATATTATGAGGCTAAGTTAAGAAAGTTAGAAGTGCTCCAGACTTGTTCTCCCTCACACGATGAACGTCTCAATGTCTTTGGACACTGTGAATGTAATGTCATAAAACTTCTTATGACAGTATAAGTAATTTTTAAAAGAATTTCAAATTACTAATGCTGATAAGCTTTTAATAAATCTTATGAGAAATATTGAGATGACAACAATGTGGGGGAGCATATTATGAATAAAGTGTTTTGCTTATGCAAAACTTTATGTTTTGTATTAAGCAGAATATTACTAATAAAATAATAATGGAGTATCTTCCAAATATGAGTAATCAAAATGTCAACTATAATTCTCTCAAAATATGATAGTACTTTCTGAAATGACTCTCGAAGTTTCAGAATGAATGGAAAATTATAAAAGGAATTAAGAATCAAGGCATGAATGTTAATTATTTCTAAATAAAGATAAAATGTATTGTTTATTCTTACAAGCCTCATATATTGTACTTTAAGAACCAATCGACCTGAATTATGACACGTGCGATTTTAGCACTATAAGTTTCTGCTGCGTACAGGTCGATTGTATGCAACTTCTGCAATAAGATAATAATGATGAAGATTACGTTGTGTTGATTTTCTAGAAATTTTTAGTAGATTGAATCAAATGAAAATGTTCATTCCATGCATACGACTCAAACCATGAGGTGAGGGGAAAGAATAATTAAAATAGAAAACTGGAAAGGCACGAATGTAAAAGCTGAGGTAACTCATGCTGAAGTACATTCTACGTTTCCATTCAATAATTTTTTTACCCATTTTAAGTACGTATAATATGTTGGTGTCATGCTTAAGAGATAATGATTATGTGTATATGTTTTGTCTCGTCTTCAAACGAGAAAAATCTACGTATTATCTCTTAATGACTCCTTTTGGCATGTGAATAATTTATGTAATGTTAATGATATTAATAAAGAAATATGACTTTGAGAAGAATGGAAAAGTGCAGCTAATTCTTCGAAATTGTGGCAATGTCGTCTATGCCACATTTCAAGGGGGAGAGTTGTACGTCTAATTAAAAGATACGCTTTTTCTATTAGCCTTCTCAAATACCAATAAGTGCATCGATTGCATTTTTAAAGAGCCACGCATACGGATAATTTCTTCCGCTATGGCTATATTTATCCTATACGCGATCGTTGTATCGCGGGGAGCATCTCTGGTGAATTTTAATAAGACGAATATCTAAGCATCACAACCACTTTTTATTGTGGGAAATGTGCTTAGTAATGCAAGTTTACTAGAGTTAATGTCAATTAATACTTACAAATTTGTTACTATGTATTAAAAGAAAAAGTGCTCAATCCACGAATTTAGATAATTATGTTTCTAAATGTTATACTCGCAAGAGGAACGAAATAATGATGTCACGTATGTCAGGAAGATTAATTCTTCGCAAGGTGCATGTCTCTGTTTTTGTTCGTCGTGACGCTCAAACGTTGGCTCATCATGTTTTAGAGCCACTGCAGATTGTTGCAAAGGTACATCAATGTTTATATGATCAAATCGAAAGATTTGTCATAGAACGATAATAAAGAAAGACATGTGGCATGTCATTTGAGGAAGATCATGTCTTGAAGCAAGCCTCAACATAATAATGACTAAAGTTCGATAAAGTTATCTGAATTGTTGATCTTACGAATAATGTTGTGAATAACTACAATAATGTTAATAATCAAGGCAGTAATTCACATTTATAGTCCTATATGTGGCTGATGTCATTTAAAGTATCATAATGAAAAACTCATATGTCTTTGACATTGAGATTATGAAGTTGAGTCCTTTTCACATTAGGACTACTTATAATCATACTTCGGAGAGTGCTAAAGAAATTCAGTATGCTCAAGTGCTCTCCTACACCTGCTGTTATGGTCAGGGAAAATGAATTCTGAACATTAAGATATTTGTGGAACCAAAATGAATCTGATCAGATAAAGTCGGTTCCTTATGCTTCAGCTGTCAGAAGCATGTATACGTATCTAATATGAATTATGTAATGGGAATGTGACGCATATTTCAAATAAATCCAGAACTGGACCACTGGAAGGTCGCAAATAAAATCTTATGTTATATATAAGATGTTAAAGATATCATGTTAACGCTTTAAATACCAATATAACCATAAAATAATTGGTTATTTATATATTGATGTTATTGGGTATGTGAACAGCAAGTAATTCACGATAATGTTATCTATTCACATTCATCCATGGAGTCATATCTTGGAAAAGACTCCAAATGAATGACGAATTGTGTACATCGTAGATCATAATTGTGATCAATCATTAAGTGTAAATATTTTATCTACGATGTACACTTATTTAATAGCATGATATAAGGCCAATGAGCAGACTGTATGGCTAAAGATTTCATTCCCGAGCACAAGCTGGACGACTGCATTAATTAACCACTTGTGCTATACTGCGATAATGAAGACGCATTTTTCTATGCGAGTAACAACAAGTCAAATGATACTACCAAGCATTTTGACATAAAAGTGTCAATGTTGTGAAAGATAGAATCCAGAATCAAACATCAATGATGAGCGTATAATACAATATATATGCTAGGATCCAACGATAAAGACTTACCATCCAATACAAATTATGTTGCCGACATGGGATTAATGGAAGTCTTGTGATTCTGGAAAGTAGGGACTATCAAAAGAGTCACTCCCATAAAGAAAAATGTTTTCCATTTGAAATGAGTTGATACATCATAAGTGTCAAAGTTCAATAGTTGTTTTATAGACCATTGTAACGCCTTACTTTGTGTATGATACTTATTGAGAATAGATAAATAAAGTTGAACCACACGATCAAGGGGGAGAATGTTGGATTGATCTCGGGTCTAACCTCAGAAAAGGAAAAAGAAAAGTGTTAAATAAAGAAAAGAATAAAGAAAAAAGGGAAAATGAGACCGGTAACCAATGTGACCTGTTCAAACCCCGTAACCGCCACGATCGGAGGCGGCCTTAACTTTGGCTCGGTCCCCCTGTCATATGCACTATAAAACAGGGAAGAGACTAATGACATTGTTAACACACTAATTACCCTCTAACCCCTAATGGAAAAACCGATCCTAACAGAGTGCATCACGGTGGAAAGGACCTACACCCTTAGATCCGCCTGCAAAAGAAGAAATCGTTGAAGGAAAAACGAGATCCAAGTAAGTATTGTTAATCTGTCCTTAATCATGTTTATTAGGTGCATAATAGATGATTAAGATGATGATTAGTTTAACCCAAAAGAGATTAAGATCTAACAAAAAGCACGATAGACCCTGCAGTGTGCGTCCTCCGGCACGTTGACTAATAGTGAAATTCAGACAGATTCATCACAGTTTTCTCAGGTTACAAGCTCACACAGCATGTGCACTGAGAGGATGTACTCATGTTACAACGGGGATATGCACACACATTTATCATATATCGGGATAAAGATCATTTCCCATGAACACTGACACCACCTGAAGGTCAACATTTACACACCAGGCGGACTGTGGGGTGACAACGAATAAAACAGAAGGGTAAACAGAGATCCAAAAGATCTCAGCTACTAACTGTCAAGTATCTCAAACTCTGAGTCTGCCGCGATCACATCCCAGGATTCCTTCTTCGACAGTGATGCAGGCGGGGTAGGTTGCGGAGGCCGGTGGCTGTAGTCGGTCGAGGAAGCAGGCTTTCTTCTAACGGAATCCCGGCGAACCGAGGAACTCGCGTATGGGAGGTGCCTCCGGTCTGACAGGAGTGAATCCATGTACTTGTCCATGACAACAACGTTGGAACTATCTGCGTCGCTCAGCTCCTCGCTACTAAGGTATCTTTTAGTTTTACCTTCCCTCAAGGACTCCACATCCGAAGGTATTTCAGACCATTGATCCATGCTATCCTCGGATTTGGACTTGGCAAACACCCACTGGTCAATGCTTCGCTCGGATCTTATTTTGCTGAAACCATGACCATCAGAAGATTGATAATCCTCTTGGTTGCTTTTCACACTTTCTATCTCGCAGAGATGACGTGGAGAATCTGACTCTATCTCATTGGCGTGATGCACAGAACTTGGCAAACTCTGATTATCTTCCTGCATGTACAATTGGCAAGATATATAAGCAACACAATCTCATATCATATCACATTCCTTCAGTTGACCGATATTGTTCTTTATCAATGGTGTTCCTATCAGAAGTTTAAAAGAAGCCCTTTTAGTGCATATACCATTGGTATCTTTTTTTAACACTTATCTGAGCTTAGACAAACAAGGGAAAAGTGCCTACAGGGGACAGCAAACAAACTGGCGTAGTGTGTGCTGGTTAAAAGGTGTTGTTCAAGTTGACATTAGCAACCAATATCAGTGGAATATTGCATTATGAAAATTTATCAGATCACCAAATCCAAAAATGTTCAGTGGCTAAGAGCTTCTTGGAAAATCCCACTTTACCAGTCTAACAAAATGCAATATCCATGCTTGGTGTCATATCCTAGTAACTACCATATGCAAATTCAGATCTGACACACAAAGAAAATTCAAGTACAACAAAAGCCCACCACATATTATCATCAGGCTACTATATTAATAAAGGTTTACTATCTTTACTTTTAAGGTAAGATAACATGGAGCAGCAAGCAGTAACACCAAGAAGGTATATAAATGTACATGTTTCATCCTGGAATACTCTATCCTGTATCTGAATATAAATACAAGCAAAGTGAGAATTATTACTATGCTAACCACATTCAAAATATATCCACTCTTTACCCATCATTTTCTCATTGCTTTGTAAGACTACAATATCAACACAGGAAACCTGTCCTCCATAGAAAGTATGCCAATAAAATGATACATGGAAATATCAAATCACATGCCAACATACCTCTGAACTATGCTCAAGTATGTTCGACTCAAGCAGCTTAAAGTATATCTTGCAGAATACATCTTCGTCCATGTAAGAAGGACAGAGCCTAGCCCGTAGAGATGCTAAATCTGGGGCAAGTTTTTCAATGGATTCCATGTGATCTCTTTGGATATCGGAGATTACAGAATCTGCAAACAGTATAAACAAAACATTATGCGCTACTCACTAGAACACAAAGAAAATAAGTTTTGCATGCTAAGTACTGAAGGAATGATTAAGGAACAGGTAAATAGTAGCGTAAAAGATGGACTACCACCACCAAGCATGGTACTATGCTAGTATGACACGAGAATTTATCCTTTGTTCGAACTTGGTACAAGCAACTTACAACTCTTAAGCATAATAATCTAAGCAAGATAAAACATCTTACGGTGTTCTCACTGATTTTATTCACATGCAATTGTCCCATCTAGCATACCCTAAAACAACATAAACAAGAGGAACACAATTAAGCCCAAAACAGGAAACAGGAAAATTGCCTAGCACCTCAAGCTCAAGGCAGACACCTGCCTTTAACCTTCTTAGTAGGTTAGTCCTAGTTGTATCACTAACTTTAGCCTTTCAGTTCCCTTCCTTCTCAATTCCACTAAAATCGCAGCTGTTAAACCTAAAAAATTATCACATAGGGAAGCTTTCCATTTATGTCGACAAGGCCTAACACCACGAAAAGGTACTACCATATTGTACCATACCAATACCATGCGCGGAATTTGTGGAAACTGAAGACGTTATTTGTAGAGCTACTAGCAGCAAATCGTGTACTCGGCTCGAGAAGGGGTTAATTACTCTCATCGAGGGCGAGCACGGGGAAGTCAATCCACGCCTCGGGCCGCGCAGCAAGGGCCCGCGCCGCTCCCACGACATCATCGGCGACCTGCGCCGCAGCATCCGAAGCAGCGGTAGCAGGTGGCGGGGACGCGGGCTTTAGGGCCGGGTCGGGCTCGGGAGGTTTGGCGGCGGCGGCGCGGACGAAGCCGCCGCGGAGGGAGCCGCCGATCTCGGCGAGGTCGGAGAGGATCCCCGCGAGGATGGACGGGGAGGGCGGCGCGGGGGAGGGTGAGCGGCGGGCGGCGCGGCGGCGGCGGTGGGTGGGGGTGGCCGGCGGGGAGTCGGTGTGCGCGGGGTTGAGGAGCGGGTGGAGGAAGCAGGCGATGTCGAGGAGGTGTCGCCCCAGCTCCGAGAGGTCGTCGCGGACGCCGCGCAGCCCGCGCGCCATCCTCCGGTCCGGCCGCTTTCGCGGGGTTGCTTCCGGTTGCGGGCGGGCGGGATTGGGGTGGGGTTGCTTGCCTGCTCGCTTTCTGCTTGCGATGTGGCGTGGGCCGGCAATGATTGGGACCTGCGCGAGCGAGCGGGGGGAGGCTTCCAGTTCCTCCAGTCCCCGCCCGCCCGTTTGGCGTGAGTCGGCAGTCGCGGGGCACGTCGGTCTCGCTTCGCTCCGGTCTCTGAAGCGGCGCGCGCGTGTGCTGCGCGGGGTCCGGCCGCTGCTGCGTCCCGTGTGCATGCACCCGGCGGCCAAGCAACAAGCGTTGGCGGGCGGCGGTGCCGGCTTGGGATGTCGCGCGCGCGGCACGCGCTGCTGCCAGAGACACAGCCAAAGTGTCGGGTGCGCAGCTGACGACACGGCGCTGCGGCCTTTCCACGGTGGTCTGACCTCGACGGACGGCTCACCTGCGCGCGCGCGTGAGCGTTCAAGTAGAGACGGACGGCCGCGAGCTGGTGCCGGTGGTTGTGGGACGAATGCGTGCACATCTTCGGTGCACCGGCGCCGACCGCGCAACGTATGTGACGACCTTGTCGCGTCACGACTACGTGGAGAGTTCAGAACCGCACGGCAAGAAAGGGAAAGAGAGAGAGAGTGTCGCACGAGAAGGAACACCATGTTCCAAAGGAATGTCAAAATATTCAACCGTGTCCCATGTCCAAGAATAATCCAATATCTCGATCTCGAGAACGTACGTGCCGCGCCTCGTCTCAACAAGAACGAGGAGTCCCTCAACTGCACGTGAACAAAATTTAAACCAAAACGATATATTACAATCACTTCACCTCCTCCTACCGGAACACCAATCATCACCACTGATCTGCTCCTGCTGCTGCTGCTATACAACCCAACCGCGACCGACTCGATCTACTCTGCGTGTCACAACATTCAACAGCGACGACAAAAAGAATGGTGGTAGCTGCATGCCTGCCTAGCCGGCTAGGCTAGATCAGCCCCGTGTAGGCGCCGCCGGGGCCAGCGTGCAGCGGCACGCCGGCGGGCGCGAACGGGTTCCCGAACGGGTTGGCCGGGGCCTGCTGCATCGGGTGGTGGTGGACGACCGGCGCGGGGGCAACCATCATCATCATCTGCTGCTGCAGCATGAAGGTCTGCTGCTGCTGCTGCGCCATGGCGGCCATCTGCACGCCGTGGGGCGCGGCGAACCCGCCCGACGCGAAGAACGGGTCGTGCGTCGGCGGCGCCATCGTCTGCATCATGGGCGCGGCGGGGGCCTCCCAGGGGTTGTAGCTCGCCGTCTGGCTTGCTCTCCGGTTCGCGTCTTCGTATAAGCTGTCCAGAGTGAGCAGGTCCAGCCCACCAGCCTACAGGAGAAGAAAAAACAACTTTTGATGCCGTATCTACAAAATGCTAAATTTGCAAGAAATCTGCTTCCGTAACCTACACCTACCAATTTCTTGGTGGTGGAGGTAACAGCGGTTTCGTTCGAGCTTGGTGCCGTGACAAGGGCCAGTTCCCAGCCTGTGACTCCATTTTCGAAAGTAGCAGGAGCAACTTTCGTAGCATCATCTGCCACAACAAGCAAAGAGTAAACGGCATGACTCTCAGTCAATCAACTTCAATTTGCGTGACAAAAAAAATTATTCACACGAAATTTACCTATCGGAACGATTGCCAGCGCCAATGCATTCTTCTCGTCAATCTCAGCCGCAGCAGGGTGTGGTTCGTTCAGGCCCTATATAATAACACGATAAAAGAAGAATTAACATTACAGGAGGATACTTGAATATGGGCTGTTTTTTAGTGGCACAGCAAGTTACCAGCAAATCTGTTGGTTCATTTGCTGCTGGTTCCTCTTTTACCAGTTCTGGTTCTGGCTCAGGTTCCTGTGCTGGTTCTGGTTCAGGAGCTGGAGGAGGTGAAGCTGGTTTTTCTTCCTCCTCTGGTTCTTTCTTGTATTCTATTGCCAGTACAGCCTAAAACAACCAAAATGTGCTCTGAGACAAATCAATAAGGAATATCCTGACTAAATAAACAAGATGGTTGAAGGGCATCCTGAAGATTCCAAGCCGAGTGGTTCGTAACAATTTACTATACACGATAAGTGTGACACTTCTAATCTGGTATTTCAAAACATACGGGAGGCTTGAGCATGCCCGACAATTATTGAGATGAAAAAAGGTGCTTCTGTTAGGTTAATAGGCTTCTATTCTGTATGCGGTGTATTAACTTTTCATTGCCAATATTTTCTCAGCATTCACCGCTGGGATTTCCCTTGAAGTTTCGCGTTCAAAAAAAAAAACTCAGCACCAAGGTTATAAAATTTCCGTTTAACAAAATCTAACTGCATATTGTAAAGGACTACACAAACAACAAGTTAGTATTTTGCTAGAATTATTCCTGAACTGGATCCGTCATCTTTGTGATTGTCAGCATTCTGATTTTTAAAATGAAGCTATTTGAGTTCAGAATATCCTATCCATAAGCGAGTTCAGATCTCAACAGTTTCCAAACCTTTTGAGTCATAGTTGGAGCATCCCTCACATACTCCTCCATGGTTTGTAAGAATGAAGCTGGAGGCTACAGGAAGTCATCAACATATGTTGTCAGTAAATTTCTAACAGGAAACAAAGGACCGAACTAGGAAAGAATTCATCGGACCATTATCAGACCTGTTCAATTTTTAAGAACTTCTCACCACGCAAAATATGAATAGTTTTGCAAACTTCGTAAAATTCTGAGAGTCTTTCAGCCTGTGAACCAAAATATAGAGAGGGGGGAGAAAATCCATTAATATCAGCCGGCCTCAACATGATCACGTCAACCTGCCTCATGATATATGTTCCGCTTCTTTAATCAGAAAAGGCAAGCTAGACACAAAATCACAATAGGTTCAAACAACAGTACTCTCACAATGAATCGAATGAAATACTCCCTCCGTTTTGTTTTATTTGTCATCAATTAGTTTAAAAATGAACTAACTGATGACAAATAAAACGAAACGGAGGGAGTATCACATAAGTTTGATTCCAAGTCTCCTATTATAAAGCTATATACCAACTCACGATGGGACTTTTTTTCCACTTTAAATACAAAGACACACAACTCTCGTGTGCATTCGAGGAAAAAAATTATGAAGCTAGACAGTCTATATGCTCTATGAAGGATATGCATTATGTGCTGCTGAAAGCCAAGAAAAATAGTCCAACTAACTATTTAGTTAAGGGATCATCAAAAGAAAAGTTATAGTAATTTACCTGATTAGTTGCTCTTTTGTATATATCAAGTGCCCTAACAGCATCACTTCTTTGCATCTCAAAGAACTGCAATAGCAAATACGATTTTTATGTTTGATGAGAAAAACTAAAAGAAGATAGCAATCCTTTATCAGATTTTACACACTTAACCAAGGTCTTATGCACAAGAAAGCTCACCTTGTCAACCAGATTGATTGTTCTTTCATTAATGGTGGTGTATATCTTAACACTCTCTAAAGCAACCTACAGTGATATACAAAACAAACTCGATAAATATAAGAGTTCAATACCAGCTGTATGCTGCTTGAAAGGAAACAAACATCTTTTAAAAAGAAAGGAGAGAACTGGGCATTTATACTTACCATCGAAAGTGCATGCTGGATTATAACATTGTAAGACGACACTCCTTGTGTCTATAAAAGTTTAGCAGTTAGCAAATAGAATTGAATTTGTAGATGACATCACAGGGATATGGAAAGAAACTGGTGAAGTTTTAGACATATAAGTAGAAAATAAAAAGAGTAATTACCTGGCAAGCAAGGAGCCGAGAAAGTAGTTGCTGTAATGGTGGCAGATGATCAAGCAAAGCAGCAGTTTCAAGATCCTGAGTCCTCTGAAGAGACCAACATTTTCCACATACTTAGAATACTGTCGGCAATTACTGTCTCATTTCCATTCAAGAAAATTGTATGACATGCAGGAAAGAAAAATATATTTGTATAATTTCATGAATTCACCCAGGAAACCATGAAGTACAAAAGAAGAAATTACATGGTCTCCTTGGTCGAAAAAGAATGGGGGTGCTCAAAATTAACTGTTATAATCTGATAGTAAATTAGTAACCAATCTTTTCCTGTGTGGTAGCACAAAGTTCACATAAGAACATTAGGCAGACTTAAGGGCCTATTCAATAATTATGCATACATGAGACCTAGAGTGCACAAGATAAGGATGGAGGTGGAGTATTTTTTGTTAGAAATATAATATTACTATTATATCTCTAATTATATCTCTAACATTTTTCTCCTCTCAAATTCCAAGCATATGATGTCGCTCAGTAGTATATTTCAGTGGCATGTAACATATAACACATTAGTTATCCGCATGACAAGAAAATGTAGAGATGAAAATGTCAAAGAAGTTTCATAAGGCCATAAGGGTTGGAAACAAGAGTGAATTAGCACCAGCACTGGATTACATACCGGAGGGTCGGTTTCCACGTCATACTTCAGCACTCGAAAACATTCAAGCCTCTCCTCTAAATACAGAGCATAAATGCGCACCCATGCAGAATAATCCCAAGCTGAATAAGAAAGTAGAAACAAACGAGACGAGTTTTAAGTCAGAAATTATATTTCAAAAGACTGTACCAGGGTAACACTAGCACCTAGTACCTTCTGCACTGGAGTCGTCCTTAAAGTATGACATGTTCAACATATGGGACCTAGATCTGCCATAATTGATAAGCTCTTCACGAAAAGTGGGATCAACCTCTCGTAGGGCACGATGTATGACAATCAATGTCTTAAGTGCAACCTGATTGATACATAATCAAGTAATATGTTCATGAGTACTTCCTATGTTACATACTAATTATAAAAACCGAGCAAAAGGGAACCATCGATAACATTAGTAATACAAAAAATGAAAATGTATAGAAGCCATACCGCCCAGTTGTGTGTCTTCGAAAGCCGTCTGGCAAGGGCGTGAATGCAGTAAGCTACATCTGCCCGCGGCCTTGAAGCAGAAATGGAATGAAATATTTCTGCAAACGGATAAAGATATGATTTGTGACTTTTGGCAGCATAAAAAGTGATGATGAGACTATTGTTTATTTGAAAAAAAATTGTGCACAATCAAATAGAGTTTAAATTTTGAATTAGTATTTCAGCGGACATGCCAATACCTCTTATATACTTCTCCTTTGATGGACGCTCAACGTGGTTTGTGGCCTTGACAATTGCAATGTCCAATTCCTGTTGTAGGGGAAGATGATAAGTCCGCAGGGAGTGGACAGAATGTCTGAACAATAAAACTTTTAATGTTACCCAGAGGGATAATCAAAATAAATTCACCTTGTAATCACTATTCACTTTTGCTAGGCTCACAGTTGTTGTATCCTTGAGGGCACCAAGGTACTTCCTGAGAGTTGGCTGAGTTCCGCCAACCGCCATTCTCCTCAACTCCTAGTTGATATCCTATTTGACCTGAATAAGCAGCAAAAAAGCAAACCCAGTACAGATGAGATGCCTGCTTGTCTCAAACAAAAATGCTGTATGTCTCAGGCAGAAATAGGAAAAACATTTCCTGAATCTCCATCCAATCGCATCTACAGTTCAAAAACAGTACATGAGATGACAAAGGAAACTACAAACGCTGAACCACACGGTATGCCAAACTGACAATAGATTGAAGCAACAAGCACAGAGGAAAAATGCAAAAAGGATGTAATCAACACTGGATCCAGATGAGCTACACACAGGAACAGAGGAGCAAATAACACCGAAAATCTATGGACGGCGATGAAACAAACGTATGAAATCTCTGAACGCAATCAACAGGCTCACAGCAGCAAGAGAAACGTTGGCATAGTGTGTTTCCCGATTACGCCGAGCGTCCGAACAGATCAAACTGAGCTAAAATGTTGAACAGATGATTAAGCCATGGCATCAATAGACAACTCACGAACAAAACAGGCTCCCAAATGCATCAGCAGAACCGAGTAGAGCTACTGCGACTGCAACAGGCCGTTCAGATTGAAGACGATAGAGGTTCCAGTCTTCAGCAGCAATCCCATTCAGTTTTTTTGCCGAAGGTTTTCGAAAAAGATTTTTGCCGAAACAGCCATAACCGCGGAAAGAAATGGATAAGACAAGCATAGAGACTGGAGAGAATCCGTGAATTTCGCAGGGCAAGGCAAGAATCCCGCCCGGGTTCCCCGGGCAGAGCACCGAAAACTCAAAACTTCCCCGAAAAAAGGAAAGAAAACAAGATTTCGCACCCACGCAATGGATCGCTCAACTAGCTATCGGCCCACCAGACGTTGCCCTCACACGCGATCCCAAGTCCCGACCTGATCCCAAACCGCGCCCAACACACCAACCAAATCCACACGAGTTTGGTCGGATCCAATTGCGCAGCCACGGAACAAGGAAACGACGAGGCCAGTACAGTACAGTAGCGAGCAATCCTATGGAGGACACGAGCACCACGAGGCGATTTCAAACTGAGCTCAGGGTGACCAATAGATAACCACTCCACCTTACGGCGCCACGTGAAAAAAAAAAAACTTTTTACGCCGCCAAAAGCAACGCGACATGGCCAGAACAAAAATTACTCCATCTACTGGAACCGTAGACCTACTCTTGCGTCTTGCCTCCCGTACGGAGCAGAGCGAACCGATGATGATCTGCTCGGGTTGAGCTCTCCGGCAAGGAGGAACGGACGAAGAGGACGAACACGGCGCAGCGCTCACCTCCGGCAGCAGAGCAATCTATGGAAGAACGTGGCAGAAATGGTAGGCAGCCTTTCCGGCGCGGAGGCGACAGGTGCCGCGAGGAGGAGGAGCAGGGCGTGGCCGGGCTGGGGTGGGTTTTTGACGAGGCGGCGAGAGGGGAGGAAGAGGAGGGGCGGTCGCTTTCGCAGCTCGGCCAACCCGGAGGCGAACGAACGAACCACCACCCGGACCCGGTGGCCGGACAGGGACGCGGCACCCAATTAAACAACGCGGAGCTGCGCTGCGCTGCTCTATGCGGACAGCTTAGCAGAGGGCACAAGCGTTGGATTAGTGGCAATTGATTAAGCCGCGGTGGACCGTCTTCCCATTTATTACTTTAATTAATCATATGTGTCTCCTCCAGGCTTCGGCGCTCGTCGGTGGTTTGTATGTGTCGAAACTGAATAGCTAGTGGCAATCTTATGTGATCTCTGCTTTTCTAAAAGAAGAACACGCTTCATTAATCAGTCTCCCTGCTAAAGTATGAAAATTCCTATCTCAAAAATGATATTCACTCCATGTTTAAAACCTTGTCGTTTTGTAATTTATTTTTTAATCACAAAGCGAGGAACTTTTAGCGACAGATGGAGTGCATTTTATACTGGAGATAATAGAATTTAAGCAAATAAAAAACAAGTGATGTCTAATGAATTTTTTTGCCAAATATCCTTATGAAATGCTAGTACTAGCATATACTCGGAGAAAATTAGTGATTAGTAGGGTTGCGTTTTATGTACTACTCCAACGTACCAATGCCATAAATATACTGACGCCTAAAACTGTGCGAAGATTAGATTAGTCGTATGATTAGGAGGAGAAAAAGAAGCCAAAGCAGCAGTGTGGCCCGATGACAACGAACACGGAAGCGGCAGACGGGGATTAGCACTAGCCAGGCAGTACGCCAGTACGTGAGTGTACTTACTTTATTGGTAGTCCACCGTAGCCGTCGGTCGAGGAGGGCGTCTAATAACGATTGGTGGGAGAAGCTGCGGTGCTGACAAGGCCTCACTTGTCCGGGCTTTCCCTTTTTTCCTTCACCGGTGGATTACCTTTAATTCTTCGCATACGTCTCTTTACCTAACTCCAGCTGCCAGCCTTATAATTCGCATGTGAGATTAGCGAGATGATTAGCTTGGTTCGGTTCGATAAACAAATGGAAGGATCGAGAGGTTACCGGTACAGGGGACGAAGGAGATGGGATCATGACGGAAGGAAGGAAGCTGCAGAGAAAAGTCAGGGTTGGGCAACGCATCTACTGTGCCGGACAGCAGGGGAAGCACGAGGCAGGCAGCCGCCGACATTCTCTGATGGGCATGTCGTCTCTGACCATGTTGCTCCTCTGTGCCTGCAATTTTGTTCACCACGGTCCGGGCTCGAAGAAACTGAGTTCTGCATGGTGCGTCTGTCGGGAACTAAGATTTACTTCTCTTAATGAACGGGGTAGTTTTATTCGTTATTATTATATTTCAGTATAAAGAGAGAAACTAAAATGATCTGATAAGTGGTGAATTTTAATTTTATCCTTCTACCAACTCAGTTAAAAAAGAAAATAGGCTCATCGTTGCATCCGTTGGGGAGCCGCTGGATCGGTCAGCAACGGCCTGGATAGAAGTAGTAAGTGGTGTGGACAGTAGTGTTACGCACGTGGCAAAATGCTAACGGTGATGAAATCCCAACCGGCGTCCGTAAAGTTGGGCCGTCAAAGGTGCGCCACCCAGCCCACGCGCGGTTCCCTCGCGGGCTCTCGCGGCCTGCGGTGGGCGGGAACGAGAGCGACGACAGCAGACGGTGTAGTGATTTAGTACCGTACCGCTAAACGAGAAAAGCGACGACTAGCTTATAGTCTCGGACCGAGTACCTCATGCTGTCTCTTCGGAGACATCCGATAAAATTGGAACGATACAGAGAAGATTAGCATGGCCCCTGCGCAAGGATGACACGCACAAATCGAGAAATGGTCCAAATTTTTTTGAGATTTTCTGCAACGGTCCCTGCTAGTGTGGTAGCTGAGTTTTCCCTTCACAGATACGCCCCTGGCGCGCTCCCAAGACATTTACAATAAGGTCCGGTGCCCCCTGCGCAAGGATGACAAGCATAAATCGACAAATGGTCCAAATTTGTTTGACATTTTCTGCAACAGTCCCTGGTAGTGTGGTAGCTGAGTGTTTCCTTCACAGATACGCCCCTGGCGCGTAGCTTGACATTTACAATAAGGTCCTTTACGCTTCATGTCAACTTCGTGCGGACACAGGTTACGTTGCTGGTATTACAGACTGGTCCCTGTGGCTGTTGATGCCTCTGTTTTTCTCGAGAATATGTCCACGTCGAGTTTTTCTTCACTTGAATCATGAACGAATGTTACTAACCTCCGGTTTTAAATGTTAGCATTGACAAACTGTTTAAACTGTGGTCAAGCCCTTTGTGCCTGTACATTTCTGCCGGTAGAAGGCATTCTGGTACAAGAGTCCAAACACAAGATCTAGATCCTCGCTGCTGATCTCAGAAAGATGAGATATCAGAGTCGTTAGCAAGATGACACGAAAATGCCATTTTAACCTGAAAATCAGTTCAAGGAACCTGGACGCACAAATAGACCGTGGCATGCTCACACACAAGCTTATCCTAACCAGGCGCACTAACCACTCTGCTTTCCGAGTCACATGACACGAGTGCCCGGTCCCTCCTCGCAAATAATGAGTGCCCGGTCCCACCTGTCGGCCACCCTATTCCGGCCCCACGTTTATACGTCACGTCGCCGTCATCCAGCTGACCACAATCCCCACCAGCTTCCGTTCCGCTTCCCGCTCCCTCTTCCTCCGCTAATGGCCGCCGCCGCCGCCACCGCTCTCGGCCGCCTCTTCCTTCTCCACTCCGTCCCGTGCAACTCGCTCCCTTCCCCGAACCACGGCGCCCCGTCCGCCTCCGCCCGGACGCTTCGCTTCCCCGCACCCCGCCTCGCGATCTCTCGCCGAGTGGCGGGGCCTCCACCGGCAGCGGTCGCTGGTGCCTCCGGAGAGTCCGATCGGGACCTTAGCGCCTCCGCGGTCTCCATGGAGGGCCTGGAGGCCAGCGTCTCATCTGATTCTGGTGAGTTTTCTGGGGCGGTTTGAAATGTTTCTCTCCCCTCTCGTCTAATCTGAAATCTTGCTGTCCGGTTTCGGTCGTGCTCTGATTTGCGAGTGATGATTTTTTTTCTGTCGGGGTGTAGCTTTGGAAACGAAGGAGCCCAGCGTGGCGACGATCCTCACTAGTTTCGAGAATTCGTTCGACATGTACGGGGCTCTGAGCACGCCGCTGTACCAGACGGCCACATTTAAGCAGGTAAATTGGATCGGGGACGACAGATCAGTGCTTGTCAATGCATTTTTATCGTTTTTTTGAAGTGCATTGTTCGTTTGGGCAGTACTGTAGATGGTATCTCGTATTAGGTGGGGGTATCAGCCGTAGTCAAAACTCGAAAGAGGAACTAAGATTTTAGTTTGGATTTTTGTTGATTGAAACATGAGGTCATTAACATCCAGGTAGTTGTATAAACAGTAAGCATGGTGGAATTGCCAAAAATACCAATAAGCCACGCCATCTGTTTTAGATTGCTGAAGAATATTATATGAGCTTAGCCGTTGCTGTGTGTGAAATCATCAAGTGTCATCTCACTGTGAAATTGTGGCATAACCTTATTGATTTCATGCTATTTAGTTGTACCAGTCATACTTTTATCTGTTTAATTTAATTATCATAATACTTGGCTTGATCGTGCTGGAGATGATAATGTGGCATATATTATAAAATTTTATGAACTGTTTGCATAATTGCATTTTCCTCTCTGTTTATACAGAAACATTTATGTGAACCCCTCAATCTTCACTGATCTCTAATGACGATGGAATTTTACAACAACAACATAGTCTTTGTCCCAAGCACATTGGGGTAGGCTAGATAGGAAACACAACTATTTTATTTTATTTTAAAAAAGGACGATGGTATTTTAGAGTATGCATATATTGAATAGTGAACCATTGGAACTCTATTTGTTATCCAGGTGGAGCTTGTAAGTTTATGAATTAGTATGTACATATTCTGCTCCTTTGCTTGTAAGTCCCCTAGTGTACACTACTGGCTTACCCACAAATTTTTTTCAGCCTTCAGCTACAGATTATGGAACTTATGACTATACGAGAAGCGGCAACCCTACTCGTGATGTTTTGCAGAGGTTGGTGTAATGATTTTTCTTTAGTATATCTGGGTACAAAAAATGCACTATTTAGCAGTGCTGACCAATTTGAGCTCATATTCAGCCTCATGGCTAAACTTGAGAAGGCGGATCAAGCATTCTGCTTCACTAGTGGGATGGCAGCTCTAGCTGCAGTAACACACCTCCTTCAGGCAGGTAAGCACTTGTCGTTTTCTTATTTCTCATGATTCATATCAAGTCTCTTACATGCCCACAAATTACTGGACAAATATATGGCTTCAGGACAAGAAATAGTCGCTGGAGAGGACATATATGGTGGTTCTGATCGTCTGCTCTCACAAGTTGTGCCCAGACATGGAATAGTAGTAAAGTTAGTGTGACTTTTTTACATTCATAATCTCTCTATGAAACTGATTTACTACCCCCAATTATTTTTTTGTTGATGCTGGTTAGCTTAAATTGAGCTAACAAACATCATCAAAAGATATGGAGGGAGTATTAGTTCATTTTTTGCTCACTTATAAATGGTTTGCATTCTGGCACTGTAGACGAGTGGACACAACTAAAATTAGTGATGTGGCATCTGCAATTGGGCCCCAGACTAAACTAGTTTGGCTTGAGAGTCCCACCAATCCTCGTCAACAAATTACTGATATAAAGGTAAGAATATTGATCTCTGACGGCAGTGGTCACTGTAAATCTATGATATTTTGATTTATCTATAATTTTCTCTTATGTTAAATTGGTATTCCATTTACTGTTTTGTTGTTTGGCAGAAAATTGCGGAGATAGCTCATTCTCACGGTGCTCTTGTTTTGGTCGATAATAGCATCATGTCTCCAGTACTATCCCACCCTATAGAACTTGGAGCAGGTGTGGAAAAATATGTTTACTAGAATGCACATCATTCAATGTCGTTTAGTTTCACAGTTCCAACAATCTATTTGTCTTTCTGCAGATATTGTAATGCACTCAGCGACCAAATTTATTGCTGGACATAGTGATCTTATGGGTGGAATACTCGCAGTAAAGGGTGAAAGGTTTGTTATTCCAATACTAGTGAAAGAGTTGTGAACATAATTGAGCCATGTATTTGTTTTTCCTCTGATGGAGTATTTATGTGTTTTGTTGCATGGGACTTTTTTGTCACCCTTAAATAACACATCTTTCATTTGCGAACAGCTTGGCTAAAGAGGTAGCTTTTCTACAAAACGCTGAAGGATCAGGTTTGGCACCTTTTGATTGCTGGCTTTGCTTGAGAGGGATCAAAACCATGGCTTTGCGGGTGGAGAGACAGCAGGTGAATAACTATTGTACCTATAATAACTTAACATGTATGCTATTATTGTTGCTATGACTGAATCCATTTTGTCATTCAAGTCTTTGTAGTCAATTCAATTTCTAAAGAGACTAATGATTACTGTATTCTTGGTAGGCTAATGCACAGAAGATTGCTGAGTTCCTAGCTTCTCATCCAAGGGTCAAGAAAGTGAACTACGCAGGACTCCCTGATCATCCCGGACGGTCTTTACACTATTCCCAGGTTCCTCTTGGTTCACACCCGTCTCTCATCTAGTATTAGTGATCATATCTTTAGAACTTCACCTCCATCCAGTCCTGAGCAGTTATGATTGTTTCATTTCCCCGTTTACATCATTTTCAGGCAAAGGGGGCTGGCTCTGTACTCAGTTTCCTAACCGGTTCACTGGCTCTCTCAAAGCACGTCGTTGAGGCCACCAAGTACTTCAATGTTACAGTTAGTTTCGGTGAGCATCTGAATGCTTTTGTTTCATTCAAAAAGTCCTTCATTCTTTCAACCATTTTATCACGAAAGTTTTCACAAGCCATTTTCAGAGTCTGGGGTTGCACCCCTCCATCATTTCTACTCACCTGACCTGATATTGCATCCAAATGCAGGAAGCGTCAAGTCTCTCATCAGCCTGCCGTGCTTCATGTCACACGCAGCCATCCCCGCCTCTGTTCGTGAGGCCCGTGGCCTGACCGACGACCTTGTTCGGATATCCGTCGGAATCGAGGACGTGGAGGACCTCATCGCCGATCTGGACCGCGCGCTCAGGTCCGGCCCTGTGTAGAGGCGGCCGGATCTCGCTACCTTCCAAGCTCCGCTTACGTAATCAGATTTTTAGAAATCAGAGTAGGTCAGTAGATTGGTGAACTGCAGCATTAATAAACTATTAATAATGGAAACATTGTATGAAAATGGCATTGGCATGAGAAGGGAGGTTTTCATGCTTTGTATTCTCGGACAATTAGGGGGCATCTTCGGACCGATGTGGATTGTGATGGCGATCCTGATGAAGCATTTTACATCGGAAAAAGTCTACTTAACCTTTTAACTATACTCTAGGGACTAATTCACCCTCCAAACTATAAAACCAAGTAAATAGCATCCTAAACTATTTAAAACCGGGTAATTTACCCTCTAAGGTGGTTTATGTGGGTAGTTTTGACACGTCAGATGTTTTGTTGTCACTCCGTGCATGCGGTCGAAGGTGGAGCCGTACTGTGTCATTGACTGAATACAAAAAATACGTTTCCGGCTGTGAGTCCGGCGGGCGCTCCTCGCGGCCGTCGGCGGTGTGCACGTGCACGGGAAGGGCACACCACCTCCCCCAGCAGAGCAGCGGCTGCTGTGTGCACCCACTTGGTATAACCGGACCTGGCGGCTGAGCTTCGGCACGGCCGACAAGAGGCGGGAGGCCGCGGCAGAGGTCGTGGGGCTGGCGCGCTTGGACGAGCAGACAAAGCGGCTCCTGCCCAAGCTTGGTGTGGTGCCGGCGCTCGTGTCGATGCTCGCGGACGAGCAGCAGGCGGGCTCCGGGGCACGGCTAGCTGCGGCAGACGCGCTGCACCAGCTCGCCACAGGCACGCACATGTGAGTCGTCACTGATCTGGTGCTGCTCATTCAGTTCAGATGACGTGCTAGCTATTTCCATAGTGCCTGTTCCAGAGGTGACTCTTCTCCGAGAGTACGCCCTGGGTTTCTGATCGACGGGAGAGAGGGAACACAGCCAGGTACGGTTATTCCCGTCAATTAGATTTATTGCACGGTGTTTTTTGTATTCAATCAATGACAGTAGGACCCCACCTTTGACCACATGCAAGGAGTGCCAACAAGGCATACCGTTCACATAAACCACTTTAGAGGGTAAATTACCTGATTTTGAGTAGTTTAGGGTGCTATCTACCCGGTTTTGTAGTTTAGGAGGTGAATTAGTCCCTAGAGTACAGTTAAGGAGGTTAAGTAGACTTTTTTCTTTTACATCAAAGCGGTTTAACTAGTTACACCATTGAATTTGTTTAGAAAACCTCTACCTGATTACCAATTACTGCTGTAATTACAATCCTTCGTAAATGAACAACCAGCCACCTCGACCCATCAGTAGTTGGATGTCGATCCAAGGGCATGAGCTGGTGATCGAACCAAAAGTTGATTTCAAGTTTTTTTTTTGAATCGTGGAAGTATCGTAAAATTTCAAAACTGAAAATATATTTCTTATTAAAAAAATCGCAAACATAGCTTTCACATGCTTAACATCAACAGTTAGTATAATAAAGTAAAAAAAATTGATGAGGGGAGATGAATCCTTTTGCAAGAAAAAAAAATAAGAGGAGACATACCGGATAAAAATCTACCGTGTCGGCCCATGTCTCTATTTGGCCCATAAAGCCCACCAACTTCTGACGTATGTACCCAACCCTAGCTTGGGAGCCCGGCGCACGATCCAGAAGTCACCTCGTTCCCTCATCGGCGTGCGCGAGGCGATCGGAGCATCATCCATCCGGGGGAGTAAGGCGAGGCGAGGAAGCAAAGATGGGGAAGACGCCGGTGCGGATGAAGGCGGTGGTGTACGCGCTGTCGCCGTTCCAGCAGAAGGTGATGCCGGGGCTGTGGAAGGACATCACCACCAAGATCCACCACAAGGTCTCCGAGAACTGGATCTCCGCCACGCTCCTCCTCACCCCCGTCATCGGCACCTACCAGTAAGAGCCCACCCTCCCTTCCCTTCCCGCCGCTTGCTCGACCGGCGGTTCCGCCGCGTCGCGCGGATCTGGTCGGATCTATCTAACCGTCTAATAAGGTTCGGTAGATTCCGCGTGCGACGTACGGTGTAACTTGTGTGGACGTCGATCTGGTTCATCTATTTCGATCCGATTTTGTTGGAGCTAGGGCGCGAATTAAATTTGATTTTCATCATTGGTCGTGGGGTTCGTTGGTGGTCATCGTGCGGTTGGCCGAAGTGGCAGATTGTGTTTTGAACTATATGGTGGAAAGTTCGTCTGATTGATCTGATTAGAACCACAACGATTTAGTCCAGAAAACAGTGTTCTCCTTGGAACTGCTCTTGGCAGCTAGGCTGGAAACGAAATATAGTTGGAAAGTTGGACCGATTTAATTGGATACGGACAGTCCTAGCTTCGATGCAATTTATGGAGAATGTTAGGTGAAATAGCACTGAATTTGTTGAATAATCATAATGTGTTGTTAGGCCCTTCAAGTAGAGGTTAGACTTGCTTGATTATTTATTGGTCGTCACACGGTTCTTGTCACCCTGTACCAATGTTTAGCCTCATTTGCAGTGATCAAGTTAGCCTGTTATCCATTTAAGTATATCAGTCATTGCGTTGTTTTTATACATTCATGTTATGTTACATCATTTCCAAGTTGACATGTAGGAGCCATCTAAGTTTGAGGAACTCTCAGTATGATCTTGCAATTCACAAACTAGTTCTGCCTCTTTAACATCTGACGAAATATGCCCTTGCAATCCTGACGTGTGATAGATTAGTATAGTGCTTTGTTGCTGAATGGTGATTTACTTTTCTTTCTTTTAACTTCTGTATCTAGTTCCTGTGGGCTCATCCGTAGCCCCCCCCCCCCCCCCCCCCCCCCCCCCCATTTTGTTTGGGATCATATGCTGTGTTGTA
The DNA here is from genome assembly GCA_036927565.1 of Tuctoria greenei. Classification (NCBI taxonomy): domain Eukaryota; kingdom Viridiplantae; phylum Streptophyta; class Magnoliopsida; order Poales; family Poaceae; genus Tuctoria; species Tuctoria greenei. The sequence continues at coordinate 154,234,002 of JAYESD010000009.1, read as the reverse complement.
TTTTTATGTTACTTTCCATGTTGGCCCAATCTTGTCGACAATGGTGTTTACATTTTTTTGCACATTCATCTGAATCTTTTTGGGCATGCACTATGTGTTACTTTTGAGCCTCAACAACAAACCAAATATAGACCAGCATCTGGCTTATTCAGTTTAGTTAAGAATGCCTCAGGTTGCCTTTTTTAGTAGTAGGGTCAGAAATCACTTTTCATGCTTTAATTTATGGACATGTTTCCGTAGTTCAAAGCTGTGAATTCGTAACAGCACCTGTTCCTCGATGGCATAATTCTGATATTATTACTGTCAGCAAAACTCTGTTCCATTGTCAAAGTAGGAAATTTGAAAGAAGATAAATTCCTCGTCCAATTCACAGTTCCAACATATGAACTATGGTTACGCAAAGTAGGAAATGAATTACATGTATTGTTGATCCACTGTTTCTGAATAAAAGACACTGTATATAGTCTATAAGGTCCTTTTAGATCAATTTGGTTTCCTGTTTCTCCTGATTCCCAAACAATTTGCACAGTTCAAGCATATGAACTTGTATCTTTGCATGATTGGGTTGTGCATTTCAAATATTTGACATGCTTGATACCTAAGAGTGTGTTTGGTTTGGAGTCGAAGAGGGATGAGACGGGTTCATCTCTGCTTTTAGGGATGAGATGGTTCTAGTTTAATGTTTGTTAAGAGGGATGGAATGAGCCTTGTTTCTTGATTGGAAGGACGAAGAAGGATGAGAATGAACGGTGTTTACTGTTCGTTAGCTGTTCCGTTAGATGCTAGTCACTTGAGCATTTCATCTACCTACCATGCATGAACTTGACGAGCCGACCATCTACATTCCTGGTCCTGGTCGCACATTAGCAGCACTCAGTTGAAACAAATTAGTGCCCAGGCAACATTGGCACAAATAAGCTACAGAGATCCCAGACAAACACAGCGAATTTACAACAAATTAAATGTAAAATCCCACAAAGCAAAAGGAAGGCACAGAGCGTACTATCGAGCTCGTGTCTTGAGCTTGAGGGCGGACGATTGTGCTGCGGTGCAGGGTCCCTCGATAGCGATCTTGTAGAGATCGCAGAGCTGCAGCTGCGCCTCTTTGGGACGCTGGTGCTGGATGTGGCGGAGGCCGCCATGAAGGTTGAGGCCGCGCTGAACTCGTGGAACAGAACGGAGATAATATGGTTGGACACCGGCGGCAAGTATGCAGAGAGAGGAGCATTCGCACATCAGGTGGTTTGGTTGGACACCGGCGGCAAGTACGCGGTCCTGTTCGAGCTCGAAGACACGCAGAACTCGACGGAAGTCTGACGGCGTTCGAGTGGGATGGCTTCGTCCGCTCGGTTTTAGGTGGATGGCTCGATCCGGGTTATTAGAGGAATATTCTTTAGTGGGTTCATCCCATCCCACTATATCTCCGAATCAAACACCAACAAAACTGGGATGATCCCGTCCCATCCCACTATATCTCTTAAACCAAACACACCCTAAATTGCTTTGATGTGGCTATGCAGGTACGCAATGTACTACAAGGAGCAGGAGAAGCTGCACCACAGATACTAGGCTGGAGGTCCTCAATGCTGATTGCAACATCAGTTGAATTTTCATGTTCTATAATTATTGGAGAATGATGTAATATTTTGGGGTTCAGTTCTAGCTGCACTCATTTTCATCTTCTGATCTGTATGCTTGAGCCACAAGCTCATTTGAAGTCTTGCCATGGTGGCATTTCCTGCCACTGAATTGTTAAATAAAACTAATTTACTCTCGGCTTCCACCTATGTTCTTTGAAGCTGATCCAGGCCTCGACATCTGCCTGATTCGCTTTCTATCTTGGTGTACTTTTTTTCCATCGGTATAATACGTTAACGTATGTGCATATCTACTAATGTGGGCTATTTTAGCTTGTTCTTGGCTTCCTGCTGTTTAATTGCTGCAATGTTATCATGTAATCGTGAAGTAAAACATTGCTTCGAGGATCCTGTACATTAAGTTTCATGTGGCACTTGCAAGTGATAACTCGAAGTTAAATCATGTAAAGGTTCACAAAACATTGGTAAATGTCTACGGTATTAGTGTGGCGTATTTCTCTTGAGCCGTTGAGCTAAGTACTCTGCTCAGTTTCTCTGTCTCTGTTTCATTTCAGTCAAGGAAACTAAAAACGACTGAAACTGACATCAAATGCATGCGATATGGGATATGGGAAGACTAATATTTTCTTGAAACTGTCGATTGTTCTTGTGTGTTTACGATTTACGTGTCTATTTTTGCCCAGTACGAGCACACATAGTGGAATGTGTTGAGATTAATTTGCAAGAGAGAAAATGGAATTGATTTAACTATCATTCATTCATTCATTCATCTTCTATTTATACATTGCGAGGGGCCACAACGAGGAGGAAGCGACCCTGTACGAGGAGACGCGGCGCGGCGGTTGCTGGTGGTGCGGTGGTTATCGCCGTCAAGTGATCACATGTAAAATGTTTTATTTCTTGAGCACTTGATCTCCTAGTTGAATGAATTATCTTCTAAAAATCCAGTGAGAAAATCAGAAGATATTTATAAATATATACATACTTAATGTTGTGAAAAAACTCCTTAAACTTTTAGAATACTGGAGAAAACACAACATAAAATGTCTTAATTGTTTTCAAATAAAAACCCATGTGGGGAAAAATTCGAAAACATACATTATTTGCATTGTCATTGCCTTATTGAAACTTATTGTGAGAAACCTTTAACAGTAAAACTCACATAAGAAAAATAGTACAATTTGATGCATAATTGTCAGGTGATTTTCTATGAAGCTCCCCCTAAATCTTGCAAATCTCTAAGTCTACGCATACCAATATCTGTAACACATTTAGAAAATGTGGTATGGTAGGGACTTAGTAAATAAATCTGCTAAATTATTACATGATTTAGTTTGTTGGAGATCAATTTCTCCATTCACCCGAAGTTCATGTTGGTAAAATAGTTTAGGAGCTATGTGTTTAGTAACATTAATCTTTATATAACCTGACTGCATCTGAGCAATGCAAGCTGCATTATCTTCATAGATAATGGTTGGTGACTCAATAGGCCCAATGCCACTTGAGATTTGAATATGATTAATCACTCTTCGTAGCCAAGCACATTCATGTGCCACCTCATATAATGCTATGATTTCGGAGTGATTAGAACACGTAGCAATTAGAGTCTATTTAGAAGACTTCTAAGAAATTGTCGTCTGTCCGTGTAAAAACTCGAAACCTGTTTGTGACCTACTATTATGGGGATCACTTAAATAACCTGCATCAGCATAGCCAATGAGGTTTAGATCTTGTTTCTTTGGAAAGAATAGTCCAATATCTTGTGTACCTTGAAGGTATCTTAAAATATTTTTCACTCCATTCCAATGACGTATGGTAGGAGCGCTATTATATCTTGCTAATAAATTTACTGCAAAAGCAATATCAGGTCTTGTGTTATTTGCAAGATACATAAGTGCATCAATGTCACTAAGGTAAGAGTATTTTGAACCCAAAACCTCTTCTCCTTCTTGACACGGCCGAAATGGATCTATATCACTTTTTAAGCCCCTTACTACCATTGGAGTTTTAGATGGATAAGCTTTGTTCATATTTCTCCAATACTTTTTGAATAAGTTGATTGGTGTACGAGAATACCCGTATGAAGGTCATCTCGAACTCCCTTTTAAGATGATTTTGTGTCTCTTTAATGTCATCTCAGTGCCAACGATATTTAAATCATCAACATATACTGATATGATACAAAAACCAGTTGAGAATCTTAGAATGAAGACATGAGGGCAATCATCATTAGTAGAGTAGCCTTTGTTTAAAAAGAACTCCTTCAGTCGGTTATACCACATCCTTTCAGTCTATTTCAAGCCATATCATGACTTGTTAAGTTTAACACAAAACATGTTGTGATCTACTTTTTCATTCGGTATGGGTATCCTATTGGGAACCTTCATATAAATATCCGAATCTAGTGACCCATATAAATATGCAGTCACAACATCCATCAACTGTAAAGAAAATGTTTTTGTGTTGCCAGAGATATCAAATATCGGAAAGTAATTCCATTCATAACAGGAGAATATGTTTCACTAAAATTAATGTCAGGTCTCTACATAAACCCTTGTGCAACTAGCCTTGCCTTGTATCTCACAACCTCATTGTTCTCATTCCGTTTTCGAACGAAAACCCATTTTAACCTGTCGGTACCCTGGGTACCGTATGCGCCTTGAGATTGCAAAGATCTCAAGGAAATGTCATCTACTTGATTTGAAGACCTTCGAAGGCCCACATGTCAGACATAACCGGACCCGCTTCTCTAACATGGTTAGTCCCAGGGTCGCCACATGTACCATCAAACCGGAGCTACCGCCCACAAGGGGGAAACTCCGTGCTATGTACCATAACGGCACTCCCGGACCTAACCCGAGACCGAGGGAAGCTCCGGAACTGACACGTGTCTGGTGGCACCGGACCTATCTGTTCCCCACAGTATGCTCCGGAGCTGCCACGTGTCCAACCGTCGGATCTTCAGCCTCAAACCTCTGGAAGACTCCACAACGGCTCCTGATCTTCAAAGGGGAATCAAGGACTTCAAGACCCGATTAAGTGTCATTAATACTATGTTAATGACACACGATCGGACGACCCTTATTACCAGTAATGGCGCTATCAAAGCCCGTAACTCAGTCATTAAGGGTAATTAAGCGCATCAAATGTGTATCAATATTAGTAACCGCCGGGGCCACATGTCGGTCCAGGCCAACTTGTAACGGCCTGTCCTTATACTATAAAAGGACAGGCCGACGATACATAGAGGGGGAGACTGATCTGACCTGCTTTGATCTGATCTGGTCTAATCGGCTCACGCACGCACTCAACTCACGTCACCTGAGTTGAGTTCATACATCCAATACAACACCAACACATCCCGTGGAGTAGGGTATTACACTCAGGTGGCTCGAACCACGTAAATCTTTGTGTCTCCTGTGTCATTTTACATTTCACCTTCTTGAATCTTTGCGCGCCCACACCGAACTTCAAACTCTGCAAACACTTTTAGTAGTGTCGGGAGATCCGCCGGATCAAAACCACCGGCAGTTGGCGCGCCAGGTAGGGGCGCCTGAGATTTCAAGAATGGTGAACTCAGCTGCTGAATCATCCAATGGTCATCCCGCTGTTCAAGTTGCTGGGGGCAATCCCTCCAATATGCAGCCACCAACAGAAACCTCAGTCCGAGCAGGAGTCACACTTCCACCACCGCCGCCTCCACCAGCAAATCAAGCTGGGCAGCGCGATGGTGCACTGGCGTCAATCACTGCGTCGGCGAATCATGACAACCCGGAACACGCACTCCATGCAGCATGTGCTCTCCTTCAGCGCCCACCACCTCCAGACGCATCCCGGGATGCAATGGAGCAGTGGAGGGCCGATGTGGAACACTTGGTTGCAGCAGCAGCCGACCACATCAGTAACCAGGGTCCTCCTCCTTCAGGACGGGCCCCGTCACAGCGACGGACCTTGTCTGGCAGACTTGGTCCGCACGTTTCCAACAACAGGAGACGTGCTGCATCACAACAAGTGACGTCGTTGCCCTCCGGGGCGCGACACACTCACACGGTATCAACGCTTTCAACTCATGACCTCCGGGCGGAGCTTGATCGCCGATACCGTCAACAAGATGGCCGAGTCCATATCGAGCGTGCTCGTGAAAGACGAGAAGCTCAGGACATTCCTGCTCCTGAAGGAGTAGGAGGAGGTTTTTCAGCCCTGGCCATGCATCTGCGTATGGTCAGGTGACCACAGAAATTCCGGCCTCACCTGCCGGAGAAGTTTGACGGGACCGTTAATCCCGTCGAATTTCTTCAGATTTACTCTACCGCTATCCTGGCAGTTGGAGGAAATGAAGCCGTAATAGCCAACTATTTTCCAGTGGCTTTAACTGGGACCGCCCGGTCCTGGTTTATGAGCCTTCCACCCAATTCCATCAACAGTTGGGAGGAGTTGTGGCGGCAGTTCACCGCCAACTTCGGGAGTTCATACACCCGACCAGGCACCAAACTGGACCTTTTTGCAGTCGTGCAAAAAGGGGGAGAATCCCTGCGATCATTCATCCGGAGATTCTCTCAGGTACGAAACACTATCCCTTCTATCTCTAGCGCTTATGTCATTATGACATTTAGACAGGGCGTACAGGATAAGAAGATGTTGGAGAAACTGGCGATCAAGGAGATCACCAGTGTCACGAAACTCTTCAGCTTGGCTGACAAATGTGCCAGAGCTGCGGAGGGCTGTGAAATGCACTCCAAACCACCTCCGAAGGATCACAAGAAATCCTCCAAAGGAGAAGCCACTACCTCCGCGAGTGGCAAAAAGAATAAAAAGACCAACGACAAGAAGAAGCCGTCGGCCGGCGCATCTAATGCTGCAGCTGCTGCAGCTCCGGGTGGCCGGGGGCCACGCCCCGAGAAGCGACCTCGACCGTCTTCTGAAGACGGTGGAAAATCTTCCTCAACTAGTCCATACCAAGTATAATGTCCAATCCTTGAGAATCCAAAACTATAAGGTTGGCGGAGAAGTCTACCCCCTTATTCTAAGGCTTACTTTTGGACATACTATATTTGTCCTCATCTCTCCTCCAGGAGACTTAACCAACAAAGTAAACTTCATATGAGAGACAGGCAAACTATACTTGGCAACATACTTCGATGCAATGAATGAATGCGATGCTCCAGAATCAAATAACATAGTCGCGGGGTTGGAGTTGGCGAGAAACATACCAATGACCACATCATCCGCTTGTTGAGCATCCTCCGTAGAGACATGGTTCACGTTGCCACGAGCAAAATTCTGCTGTCCACGGCTTCCTTGTGGTTGTCCTCCATTAGGTCTTGGGTTTTGCCTCGGTGCATTGCTTCCTTGACCAAGGCCCGACTTAGGACATTGATGCGCAAAGTGTCCAGCTTCTCCACAAGTACAACACTTCTTAACCCCACCAGAATTGTTGGGACGAGCTTGGTTTTGAGCATTTGCAGCAGGAAAATTAGCACGAGGCTCATAAGGCATTGGAGGCCTAGGTGCTTGTATAACAGGGCGCTGCCGCACAAACTGAGTTGGGCGCGGTGCATAACCAGGGCGCTGAGCAGGAATAGAGGAGCTGTAATGAGGCGCATTGGGTGGTGCAAAGCGAGGGCGCACATTACTTCCTTGTTGCTGTCCTTGATACGGCGCCTTCCTCTTGATTTCTTGCTCAATCTCACGGATCTTGTTCTCAACCACAATCGCTTTGTCCACAAGCTTCTAGAAATTGACATAATCACAATTGAGCAATTGCACTTGGATCTCATTGTGCAAGCCCCTCATGAACAGGTATTGTTTCCGGCTGTCCCGACTCACATCCTCAGGCGCATACCTTGAGAGTTGAGTGAATTTATTGAGATATTCACTCACACTTGATCTTCCTTGCCTTAAATTCTCAAATTCTTGCCTCTTCAAGATCATAACTCCCTCGGGCACATAATGAGAACGAAAATTATCCTTGAATTCGGCTCAAGTGATTCTTTCTTGGTTCTCATGAGCATTGCAATAAGAATCCCACCAATCTGCAGCTGCTCCAACTAGTTGATGAGAAGCAAATAACACCTTCTCCCGGTCACTACATTGGACAATAGCTAGCTTCTTCTCCACGGACTTGAGCCAATCGTCCGCATCCATAGGGTCAGCAGCTTGAGCAAAGGTTGGCGGCCTAGTCCTCATAAACTCTCCCAATCGGTTATGAGGAGGCGGGGGTGGCGGTGGAGGCATGTGGGGCTGATTGTTGATATTGCCAGCTTGCAGCTGTCCCATAGTCTGTATCATGGTCTGCATGAGCTGGTTTTGCATGGCCAATAGCTGCTCGATGTTGATACCTCCCTGAGTAGATCCTTGTCCAACGTTGTTCTGAGGTACTCCATTGTTCTCCTCTTCATCATTGCCATCCCTCTGGTTGCGAGTCCTCACCATCTGAAGAAAAGCAGTAGGTAAGAATTAGAAAACGTCCCCAACTATATGCATCAAGGGATATGAAACTAAACAGCTAGCTACACTAGCCTAGGTGGACATGGCAATGCTAAGGCATCCCAAAATCCTCTATTAAGCACACAAGCAAACAATATATATAGCAACAGCACTCCAAGCAAAAACACATCGATTCCTGAGTGCTCCTATGTTCTCTAGAGTGTCCATTCTATCTAGGCTGCATCCTACGGTCAACCTGTGGCTCTGATACCAATCTGTGATGCCCGGTTCCGAAAAACGAACCAAGCTAACGCATATGTGTGCCCAGGATGTTCAACACACATACACGAGTGCAATCACAAAAGAGTATACATAAAATTACCACAGAACAAGATTAATTAACCAAATTTTATTACACAAACCAAATTATCCTCGAATACAAGCTCCAATGAATATTAATGACAAGTTCAACTAATGTAGCGGAAACAAACTAATTAAGCCATCTAAGCAACTATGCAGCATAAGCGACATGGTATGTATGTGCAGCTCCAATCAACACCACAGGCAAAGCTGACGGTAGACACGGCCTAGAACTCTGCATTATCGCCATTAAACTCACAATTCTGACCTGCAACTGTTGGGGGGATTGCAAGAGTGAGTACATGTCGTACTCAGCAAGTGTGGAAAGTATGACATGTGACCATTTGAAAAGCAATATATATATTATATGTATGTGAAGTAAACCCATCATAATCATAAGTAATACAATACCAAACTGAATTCATTACCATCATCAATAAGTCCAGATTTCACCATCGTCAATAACCATATTCAATACCAGAAATTAATCCATAACCTTCCATAACCATTACCAAACCATAACCATTACCAATACCAAATACCCTCTAATCATGTAGGTCATCCAGGCGCTCATAACTGGGAGCACGGCTATCATGATAGTTTTAATTAACTCTGCAGAGTTTGTACCTCTTTACCCACGTGTTCGTGATTTCATCACCTTTCGGCGACTAAGAACCTCCCTTATGCCCATGACCCGTCAGTCATATTACACACTTCCGTTGTTGTGTGGCCAAGAGATCACAAAATAGCCTTTACAAAGGGATTACTAGCCTATTCAGACCCCACTGAGGTTTCACCGGTGGCGATGCCTCCAACTGAGCACATCTTCAACCAAGGGCCCCCTCTTGAGCCATTCGGATCCCAGGGTAGTCCCACCAATCATCAACAAACCCAATCCGACTACCCCTTCTCCGAGCATCCACAATGGTCCAAACAGCACTAGCAAAGCCCTAATTAATCAGCTACGCCGCACCCATACTTGGCCTCGTGGTGGCACTGTAGTCCTGGCTTATTCTCGCATGAACCGGTCCTTAGATCTAAAGCAAGCAAACCACCATAACATCCAACCCATCCACATACCAGGCTTGCTTAGATCATCCATTACAATACCATATTAACCAGTTCATATTAACAAGAATATCATTAATATATAATTAAATGTGTAGTGTTGTTTTCCATCCCAATTAACTAAGCAAAGCAAAAAGGTAAAAACCCTTCCCGACTCTCTACCGTAAATTCCAGGTGACAAGGGTGGTCAAACAAAACTAGTAAACTTCCTACCATAGGATTTCCCATCAAATTGGCACAAGCATGCAGTTTTGCAAACAAAACGTTTATTTTAAAACAGGATCAATATGCTTCAAGGACACTTGCCTTGCTCTTGCTGTTGATTAGGGTCAAAGCCTTCAAACTCGTGGTGCTGTAGATCCTCCGCGGCACTTTCTAGCGCAAATCCGTCTAATCCACACAATAAACATACAAGACAAGAAACACAATCAAAGAGTGCACAAATATTACTCAATATGACATGACATGCATGATTGATGCATATGCAAGGTAGAACTTGTTACTTGATTGCCTTTAATGATCTCTAACTAGTTCTAATAACTTTTAACAAGTTTATACAGGTTTGGAGTTGATTAGATCAAATTTTAGAGTCAATTCAACACAATTTAACCAGAAAGATCGGACTAGTCCGCTAGGGACCGGACAAGTCCGCACTTGACGAGATCGACAGATTAGGGTTTTCTAGATCGACGTAAATTCGGAGATTAGGGGTTGAATTCACGTAAGGAAAAGAGAATAGGAGGTATACCAGGTGTTTAGAACTCCAATGAACCAAGAAACTTGGAGGTAACACTTGGATCTTGATGATCTAGGGTTGGTGATGAACTTGGAGATGAATTGGTGGTGGAGGACGAAACTTGGTGGAGATCTCTATCCTTCTTTGTTTCCTCCTCTTCTTCTTCTTGCTTGGGATCTTCTCCTCCCTCCTTGATGGTGGCTCCCCACGAACTAGGGTTTGGGTGGGTGGAAAAGTGGCAAATAGATGTCAAACCAATAGGTGGGGCTGCTTATATAGAGGTGGAGGCTAGGGTTAGATGGATTTCGAGTTTGGGATGAGTAGAGGCCGGTTTAGAGTCCCACATGGGCTCTAAAAGAGTTAGGCACGACGTCCCTAGGCCCACTTAACGTGAAACCCAAGAAACAAGTCGTAAAACAAAAGATCAACTCGGAGTCGCGAAATATCGGACAAGTCCGGACAGTACCGGACTAGTCCGAAGTCGCCCAGAGAGAAAATCGGACAAGTCTGGCTAAAAATCGGACAAGTCCGAATTTGAACAGAGAGGAAAACGGACAAGTCCGCTGGAACACCGGACTAGTCCGGAAAAGTCCAGGGACTTAGCAAATTTCCAAGGATTCATGGAGTATCGGACTAGTCCGCACAAAATTGGACAAGTCCGAAAGTTTCCACGGGCAGAATCGGACTAATCCGCAGCAAAAACGGACAAGTCCGTTTTTAGACATAGAGAAATCAGACTAGTCCTTAGCAAAACCGGACTAGTCCGCACTTTCCTACATTTTTAAGTGCGGTTTTGCTCCAAATCAATTTTAAACTTGTTCCTCTTGTTATGGGTTAATGTTAAACATGTGTATGAGTGCATGTAGGGCATGATGCATGAAAATGAGGGTGTTACAAACCTACCCCCCTTAAAATGAATCTCGCCCTCGAGATTCGACGCGAAGGAGAAGAGATAGGGTAAGTCCTTCTTGAGATCATCCTCCAATTCCCACGTCGCTTCTTTTTCTGTGTGGTGCTTCCATTGAACTTTACACCATCTAATGACCTTGTTCCTTGTGACTCTCTCCTTAGTTTCCAAGACTTTGACCGGTTGCTCGGCATACGTCAAATCTTCCTTAACCAGTCCATACCAAGTATAATGTCCAATCCTTGAGAATCCAAAACTATAAGGTTGGCGGAGAAGTCTACCCCCCTTATTCTAAGGCTTACTTTTGGACATACTATATTTGTCCTCATCTCTCCTCCGGGAGACTTAACCAACAGAGTAAACTTCATATGAGAGACATGCAAACTATACTTGGCAACATACTTCGATGCAATGAATGAATGCGATGCTCCAGAATCAAATAACATAGTCGCGGGGTTGGAGTTGGCGAGAAACATACCAATGACCACATCATCCGCTTGTTGAGCATCCTCCGTAGAGACATGGTTCACGTTGCCACGAGCAAAATTCTGCTGTCCACGGCTTCCTTGTGGTTGTCCTCCATTAGGTCTTGGGTTTTGCCTCGGTGCATTGCTTCCTTGACCAAGGCCCGACTTAGGACATTGATGCGCAAAGTGTCCAACTTCTCCACAAGTATAACACTTCTTAACCCCACCAGAATTGTTGGGACGAGCTTGGTTTTGAGCATTTGCAGCAGGAAAATTAGCACGAGGCTCATAAGGCATTGGAGGCCTAGGTGCTTGCATAACAGGGCGCTGCTGTACAAACTGAGTTGGGCGCGGTGCATAACCAGGGCGCTGAGCAGGAATAGAGGAGCTGTAATGAGGCGCATTGGGTGGTGCAAAGCGAGGGCGCACATTACTTCCTTGTTGCTGTCCTTGATACGGCGCCTTCCTCTTGATTTCTTGCTCCATCTCACGGATCTTGTTCTCAACCACAATCGCTTTGTCCACAAGCTTCTGCAAATTGACATAATCACAATTGAGCAATTGCACTTGGATCTCATTGTTCAAGTCCCTCATGAACAGGTATTGTTTCCGGCTGTCCCGACTCACATCCTCAGGTGCATACCTTGAGAGTTGAGTGAATTTATTGAGATATTCACTCACACTTGATCTTCCTTGCCTTAAATTCTCAAATTCTTGCCTCTTCAAGATCATAACTCCCTCGGGCACATAATGAGAACGAAAATTATCCTTGAATTTGGCCCAAGTGATTCTTTCTTGGTTCTCATGAGCATTGCAATAAGAATCCCACCAATCCGCAGCTGCTCCAACTAGTTGATGAGAAGCAAATAGCACCTTCTCTCGGTCACTACATTGGACAATAGCTAGCTTCTTCTCCACAGACTTGAGCCAATCGTCCGCATCCATAGGGTCAGCAGCTTGAGCAAAGGTTGGCGGCCTAGTCCTCACAAACTCTCCCAATCGGTTATGAGGAGGAGGGGGTGGCGGTGGAGGCATGTGGGGCTGATTGTTGATATTGCCAGCCTGCAGCTGTCCCATAGTCTGTATCATGGTCTGCATGAGCTGGTTTTGCATGGCCAATAGCTGCTCGATGTTGATACCTCCCTGAGTAGATCCTTGTCCAACGTTGTTCTGAGGTACTCCATTGTTCTCCTCTTCATCATTGCCATCCCTCTAGTTGCGAGTCCTCACCATCTGAAGAAAAGCAGTAGGTAAGAATTAGAAAACGTCCCCAACTATATGCATCAAGGGATATGAAACTAAACAGCTAGCTACACTAGCCTAGGTGGACATGGCAATGCTAAGGCATCCAAAAATCCTCTATTAAGCACACAAGCAAACAATATATATAGCAACAACACTCCAAGCAAAAACACATCGATTCCTGAGTGCTCCTATGTGCTCTAGAGTGTCCATTCTATCTAGGCTGCATCCTACGGTCAACCTGTGGCTCTGATACCAATCTGTGACGCCCGGTTCCGAAAAACGAACCAAGCTAACGCATATGTGTGCCCAGGATGTTCAACACACATACACGAGTGCAATCACAAAAGAGTATACAGAAAATTACCACATAACAAGATTAATTAACTAAATTCTATTACACAAACCAGATTATCCTCGAATACAAGCTCCAATGAATATTAATGACAAGTTCAACTAATGCAGCGGAAATAAACTAATTAAGCCATCTAAGCAACTATGCAGCATAAGCGACAAGGTATGTATGCGCAGCTCCAATCAACACCACAGGCAAAGCTGACGGTAGACACGACCTAGAACTCCGCATTATCGCCATTAAACTCACAATTCTGACCTGCAACTGTTGGGGGGGATTGCAAGAGTGAGTACATGTCGTACTCAGCAAGTATGAAAAGTATGACATGTGGCTGATTCAAATGACGACAATAATAATGGAAAAGTGCTGAAAAGTACAGTAAAACATTTGAAAAGCAATATATATATTATATGTATGTAAAGTAAACCCATCATAATCATAAGTAATACCATAATACCAAACTGAATTCATTACCATCATCAATAAGTCCAGATTTCACCATCATCAATAACCATATTCAATACCAGAAATTAATCCATAACCTTCCATAACCATTACCAAACCATAACCATTACCAATACCAAATACCCTCTAATCATGTAGGTCATCCAGGCGCTCATAACCGGGAGCACGACTATCATGATAGTTTTAATTAACTCTGCAGAGTTTGTACCTCTTTACCCACGTGTTCGTGATTTCATCACCTTTCGGCGACTAAGAACCTCCCTTATGCCCATGACCCGTCAGTCATATTACACACTTCCGTTGGTGTGTGGCCAAGAGATCACAAAATAGCCTTTATAAAGGGATTACTAGCCTATTCAGACCCCACTGAGGTTTCACCGGTGGCGATGCCTCCAACTGAGCACATCTTCAACCAAGGGCCCCCTCTTGAGCCATTCGGATCCCAGGGTAGTCCCACCAATCATCAACAAACCCAATCCGACTACCCCTTCCCCGAGCATCCACAATGGTCCAAACAGCACTAGCAAAGCCCTAATTAATCAGCTACGCCTCACCCATACTTGGCCTCGTGGTGGCACTGTAGTCCTGGCTTATTCTCGCATGAACCGGTCCTTAGATCTAAAGCAAGCAAACCACCATAACATCCAACCCATCCACATACTAGGCTTGCTTAGATCATCCATTACCATACCATATTAACCAGTTCATATTAACAAGAATATCATTAATACATAATTAAATGTGTAGTGTTGTTTTCCATCCCAATTAACTAAGCGAAGCAAAAAGGTAAAAACCCTTCCCAACTCTCTACCATAAATTCCAGGTGACAAGGGTGGTCAAACAAAACTAGTAAACTTCCTACCATAGGATTTCCCATCAAATTGGCACAAGCATGCAGTTTTGCAAACAAAACGTTTATTTTAAAATAGGATCAATATGCTTCAAGGACACTTGCCTTGCTCTTGCTGTTGATTAGGGTCAAAGCCTTCAAACTCTTGGTGCTGTAGATCCTCCGCGGCACTTTCTAGCGCAAATCCGTCTAATCCACACAATAAACATACAGGACAAGAAACACAATCAAAGAGTGCACAAATATTACTCAATATGACATGACATGCATGATTGATGCATATGCAAGGTAGAACTTGTTACTAGATTGCCTTTAATGATCTCTAACTAGTTCTAATAACTTTTAACAAGTTTATACAGGTTTGGAGTTGATTAGATCAAATTTTAGAGTCAATTCAACACAATTTAACCAGAAAGATCGGACTAGTCCGCTAGGGACCGGACAAGTCCGCACTTGACGAGATCGGCAGATTAGGGTTTTCTAGATCGACGTAAATTCGGAGATTAGGGGTTGAATTCACCTAAGGAAAAGAGAATAGGAGGTATACCAGGTGTTTAGAACTCCAATGAACCAAGAAACTTGGAGGTAATACTTGGATCTTGATGATCTAGGGTTGGTGATGAACTTGGAGATGAATTGGTGGTGGAGGACGAAACTTGGTGGAGATCTCTATCCTTCTTCGTTTCCTCCTCTTCTTCTTCTTGCTTGGGATCTTCTCCTCCCTCCTTGATGGTGGCTCCCCACGAACTAGGGTTTGGGTGGGTGGAAAAGTGGCAAATAGATGTCAAACCAATAGGTGGGGCTGCTTATATAGAGGTGGAGGCTAGGGTTAGATGGATTTCGAGTTTGGGATGAGTAGAGGCCGGTTTAGAGTCCCACATGGGCTCTAAAAGAGTTAGGCACGACATCCCTAGGCCCACTTAACGTGAAACCCAAGAAACAAGTCGTAAAACAAAGATCCAACTCGGAGTCGCGAAATATCGGACAAGTCCGGACAGGACCGGACTAGTCCGAAGTCGTCCAGAGAGAAAATCGGACAAGTCTGGCCAAAAATCGGACAAGTTCGAATTTGAACAGAGAGGAAAACAGACAAGTCCGCTGGAACACCGGACTAGTCCGGAAAAGTCCAGGGACTTAGCAAATTTCCAAGGATTCATGGAGTATCGGACTAGTCCGCAAAAAAATCGAACAAGTCCGAAAGTTTCCAGGGGCAGAATCAGACTAATCCGCAGCAAAAACGGACAAGTCCGTTTTTAGACAGAGAGAAATCAGACTAGTCCTCAGCAAAACTGGACTAGTCCGCACTTTCCTACATTTTTAAGTGCGGTTTTGCTCCAAATCAATTTTAAACTTGTTCCTCTTGTTATGGGTTAATGTTAAACACGTGTATGAGTGCATGTAGGGCATGATGCATGAAAATGAGGGTGTTACATCGAAGCTGGATTCATCCGAGAAGTCTTCCATCCAAAATGGCTGGCAAACCCAGTCGTTGTGCCCAAGGCCGGCGGGAAGATTCGGATGTGTATTGACTACACAACACTAAATAAGGCATGTTCAAAAGATCCATTACCACTACCTAGAATAGATCAGATAGTGGATTCCACCTCCGGGTGTGAATTACTGTGTTTCCTAGACGCATATTCTGGGTATCATCAAATCAGAATGTCTAGGGAAGATGAAGAGCATACCTCTTTCATCACAGTAGATGGATTGTACTGTTATATAGCCATGCCATTTGGTATCAAGAATGCAGCTTCAACCTTTGTACGAGCTATGTATAAAACTTTTGAAGAACTCATTAGAGACATAGTGAAGTGTACGTCGATGACATCGTGGTCAAGATCAAGAACAAGGAGTCACTCCTTGACACCTTACAGGCTGTCTTCGACAAGTTGCGGGTCACCCGCACAAAGCTAAACCCAGACAAGTGTGTCTTCGGGGTTAGCTCCGGAAAACTTCTTGGTTTCCTGGTAAATCAGCGGGGCATAGAGGCTAATCCGGCGAAGATAAAAGCCATTGAAGACATGCAGCCACCAGCCCGCATCAAGGATGTCCAAAAGCTGACTGGATGTCTAGCAGCCCTCAACCGGTTCATTTCAAGACTGGCGGAACAGGTACTTCCCTTCTTCAAGTTATTGAGGAAGTCCGGACCATTCCAATGGTCTGAAGAAGCAGAAAAGGCATTCCAGGAGCTAAAACAGTTCCTCACCACCCTACCAACTCTGGTAGCTCCGAACCCTAGTGAGCCTTTGCTGCTTTACATTTCAGCAACTGACGAAGTCGTCAGTATGGTCCTGGTTGCGGAGAGACCAGAACTATCCCATGCTCAGGAATCCAGACCCCTCCGGGAGGGTCCGGAGGTTCCTGGAAGCGAGTCTGGGTCCCAGTTCCCAGACTTGAGTCCACAAGAAGTTACTTCAGAATACCCAGACCCCTCCGGGAGGGTCCATGTCGCTTCTGAAGAAGCTCCGGGTCCCTCCAGCAAGGACCCGGAGGTCCCCGAAGAAGGTCCGGATCGCTCTGGGCCCCTCCGGGAGTGTCCGGACCATCCAGCGCCCAGTGTACTTCATCAGTGAAGTACTTCGTGACGCCAAGACTCGATACCTAGAGGTGCATAAGCTGCTCTATGCAGTTCTTATCGCCTCCAGGAAGCTTCGCCATTACTTCCAAGCTCACAAGATTTCAGTGGTGACTTCTTACCCACTTCGAGCAATCTTGCATAATCCCAATTCAACAGGGAATATTGCAAAGTGGGCAGCGAAATTGGCCGAATTCGATCTCGAATTCATTCCAAGGCAAGCAATCAAGAGTCAAGTATTGGCAGATTTTATGGAGGAAAGGACTCCCTCTCCATCAAACCCTGGGGGCCCCAGTGAGCAGAAGCCGGAACACAAGGCTCCGGTCTTCACCAAGCCTCACTGGACCCTCTACTTCGACAGCTCCATGCAAAAGCAGGGGGCCAGAGCTGGAATCCTTCTCCTTGCACCAACCGGGGAGAAGGTAAAATACATGGTACACCTTAATTTCAAGGCGACCAACAACATGGCGGAGTACGAAGCACTCATCTACAGACTAAAGGTGGCACTTTCATATGGTGTCAAACAGCTGCTGGTCAAGGGAGATTCACAGCTCATCATTAAACAAGTGAAGGGTGAATGCTCCTGCAACAATCTCCAGCTAGTTGCTTACCTCCTTGAAGTCCAGAGGCTTCAGAAGGACTTCTGTAAGACCTATGTGTGCTGAATACATTGGCTTGTAGTGAATATACTTGGCTTTGATGATAAAAGTTTTGAATATCACCAAAACACCTTTTTATCAAGGTCCGACTCTAGCTCCGAGCTACAGCAAGGTCCGACTAGCTTTGGTCAGCTCCGGTGAAGTTTTGTCTTTAGCTCCGACATGTCTTTGATAGCTCCGACATGTTCTTGATAACTCTGACATGATTTTGATAGCTCCGTCGTGTTTTTGCTAAGCTCCGAAGTTGATTTTCTAGCTCCGGCTTTTGGGATTACTAGTTCCGACTAGTTATGGTTAGCTCCGGCACTAGGTCCTGCTAGTTTTGTAAGCTCCGGCGGAAGCTTGGTTGTACTATTTTTGGAAAGCTCCGGCGCTAGGTTCTACTAGCGTTTGTTAGCTCCGGCTCAAGGTCCGGGTTGCTCTGGCAAGGTCCGGAACTTGACCGT
Organism: Tuctoria greenei; assembly: GCA_036927565.1. Taxonomy (NCBI): domain Eukaryota; kingdom Viridiplantae; phylum Streptophyta; class Magnoliopsida; order Poales; family Poaceae; genus Tuctoria; species Tuctoria greenei. The sequence continues at coordinate 154,215,845 of JAYESD010000009.1, read as the reverse complement.
AGTGCTTCTGCTTTTTATTTGCAATGTTTCGTACTTGCTTTACATTGTTGGAAAGATTGTTTAGTATTCATTTGCTAAGTTTTTGGTGCGTTTTGGTTGATATGGATGATATCGTGTTACTGTGGTTTTGCAACATGCTTATGTGAGGTTCTCACGTAAGGTGTTGTGTTCGGAACTAACTTGAGTCAAGTCGAGGACTTGGGCTCGTATGGATTGGTTGTTTATTCATGTGCAGGTGTTGCTTGAGTTCAATACATGGCTGGTGACGGGATCCATTGGACTAGTCTCAGGGAGGAGATGAGGTTCCAACAACCAAATTCAGGAGGAATTGTGGTTGAGCTGATCAGGAGGTTGCGCAACATGATTGAATCAAGAACAATGCATATGAAGGTATCGTGGACGTCATTGGAAGATGTTTGCACGTGTGCAAGGAGTGAATGGACGTGGCTACATGGTTCCGAGACGTGATGAAGAGATGTGGACGTAAAGAATTGGTCGGAAAGGTCCAACCGACTAGGTTATGGACTCAGGCTGCGGCTGAGTCGGGTTTGACTCAAATATGGAAAGATTTGAGTTGGTTATGATAGGATTTCGTTTGGGTCACGAATTTGAGTTGTTTAGGAATGTGGGATACGTTCCTAAGGTGTTTGGAAGTCTTAAGATTGCTTCTATCTGCGTATAGAAGAATCTTGAGCAGTTATGGAAAGTTACGATTCGTGATCTGAGTAGGATTGGAATCCTAGTTGATATTGGGTTGGCCTAAGGGCAGGTTATATAAGCAAGGGAGCCCAGAGCTCGTGGTGCACAACTTTGGGGCTGTTCCTCTTGTGTTCTATTGAATAAAATTCGTAGTTTGAAGGAACTTTTATGCCTTGTTCGTCCGACTTGTTCCAGACAAGTTTTACTCGTCGAGTTTCTGGACAGCACTACCTTTCATCGGTGGTTTTATCATAACTCGAGTTTTACATATCCAATTGACATGATTCTTTTTGGGTTGTATTCAAAACTTGATTGTCTATCATATGTCAAAATTTCACGGTCATTGGATTTGTGGTCTATGATCTACACGAGTTTCTTTGCAGTGTTCCAGAACTGTTTTTTCTCGGGTAGGGCAGATTGACCATTGTTTGATCTTTCAATCATAACTTGAGTTTTTCTCGACGGATTTGAGTGATTCTTTTTGTGTTGTCTTCGTGACTTGATTCTCTCTGATATCTATCACTTTTGTCACGGTCAAACACGTTTAGATTAGTCTCACACACGATTTCTTTAACAGATCGTTTTTCTGCCGAAAGGGTTTGGAGTTTAATTGTTTCCGCTGCGTAAGATTTTTAAATCTACCATTCACCCCCCTCTGGTAGCTTTTCACGTGCTCTTCGATCCTATAATTGGTATCAGAGCCACGGTGCTCTAATCTTTGTGATTTGCACGTGTTTTTTGACTAATCATCATGGAGAAGTACTCCGCCAAACCTTGTGTGTTTGCTGGTATTGATTTTCAGGTTTGGAAGGCACGCATGGAGGCTTTCATCCAGGCACAAGGCTTTGCAATATGGGAGAAGGTATACCAGCCTTACGAAGTGCCATCAAACGATCAAGTTACAACTACAAATCTGAGAGATGTCGACAACAACAACAAGGCTCAGAACTTGATCATACAAGGATTAACACAAAGCGACTTCGACCGTGTTGCACACCTCCGATCTGCATACGATGTGTGGAAAGCACTTCGTGACTACCACGAAGGATCCAACACGATCAAAGAGGTAAGGCAAGACATGTTCAAGAAAGAATACATGCACTTCGAGATGCAACCCGGTGAGTCTATTGATGACCTTTTTGCTCGCTTTAATAAGATTCTCAGCAACTTGCGTAGTGTCAGTGTTAATTTTTCAGATGCTGAAAATGCTAGACAATTGCTAAGTGCATTAGATATGTCAATTTGGGAGATGAAAGTCACATCTATTCGTGAATCTACTGTCATGAGTTCACTTACTTTAGATGTGCTATATTCCAAGTTAAAAACTCATGAAATTGACATAATCTCACGCAAGAACCCCAATAAGTCTATTGCTTTTGTTTCACAACGTGATATGTCTAGCTCCGGCCAATCATCATCTTGCAATACTCTTTCTTTGTTGTCCTCACTAACCGTGGAGCAGATCGAATAATTTCCAGAAGTGGAGTTGACACTCATCTCTACTAGATTCTCAAAAGCATTGCAAAATGTGAGAACTAGAAGGAGAGGAAGCTCCGGACCTCAACGTTGTTCTGAATGTGGTAAAACAGGACACTTTCGTACAGAATGCCCTAACCTTTCAGGTCCGACCACCTGGGAAGAAAAACAAAGCAAGGTTCGGACCTCCTCTGAAAATTTGAACAAGAAGAAGAAAGGTACCATAGGACGCAAGATGATCAACAGTTTCATCACCGCGCTTCAAGAGTTCAGTTCAAGCGACGTGGACATTGGAAGTGATGAAGATGAAGATGATTTGGCAAACTTGTGCTTCATGGCGGGCAAGTCAAGATCAAGTATGGAGGAGGCAGAACACAACAGTGACCATGAAGAGGTATGTCCTACTTGCGAAGAAATGTGTGATGCTATTTCTCGTGCCACTATTATTGTTAAGAAAAAGGACAAAAAGCTTAGGGATAGTGCTGCTAAAATTGAATCACTAGAATCTGAAATCAACCGTTTAAAAACTTTGATTCCTAGTGATGATGCATGTTCCTCATGTGATTTAATATATGAACAATTGTCCTCATTAAGAAGTGTGCACACCTCCACACTTGATAAACTTGAGTTAGAAATTGAAAAGAACAAAGAGCTTGCTGCACTTAATGATAAAAACTTGAAAGATGCTAGTTGTTCTACAATTGATTTGCATTGTTCTACTTGTGATGATCTTGATAAGAAACTACAGGATGCTATGAATGAAATTTCTATATTGAACAATGCTTTACATTATCATGAAGTTAAATTTTGTTCCAATTGCAAACTAAAAGGAAAAACTTCATGTGAAAATTGCCTTGATCTGTCCAATAAACTTGATGACATGCATAGGACATTAGATCGGGTTTTGTAATGAGAATAATAACCTAAACTTACTGCTGAATTCTTCCAAGTCTTGCAATGATAAAACTGGTTTAGGTTTTGATTCTCATGCTCATGCTAAGGCACATCCACCTAAAATTGTAAAGTCATTAGGAAGTGGTTTGATTCAAACAGTTCCTAAACAAAAAGGAGTGGTTTTCAAATCTGCAGGAGTGTTGTCTCATTCGGTTCCAAATAAAAATATTGCTTGCTTATCTAGACATGAACACAAAGTTAAATTTCATTGTACCTTCTGTGGTAGAGATGGTCATGTCATATATTTTTGTTATAGACTAGCTAAACAACAGAAAAAGGAAAGAATGGTTGCTAGATCTCATAACTTTCATGCAAAATTTGCTGCTCACATTGAACCGAATGTACAACCTGCTGTTTTGAGTCAAAAACATTCAAAGTTTACCTCACGACCTTCTGTTTTTGCCTCCGGAGCTACTGATTTTTGTGCTACACAAGTAACACCTTATAGGTCAGTAGTTAAGAAAAAAAATCTCAAACTTTGACTCATAAAACTGCTGTTTTGTGAATGTGGCCTAGAGGGGGGGGGGGGGTGAATAGGCCTTTTGAATTCCCTGCACACTTAATAGAATCGTCAAACCTTGGTTGGCCGGACTAGTCTGGTCGTGTGGGCGGACTTGTACGGTGTGCTAAAAATGTGTGTGTTGATCAAGTGTTGATTGGGAATCTAAGTTTCTTTAGCAGCGGAAATGAGAACAACTGATATTTTATATGAGATTAATACGAGAATGCAAGTAAAACTTATAATTGCCTTAGGTTGATGTTTTAGCACTTAAGCGATCTAGTGAACAAAATTTAAATGAAACAAGGCGCAAGACACACAAATTTTTCTTGAGGTTCGATCTCACCACGAGATCTACGTCCTCGTTGAGGAAGCTCACACAGAGCCGGGTCTCCAACCCTTTCTCTCTTCAAGTCACCACGAAGGCCGACTTGATCTCACTATCACGGGTAATCACCAGGTTTGTGGGGCAACCTCACACGTTGAGGGCTCCCACGAGAATTACAACAAAAGAAGTGATCGAATACACTCAAAAGTATTACAATGCAGAGTATGAGTGTAGAAAGATCAAACCCCAAGAGATCGCAATGAAAGAACGTCGATCTCCCAATCCCGAATCCAAGTGTTCAATTGATTTCACTCTTTTTGCACTTTAGATGTGTGGGGAGATGTGTTTTTTGCTCTTGGGACGAAGTGGCGGCGCTAGGGTTTGCTCTTTGATCAGTATTCGACGTGTATGTTGATAGGAAAGCCGTGGACTCTCTATTTATAGGGTTTCCAAAAGCTAGCCATTGAAAAACCCTAACAACGGACTAGTCCAGTGCAAGTCCAGAAAGTCTGTCGGACTAGTCCGGTCCAAGCTCGGACTAGTCCGATCTCCACGAACGGGAGATTCCAGAGAGTTCAACGGACTAGTCCGGTCCATGATCGGACTAGTCCGGTCTCTCAATGTGAGAGACTCCAGAAACATCAACGGACTAGTCCGGTGGATGCACGGACTAGTCCGGTCTCCCTATAAGTGGGATTCCAGAAAGATGAACGGACTAGTCCGGTCCATGATCGGACTAGTCCGGTGCTTTGTGAAAGTTAGGTTAATTTTAATCCCTTACCCTCGCGTAAAGTTGTGAGCTCTTGGAGTGTGTCTTTCATACACTCCCTATACATTCAAAATCTAATTTAGTCTTCCAAGCTTTATCAAAGTATCTTGCTTTGAACACCACTTCATTTTTCACCTTTTTAGTGTGCACCGAGCTATTTCACTTGTTTGTCCTGCAATCATCTCAGTGAATTCATTAGGATCTCATATGTTTGTCATCAATTAGCCAAAACCCACAGGGGATATCCTAGATGCACTTACAATCTCCCCCTTTTTGGTGATTGATGACAACCATTTGAGATATCACAATTGAGAATAAAATCTTGATTTTCATAAGGTGTGCACATATGAGAATAATGATAAGTCCACAAAAAAACTTCTCACATATGCACACGCCTTATGGTGGGGTGCCTAACAGGTGTGTGATCAACAAGGTTGATGAAGTAAAGGTAATCAATAATAAGCATAGAGATAAACATCCAAGTAACAATAAGCATCACACATAAGAGAAGAAATAGTGCATTACAAGGTTTTAAAAATAAGTACACATGTCCTTGATCACAAAAACATAAAGACACCAATTACTCTCAAACTATTAGTCTCAATCTCTCCTAGTCTCAATCTCTCCCCCTTTGGCATCAAGGCACCAAAAAAGGGAAAAATTGAGGGGAATCACTCATCGTCACTCTCTTCTTCCGTCTCGGTCCGGTCCTCATCTTCATCACCATCATCATCATTCGCCGGAGCAGACTCCTCCTCGGAGTCCTCAAAGGCGGGCGGGGATCCCACCGGCTCAATCTCCAGCTTGTCACAAATAGCTTTGATGTTGGCGTGGACATATTTTTGATGCTTCTTCTGCCTGACTTCAATCTTGCGGCAGCAGGCAAAGATGGAGGTGAGCATTTTGAGCACACCACCGGAGGATTCAGGAGCAGGTGCAGAGCTAGGAGGAGCAGCTGAAGATCTAGTGACATTCACATCCCGAGTTTGTTTAGTACTCCTCTCAGCTTCAGGGGATGGAGGTGTATCAGGAGCCGAAGGTAGAGTGTACTCGGTGGGCTTTTGTGGTTTCATCCTCGTATGGTGAACATCCTTGACGAACTCAAGTCCAGTCACCTTCTCAATCATATACATGATGTACGAGGCATACCCGCAAGATCTGTTTGGAGTGATCGAGATGTTCACAATGTCATTGTAGATGTATTCAAAGACATTGAACGGTCTCCTCCCACTAATGACCTTCATTAGGGTCCTCAAGGTTCCTTGAATAGTCCGCGCATCTCCATCTTTTGGGGCTATTGTCTTCCTCAAAATTCTGTTGAGGACCACATAGAAGGGCTTCAAATACTTGATAGTGGGAGCAACATATGGCATCCTTGTGTCATAGAGAAATTGGAGCTCATCCTTCTCCAGGGGTTGCAGATTGTGGATGACTAGATCATGATCCAGAGTGTGCTCAAGGTGGAGGATCCTTGCAAACTCATCATAAGTAACACTATACTTGGAACCATGGGTCATCCAAGTAAGACTGTCTCCATCACCACGAGCAAAGTATAGGGTAGAGTAGAATTGGGTGATGACCTCATTGTTCCAGTCATTCTCAAAGGAAAACAGTTCCTTCAGTCCGTGCCTCTCCAAGGACTCAACCACCTCACGGAAAGCAGGATACTTCTTGGACTGCATGTACCCAATGTTCACCCATTGACTCTTCACAATGGGATTCTTCATCTTCATGTACACATGCTTGTAGTAGTCGGCATGGAAGTTGCTCCAAAATCTTGGGTCTGAGCATTGCCGAGGTTGAGCATACACATTAACCTGCCTGAAGCTATCGGCAAGCTCACCCCCTTTACCAGTGAAATCCTTACTTGAGCGCTGCCTGTTGCGGTGACTTGGGTTCTTCATTTTCAGGGGTCCAATGGGACCACTAGCAAGCCCCTTTCCTTTGTTGAGAGTCCTCTTTTGCCCTGAGGAGCTCTCACCAGCCTTTCCTTGGGCTTTCTTCACAACTACCCTCCTTTTCTTGGGCAAGTTGTCGTCGGAGGGTGGAGAGTACACATTTACATCATGCCTTTTCTTCATGTACCTCTCCTTGGCTCTTTTCACCTTTTCGCGCTCAACTTCTTCATCAACATGAAAGGAGCTGTCATCGGAGCTTGAAGACATTGTGCCTAACAAGGAGTTCATGATTTAGATGAGAATGAACTAAGAAAGAAGGTGATGTGAGGATTCAAATATCAGAGACCGGACTTGTCCGGTTTCGGAGTGCGGACTTGTCCGGTGTACCAGACTAGTCCGTACCTGGGAGCCGGACTAGTCCGGCCTGGCACAAGAACCCTAACAAAACTAGAATCACAACTTCTATCAAAGGTTGCAAAGGAGCATGAAGGTGGAAGGAATACATCTCTGAAGCTAATGTACTTCCTTGGAATCAAGAGAAATAAGCTAGAACTAGAAAAGTTGAGAGTTTGACTTTAGGGAGAAATTTACCGAGATTTGAGGATTCGCGTTGAAGGAGCACAAATCTGTCCAGATGAGTTTGGAGAGGAGTACCAACTCGTCGAGGGGAGGATTCCCCACGGAGAAAGCTTGGATTTTGAGGGCTCAACTCAAAAATCATTTTTTGGGGGCTAGGGTTTGAGAGGTGAGGGTTCAACTCAAGTGGAGGGAGATTTGAAATGGTTTTGGGTCGGCCAACTGCTTATATAGGCAGCCAACCCGACTAGTCCGGTCAGAGGTTGGACTAGTCCGGTGCCCCTGGAAAACCTAGGAAAGAGGGACTATCCGGACTAGTCCGGTGGCAAACCTGACTAGTCCGGTATCACTGGACAAATTAAGTATTTAGAGATAACTAATAGTGATCCAAGGACAAGTTTTGCAAATAATCTTGGTAATTATGACCAGAAAGCAACCAACAATGAAAAAATGGTCATAAACTCCAAGATTTCTTCATTAAAATTAGTTTTCTTAGAAGAGAAAGAGGTGAGGGGCAGTTTTAGCAATAAAATGTAACATTTGAAGTATCAACCAGATGTGCAATGTTTCAAGCCACATTTCGAGAGTCAAGAATATTAAGTTCATTCCTAAGTTCACAAAACCTTTTCTCATCCAATGGTTTGGTAAAATATCCACAAGTTGTTTTTCAGTTCTAACATGTGAAATAGCAATGTCACCTTTTAATGAATGGTCTCTAAGAAAATGATGACGGATATCTATGTGCTTAGTTCTTGAGTGCTCTACTGGGTTGTGTGCAATTTTTATAGCACTTTCATTGTCACACAGAAGTGGGATATGATTAAGATTGTAGCCGTAGTCCCTAAGGGTTTGCCGCATCCAAAGTAATTGGGCGCAACAGCTACCGGCTGCAATATATTCTGCTTCTGCTGTGGAAAGGGCAATGGAGTTTTGCTTTTTAGATGACCAAGATACCAGGGACCTACCAAGAAACTGACAAGTCCCTGACGTGCTCTTTCTATCGACTTTGCATCCTGCATAGTCGGCATCGGAATACCCTATCAAGTTAAATTTGGATCCTTTGGGATACCAAAGGCCCAAGTTGGGTGTGTGCACAAGGTACCTTAGGATTCCTTTTACAGCAACTAAATGACACTCTTTAGGTGCAGCTTGAAACCTTGCACACAAGCAAACACTAAGCATAATATCTGGCCTAGATGCACATAAATAAAGTAAAGAGCCAATCATGGACCGATATACCTTTTGGTCCACATTTGGACCGTCCTCATTGAGGTCGAGGTGTCCATTAGTGGCCATGGGTGTCTTGATGGGCTTGGCTTTGTCCATATTGAATTTCTTGAGAATGTCTTGTGTATATTTGGTTTGGCTTATAAATGTACCTTCTCTTAGTTGCTTCACTTGGAATCCCAAGAAGAACTTTAATTCGCCCATCATTGACATCTCGAACCTATCTGTCATAATTTTGCTAAACTCTTCACAGAAGGATTTGTTAGTGGATCCAAAAATGATGTCATCAACGTAAATTTGACATACAAATAAATGATCGTCACAATGTTTAGTGAAAAGTGTATAGTCAGCTTTACCAATTTTGAATCCATTCTGAATTAGAAAATCTCTAAGACACTCATACCAAACTCGAGGAGCTTGTTTGAGGCCATAGAGAGCCTTACGCAGTTTGTAGACATGGTTTGGATATTTCTGGTCTTCGAATCCTGGTGGCTGCTCCACATAAACTTCCTCCTTGATTGGGCCATTTAAGAAAGCGCTCTTGACGTCCATTTGATACAACTTCGACCTGAGAATAACCTTTGGACACCAGTCTTGCCTTATTTCTTGTTACCACTCCATGTTCATCTTGCTTGTTCCGAAAGCCCCATTTAGTTCCAACTATGTTCGCCTTTGGTCTCTCCACTAGCTCCCATACTTCATTTCTCTTGAAGTTGTTCAGCTCCTCTTGCATCGCAATCACCCAGTCTGGATCCCTTAAGGCTTCTTCTACCCTGTAAGGTTGAAAGCATCTAGGCCCCCGTGAGGTATGGTTTCGGTGATTAATGACAACCGTTCGTAATTACTAATGAGTTTGTGGATGCAAGGTTTCACGTATATCACATCAAGCGTTTACGACTGTCTATTCAAATCATCTACTACTCATTGGATACGAATGGAGACCCCTCAACGACCTATTCTAAGGGGGTTATTCAATTCTCATGAAGGCTAAATGAAGAACTCACACAACGACTCTATTCTATCAAAATTGGCAACACAAGAAGATCAATATTCATCAGAACATTATTTGCAACAAGTGTCAAAGAGGTCACTCGAGAAGATTCTAAAAGTTCAACTCGAAGCAAACAAATTACACTCACCGGATCGTCCGATGTCCTGGAAAATGCACACATCGGTCGATTGGGGCTCAACAGAAGAAGAAGACCTCAGAATGAAGTGCACACCGGATCATCCGATGCTAGAGACAAGTGGACATCGGTGAAGTTCAACAGAAAGATTAATTTGTCTCAACAATTCTGGAGAAACACTCACCGGATCATCCGATGCAGAACCAAAGTGAACATCGGTCTAATTCAACAGAAACATTATTTCTGGACCAAGTCTGAAGACAAAGCTCACCGGATCATCCGATGATTAAGAAGGTGCATCATCGGTCGAATAACGGTCACTTCTGACACAGTGACGTCAGCTAATCTAATTAGACCGATGCTCAGAAAAGGGGGTCATCGGATCATCCGATGTACACAGAAAAAGTAATCAGCCCACTTTTTCAACGGCTAATTCAGTTGGGCTGGCTATTTAACCCCCTTCCACCAGTCATTTCGACAACACTTGACAACCAGAGCATGCCCACACATCCTCAAGTGTCCAAGACCTAGAACAATCATTTACACACCCTTTTCGTCCATCTACACCTCAAGATATAGGCTAGACCTAGCTAGAGAGAAGCTTGTGTGCGTCCTCTCTGGGTGAGTGGAGTCTCTAGACCAGTGAGAGCCGTGAGGGAGTGCATTCTTGGTGATTGCATTCACCTTGTATCAAGAGGAGAGTAGAGAGATTGCTCCGGAGCTTGCCAAGACAATTGTGGAAGCCCGGAGGATCGAAGTTGTACAAGGCTTGAGCTCCACCTTGCCGGAGATGGCGAACGGAGAAAGTTAGTGGATTCCCTCGTCTTGGTGACTTGGGAGTGGCAATACCCTTTTGTGGGTGCCACAACGTGGATGTAGGAAGATCCTAGTGATCTTACCGAACCACGGGAAAAATCGCCGTGTCTCCGTGTCTTCGAGCGTTTGCATTCCTCTCCCTACCCCTTTACGATTACGCTTTACTATTCCGCACTTAACTCTCTTGATTGCGTAGTTGACTTGCATAGGGAATTGGGGCTTAACATTAAAGTTTTTAAATTGCCTTAAAATTTGTAAAAGCCCAATTCACCTCCCCTCTTGGGCGTTTCGATCCTTACAATTGGTATCAGAGCGAGGTTGCTCATTGGATCGTTCTAGCCTCACCGTTAGGAGCTAAAATGGCCAAGAATGGGGGTTCGGTTCCCACCTTCGAGGGCAAGAACTTTGCCTATTGGAAAGCACGCATGTGTGCTTATCTAGAGGCTGTTGCTCTCGAAGTTTGGGAAGCGACCCATGCGGGGTTTGGTAACCATGACTATATTGGTGATCAACTAAAATGGGATGCTAAAGCTAGGAATGCTATCTATTAGTGCATTAGTCAAGATGTTTTTGCTAGAATTGCTAGTAAGGAGAAAGCTTGTGAAATTTGGGCTTGTTTGATTGAAATCCATGAGGGTTCCTCTCGTGTCAAAGAGCTCAAATATCACTTGCTTAAATCCAAGTATGATGATTTTAAAATGCTTCCTCATGAGAGTGTTAATCAAATGTTTTCTCGCTTAAATGTGCTCATTGAGGAAATTAATGCACTTGACATTGCTTCTCTTGGCAAGGGACTCATCAACCGCAAGATCCTCATGCTTCTTCCCAAGCCCAAGTACAACATCATCAACTCAATGCTCCAAAAAGAGTCACTTGACAACATTGAAGTTTCGGAGCTCATTGGAGAGATTCATGCTCATGAGATGAGTGTGATTGGAATGATGGAGGAGTCATCATCAAAGACCATTGCTCTCAAGGCCTCAACCAAGAAAACACATATCAAGAAGAAGAAAGTGGTTGAGCCTAGCTCAAGTGAAGAAGAGAAAACTACAAGTGAAGATGATGATGATGATGAGCTTGCGTTGATGATGAGGAAGTTCTCACGTCTCAACTCAAAGATCGCCAAGAAGGGATACTCGTTTGATCCCAAGAAGAAAGCCTTCATGCCAAGAAAAGATGAAAACAAGACGTGCTATAATTGTGGTGATCAATGTCACATTTCATATGATTGTCCAAGACCGGACAAGAGGAAGGACAACCACAAAGGCAAGCATCGCAAGCTAGAAGAGAGTGATGATGATGAAGATGCCAAGCCCAAGCGCTCATTTGGAAAGAAGAAATTTGACAAAGGCAAGAAGACCAAGCTCTTTCCAAAGAAGAGAAGAGGGCCTCAAAATGTCTTCATGTGCGAAGCCAATGAGTGGGTCACCGATGAGGAAACAAGTGACGATAAAAGTGAAGATGAGGAAGAAAACTTGGCAAGCCTCGCTATCGTCAACAAGGATGACTCACCTCTTCCCCCACCACCCATGTGCCTCATGGCGAAAGGTAACACCAAGGTATGTGATGACTCTAGTGATGATGATGAACTTTCTCCCGATGAATTAGCATCTATGATTAATGAATATCATGCCATCATAAAAAGGTAAAAGGGCAAGGTTAAGGCACTTGAACAAGCTCGTGCTAAGCTTGAGAGTTCTAACCTCAATTTGCATGACAAGTATGAAAGCATACTTAAGGAGCATGACACGCTCAAATCTCATGTCAAGCAAATTGAGGAAGAGAAGGCTCAAATCAAACTTGATCACCATGAGCTTGACTTAGCTCATCAAGCACTCTTGGGCAAGCACAATGAGTTGGTTCAAGAGCATCAAGTACTTAACCTTGCTTATGAAGCTATTGAACTAAAATTGAAAAACTTGAAGAAAGAAACCCTTGATGGCAAAATACCCGCTAGTTCACATGCCACTAACAATTTGCATGAGTCTTTGCCGTTGAAAGCAAATGCTAGGGAGAAGGAGCTAATGGACGAGATTGAAAGTCTCCATGCTAGCGTGGCAATACTAACCAAGGGAGAGGACAAGCATAAGGAAATCCTCTTCCAACAAGCCAAAGGCTTCAACAAGAGAGGACTTGGATCCTTCCCGGTGCCAAACAAAGGGAAGGTGCCCTCACCGGAGCTTAGGACAAGCTTCATCAAGGAAGTTGGTTCCTATTGCCAACATTGTGAGGTCACCGGACATCACACAAGGGAGTGTCCTCTTCCTAATCGTCCTTCTCCCAAATTGCCTCCTAACTATACATCTACCTTTGATAATCACTATTATCTATTGAGCAAAGTAGGTGGGAAGGTGAAGGCAAAGTTCATCGGCAAAGACATCAAGGGCATGAAGGGGAAGCTCTCCAAGCAACTTTGGGTCCCAAAATCACTTGTATCACACATACAAGGACCTAAGTTGGCTTGGGTTCCTAAACTCAAAAACTAACTTCATGTGTGTAGGTGAACTACAAAGCCGGAGGAAAACATTGGGTACTTGATAGTGGGTGCACTCAACACATGACCGGCAATGATGGTATGTTCACCTCCATAGAGGACCCCGGCAATCACGAACAAGTCACCTTTGGTGATAACTCAAAGGGGAAGGTAATTGGTTTAGGTAAAATTGCTATTTCTAATGATTTGTCTATCTCTAACGTGCTTTATGTTAAGTCTCTTAGTTTCAATTTACTCTCTATTGCTCAATTATGTGATCTTGGACTAACGTGCACATTTGACAAGAATGGTGTTGTGGTGTCTAGTGAGTCTAGCAAAGAACTAATCTTCAAGGGGTTTAGGCATGGACATCTTTACTTGGTGGACTTCTCCAACAAGAACGCTAGCTTGACCACTTGTCTTTTCACCAAGACAAGTTTGGGTTGGCTATGGCATCGACGCATTGCTCACATAGGGATGAGCAAGCTCAAGAAGTCATTCAAGCTTGGGATGGTGACCGGCATGAAGGACGTCACATTTGAGAAGAACAAGCTTTGTAGCGCATGTCAAGCCGGGAAGCAAGTTGCCTCGCACCATCCGATGAAGACAATGGTGTCAACCTCCAAGCCACTTGAACTGCTTCACATGGACCTCTTCGGACCGTCCACATACCAAAGTCTTGGTGGTAACCTCTATTGTCTCGTTATTGTTGATGATTATTCTCGATATGCTTGGACTTTGTTTCTAGGTGACAAGGGTGAAACTCCGGAAGTCTTCAAGACCTTTGCAAAACGAGCTCAAAGGGAATTTCAACTTCCCATTATCAAGGTCCGGAGTGACAACGGCACCGAGTTCAAGAACTACAACATTGGGGAGTGGTGTGACCGTGAAGGCGTGAAGCACGAGTTTTCGGCCACATACACCCCTCAACAAAATGGTGTCGTTGAAAGGAAGAACAAGACTCTCATCACCCTTGCAAGAGCAATGCTTGATGACTATGGCACGTCGAAGAAGTTTTGGGCCGAAGCAATCAACACGGCGTGCCATGCCGCTAATAGGATCTATCTTCATCGACTACTTCAAAAGACCCCCTATGAGCTCCTCATTGGGAGAAAGCCCAACATCTCCTACTTCCGAGTCTTCGGATGCAAGTGCTACATCTACCGCAAGAAGAGGCTTGGTAAGTTTGAAAGAAGGTGTGATGTTGGTATTTTTCTTGGTTATGCATCAAACTCAAAAGCATATCGAGTATTCAACCAAACCTCCGGGTTAGTTGAAGAAAGTTGTGATGTTGAGTTTGATGAGACTAATGGCTCCCAAGAGGAGAGTTTTGGTCATGATGATATAGATGATGAGCCTCTACGAGAAGCTATGAAGAACATGACCATTGGAGACATCAAGCCCGAAGTTGAGGAGAGCCATGATCAAGGGGGAGTCTCAAATGCTAACATCGACACCTCCATGGCGCCTCAAGTTGACGAAGAAGAAGAAAAAGATGATCCATTGCCTACGCAAGATTCACAAGTCCTACAACATCAAGACGAAGAAGAAGAAGTCCAAGATCAAGTCCATCCACAAGACGAGCAAAACGCATCACCACCACCAAGTGTTTCACAACCACTCATGAGGCATGGGCGCATCTCCAAGGCGCATCCGATGGATCAAATCATCGGAAGTCCGTCACGGGGAGTAAGTACTCGTTCTCGCCATGTCGCTTCGTTTTGTGAGCACTACTCGTTTGTTTCGTGTGTAGAACCCACTCGCATCGAGGAAGCACTTCAAGATCCAAATTGGGTGATGGCAATGCAAGAAGAACTCAACAACTTCACCCGCAACGAAGTTTGGGTGTTGGAGGAGCGACCCAAGGATAAGAACGTCATCGGAACGAAGTGGGTGTACCGCAACAAGCAAGACGAGAATGGCGTTGTGGTCCGCAACAAGGCAAGACTTGTGGCCAAGGGTTTTGCGCAAGTTGAAGGACTAGACTTTGGAGAGACATTCGCTCCGGTCGCTCGGTTAGAAGCTATTTGTATACTCCTTGCTTTTGCTTCACATCATAACATAATGCTTTATCAAATAGATGTGAAAAGTGCCTTTCTTAATGGCTATATTAACGAGCTTGTTTATGTTGAGCAACCTCCCGGGTTTGAAGATCCGAGGAATCCTAATCATGTGTATAGGTTACACAAGGCGCTCTACGGACTCAAGCAAGCACCTAGGGCGTGGTATGAACGACTAAGGGATTTCCTAGTCATGCAAGGATTCAAGATCGGGAGGGTGGATACTACACTCTTCACCAAGGACATCGACGGAGATTTATTTCTTTGTCAAATTTACGTTGATGACATTATTTTTGGCTCAACTAACAAAGCTCTTAGCCATGAGTTTGGCAAAATGATGTCTAGGGAATTCGAGATGTCAATGATTGGAGAGCTCAACTTCTTCCTAGGATTTCAAATCAAGCAACTTCAAGAGGGGACCTTCATCTATCAAGAGAAGTACACAAAGGACCTCTTGAAGAAATTTGAGATGGGAGATTGTAGCTCAAGAAGCACTCCAATGGCGACAAATTGTCATCTCGACGCGGACATGGACGGTAAACCTATTGATCAATCTCATTACCGTTCCATGATTGGCTCATTGTTATATCTTACCGCATCTAGGCCCGATATTATGTTTAGTGTGTGCTTGTGTGCTCGCTTTCAAGCGGCACCTAAAGAATCGCACAAGAAGGCGGTCTTTAGGATACTTCAGTATCTCAAGCATACCCCAAGTGTAGGGTTGTGGTACCCCAAGAACGCTAGTTTTCATCTCTTAGGCTACTCGGATTCGGACTTTGCCGGATGTCGTGTGGACCGCAAGAGTACCTCCGGAGGGTGCCACTTACTTGGGCGTTCCCTAGTATCTTGGTCTAGCAAAAAGCAAAATTCCGTGGCTTTATCCACTGCGGAGGCGGAGTATATAGCGACCGGTGCATGTTGTGCCCAAATTCTATATATGAAGCAAACCCTTTTGGACTTTGGAATTAAGTTTGGTTGTGTGCCTCTCCTTTGTGACAATGAAAGTGCGGTTAAGATAGCTAGAAACCCCGTTCAACACTCCCGCACCAAGCACATTGATATTCGCCATCACTTCTTGCGGGACCATGAGGCTAAGGGAGACATCTCATTGCAAGGTGTTAGGTCCGAAGAACAATTGGCGGATATCTTCACCAAACCACTTGATGAGAAAATTTTTTCTAGGCTTAGAAGTGAATTAAATGTGCTAGATGCATCTAACGTCATGTAAGTTGCCATGTTCATGTAAGGTTGCATATCATATAGGTCTTGCCTAACTCCCAAAGGATAGGGGCGAGCTAGAAATAGTTTTCCCTGAGGAAGCCTTTGGCAGGTTTAAACTTGGCAAGATAGATTTACCTTATGCCTTGCATGATTCCTGCCATATAGACTTGCACTCATTTAATATCTTGCATTAACTTGTTTGGCATTGCATACGGTAGATTGTCACAAAGGGGAACCCACATCATGAGAAGAAGACTTGTTTGAAATGCAATATCTTAACTCATATGATGTGGAAAGAGCAAAATTCTAAAGGAACATGCTTTAAAGAGATAGAAGTTTCCATACTCTAGCTCACAAAGCATGGACCTTACATTTTCTTGGATTTTCCCTCCTAATTTTCCTTGTGTGCTCTATTTGCTTTAGGGCTTAGCCAATATGTGGAACTATATCGAAAAGCCTATTTTTAGGGGTTAGGAGGTGCCCAAAAAGTCCTAAGACTCGTTTTCTCTTTGTGTGTTTAAAGTCAACGGACATATATGGGCATTCTTAGGTTTTCTGTAGTCATCGGATTATCCGATGCTAGGGTTAGCAGCTACATCGGATCAATTGGTGCTTCAGTTCATCGAACAGATCAGTCAGAACCATAAATCGACCGATGAGTTCATTTCAGGAAACATCGGAGCATCCGATGTTCAATCCTCTGTTACCCTGCATAATTCGACCGATGATCGACGTAGCAACGTCGGATCATCCGGTGTGCAAAGAGAGTTTTTGGACCAACTCTCTGTTGAACCCGACCGATGACCCCCCCCCCCCCCCCCGATGCGCATCGGTCGATCCGGTGTTCGCGTAACGGTTAGGTCATCGGGTTCCTATTTAAAAATTGTACGGCCGCTTCGTCTTCTCAGTCCACGCCGCCACCCCTCCATCGCCGCCGCCTCAGCCCTCGCGCCGCCACCTCAGGCCGCGCCTCCATCGCCGCCGCTTGCGCCGCCACCTCAGGCCGCGCCGCCGCCGTCGCCTCTGCCGGCTGCCGCCGCCGTCGCCGCCTCTGCTGGCTGCAGCCGCCGCCGCCGCAGCCACCGCCGCCGCCGCCGCCGCAGCCGCCTCTTCAGGGCGCCCTCGTCGTCTCTCCACCTCACCGCCGGCAGCCTTCCTTCCGTTCGACGATCTTCGTCACTAGGGTTCCCACGAACCACGCGACATCGTCCCGATCGCTGCGTCGCCGTTCGTCGTTCGTGTGATCCTTTTCATCGCTAAGGTTTGTACCGTGCCGTGCGACATCCGTCCTTGTTTCTCGTCGATCATCTTTCCGCTAACCCTAGCCCTCTCTTTTGCATCAAGATGGGCCGTGATCGCAAGGGAAAAGGCAAGGCCATCGAGGAGCCCGCAGCGAAGAAACAAAAGCTCTCGAAGGAAGCTCGCCGGGCAGAGTTGGCCGCTCGCGCCGCCGAGGAGCGTGAGCACGGCCATCGCGGTTCCTTATGGCTCCGCGAGTCTTGGTAGAGGCAGCAGCGGCCCACAGTGCAGCCCGTGCCGCCCGACGACTCTGAGGATGAGGAGGAGACTGCGGTGACGCCACTGATTCGCCGGCGCACCGTTAGGACCCGAGGGGGAGGTCAGACCCCCACCGCGAGTCAGCGCCCCACTGCTGCCGACCGCGCAGAGGACAGAGAGGCCCAGAGGGCCATCTACGAGATGGATACCGCTGCCAGAGTTGCCGAGGATGTCAGGCTTACAGACTATCGCAAGTTCAAGGCAAAACAACTGAAGAAGCTCAGATGGACAACATTGCCAGAGGAGTGGTTCCCGCGGCCCAGGGACACTCGGGTTGATCCCCACTTTTGGACCCTGACACAGGCGTCCCTGTACGAGACGCACAGGCGTCGGGGCCATAAGCTGTTCCAGCACACTTACATCGACTGGAATCAGCTTGCAACAGCAGTTGGACAAGGGATCAGGCCATACTTCGAGAGGTACAGAGGCCTTGTGGAGCTGCTCTCACGCCAGAGGAGCGCTTATGTGGAGGAGTGGGTTCGAGTCTTCTACGCCACTCTCTATATCTCAGAGGGTCGGCGCTCGATCCACTTCATGTTTCTGGGGCAGCAGCACACCGTGTCTCGAGAGCGACTGGCACAGCTGCTTGGAGTGGACACACACCTCACTTGTCTGCACGAGGTGGTCTACGGAGGAGCCGACCCGCCGAGGAGGCCGCTGACAGGGGGAGTGTCACCGCCGTTTGAGGAGATCAGAGGTCTGTTCACCCCTCCTTTCACGCCAGACCAGCCGAGGGTGCCAGCTCTCCTCACTCCAGCCGCTCGAACAGTTCACCACATCCTCAGGCGTACCCTTCTACCGAGGTTCGGCTACCTAGAGGGCTTCACGAGCCTCCAGCAGACCATCCTGTTCTATGTGATGAACGGGATGGAGTTTGATATCGTGGACATCTTGATCTACGAAATGGAGGACGTGATCACTGACGGAGTTGGGATGTTGAGGCAGTTGGTCTACGGGCATTGGATCTGCCGTCTGCTGTTCCTGCTAGCACCTGAGGACTCGCCAGCCACTGCTCCCCTGACAGAGCTCCATGCCACTCGGTTCGGCCACTACCGAGTGCCTACTCCTGGAGACCGCCGCCTTGGCCGTCCAGTCGAGCGTCAGGTCAGAGCTCGACTCTCCGAGGAGGACTGGACCGAGCTAGCCCAGGAGGACGAGGCGCTCGCCCAGGCAGAGGCACAGGGTGGAGGACTGGAGCACGTCTGGTCGGACAGCGACACCAGCGACAGCGTCGAGGAGTACTTCCCTCCTCCACCTCCTCCGAGGCAGCACGACGCGGAGGCGGGAGGTTCGACTGCTCCACCACCTCCAGTGTCCTTGGCTCACGTGTCACAACCGTCAGAGCTCACCTCGCTGCTCCAGCAGATGGTCGAGCAGCAGCGCCAGGATAGGCTTGCAGTTGAGCAGGCCCGAGCGGAGCAGGCTGCACGGCTCGGGGAGCTACAGAGACAGCAGTAGGAGATGCAGTTGGAGATCGCCCGCCAGAGGCGGGAGGACACTGACCGCTTCACGAGCCTGGTGGATCAGATGCACCGGAGGACCCTGGACCAGCAGCAGCAGACTCAGCAGGCTATGATGGGCATCCTGGGGTTGATCACCAACCTCTACCAGCAGACCGGGATAGCCCTTCCGCCTCAGCAGCCGGGTCTTGGTCAGGCTCCAGCAGCTTCTCCACTGGCACCTACTGCAGCTCCAGCACCGGCGTCGCCTGTACCGAGCTTCAGCATGTCACCTCTACTAGCCTCGACAGTGCCGTTCCAGTTCTCACCTCCACCGGCAGTACCTTCTCCACCGGCGCCAGCAGCCCCAGCAGATCCCCCAGTAGCGTCAGCAGCTCCAGCTCCTCCCGCTCCAGCGCCAGCACCTGCGACCTCCACCTCGAGCAGCTCCAACGACAGCACCGCCGATGTCGACCGCTTCACCGTCGCCCCCAGTGCTCCGGAGTCCTAGGTACTCATCTTCCCTTTTTGGTGTCTTGATGCCAAAGGGGGAGAAGAGTTAGAGTCAGGGGGAGTTTAGCTCTAGGGGGAGTCAGTCTTGGACTTAGGGGGAGTTTTACCTTTACCTTTTGGTCTTTTTGTCATTTGCTACGATTTGAGTTTTGCTTGTTATCTTTTGCTTCTATTGTAATTCAGTGTGCTATTTCATGACTTATTTGATCACTGTTTGAGCTTTCGAGCTCCTTGTGTTGCATTTTGTTCTAGTTACAATCTTTTATGAGCATTGCGTTATTAAATTCATTACTTCTATGCTCTACTCGTTGTGTTGTCATCAATCACCAAAAAGGGGGAGATTGAAAGCATCTAGGCCCCCGTGAGGTATGGTTTCGGTGATTAATGACAACCGTTCGTAATTACTAATGAGTTTGTGGATGCAAGGTTTCATGTATATCACATCAAGCGTTTACGACTGTCTATTCAAATCATCTACTACTCATTGGATACGAATGGAGACCCCTCAACGACCTATTCTAAGGGGGTTATTCAATTCTCATGAAGGCTAAATGAAGAACTCACACAACGACTCTATTCTATCAAAATTGGCAACACAAGAAGATCAATATTCATCAGAACATTATTTGCAACAAGTGTCAAAGAGGTCACTCGAGAAGATTCTAAAAGTTCAACTCGAAGCAAACAAATTACACTCACCGGATCGTCCGATGTCCTGGAAAATGCACACATCGGTCGATTGGGGCTCAACAGAAGAAGAAGACCTCAGAATGAAGTGCACACCAGATCATCCGATGCTAGAGACAAGTGGACATCGGTGAAGTTCAACAGAAAGATTAATTTGTCTCAACAATTCTGGAGAAACACTCACCGGATCATCCGATGCAGAAGCAAAGTGAACATCGGTCTAATTCAACAGAAACATTATTTCTGGACCAAGTCTGAAGACCAAGCTCACCGGATCATCCGATGATTAAGAAGGTGCATCATCGGTCGAATAACGGTCACTTCTGACACAGTGACGTCAGCTAATCTAATTAGACCGATGCTCAGAAAAGGGGGTCATCGGATCATCCGATGTACACAGAAAAAGTAATCAGCCCACTTTTTCAATGGCTAATTCAGTTGGGCTGGCTATTTAACCCCCTTCCACCAGTCATTTCGACAACACTTGACAACCAGAGCATGCCCACACATCCTCAAGTGTCCAAGACCTAGAACAATCATTTACACACCCTTTTCGTCCATCTACACCTCAAGATATAGGCTAGACCTAGCTAGAGAGAAGCTTGTGTGCGTCCTCTCTGGGTGAGTGGAGTCTCTAGACCAGTGAGAGCCGTGAGGGAGTGCATTCTTGGTGATTGCATTCACCTTGTATCAAGAGGAGAGTAGAGAGATTGCTCCGGAGCTTGCCAAGACAATTGTGGAAGCCCGGAGGATCGAAGTTGTACAAGGCTTGAGCTCCACCTTGCCGGAGATGGCGAACGGAGAAAGTTAGTGGATTCCCTCGTCTTGGTGACTTGGGAGTGGCAATACCATTTTGTGGGTGCCACAACGTGGATGTAGGAAGATCCTAGTGATATTACCGAACCACGGGAAAAATCGCCGTGTCTCCGTGTCTTCGAGCGTTTGCATTCCTCTCCCTACCCCTTTACGATTACGCTTTACTATTCCGCACTTAACTCTCTTGATTGCGTAGTTGACTTGCATAGGGAATTGGGGCTTAACAATTAAAGTTTTTAAATTGCCTTAAAATTTGTAAAAGCCCAATTCACCCCCCCCCTCTTCGGCGTTTCGATCCTTACAAAGGTTCCATAAAATACACAAAAGAATAGGATTCATAGAAATTTGCAACTCGAGATCTAGTAGTTACTCCCTTAGCAATATCTCCAATGATATTGTTGACAGGGTGGTCTCTTTGCACGCTCTGGTGTACTCTTGGGTGTGGAGCTTGTGTAGTTGCTTGTTCTTCATTATCTTCATGTGCATTGTCTCTCCCTAGATCATAGCTTCCATGATTGTCCTGATCTTCTTGATCTTCCTCCTCTTGATCTTGTGCAAGAGCTCCCCCTTGATTATTGCCTCCGTGTTGAGGTTCATCTTGTGCATTTGAGTCGAATGTTTGCTCTCG
The DNA here is from genome assembly GCA_036927565.1 of Tuctoria greenei. Classification (NCBI taxonomy): domain Eukaryota; kingdom Viridiplantae; phylum Streptophyta; class Magnoliopsida; order Poales; family Poaceae; genus Tuctoria; species Tuctoria greenei. The sequence continues at coordinate 154,194,082 of JAYESD010000009.1, read as the reverse complement.
TGGTAAGATATCACCAAGTCCCATTTTCTTCAGTGCTTCATATGGAGATGGAGCTTCCTCTTCATCTAGCACACACTTATCAGCTTGCTCCACTTGTGAGCCGTTAGATTCATCGAACACTACGTCACGTGCTACTTCAACAAGGCCAGACACCTTGTTGAAGACACGATAGGCGTAGGCATTCGATTCATAACCGAGAAAGAATCCTTCATCGGACTTCGAAGCGAACTTCGAGGCCCTCTATTTCTTGTTCAGAATAAAACATTTGCAACCAAAAACTTTAAAATAAGAAACATTAGGCTTTTTACCAGTAAGGAGCTCATATGGAGTTTTCTTCAGTAGTCGATGGAGGTACAATCGATTAGTGGCATGGCAAGCGGTGTTCACCGCTTCTGCCCAAAATCGATCTGATGTCTTGTATTCATCCAACATAGTTCTCGCCATTTCGATCAATGTTCTGTTCTTCCTTTCGGCCACTCCATTTTGTTGAGGGGAGTAGGGTGCCGATAATTCATGCTTTATCCCTTCTTCATCGAGAAACTCTTCAACTTGGAGGTTCTTCAATTCTGTCCCGTTGTCACTTCGGATGTTCTTTATGATTGATGAGAATTCGTTCTGAGCTCTTTTCAAGAACTTCTTGAGGATCCCCTGAGTTTTTGATTTATCATACAAGAAAAATACCCAGGTAAATCTTGAAAAATCATCAACAATTACTAAACCTTATTTGTTACCGCCGATACTGATGTACGAAACTGGACCAAAGAGATCCATGTGGAGAAGTTCCAGCGGTCTTGCTGTAGTCATCACATTCTTGGCGGGGTGTGGTGCTCCGACTTGTTTTCCTGCTTGACACGCGCTGCACGACCTGCCTTTTTCAAAAACCACATCCTTAAGACCACACATGTGACCACCTTTTAGAAGTTTCTGCAGATTTCTCATCCCAACATGGGCTAGCCGTCTATGCCACAACCATCCCATGTTGGTCTTAGCAACCAAGCAAGTGTTGAGTTCGACTTTATCTTTGTTGAAGTCAACTAGATAAAGCTTGCCCTTCAACATTCCCTTGAATGCAATCGAGCCATCGCTTCTTCTAAAAATAGTCACACCCTCATTAGTGAATAAACAGTTGTAACCTTTGTCGCATAGTTGGGATATTGACAAAAGGTTATAATCTAGAGAATCTACATGTAAAACATTTGATAAGGTATGTTGAGAGGATATTTCAATGTTACCGTTACCAAGGACCTTCCTTTGGATGTTGTCTCCGAAGTATATGCCTTCACCTGGATTCTTGTTGTACTCGTACTCTACAAACATACCTCTCTCTTCGGTCATGTGATTTGTGCATCCGCTATCAAGTACCCATTTTATTCCACCGGAGGAGTAAGCCTGCAAAAAGAATTATTCCTTGGTTTTAGGTACCCAAGCTTGCTTGGGTCCTCTCAGGTTAGTCACAAGAGTCATGGGCACCCACACACAAGTTTTCAAGTTCTTGTGGCGTGGCCCTGTATATTTGGCAATTACTTTTCCATATTTGGCTTTCATAAGAACATAAGAAGCGTTAAATGTATGAAACAATATTTGTGGTTCAGATTTATGGGATTTTTCCTTAACAAAGACAATTCTATCTTTAGCATGATTGGAAGTAGACATGTGTTTGTTCTTATCAAAACCAAGGCCATCTTTGACATTAGGAGGTCTAGTGACCATATATGCACTGCGTGCATATTTGATCTTCTCCTTATCAAAGATGCCGCTTGGAGGGGTATGCATATTATGAGATGTTGAAGCATTAGACATAATATTCTTCTTACTAGAGCAAGTGCAAGTTCCGATTGTTGTCGAACTTATATCTTTGGAGGAAGAGCTCTTGGAGGAAGAGGAGTCACTTTGCTTGAGCGACTCAACTTGCTCCTCAAGGATCTTGTTAGCTTTTGACAAGTTAGCAAGTTCTTCCTTGATTGCAATATGCGAGTCTTCTAGCTTTGAGTAAGTTTCCTTACTCAAGGCTAGCTCAACTTCAAGCGACTCGTTCTTCTTTCTTTCAAGCTCAAGAAGCTTTTCAACTTCTTGATATCTCTTCCTTTCACGGATGAGCATATCTTCTTGTCGGCCAGGAAGTTCTTCCTTTTCAAAGATTTCGTTCGACAACATTTCCATTTTCTTTAGAGCAATTTTACTTATTCCTCTAAACATTTCTTCATTATCACTAGAGCCGTCAAAGTCATCAATAGAGGAATTTAGAGTAGGAGGAGTAAGTCGTACCTTTTTCTTGCCTTCCTTAGCCATAAGGCAAGTGTGGTTGTTCATGTCCCATCCTCCCATATTTGGAAAGAGTGTGGCCTTCATAGTAGGTTTCTTGATTGCGATAGTGGCCATTTCTTCTTCTTCATCGGAGGAGGACTCGTCGTTTGAGTCCCACTCTTTGCCAATGTGAGCTTGATGGGTTTGTCTTCTTTTTCTGAAAATTTTCTTTTCTTGAGATCTTGTTTCCTTCTTCTTTTTGTTTTCTTCATAAGGGCAGTCCACCATGAAGTGTCCTTACTCTCCGCAGTTGTAGCAAGTGCGTCGAGCCTTGGATTTTCCTTTATCCTTGCTTTTGCCTTCATTTGAGTTGTTGCCGTGTCTTCTTTTCATCATTCGCTTGAACTTCTTGATAAAGAGTACCATTTCTTCATCATCAATATCGGTGCTTTCGTCACTTGTATGCCCATCGTCTTGATCTTCACGAGCATCTTTGAGTTTGGGTCGGCATTGTGACGCCCGGTTCCGAAAACTGAACCAAGCTAACGCATATGTGTGCCCAGGATGTTCAACACATACACGAGTGCAATCACAAAAGAGTATACAGAAAATTACCACAGAACAAGATTAATTATCAAATTTTATTACACAAACCATATTATCCTTGAATACAAGCTCTAATGAATATTAATGACAAGTTCAACTAATGCAGCGGAAATAAACTAATTAAGCAACTAAGCAAACTAAGCAAAAGGGATAGCGCAACTACATGCAACACCACAGGCAAAGCTGATGGTAGACACGGCCTAGGACTCCACATTATCGCCATTAAACTCACAATTCTGACCTGCAACTGTTGGGGGGGGGGATTGCAAGAGTGAGTACATGTCGTACTCAGCAAGTGTGGAAAGTATGACATGTGGCTGATTCAAATGACGACAATAATAATGGAAAAGTGCTGAAAAGTACAGTAAAACATTTGAAAAGCAATATATTATATGTATGTTAAGTAATCCCATCATAATCACGAGTAATACCATAATACCAAACTGAATTCATTACCATCATCAATAAGTCCAGATTTCACCATTGCCAATAACCATATTCAATACCAGAAATAAATCCATAACCAACAATAACCATCACCATAACCATTACCATAACCATTACAATAACCATTACCAATACCAAATACCCTCTAATCATGGAAGTTGTCCAGGTGCTCATAACCGGGAGCACGGCTATCATGATAGTTTTAATTAACTCTGCAGAGTTTGTACCTCTTTACCCACGTGTTCGTGATTTCATCACCTTTCGGCGACTAAGAATCTCCCTTATGCCCATGACCCATCAGTCATATTACACACTTCCGTCGGTGTGTGGCCAAGAGATCACAAAATAGCCTTTACAAAGGGATTACTAGCCTATTCAGACCCACTAAGGTTTCACCGGTGGCGATACCTCCAACTGAGCAAATCTTCAACCAAGGGCCCCCTCTTGAGCCATTCGGATCCCAGGGTAGTCCCACCAATCATCAACAAACCCAATCCGACTATCCCTTCCCCGAGCATCCACAATGGTCCAAACAGCACTAGCAAAGCCCTAATTAATCAGCTACGCCGCACCCATACTTGGCCTCATGGTGACACTGTAGTCCTGGCTTATTCTCGCATGAACCGGTCCTTAGATATAAAGCAAGCAAACCACCATAACATCCAACCCATCCACATACCAGGCTTGCTTAGATCACCCATTACCATACCATATTTAACCAGTTCATATTAACTATAATCTCATCCATGCATAATTAAATTGAGTGGTATAGTTATTCCCATCCCAGTTGATTAAGCGAAGCAAAAGGTAAAAAGTCCATCCCGACGCTCTACCATAAATTCCAGGTGACAAGGGTGGTTTAGCAAGTCTAGTAAACTTCCTACCATAGGATTCCCATCAAATTGACACAGCATGCAGTTTTACAAACAAAACATTTATTTTAAAACAGGATCAATATGCTTCAAGGACACTTGCCTTGCTCCGGCGGATAGGGTTGCTCAAGCGCTTCAAGTCTTGATTCTGAAAATCCTCGTACACAATCTCTTGAGCACTTCCCTCTACTCGTGATCACACATACAAGAAAATACATACAAATCAACATGATGCACACACATTAATCAACATGCGATGATATGCATGCATGCAAAGATCAATTATTAATTAACTATGGTTGTTTATTAATTAGATGCAACTAGTTCATACGTGTTCATATGAGTTTACAGGGGTTTTAGCGGGAATTAATACTGCTGAAAATAAATTCATGGTGCAACTACGGTTAAATTACGTCTATTAGATCTAATACGTCGCTAAAATTCACATTGTAAAAGCGAATCCTACCGTAGATGCGATGGCTTCGAAGATCGAGGGACGATGATGACGCGTAGACGAAGTAGATGCGCAAGGTCCTCCGGCGGCACGACGACGGCGACGCGATGGCGACGACGATCTCCGGCGGATGACAGCACCCTCCTCTTTTTCTTCCTCTTCCTCCTCTTTTTTTCCTCTCTTTTCTTCCCTGGCGGCGGCTCTGGTGCTCCCCTTTTTTTTCTATCCGGCGGCTAGGTTTTCTGGGTCTGGAAGGCAGCGGCGTTTTCTGGTGGCGGCTGCTTTTCTGGCATCGGGAAACACGAAGCGCTACGGCTTTTATAGCCGCGAGGCACGCGGTGCTAGGGCCGGCGCATGGGGGGTCGCGCACTAGGGCCGGGGCAGCTCGTGCGTGTGCGGGAGCCGCGTGGTACAGGCGCACTAAGCACGGGCCAGGCGCGAGCAATTGGCGCGAGGGGGCGTCGGGGCTAGGGTGCTGCGGGGCTAGGGTGCTGCGGGGCGGGGCGGCGTGGGACGCGCGGTGCGGGAGTGTGAGGCGCGGGGCAGGCGGGGCCCAGGCGGCGGGGTCGCGCGGTCGCGGTGCGTCGGGGTCGGGCGAGCGACGAGGTGGGGCCAGGGCACGTGGCCGGGCGCGAGCGGGGCCCAGGCGACGGGGCCAGCGGGGCAGCGCGCTGCGCGCTCGGGTCAACGGGGCCGAGCGGGAGGTGCCCGCTGGCTGGGCCGTTTGGCCTGGGCGGCGGGTGGGTTTTTGTTTTTTTTTCTTTTTTTCTTTTTTTAATAAATATATTATTGTTTATTTATTCTTTTTATATTATTATTATAATAATATATTTTATTATTTCTATTTTATTTATTTTATTTATCTTATTCATTTTATTTATTTATTATTTATTATATATATATTTATTATTATATAATTTATATATATTTCTTTTTTATATTATTATTATTATTTTTATATTTATTCCCTAATACATGTTTTACGCTATTATTTTCTTTTTTCCTCTTTTTGCTACACCATATATGTATGTTTTATCTTTTATTATCTATCTTTTATCCTACTAATGTTTAATGCATGATCACGTATGCGATGCATGATGCGAAGATTTAGGGTGTTACAGGCATGTTGCTTTGAGAGCAACCTCCTTCTTTTTGGAGGAAGTGAGTTCGGCCAAGTCTTTGACGTATTGGGCCTCTTTCTCCATCATTTCATGGTTTATGATCTTTTCCAACAACTCATCGGGAGTCATTTTGTGAAACCCGGGGCTTTCTCTAATCATTGAGAAAAGTGTCACATTTCTTGGCATGAAGGCTCTAATCATTCTCTTGACTACCTCGTGATCCGTCCATTTCTTACTTCCATAGGCACGTATTTTGTTGATGAGTGCCTTCATCCGGTTGTACATGTCTTGAGGTGATTCGCCTTCTTCAATAGCAAATCTCCCCAACTCTCCTTCAAGCATTTCGATTTTTGCTTCACGAACCGATCTATTCCCTTCGTGAGCTGTCTTGAGTGTATCCCAGATTTCCTTAGCACTTTCTAAGCCATCAATCTTGGTGAATTCCTCTCTGCTTAATGATGATGTGATCACGGTGATGGCTTGTGCATTTATGTGAATCTCTTGCTCTTGTTCTGGGGTGAGTTCTTAATCCGTGTCCGGGATATCTATGCCAGTGCAAACAATGTGCCACAGGCTAGGATTTAAGGATATTAGATGCATCTTCATGTTGTACTTCCACATTGTATAATTGCTTCCGTCAAACTGTGGAGGTTTTCCCATAGGAATAGAAAGGTAGTGGTTGTTTGAATTGAGACGGTTGTAGTTGTAAGGCTGTCGGGAGTAGTCGTGATAACCACTCCCCGCCGTCTTCTCTTCTTCTTTTCCTTTTTGTCCTAGCAACTTCTTTCTCAGAAGTGCCTTCAATTGTTGCACTTCTTCATCATCGTGTGGGCTCTCTTCCAGCACATCAAAAGTTTTAGTTTCTTGTTCCTCCTCATTAATGTTCATCTTCGAGATATCAATGTTCTTCTCAGAGGCCATTGATCTCTCCGAGATGTGAGTCTCGTTCGTGGAGAACCTGGCTCTGATACCAATTGAATGTGGCCTAGAGGGGGGGGTGAATAGGCCTTTTGAATTTCTATATTGAATGAAATTTCTATATTGAACAATGCTTTACGTCCATGAAGTTAAATTTTGTTCCAATTGCAAACTAAAAGGAAAAACTTCATGTGAAAATTGCCTTGATTTGTCCAATAAACTTGATGACATGCATAGGACATTAGATCGGTTTTGTAATGGGAATAAGAACCTAAACTTACTGCTGAATTCTTCCAAGTCTTGCAATGATAAAACTAGTTTAGGTTTTGATTCTCATGCTCATGCTAAGGCACATCCACCTAAAATTGTAAAGTCATTAGGAAGTGGTTTGATTCAAACAGTTCCTAAACAAAAAGGAGTGGTTTTCAAATCTGCAGGAGTGTTGCCTCATTCGGTTCCAAATAAAAATATTGCTTGCTTATCTAGACATGAACACAAAGTTAAATTTCATTGTACCTTCTGTGGTAGAGATGGTCATGTCATAGATTTTTGTTATAGACTAGCTAAACAACAGAAAAAGGAAAGAATGGTTGCTAGATCTCATAACTTTCATGCAAAATTTGCTGCTCACATTGAACCGAATGTACAACCTGCTGTTTTGAGTCAAAAACATTCAAAGTTTACCTCAGGACCTTCTGTTTTTGCCTCCGGAGCTACTGATTTTTGTGCTACACAAGTAACACCTTATAGGTCAGTAGTTAAGAAAAAAAATCTCAAACTTTGACTCATAAAACTGCTGTTTTGTGAATGTGGCCTAGAGGGGGGGTGAATAGGCCTTTTGAATTCCCTGCACACTTAATAGAATCGTCAAACCTTGGTTGGCCGGACTAGTCTGGCCGTGTGGGCGGACTTGTCCGGTGTGCTAAAAATGTGTGTGTTGATCTAGTGTTGATTGGGAATCTAAGTTTCTTTAGCAGCGGAAATAAGAACAACTGATATTTTATATGAGATTAATACAAGAATGCAAGTAAAACTTATAATTGCCTTAGGTTGATGTTTTAGCACTTAAGCGATCTAGTGAACAAAATTTAAATGAAACAAGGCGCAAGACACACGAATTTTTCCCGAGGTTCGATATCACCACGAGATCTACGTCCTCGTTGAGGAAGCTCACACAGAGTCGGGTCTCCAACCCTTTCCCTCTTCAAGTCACCACGAAGGCCGACTTGATCTCACTATCACGGGTAATCACCAGGTTTGTGGGGCAACCTCACACGTTGAGGGCTCCCACGAGAATTACAACAAAAGAAGTGATTGAATACACTCAGAAGTATTACAATGCAGAGTATGAGTGTAGAAAGATCAAACCCCAAGAGCTCGCAATGAAAGAACGTCGATCTCCCAATCCCGAATCCAAGTGTTCAATTGATTTCACTCTTTTTGCACTTTAGATGTGTGGGGAGATGTGTTTTTGGCTCTTGGGATGAAGTGGCGACGCTAAGGTTTGCTCTTTGATCAGTATTCGACATGTATGTTGATAAGAAAGCCGTGGACTCTCTATTTATAGGGTTTCCAAAAGCTAGCCGTTGAAAAACCCTAACACCAGACTAGTCTGGTGCAAGTCCAGAAAGTCTGCCGGACTAGTCCGGTCCAAGCTTGGACTAGTCCGATCTCCACGAACGGGAGATTCCAGGGAGTTTAACGGACTAGTCTGGTCCATGATCGGACTAGTCTGGTCTCTCAATGTGAGAGACTCCAGAAACATCAACGGACTAGTCCGGTGGATGCACGGACTAGTCCGGTCTCCCTATAAGTGGGATTCTAGAAAGATGAACGGACTAGTCTGGTCCATGATCGGACTAGTCCAGTGCTTTGTGAAAGTTAGGTTAATTTTAATCCCTTACCCTCGCGCAAAGTTGTGAGCTCTTGGAGTGTGTCTTTCATACACTCCCTATACATTCAAAAACTAATTTAGTCTTCCAAGCTTTATCAAAGTATCTTGCTTTGAACACCACTTCATTTTTCACCTTTTTGGTGTGCACCGAGCTGTTTCACTTGTTTGTCCTGCAATCATCTCAGTGAGTTCATTAGGATCTCATATGTTTGTCATCAATTAGCCAAAACCCACAAGGTATATCCTAGATGCACTTACATTTTGTCTCAGCTTTCGTGTGTTTTTCCTGCTGCACGTCGCGTGACTCAGTACTGGATTCCTAAATGCCTTTTGACTAACCCCAGTATTGAGTCATCAACGTATTGTGCTTATATGTAGGTTACACGTTTGAGGAAGGAGAACATTTGGATTGTGGATTCAGGTTGCTCACACCAAATGACCGGTAACAAAGATTGGTTCTCCTCCCTCTCTTTTGTGTCACGTGTAGAGAATGTTACTTTTGCCGATAATTCTTCAACTCCTATAATTACTAAGGATTCAGTTAGAGTAAATGATCACTACACTTTGAAGAATGTGGCACTTGTCAAAAATTTGAAATACAACTTGCTTTCTGTTGCACATTGCTAGATGAAAATCTAGAAATTATTTTCAATAAAAACTGCTGCAAAGTTGTAGGTTCAAATAGTGAGCTTATTTTTAACATGTCTCGACTTGGAAGAGTTTTTAAAGCTGATTTTGATATGTCTTCCTCTAAGCATAGGTGTCTAGTTGCTAATGATTCAAAGGACTTATATTTTTGGCATCGTAGACTTGGTCACGTAGGCTTTGATCACCTAACGCGTGTTAGTGCTCTTGATCGCATACGTGGGCTGCCTAAGCTTAAAGGGGACAAAGATATTGTGTGCTCTTCTTGTAGACATGCTAAGATGGTTGCAGGTTCACATACTCCTCTCACAATGATCATGACAACTGAACCATGTCAACTTTTGCATCGTGACACCGTGGGACCTTCACGTGTTCAATCCTTCGGAGGTAAATGCTAGCCCAGGTACTAGCTCCAGTGTTGTAGGACCAGATCCGTATCCTCAGGGGGAGGGTATTTTCGAAGATGAAGAAGAGTCGGTGATATTGCCTGATAGTTCCGAAGTTGACACGTGTCCCGCTCCGGACATTGAACAAGCTCTGGCTATCACCTATGCTGGTCCTGATCATCCACAAGTCACAAGCTCATCAATCTACGATGAACCTAATGAAGAAGAAGCTTGTGAGACATCTGTTCCCTTACGTTTTTACAAAGATCATTCCCCACAACAGATGATTGGAAGCTTGCACGAATGAGTCACACGGTCCAGGTTTTGCGATCCAAACTCTCATGCTCATTCTGCTTTTGTTGCTTCTTTTGAACCCAAAGATATATCACACGCACTCACTAATGAATCTTGGATTATTGCCATGCAAGAAGAGTTAGAAAATTTTGAAAGAAATAATGTTTGGAAACTTGTACCTCCACCTCAAGGTCACACTTTAATTGGAACTAAATGGGTATTTAAAAATAAACAAAGTGAGGATGGGGTTGTGGTTAGGAATAAGGCTAGGTTGGTTGCTCAAGGTTTCACTCAAGTTGAAGGTCTAGATTTTGATGAAACGTTTGCTCCTGTCGCTAGATTAGAAGCCATAAGAATTTTGTTAGCTTTTGCAGCATCTAAAGGTTTTAAGCTATGTCAAATGGATGTTAAAAGTGCTTTTCTTAATGGCTACGTAGATGAGGAGGTTTATGTCAAACAACCACTGGGTTTTGAAAATCCAGATTTTCCTAATCATGTTTACAAACTGTCCAAAGCCTTATACGGTCTCAAACAAGCCCCTAGAGCATGGTATGATAGGTTGAAAACATTCTTACTTGAAAAGGGGTTTACCATGGGCAAGGTTGATAAAACTCTTTTTGTGCTTAAGCATGGCAATGACTCATTATTCGTTCAAGTGTATGTGGATGATATTATCTTTGGTTGTGCTTCTCATGATCTTGTGTCCAAGTTTTCAGCAATGATGAGTTCCGAATTTGAAATGAGTATGATGGGTGAACTCACTTACTTTTTGGAGCTGCAAATCAAGCAAACCAAGGAGGGTACCTTTGTGCATCAAACGAAGTATACCAAAGACCTCCTAAGGCGCTTCAACATGGACAAAAGCAAGCCTCTTCGGACACCAATGGGAACAGCAACAACACTTGAACTTGATGAATATGGTGAACCTGTGGATCAAAAAGAATATAGAAGCATGATCGGATCACTTTTGTACCTCACGGCATCAAGACCGGACATACAATTCAGCGTATGTCTTTGTGCACGGTTTCAAGCTTCCCCACGTGCTTCACATCGTCAAGCCGTCAAAAGGATTCTCAGGTACTTACATGGAACCCAAGAATTTGGCATTTTTCTTCCTTCTTCCTCAACCGTTACTTTGAAAGCTTTTTCGGATGCTGATTTTGGGGGTTGTAGGATTGATAGGAAAAGTACCTCCGGTGCTTGTCATTTTCTCGGTAATTCTCTTGTTGCTTGGTCCTCTAGAAAACAAAATTCAGTTGCACAATCCACAGCCGAATCTGAATATGTAGCTGCTGCTAGTGCTTGCTCACAAATTCTTTGGATTGTTCAAACACTTAAGGACTATGGGGTTGATCTAGATAGTGTTCCACTGTTTTGTGATAACACTAGTGCTATTTGCATTGCCAAAGACCCCGTGCAACATTCTAGAACTAAGCACATTGATATTAGGTATCACTTTCTCCGAGATAATGTTGAAAAAGGAAACATTGTGCTTCACCATGTAGATACCGAACAACAATTGGCTGACATTTTTACAAAACCTTTTGATTTCACTCGTTTTTGTTACATTCGTAGTGAAATAGGGGTTATGCATCCTCATGGCTTAAATTGAGGGGGAGTTTTGAAACTTGGGAAGTCAATATGTGAATCTGAAATTAAAGTAATATGAGCATAGCATTTCATACATATATGACTTTGTAATTCCTTTTACATGCTGAAAGATCTTACTACATTACTCGTGTTATACATTTTGTAGTTTTTGCCATGTCTAGTAATTGGAATAATTACTTACACTAAAACTTGTCATGGTCGAACTTTCTTGCTGTTTTGAACTTGTTACATGTTCACAAGTGCTTTTAATCATTAAGAATTAATCAAGTAATCAACTCACATGTTGAATTTTTATGAACAAATATAAATTGAGAAAAGATCAAGAGAATATGCATGCATCGCACTTCTTCTTATGAGATGACTTGTCATTGCACTTAGATATGAACTTGGAAGAAGTTGTGTATGACTAAAACCATGTCCTTAAGCTTCTGATTGTCAAATGACATAGGCTTGGCTTGGTTGGTTAGAATAAGGCAGATGCGCATATAATCTCTTGCAAATATCATATGATCTAAATTTATGCTTTGAAAAATAATAAAATGCAGAAACTAGTGTCATGCCTTCAGGTTTTGAAATAGTTAAGTTTGTGAGATCATGACTTGATTAAATTGAAAATTACATATGATCTCTAGCATGGCTTACACTACTTTATGTATCTCATTGATGTGATAGTGTAAGGTACTTTATAGTATGACTTGGATGAGCTTTGTTTATATGTATATGTTATAATATGCTCATAACAACTAAAGGAGGAGAGATAATTTGTTTATATGTTCATGACTTGCTGAATACATTGTCAAAGGGGGAGAGATAAGCATGAAGAGAAAGAGAATATGTGCATAAGGAGAGATAATAAAGGGGGAGAGATGATATGGGATAATTTTTCTTCTCATTTTACTTTTGATTTACAAAAAGGGGAGAAATTGGCTTAAAAACTTTTATGTGAATAAGCCAATGTTCGGATTTTAAATGGTGTTGCCAATGCATTCATCAAGGGGGAGATTGTAAGACCTATGTGTGCTGAATACATTGGCTTGTAGTGAATATACTTGGCTTTGATGATAAAAGTTTTGAATATCACCAAAACACCTTTTTATCAAGGTCCGACTCTAGCTCCGAGCTACAGCAAGGTCCGACTAGCTTTGGTCAGCTCCGGTGAAGTTTTGTCTTTAGCTCTGGCATGTCTTTGATAGCTCCGACATGTTTTTGATAACTCCGACATGATTTTGATAGCTCCGCCGTGTTTTTTATAAGCTCCGAAGTTGATTTTTCTAGCTCCGGCTTTTGGGATTACTAGTTCTGACTAGTTCTGGTTAGCTCCGGCGCTAGGTCCTGCTAGTTTTGTAAGCTCCGGCGAGAGCTTGGTTGTACTAGTTTTGGAAAGCTCCGGCGCTAGGTTCTACTAGCGTTTGTTAGCTCCGGCTCAAGGTCCGGGTTGCTCTGGCAAGGTCTGGAACTTGACCGTAGTGCTTCTGCTTTTTATTTGCAATGTTTCGTACTTGCTTTACATTGTTGGAAAGATTGTTTAGTATTCATTTGCTAAGTTTTTGGTGCGTTTTGTTTGATATGGATGATATCGTGTTACTGTGGTTTTGCAACATGCTTATGTGAGGTTCTCACGTAAGGTGTTGTGTTCGGAACTAACTTGAGTCAAGTCGAGGACTTGGGCTCGTATGGATTGGTTGTTTATTCATGTGCAGATGTTGCTTGAGTTCAATACATGGCTGGTGACGGGATCCATTGGACTAGTCTCAGGGAGGAGATGAGGTTCCAACAACCAAATTCAGGAGGAATTGTGGTTGAGCTGATCAGGAGGTTGCGCAACATGATTGAATCAAGAACAATGCATATGAAGGTATCGTGTACATCATTGGAAGATGTTTGCACGTGTGCAAGGAGTGAATGGACGTGGCTACATGGTTCTGAGACGTGATGAAGAGATGTGGACGTAAAGAATTGGTCGGAAAGGTCCAACCGACTAGGTTATGGACTCAGGCTGCGGCTGAGTCGGGTTTGACTCAAATATGGAAAGATTTGAGTTGGTTATGATAGGATTTCGTGTGGGTCACGAATTTGAGTTGTTTAGGAATGTGGGATACGTTCCTAAGGTGTTTGGAAGTTTTAAGATTGCTTCTATCTGCGTATAGAAGAATCTTGAGCAGTTATGGAAAGTTACGATTCGTGATCTGAGTAGGATTGGAGTCCTAGTTGATATTGGGTTGGCCTAAGGGCAGGTTATATAAGCAAGGGAGCCCAGAGATCGTGGTGCACGACTTTGGGGCTGTTCCTCTTGTGTTCTATTGAATAAAATTCGTAGTTTGAAGGAACTTGACCGTAGTGCTTCTGCTTTTTATTTGCAATGTTTTGTACTTGCTTTACATTGTTGGAAAGATTGCTTAGTATTCATTTGCTAAGTTTTTGGTGCGTTTTGGTTGATATTGATGATATCGTGTTACTGTGGTTTTGCAACATGCTTATGTGAGGTTCTCACGTAAGGTGTTGTGTTCGGAACTAACTTGAGTCAAGTCGAGGACTTGGGCTCGTATGGATTGGTTGTTTATTCATGTGCAGGTGTTGCTTGAGTTCAATACATGGATGGTGACGGGATCCATTGGACTAGTCTCAGGGAGGAGATGAGGTTCCAATAACCAAATTCAGGAGGAATTGTGGTTGAGCTAATCAGGAGGTTGCGCATCATGATTGAATCAAGAACAATGCATATGAAGGTATCGTGGACGTCATTGGAAGATGTTTGCACGTGTGCAAGGAGTGCATGGACGTGGCTACATGGTTCCGAGACGTGATGAAGAGATGTGGACGTAAAGAATTGGTCGGAAAGGTCCAACCCACTAGGTTATGGACTCAGGCTGCGGCTGAGTCGGGTTTGACTCAAATATGGAAAGATTTGAGTTGGTTATGATAGGATTTCGTGTGGGTCATGAATTTGAGTTGTTTAGGAATGTGGAATACGTTCCTAAGGTGTTTGGAAGTCTTAAGATTGCTTCTATCTGTGTATAGAAGAATCTTGAGCAGTTATGGAAAGTTACTGTGACGCCCAGTTCCGAAAACTGAACCAAGCTAACGCATATGTGTGCCCAGGATGTTCAACACACATACACGAGTGCAATCACAAAAGGGTATACAGAAAATTACCACAGAACAAGATTAATTATCAAATTTTATTACACAAACCATATTATCCTCGAATACAAGCTCTAATGAATATTAATGACAAGTTCAACTAGTGCAGCGAAAATAAACTAATTAAGCAACTAAGCATTTAAGCATAAGGGATAGCGCAGTTCCATGCAACACCACAGGCAAAGTTGACGGTAGACATGGCCTAGAACTCCGCATTATCACCATTAAACTCACAATCCTGACCTGCAACTGTTGGGGGGATTGCAAGAGTGAGTACATGTTGTACTCAGCAAGTGTGGAAAGTATGACATGTGGCTGATTCAAATGACGACAATAATAATGGCAAAGTGCTGAAAAGTACAGTAAAACATTTGAAAAGCAATATATTATATGTATGTGAAGTAATCCCATCATAATCACGAGTAATACCATAATACCAAACTGAATTCATTACCATCAACAATAAGTCCAGATTTCACCATTGCCAATAACCATATTCAATACCAGAAATAAATCCATAACCATCCATAACCATCACCATAACCATTACCATAACCATTACAATAACCATTACCAATACCAAATACCCTCTAATCATGGAAGTTGTCCAGGTGCTCATAATCGGGAGCACGGCTATCATGATAGTTTTATTTGACTCTGCAGAGTTTGTACCTCTTTACCCACGTGTTCGTGATTTCATCACCTTTCGGCGACTAAGAATCTCCCTTATGCCCATGACCCGTCAGTCATATTACACACTTCCGTTGGTGTGTGGCCAATAGATCACAAAATAGCCTTTACAAAGGGATTACTAGTCTATTCAGACCCCACTAAGGTTTCACCGGTGGCGATGCCTCCAACTGAGCACATCTTCAACCAAGGGCCCCCTCTTGAGCCATTCGGATCCCAGGGTAGTCTCGCCAATCATCAACAAACCCAATCCGACTACCCCTTCCCCGAGCATCCACAATGGTCCAAACAGCACTAGCAAAGCCCTAATTAATCAGCTACGCCGCACCCATACTTGGCCTTGTGGTGGCACTGTAGTCCTGGCTTATTCTCGCATGAACCGGTCCTTAGATCTAAAGCAAGCAAACCACCATAACATCCAACCCATCCACATACCAGGCTTGCTTAGATCACCCATCGTATTTACCAGTTCACATTAACCAGAATATCATTGATGCATAATTAAATGTGTAGTGTTGTTTGCCATCCCAATTAATTAAGCGAAGCAAAAAGGTAAAAGCCCTTCCCGACTCTCTACCATATATTCCAGGTGACAAGGGTGGTTAAAAAAATCTAGTAAACTTCCTACCATAGGATTCCCATCAAATTGACACAAGCATGCAGTTTGCAAACAAAACATTTATTTTAAAACAGGATCAATATGCTTCAAGGACACTTGCCTTGCTCCGGCGGATAGGTTGCTCAAGCACTTCGAAGTCTTGGTTCTCGAAATCCTCGTACACGACTTCTTGAACACTTCCCTCTACTCATGATCACACATACAAGAAAATACATACAAATCAACATGATGCACACACATTAATCAACATGCGATGATATGCATGCATGCAAAGTACAATAATTGATTAACTACGGTTGTTTATTAATTAGATGCAACTAGTTCATACGTGTTCATATGAGTTTACGGGGTAGAGTGGATTAATGCTGCTGAAAATAAAAAGATGGCGCTACTATGATCAAACTACGTCTAATAGGTTCAATATGATCGCTAAAATTCGCATCGGAACGTGGCCTACCGTAGATGCGATGGCTTTGATAATCGCGGGATGGGGACGATGCGTAGATGAAGTAGATGCGCAAGGTCCTCCGGCGGCACGACGACGGCGACGCGATGGCGACGACGATCTCCGGCGGACGACGACGCTCTCCTCTTTTTCCTCCTCTTCTTCCCCTCCTTTTTCTTCCTTTTCTTCCCTGTGGCGCCTTTGTTCTCTATACCGGTGGCTTTTTCTTCTATGGCGGCGTCGTTTCCTGGGATCGTGGAACCCTACGAAGACCTACGTCGGTATTTATAGGCGGCGGGACGCGGTCGGGGCCAAGTCGGTCGGCCGGCCGCTGCGGGATCGCGTCGGGGTCGGGCGTGCGGTTCGGTGCAGGGCCCAGGGCACGGGTTGGCCAGGCGCTGCGCGCGTCGGGTGGGCGGCGAGCGGGGCCCAGCGGCGCAGGCGCGGTCGGCCGGGCTGCGGTGCGGGTGGGGTCCTGCGAGGCAGGCGCGGGAACCCAGGCGGGTCAACGCGGGCGGCGCGCTGCGCGCGGGTGGCGCCGGCTGCTGGCTGGGCCGTTTGGCCTGGCCAGCGGTTGGTTTTTGTTTTTTTTCCTTTTCCTTTTTTTTATAAATATATTATTATTTATTTATTTATTTTTATATTATTTATTTATTATTTTTTTATATACAGTTATTATATATATTATATATATATATTTATATATATATTTATATATTTTTATTATTATTATTTTTTATACTTATTCCCTATTACAAGTTTTAGGCTATAATTATTATTTTCTCTTTCTACTTTTTGCTACACCATATATGTATGGTTTATCATTTTTCTTTTATTCTATTAATATTTAATGCATGAACATGTATGCAATGCATGATGCGAAAATTGAGGGTGTTACAAACCTACCCCCTTAAAGTGAATCTCGCCCTCGAGATTCGATAGCGTGGAGAAAAGATAAGGGAATTCTGCCTTCAAGTCTTCTTCACGTTCCCACGTAGCTTCGGCTTCCGTATGGTGTTTCCATTGCACTTTGCACCAACGGATCCTCTTATTTCTCGTGACTCTTTCCTTTACGTCCAAGATCTTGATAGGTTGCTCGACATAGGACAAATCCTCTTGAAGTTCTAACTCGTCCATCGGCACTTGTTCTTCCGGTACCCTGAGACACTTCTCGAGTTGGGAAACATGAAACACATCATGTACGTCTGAAAGATGAGCTGGCATCTCCAACTTATATGCTACTTCTCCTCTTTTGTCCAAAATCTTGAATGGTCCAATATAACGAGGTGCGAGCTTGCCTCTTATGTTAAACCTCTTATGACCTCTCATAGGTGACACCTTGAGGTAAACAAAATCTCCTATTTCAAAGGCTAATTTCCTTCTCCTATTGTCCGCATAGCCTTTTTGTCTTGATTGGGCAGCCCTCAAGTTTTCACGAATTATCTGGACTTGCTTTTCGGCTTCTTGCAACACATCCGGACCAAATACTTGAGTTTCTCCTGCCTCATTCCAGAATAAAGGTGTCCTACACTTCCTCCCATAAAGCGCTTCATATGGTGACATTTTCAAGCTTGCTTGGTAACTATTGTTGTATGAAAATTCCGCGTATGGCAAGCTTTTGTTACAACTTTTCCCGTGCTTTAATGCACAAGCTCTTAACATGTCTTCCAAAATTTGGTTGGTCCTCTCGGTTTGTCCATCCGTTTGGGGGTGATGTGCCGAATTGAAGTTCAACCTTGTTCCCATTGCTTCATGCAATTTCTGCCAAAACCTAGAGGTGAACTGAGAACCTCGGTCCGAGACTATTTTCTTTGGAAATCCATGTCGGCACACAATATGCTCCATATACAATTCTGCTAGCTTCGCGATGGTATATGTGGTCTTGACAGGGATGAAGTGAGCTGGTTTTGTCAACCGATCCACAATAACCCATATCGAGTCATATCCGGACTGTGTACGTGGTAATCCAACTATAAAGTCCATACCAATCTCTTCCCACTTCCACTCCGGAATCTTTAATGGTTGCAATAATCCAGCTGGCCTTTGATGTTCAGCTTTAACTCATTGGCACACATCACATAACGCAACATATTCGGCTATGTCCTTTTTCATGCTGGCCCACCAATAGCATGTCTTTAAGTCCTTGTACATCTTTGTACAGCCGGGATGAATTGAGTAAGGTGAGTCATGTGCCTCCTTCAATATGGTCTCCCGAATATGCTTTACATTAGGCACAACGATTCTCTTTCCAAGCCATAAGGTACCATGCTCGTCTTCATCAAATCTGAATTCTCTCCCTTCCTCAGTCCTTTCCTTGATTTCCTTGATCTCTTCATCTGTGGTTTGTGCTTCTCGAATTTCTTGCTCCAAGGTTGGATTTAACTCCATTATTCCCATCTCATTCACAAATCCAAGATTCAACCGTTCAAACTCCTTGCATAACTCGGATGGCAATTCTCGAATCGTGAGTTGATGACTTACTCCTTTTCGGCTCAAAGCATCGGCCACTACATTGGCCTTCCCTGGATGATAGTTGATCCCCAAATCATAATCTTTGATGAGCTCCAACCATCTTCGCTGCCTCAAGTTAAGATCCGTTTTGTGAAAATATACTTAAGACTCTTGTGATCCGTATAAATTTCACACCTATGTCCAAGAATATAGTGTCTCCAAATCTTCAATGCATGTACCACGACTGCAAGTTCTAAATCATGTGTGGGGTAATTCTGCTCATGTTTCTTCAATTGTCTCGATGCATATGCAACCACTTGTCCTTCTTGCATGAGCATACATCCAAGTCCTTGCCTTGATGCGTCGCAATAAATATCAAAACTCTTGCTCACATCTGGCAGTACCAAAACTGGGGTTGTTGTTAACCTCTTCTTCAACTCCTCAAAACTGTTTTGACAGGCTTGAGTCCATTGGAAAGCCTTCCCCTTCATTAGCAATTCCGTCATGGGCTTGACTATCTTGGAAAAGTCCTTGATGAATCGACGGTAATATCCAGCCATTCCAAGAAAACTCCTTATTTCCTTGACGTTTTGCGGTGGTTCCCACTTCAACACATCCCTCACTTTACCGGGGTCAACCGATACTCCTCCTCCTGAGATGATATGATCCAAAAATGGCACCTCTTTCAACCAAAACTGACACTTGTTGAACTTGGCATACAATTGATGCTCCCTCAATTTCTGCAACATAAGCCTCAAGTGTTCCTTATGTTCCTTCTCATCCTTTGAGTAGATCATAATATCATCAATGAACACCACGACAAACTTATCCAAGTACTCTATGAAGACCTTATTCATGAGGTACATAAAGTAGGCAGGCGCATTTGTCAATCCAAAAGACATCACGATGTACTCATAAGATCCATATCGTGTCCTAAAAGCTGTTGTGGGTATGTCCGATGGTCTAATCTTCATTTGAAAGTATCCCAACCTCAAATCAATCTTAGAGAAGACACAAGCACCCTTCATCTGATCAAACAAATCCTCTATACGGGGCAAGGTGTACTTATTCTTGATGGTCACCTTGTTGAGAGCTCGGTAATCCACACATATCCTTTGCGTTCCATCCTTCTTGTCCACAAATAGAACGGGCGCTCCCCAAGGTGAAGAGCTTGGGCGAATAAAACCTTTATCTAATTGCTCTTGAATTTGCTTCTTGAGCTCCGCTAATTCCATAGGAGGCATCCTATACGGCCTCTTAGCTATAGGTGCAGTTCTAGGTATTAAATCAATAACAAACTCAATGTCTCGATCAGGTGGCATACCTGGCAACTCATCTAGAAACACATCCAAAAATTCACACAGTACCGGAATCTCCTCAATTGCGGCACCGTCCATATGATTCAGCTCCAATTGCTTCGGTGCGGTTTGAGATGCTTCAAATTCTACAGTGATCCCTTCCTCATTAGTCAACTTCACCGTCTTTGTGGCACACTCAATAACTCCATTTTGCTTCCTCAACCAGTCCATACCAAGTATAATGTCCAATCCTTGAGAATCCAAGACAATGAGGTTGGCGGAGAAGTCTACCCCCCTTATTCTAAGGCTTACTTTTGGACATACTATATTTGTCCTCATCTCTCCTCCAGGAGACTTAACCAACAGAGTAAACTTCATATGAGAGATAGGCAAACTATACTTGGCAACATACTTCGATGCAATGAATGAATGCGATGCTCCAGAATCAAATAACATAGTCGCGGGGTTGGAGTTGGCAAGAAACATACCAATGACCACGTCATCCGCTTGCTGAGCATCCTCTGTAGAGACATGGTTCACGTTGCCACGAGCAAAATTCTGCTGTCCATGGTTCCCTTGTGGCTGTCCTCCATTGGGTCTTGGGTTTTGCCTCGGCGCATTGCTTCCTTGACCAAGGCCTGACTTAGGACATTGATGCGCAAAGTGTCCAGCTTCTCCACAAGTATAACACTTCTTAACTCCACCAAAATTATTGGGACAAACTTGGTTTTAAGCATTTGCATTTGGGAAATTAGCATGAGGCGCATAAGGCATTGGAGGCCTAGGTGCTTGCATGACAGGGCGTTGCTGCACAAACTGAGCTGGGCGCGGTGCAAATCCAGGGCGTTGAGCAGGCTCAGAAGAGCCGAAGTAAGGCGCATTGGGCGGTGCAAAGCGAGGGCGCACATTACTTCCTTGTTGTTGTCCTTGATGTGGCGCCTTCCTCTTGTTGTCTTGTTCCATCTCGCGGACCTTGTTCTCTACCACAATTGCTTTGTCCACAAGCTTCTGGAAGTTGGCATAATCGCAGTTGAGTAGTTGCACTTGGATTTCATTGTTCAAGCCTCTCATGAACAAATATTGCTTTCGGCTGTCCCGGCTCACATCTTCGGGCGCGTATCTTGAGAGTTGAGTGAACTTATTGAGATATTCACTCACACTTGATTTTCCTTGCCTCAAGTTCTCAAATTCTTGCCTCTTCAAGATCATAGCACCCTCGGGCACATAATGAGAACGAAAATTCTCCTTGAATTCGGCCCAAGTGATTCTTTCTTGGTTCTCATGAGCACTACAATAAGCATCCCACCAATCCGCAGCTGCTCCAACGAGTTGATGAGAAGCAAACAGGACCTTCTCCCGGTCACTGCATTGGACAATGGCTAGCTTCTTCTCCACGGACTTGAGCCAATCATCCGCATCCATAGGTCAGCAGCTTGAGCAAAGGTCGGCGGCCTAGTCCTCATAAACTCTCCCAATCGGTTATGAGGAGGTGGGGGTGGCCATGGAGGCATGTGGGGCTGATTGTTGTTATTCTGAGGTACTCCATGGTCTGCATGAGCTGGTTCTGCATAGCCAGTAGCTGCTCGATATTGATGGCTCCATGAGGAGATCCTTGTCCGTTGTTGTTCTGAGGTACTCCATGGTTCTCCTCCTCATCATTGACATCCCTCTGGTTGCGAGTCCTCACCATCTTAAGGAGAGCAATAGGTAAGAATTAAGAAACGTCCCCAACTATATGCATCAAGGGATATGAAGCTAACCAACTAGCAATACTATCCTAGGTGGACATGGCAATGCTAAAGCATCCAAAAATCCTCTATTAAGCACACAAGCAAACAATATATATAGCAAACAACACACCAAGCAAAAACACATCGATTGCTGAGTGCTTCTATGTGCTCTAAAGTGTCCATTCTATCTAGGCTGCGTCCTACGGTCAACCTGTGGCTCTGATACCAATCTGTGACGCTCGGTTCCGAAAATTGAACCAAGCTAACGCATATGTGTGCCCAGGATGTTCAACACACATACACGAGTGCAATCACAAAAGAGTATACAGAAAATTACCACAGAACAAGATTAATTATCAATTTTTATTACACAAACCATATTATCCTCGAATACAAGCTCTAATGAATATTAATAACAAGTTCAACTAATGCAACGGTAATAAACTAATTAAGCAACTAAGCATTTAAGCATAAGGGATAGCGCAGTTCCATGCAACACCACAGGCAAAGTTGACGGTAGACATGGCCTAGAACTCCGCATTATCACCATTAAACTCACAATCCTGACCTGCAACTGTTGGGGGGATTGCAAGAGTGAGTACATGTCGTACTCAGCAAGTGTGGAAAGTATGACATGTGGCTGATTCAAATGACGACAATAATAATGGCAAAGTGCTGAAAAGTACAGTAAAACATTTGAAAAGCAATATATTATATGTATGTGAAGTAATCCCACCATAATCACGAGTAATACCATAATACCAAACTGAATTCATTACCATAATCAATAAGTCCAGATTTCACCATTGCCAATAACCATATTCAATACCAGAAATAAATCCATAACCATCCATAACAATCACCATAACCATTACAATAACCATTACCAATACCAAATACCCTCTAATCATGGAAGTTGTCCAGGTGCTCATAACCGGGAGCACGGCTATCATGATAGTTTTATTTGACTCCGCAGAGTTTGTACCTCTTTACCCACGTGTTCGTGGTTTCATCACCTTTCGACGACTAAGAATCTCTCTTATGCCCATGACCCGTCAGTCATATTACACACTTTCGTTGGTGTGTGGCCAAGAGATCACAAAATAGCCTTTACAAAGGGATTACTAGTCTATTCAGACCCCACTGAGGTTTCACCGGTGGCGATGCCTCCAACTGAGCACATCTTCAACCAAGGGCCCCCTCTTGAGCCATTCGGATCCCAGGGTAGTCTCGCCAATCATCAACAAACCCAATCCGACTACCCCTTCCCCGAGCATCCACAATGGTCCAAATGTAACACCCTAAATTTTCGCATCATGCATTGCATACATGGTCATGCATTAAACACTAGTAGAATAAAAGAAAATAAATAAAACATATGCGTATACAAATACGTGTGGCAAAAGAAAGAAAGAAAACAATAATTATAGGCCAAAACTTGTAATAGGGAATAAGAATAAAAAAAAAGAATAATATAAATATATATAAATAATATATATATAACAAAAAAAAAAAAGTATAATAGAAAAAAAAAATATATAACATTAATAATATATATTATAAGAATAATAGGTAAAAAAAAATAATAATAAATAAAATATAAGTAATAAAATATATTATAATATATATATATAAAAGAATAAAAAAAAAGAAAAAAAAAGAAAAAAAAAAAAGAGAGCAAGCAGCCGCCGGCCAGCGGCCAAGCGCCCAGCCGGCCGCGTGCCGCTCGAGCGCGCCCGCCCCAAGGCGCCCGGGCCCCGCCCCCTTACCGCGCCGCCTGCGGCTGCTCTGCAGCGCAGCGCGCTGCGCTGGCCCCGCCCCCCCGGCCCCCTCTCTCCGACCCGACGCGTCGCAGCGCCCGGGGGCCCCACCGCCGCCTCCCGCTCCGCACGGACCGGCCGCGCGCGCCGAGTCGCGCGCCGAGTCGCGCGCCGTCCCGTCCCCCTTGACGCGACGCCGCCTGCCACCCCGGGTTTCCCGCGCAAACACGCCTGCGCGCGCGATTCCAGCCCGCACCGCGGTCTCCCGCGCCGTAACGCCTCACAATCTTTCCCGGATACGAGTCTATCCCTTTAACCGCTTCCGTTTCTACCGGTGACATACCCTAGCTACGCCCCTATATATAGGACCCAGGCCTAGGCCCTTTTTCCCCACGAACCAGCAGCCGCCAAAGCCGACGGAACCAGCCGCCGTTCCAGGGAAGAAAAGGCACCAGGAGCTCTGCGCCAGGGAAGAAAAAGAAGAAAAAAAAGGGGAAGAAGAGGGAGAAAAAGAGGAGGACACCGCCGTTCGCCGGAGATCGTCGCCGACATCGCGCCGCCGCCGTCGTACCGCCGAAGGACTGCTGCACCATCTATTTCGTCTACGCCTCGCATTTATTCCGCGATCGTCACGCCGTCAGATCTACGGTAGAGTTCGTTCCCGATGCAAATTTTTGCGACCGTATTAAATCTAGTAGGCGTAAATTAAATTTAGTTGCACCATAATTTTATTTTCAGCAACATTAATCCACCCTAAAATCCCCGTAAACCCATGTGAACACGTATGAACTAGTCGCATCTAATTATTAAACGACCGTAGTAAATTAATTATTAAACTGTGCATGCATGCATGTCATTGCATGTTGATTATTTTGTGTGCATTATGTTGAATTGTATATGTTTTCTTGTATGTATGATCACGCGTAGAGGAACGTGCTCAAGAGGCCCCATACGAGGATTTCCAAACCCAAGACTTCGAAGCGCTTGAGCAACCCCATCCGTCGGAGCAAGGCAAGTGTCCTTGAAGCATATTGATCCTGTTTTAAAATTAAATGTTTTGTTTGCAAACTTGCATGCTTGTGTCAAATTGATGGGAATCCTATGGTAGGAAGTTTACTAGTTTTGTTTGACCACCCTTGTCACCTGGATTTATGGTAGGGAGTCGGGAAGGGTTTTTACCTTTTCGCTTCGCTTAATTAATTGGGATGGTAAACGACACTACACATTTAATTATGCATCAATGATATTCTGATTAATGTGAATTGGTCAATACGATGGGTGATCTAAGCAAGCATGGTTATGTGGATGGGTTGGTCGTTATGGTGGTTTGCTTGCTTTAGATCTAAGGACCGGTTCATGCGAGAATATGCCAGGTCAACAGTGCCACCACAAGGCCAAGTATGGGTGCGGCGTAGCTGAATAATTAGGAGCGCTGCTAGTATTGTATGGACCATTGGATGGCGCGGGGAATGGGAGTCGAGGAGGACTGCCCTGGGATCCGCATGGCACACGAGGGGACCCGTGGGTGGGAGAATAGAGGTTCAAGCCTGCCGGTGAAACCTTAGTGGGCCCGTACATACTAGTAGTCCCTTTTGAAAGGCTATTTTGTGATCTCTTGGCCACACACCTACGGAAGTGTGAGATGGCATAATGGAGGTTCCTTAGTCACCGAAAGGTGATAAAATCACAAACATGTGGGTAAAGTGGTACAACCTCTGCAGAGTGTTAAAAACTATCATGATAGCCGTGCTCCCGGTTATGAGCGCCTGGATGACCTACATGATTAGAATTAGAATTGGGATGGTTATGGTTTGGTGATGGTTGTGGTCATGGTTATGGAATTGAGTTATGGTAATTGGACATGGATAATGGTAATGTTGGTAATAATTGGATATTGTTTACACTTTGTTAATATGATGGGATTTATTTCACATAGACATAGTGTAATGCTTTTCAAATGTTTTACTGTACTTTTCAGCACTTAGCCATTATTATTGCCGTCATTTGAATTAGCCACATGTCATACTTTCCACACTTGCTGAGTACGACATGTACTCACCCTTGCAATCCCCCCCCAACAGCTACTGGAGACAATTGGGAGTACCCTGAGGATCACGAGGAGTACTAGGTTGCGTACCGCCGTCAATTGCCTGTGGATTGGAGTCGTACTGCTTAGTTTATTTTCCGCTGCAATTATTTAGAGTTTTATTATTTGTGAACTATTGGATTATTGTAATAAAGTACTTATTTATTAGTTAAGACGTGGTTAAATTCTGTTTATCATTTGTGAATCATTCGTGTATGTGTGTTGAACATCCTGGGCACACATATGCGTTACGCTTGGTTCATATTCGGAACCGGGTGTCACACATTGGTATCAGAGCCGCGTTGACCGTAGGACGCAAGCCTAGGTAGAATGGACACTCTAGAACACTTAGGAACACCCTTCTAATATGCTATTTTCGAAAATTTTTGCTGCTGTTTTGTTTCCTTTATTTTCGGCCGCAAAAAGTATTGATCGCTGCTGCGTTTTTGATAAAAATTTTCAGAAGTGAGCAATATTAAGTGCTGCTGTTTTGCTGTATAAATTTTCGCTAAAACGGTGTGTTTTGCTGCTATTATGTGTGGGTAAAATTATTGTGTTGGTTGCTGTAATTTTTTTTTTTTTTTTTTTTCCTCTTTATTTTTCGTTCTTTTGGAACCGCTGCAACGCTTTTTGTCCGCCGTTTAGCTGCTGGAATTTTCAGATTTGTTTTTCATTATTTTTCTAATGTATTCTGTTTCTTGTAGATGGCCCGCACCAAGACAACCCCCCGTAAGTCGACTGGTGGACTCGTGCCCCCGCGTAGGTTGGCTAGTCGCTCTCCGGCCGTCGACCCCCGTCACCCGGTGGTGATCCGTTCTGACGGCAGAGCCGCAGGACAGTTGCGACACCGTCTCCGTGCCCTACTCCGAGAGGCTGGCTACCGCCACCACAGTCTCTCGCTCTCCTACCACACCACTGGAGTGCAGCGCCCCGGTAGGAAGGAGTGGAGCTGCAAAATTTATATCTACTACGGTGACGAGTTGGTGAAGACCCACAGCAGCCCTGCTTGGAGGAGCTCCCGCCGATCTGCAGAGCAGGATGCTAGCTGGGAAGCAGCCACTTTCTGGAGCCACGCCCGCCGTTTCCGTCTAGAGGACACGGTTCACGCCTTCGTCCCGCAGCGTCCCAGTGGCACTGCGCGCTTCGTCTCCAGACACGTGGAGAGACCCCTGGACCTCCCGCAGTCTCGTCAGACTGTTGGCGACGTGACCCAGCTGAGTGCCCGACTTCAGAGGGCGCAGCAGGAAATCCAGGATGGACGCGACCTCGCCCAGCGTCACGAGGCGATAATCAGGAGGTATCGTCGGATCACCGACGAGGACCCGGACGACTACGCGTCCGACA
Organism: Tuctoria greenei; assembly: GCA_036927565.1. Taxonomy (NCBI): domain Eukaryota; kingdom Viridiplantae; phylum Streptophyta; class Magnoliopsida; order Poales; family Poaceae; genus Tuctoria; species Tuctoria greenei. The sequence goes on along the minus strand of JAYESD010000009.1, from coordinate 154,167,026 downwards.
CCCCGATGTGGACCCCGGACTCTCCAGACCGTCGCAACGGTCAGCGTGAGTCATCCTCTGAGGAGTCCTCCGACGAGGAACCTTCCAGTGTGGCGTCTACCGCACCACCGCCGCCTGCTGCCTCACCACCCCAGGACCCACAGGACCCCGAGGACCCCGACGACGACGACGACGACGACAAGGACCCGGATGAGTTCCCGCTCGACGACGACTAGTCCTCGACCTATGCCACGACTCAAGGATAGGCACACCCCCATTAGTAAATAAGAGCGATGTAGATATACTTGTGTGGCCTTGAGTTGTATTACTTCTTTTAGGATCTTTGTAAATTCTGTTTGGTGCTTGTTTGAGTGCTTGTGTGCTTAGTAGAGAGTTGTGGGATGCTTCGGCAATTGTCCACACCCTCTTAATATAGGTCTATATTAATAAAGGATTATTTAGTGTCAAATACCTTGATGCATATAGTTGGGACGTTTCCTTCCAAATTCTAAATCTTTCTGTCCTTACCTTTCCTTCGCCAACAGATGGTGAGAACTCGTAACCAGAGGGATGCTAACGATGAGGAGGAGCGCAATGAAGTACCTCAGAACAACCAGGGACATGCTCATGGAGCTATCAACATTGAACAACTATTAGCTATGCAGAACCAGCTCATGCAGACCATGATACAGACCATGGGACAGCTGCAAGCTGGCAACAACAATCAGCCTCACCTGCCTCCACCACCACCCCCGCCACATCACAACCGTTTGGGAGAGTTCATGAGGACCAGACCGCCTACCTTTGCACAAGCTACAGACCCAATGGAAGCTGATGATTGGTTGAAGTCCGTTGAGAAGAAACTTGCCATTGTTCAGTGCACTGACAGGGAGAAGGTTCTCTTTGCATCACATCAACTAGTTGGAGCAGCCGCTGACTGGTGGGAAGCTCTTTGCAACGCTCATGATAATCAGGAGACAATCACTTGGGCTGAGTTTAAACAGAGTTTCCGTTCCCACTATGTACCTGAAGGAGTTATGATATTGAGGAGACAAGACTTTGAAAATCTCAGGCAAGGAAGGATGAGTGTGAGTGAGTATCTCAACAAATTCACTCAATTATCAAGATATGCTCCAGAAGACATCAAAACTGATAGTAGGAAGCAGTATCTATTTATGAGGGGTCTCAACAATGAAATTCAAGTCCAGTTACTCAATACTGATTATCCAAACTTCCAAAAGCTGGTTGACAAGGCTATTGTGGTTGAGAACAAGATTCGTGAGATGGAACAAGACAACAAGAGGAAGATGTCACATCATGGACCGCAGCAAGGAAGCAATGTTCGCCCCCGCTATGCACCACCTACTGCACCACAATACAACCCCTCTGCTCCTGCATACCGCACTGCCTATCCGCCCCGCCCAAATCAGCCACCGCAGCAACGCCCTGCCATGCAAGCGCCTCGCAATCCTGTTCCACCTGCGCCGCGTCCTAACATGGCGGCAAATGCTCAAAACCAGTTGCGCCCAAACTTCCCCAATGCTACGGGTGGAAAGACATGCTATGCGTGTGGAGAACCGGGACACTTTGCAAATCAATGCCCAAGGAGAAACAATGGACCTATGAACAATGCACCAAGGCCGAATAACTCGCGACCAAATGGAGGAACACCACAAGGCAACCGTGGACAGCAGAATTTTGCTCGTGGCAATGTCAATCATATCTCTACTGAGGAAGCTCAGCAAGCTGATGACGTCGTGATTGGTATGTTTCTCGCCAACTCCAACCCCGCGACTGTTTTATTTGATTCAGGAGCATCTCATTCATTCATCTCGTCAAAGTATGTTGCCAAGTACAATTTGCCTATATCTCATATGAAGCAAACTATGCTAGTAAGTTCTCCTGGCGGAGAGATGAGGACAAATATAGTATGTCCGAAAGTAAGCATTAAAATAAGGGGGGTAGACTTTCTCGCAAACCTCATAGTATTGGACTCCCAAGGAATAGACATAATACTTGGAATGGACTGGCTGAGCAAGTATAATGGAGTCATTCAATGCGCCGAGAGGATTGTGCAGTTGACAAGTGAACATGGTACGCGCATTGAAGTTGAAGCAGCCCAACCTGCAAGAGGAAAAGCGATGCTGAATCACGTGGAAGAAGTGACATTGGAAAGCATTCCGATCGTTCGCGAGTACCCAGACGTGTTTCCAGATGAGTTGCCAGGTATGCCACCTGATCGTGACATAGAATTCGCCATTGAGTTGATACCCGGAACTGCACCTATAGCTAAGAGGCCGTATAGGATGCCTCCTAAGGAATTAGCAGAGCTCAAGAAGCAAATTCAAGAGCAGCTAGAGAAGGGTTTTATACGCCCAAGTTCATCCCCGTGGGGAGCCCCAGTGCTCTTCGTAGATAAGAAGGATGGAACCCAGAGGATGTGTGTGGACTATAGGGCTCTCAACGAAGTGACAATTAAGAACAAGTACTCACTGCCCCGTATAGAGGATTTGTTCGACCAAATGAAGGGTGCCTGTATCTTCTCCAAGATCGACTTGCGGTCAGGATACTTCCAAATGAAGATTAGACCATCAGATATACCCAAGACGGCATTTCGGACACGATATGGATCTTATGAGTACACCGTCATGTCATTTGGATTGACGAATGCGCCTGCGTACTTTATGTACCTTATGAATAAGGTCTTCATGGAATATCTGGATAAGTTCGTTGTAGTGTTCATCGATGATATTATGATCTACTCGAAGGACGAGAAGGAACATGAGGAACACTTGAGGCTTACGCTGCAGAAATTGAGGGAGCATCAATTGTATGCCAAGTTCAGTAAATGTCAATTTTGGTTACGGGAAGTTTCTTTCTTAGGCCATATTATTTCCGGAGGAGGAGTATCAGTTGACCCAGGGAAGGTGAGAGATGTGCTCAAGTGGGAACCGCCACAGAATGTCAAGGAGATTCGGAGTTTCCTTGGAATGGCTGGATATTACCGCCGATTCATTAAGGATTTCTCCAAAATAGCCAAGCCTATGACCGAATTACTCATGAAAGGAAAGGCATTCCGATGGACTCAAGCTTGTCAGGATAGCTTTGAAGAGTTAAAGAAAAGATTGACAACCGCCCCAGTGTTAGTATTACCGGACGTGAGCAAGAGTTTTGATATATACTGTGATGCATCAAGACAAGGTTTAGGATGTGTGCTCATGCAAGAAGGCCAAGTGGTAGCTTATGCATCGAGGCAACTAAAGAAACATGAGTTGAATTATCCTACACACGACCTTGAACTCGCAGCCGTAGTACACGCCTTGAAGATATGGAGACACTATGTTTTTGGTCACCGATGTGAGATTTATACGGACCACAAGAGTCTCAAGTACATATTTACGCAAACGGATCTGAACCTGAGGCAACGCCGATGGTTGGAGCTCATCAAGGATTATGACGTGGGAATCAACTATCACCCAGGGAAGGCCAACGTAGTGGCCGATGCTTTGAGCCGAAAGGGAGTAAGTCATCAACTTACAGTTCAAGAACTGCCATCCGAGTTGTGCAAGGAGTTTGAACGGTTGAACCTTGGATTCATAAATGAGATGGGAACGATGGAAGTCAACCCAACATTGGAGCAGGAAATACGGGAAGGACAGACGAAGGACAAGGAAATACAAGAAATCAAAGAAAGGACCCAAGAAGGAAAGGAATTCAGATTTGATGAGGACGAACAAGGTACCTTATGGCTTGGGAAGAGGATTGTGGTACCTAATGTTAGGCATATCCGAGAAGCAATATTGAAGGAGGCACATGACACGCCTTACTCAATTCATCCTGGCTGTACGAAGATGTACAAGGACTTAAAGACATGCTACTGGTGGGCCAGCATGAAAAAGGACATAGCCGAATATGTTGCACTTTGTGATGTGTGCCAACGAGTTAAAGCTGAACATCAAAGGCCAGCCGGATTGTTACAACCATTGAAGATCCCGGAGTGGAAGTGGGAAGAGATTGGTATGGACTTTATAGTTGGATTACCGCGAACTCAGTCTGGCTATGATTCAATATGGGTTATTGTGGATCGATTGACAAAGTCAGCTCATTTCATTCCTGTCAAGACCACATATACCACCACAAAGCTAGCAGAATTATATATGGAACATATTGTGTGCCGACACGGAGTACCGAAGAAGATAGTCTCGGATAGAGGTTCTCAATTTACCTCCAGATTTTGGCAGAAATTGCATGAAGCAATGGGAACAAGGCTGAACTTTAGTTCGGCGTATCACCCTCAGACAGATGGACAAACCGAGAGGACCAACCAAATTTTGGAAGACATGTTGAGAGCATGTGCTTTAAAGCATAGGAAAAGTTGGGATAAAAGTTTGCCGTATGCTGAATTCTCGTACAACAATAGTTACCAAGCAAGTTTGAAAATGTCACCCTATGAAGCATTATACGGAAGGAAATGTAGGACTCCCTTGTTTTGGAATGAAACCGGAGAGAATCAAGTGTTTGGTCCCGACGTGTTACAAGAAGCTGAAAGGCAAGTCCAAATAATACGGGAAAACTTAAAGGCTGCCCAGTCTCGACAGAAAGGTTATGCTGATAATAGGCGAAGGAGTCTGACCTTTGAAGTTGGAGATTTTGTATACCTCAAAGTGTCACCTATCAGAGGTCAGCGACGGTTTAACGTCAAGGGAAAACTCGCACCACGTTACATCGGACCATTTAAGATTCTGGACAAGCGGGGAGAGGTAGCTTATCGACTTGAGCTGCCAACGTATCTCTCCGATGTACACGACGTGTTTCACGTCTCTCAACTCAAAAAGTGTCTCAGGGTACCGGAAGAACAAGTGCCGATGGACGAATTAGAACTTCAGGAGGATTTGTCCTATGTCGAACAACCTATCAAAATTTTGGATATGAAGGAAAGAGTCACGAGAAATAAGAGGATCCGTTGGTGCAAAGTGCAATGGAAACACCATACAGAAGCTGAAGCTACATGGGAACGTGAAGAAGACCTGAAGGCAGAATTCCCTCATCTTTTCTCCACGCTGTCGAATCTCGAGGGCGAGATTCACTTTAAGGGGGGTAGGTTTGTAACACCCTAAATTTTCGCATCATGCATTGCATACATGGTCATGCATTAAACACTAGTAGAATAAAAGAAAATAAATAAAACATATGCGTATACAAATACGTGTGGCAAAAGAAAGAAAGAAAACAATAATTATAGGCCAAAACTTGTAATAGGGAATAAGAATAAAAAAAAAGAATAATATAAATATATATAAATAATATATATATAACAAAAAAAAAAGTATAATAGAAAAAAAAAATATATAACATTAATAATATATATTATAAGAATAATAGGTAAAAAAAAATAATAATAAATAAAATATAAGTAATAAAATATATTATAATATATATATATAAAAGAATAAAAAAAAAAGAAAAAAAAAAGAAAAAAAAAAAGAGAGCAAGCAGCCGCCGGCCAGCGGCCAAGCGCCCAGCCGGCCGCGTGCCGCTCGAGCGCGCCCGCCCCAAGGCGCCCGGGCCCCGCCCCCTTACCGCGCCGCCTGCGGCTGCTCTGCAGCGCAGCGCGCTGCGCTGGCCCCGCCCCCCCCGGCCCCCTCTCTCCGACCCGACGCGTCGCAGCGCCCGGGGGCCCCACCGCCGCCTCCCGCTCCGCACGGACCGGCCGCGCGCGCCGAGTCGCGCGCCGAGTCGCGCGCCGTCCCGTCCCCCCTTGACGCGACGCCGCCTGCCACCCCGGGTTTCCCGCGCAAACACGCCTGCGCGCGCGATTCCAGCCCGCACCGCGGTCTCCCGCGCCGTAACGCCTCACAATCTTTCCCGGATACGAGTCTATCCCTTTAACCGCTTCCGTTTCTACCGGTGACATACCCTAGCTACGCCCCTATATATAGGACCCAGGCCTAGGCCCTTTTTCCCCACGAACCAGCAGCCGCCAAAGCCGACGGAACCAGCCGCCGTTCCAGGGAAGAAAAGGCACCAGGAGCTCTGCGCCAGGGAAGAAAAAGAAGAAAAAAAAAGGGGAAGAAGAGGGAGAAAAAGAGGAGGACACCGCCGTTCGCCGGAGATCGTCGCCGACATCGCGCCGCCGCCGTCGTACCGCCGAAGGACTGCTGCACCATCTATTTCGTCTACGCCTCGCATTTATTCCGCGATCGTCACGCCGTCAGATCTACGGTAGAGTTCGTTCCCGATGCAAATTTTTGCGACCGTATTAAATCTAGTAGGCGTAAATTAAATTTAGTTGCACCATAATTTTATTTTCAGCAACATTAATCCACCCTAAAATCCCCGTAAACCCATGTGAACACGTATGAACTAGTCGCATCTAATTATTAAACGACCGTAGTAAATTAATTATTAAACTGTGCATGCATGCATGTCATTGCATGTTGATTATTTTGTGTGCATTATGTTGAATTGTATATGTTTTCTTGTATGTATGATCACGCGTAGAGGAACGTGCTCAAGAGGCCCCATACGAGGATTTCCAAACCCAAGACTTCGAAGCGCTTGAGCAACCCCATCCGTCGGAGCAAGGCAAGTGTCCTTGAAGCATATTGATCCTGTTTTAAAATTAAATGTTTTGTTTGCAAACTTGCATGCTTGTGTCAAATTGATGGGAATCCTATGGTAGGAAGTTTACTAGTTTTGTTTGACCACCCTTGTCACCTGGATTTATGGTAGGGAGTCGGGAAGGGTTTTTACCTTTTCGCTTCGCTTAATTAATTGGGATGGTAAACGACACTACACATTTAATTATGCATCAATGATATTCTGATTAATGTGAATTGGTCAATACGATGGGTGATCTAAGCAAGCATGGTTATGTGGATGGGTTGGTCGTTATGGTGGTTTGCTTGCTTTAGATCTAAGGACCGGTTCATGCGAGAATATGCCAGGTCAACAGTGCCACCACAAGGCCAAGTATGGGTGCGGCGTAGCTGAATAATTAGGAGCGCTGCTAGTATTGTATGGACCATTGGATGGCGCGGGGAATGGGAGTCGAGGAGGACTGCCCTGGGATCCGCATGGCACACGAGGGGACCCATGGGTGGGAGAATAGAGGTTCAAGCCTGCCGGTGAAACCTTAGTGGGCCCGTACATACTAGTAGTCCCTTTTGAAAGGCTATTTTGTGATCTCTTGGCCACACACCTACGGAAGTGTGAGATGGCATAATGGAGGTTCCTTAGTCACCGAAAGGTGATAAAATCACAAACATGTGGGTAAAGTGGTACAACCTCTGCAGAGTGTTAAAAACTATCATGATAGCCGTGCTCCCGGTTATGAGCGCCTGGATGACCTACATGATTAGAATTAGAATTGGGATGGTTATGGTTTGGTGATGGTTGTGGTCATGGTTATGGAATTGAGTTATGGTAATTGGACATGGATAATGGTAATGTTGGTAATAATTGGATATTGTTTACACTTTGTTAATATGATGGGATTTATTTCACATAGACATAGTGTAATGCTTTTCAAATGTTTTACTGTACTTTTCAGCACTTAGCCATTATTATTGCCGTCATTTGAATTAGCCACATGTCATACTTTCCACACTTGCTGAGTACGACATGTACTCACCCTTGCAATCCCCCCCCAACAGCTACTGGAGACAATTGGGAGTACCCTGAGGATCACGAGGAGTACTAGGTTGCGTACCGCCGTCAATTGCCTGTGGATTGGAGTCGTACTGCTTAGTTTATTTTCCGCTGCAATTATTTAGAGTTTTATTATTTGTGAACTATTGGATTATTGTAATAAAGTACTTATTTATTAGTTAAGACGTGGTTAAATTCTGTTTATCATTTGTGAATCATTCGTGTATGTGTGTTGAACATCCTGGGCACACATATGCGTTACGCTTGGTTCATATTCGGAACCGGGTGTCACACCAAACAGCACTAGCAAAGCCCTAATTAATCAGCTACGCCGCACCCATACTTGGCCTTGTGGTGGCACTGTAGTCCTGGCTTATTCTCGCATGAACCGGTCCTTAGATCTAAAGCAAGCAAACCACCATAACATCCAACCCATCCACATACCAGGCTTGCTTAGATCACCCATCGTATTTACCAGTTCACATTAACCAGAATATCATTGATGCATAATTAAATGTGTAGTGTTGTTTGCCATCCCAATTAATTAAGCGAAGCAAAAAGGTAAAAGCCCTTCCCGACTCTCTACCATATATTCCAGGTGACAAGGGTGGTTAAACAAATCTAGTAAACTTCCTACCATAGGATTCCCATCAAATTGACACAAGCATGCAGTTTGCAAACAAAACATTTATTTTAAAACAGGATCAATATGCTTCAAGGACACTTGCCTTGCTCCGGCGGATAGGGTTGCTCAAGCGCTTTGAAGTCTTGGTTCTCGAAATCCTCGTACACGACTTCTTGAGCACTTCCCTCTACTCATGATCACACATACAAGAATATACATACAAATCAATATGATGCACACACATTAATCAACATGCGATGATATGCATGCATGCAAAGTACAATAATTGATTAACTACGGTTGTTTATTAATTAGATGCAACTAGTTCATACGTGTTCATATGAGTTTACGGGGGTTTTAGAGTGGATTAATGCTGCTGAAAATAAAAAGATGGCGCTACTACGATCAAACTACGTCTATTAGGTTCAATATGATCGCTAAAATTCGCATCGGAACGTGGCCTACCGTAGATGCGATGGCTTCGATGATCGCGGGATGGGGACGATGCATAGACGAAGTAGATGCGCAAGGTCCTCCGGCGGCACGACGACGGCGATGCGATGGCGACGACGATCTCCGGCGGGCGACGACGCTCTCCTGTTTTTCCTCCTCTTCTTCCCCTCCTTTTTCTTCCTTTTCTTCCCTGCAGCGCCTCTGTTCTTTGTACCGGCGGCTTTTTCTTCTATGGCGGCGGCGTTTCCTGGGATCGTGGAACCCTACGAAGACCTACGTCGGTATTTATAGGCAGTGGGACGCGGTCGGGGCCGAGTCGGTCGGCCGGCCGCTGCGGGATCGCATCGGGGTCGGGCGTGCGGTTCGGCGCGGGGCCCAGGGCGCGGGATGGCTAGGCGCTGCGCGCGTCGGCTGGGCGGCGAGCGGGGCCCAGCGGCGCAGGCGCGATCGGCTGGGCTGCGGTGCGGTGTGCGCGCGAGCGCGCGGTGGGAGCCAGTGGTGCGGGGTGGGGTCGAGCGGGGCAGGCGCGGGAACCCAGGCGGGTCAACGCGGGCGGCGCACTGCGCGCGGGAGGCGCCGGCTGCTGGCTGGGCCGTTTGGCCTGGCCAGCGGTTGGTTTTTGTTTTTTTTTCTTTTCCCTTTTTTATAAATATATTATTATTATTTATTTATTCTTAATATTATTTATTTATTTATATACAATTATTATATATATTATTTATATATATATTTATTTATATATATATTTATATATTTTTTATTATTATTATTTTTTTATACTTATTCCCTATTACAAGTTTTAGGATATAATTATTATTTTCTCTTTCTTCTTTTTGCTACACCATATATGTATGGTTTATCATTTTTCTTTTATTCTATTAATATTTAATGCATGAACATGTATGCAATGCATGATGCGAAAATTGAGGGTGTTACAGTTACGATTCGTGATCTGAGTAGGATTGGAGTCCTAGTTGATATTTGGTTGGCCTAAGGGCTGGTTATATAAGCAAGGGAGCCCATAGCTCGTGGTGCACGACTTTGGGGCTGTTCTTCTTGTGTTCTATTGAATAAAATTCGTAGTTTAAAGGAACTTTTGTGCCTTGCTCGTCCGACTTGTTCCAGACAAGTTTTACTCGTCGAGTTTCTGGACAGCACTACCTTTCATCGGTGGTTTTATCATAACTCAAGTTTTACAGATCCAATTGACGTGATTCTTTTTGGGTTGTCTTCACAACTTGATTGTCTATCATATGTCAAAATTTCACGGTCATTGGATTCGTGGTCTATGATATACACGAGTTTCTTTGCAGCGTTTCAGAACTATTTTTTCTCGGGTAGGGCAGATTGACCATTGTTTGATCTTTCGATAATAACTTGAGTTTTTCTCGACGGATTTGAGTGATTCTTTTTGTGTTTTCTTCGTGACTTGATTCTCTATGATATCTATCACTTTTGTCACGGTGAAACACGTTTAGATTAGTCTCACACATGATTTCTTTAACAGATCGTTTTTCTGCCGAAAGGGTTTGGGGTTTAATTGTTTCCGCTGCGTAATATTTTTAAATATACCATTAACCCCCCTCTGGTAGCTTTTCACGTGCTCTTCGATCCTACAAATTTGAAGTCCTAGACCTCCACCACGTCCAGCGTGTCCACAATGCTGAAGCCGATGAACTCTCGACGAAAGCGTCAACCGGAGCTCCAGCTTTTGACGGAACTTTTGTGCGGAGGTTGTCAAAACCCACAGCTCAGCCTGCCGAACTGAGCGAAGGGGGCGAGATCAGCATCCCGAAGCTGACGGTCCCGATGGCCATGTTACCATGGCAGCCATCGAGGGTTGTAGGTGCTGCCGGAAGCTCCGAGCAACCCAGCACGCAAGACTCGAATGCTCAAGTTAGCTCCGATGCATGGATCTCGGAGATCCGGAGCTACTTGAAAGACAATATCCTTCCTGACGATGATGTATCCGCTGACCGGATAGTCAGATTGGCTAAAAGATACACGTTGGTAGAAGGGGATCTCTACCGGCACGGTGCCAACGGTGTCCTAATGCGGTGCATCACAAGGGAAGAAGGTTGCGATCTCCTCACAGAAATCCATGGAGGCGAGTGTGGGAACCACGCGTCTTTCCGCACGTTGGTCGGTAAAGCCTTCCGGCATGGCTTCTACTAGCCTACAACACTCCAGGATGCAACTGAGCTGGTGAAGAAATGCGAAGCATGCCAATTTCATGCAAAGCAAATTCACACACCGGCTCAGCCTCTACAAATTATACCTCCTACATGGCCCTTCGCCGTGTGGGGGATGGACATCTTGGGACCTTTCCCAAGAGCCGTCGGAGGTTACAAGTTCCTGTATGTCGCCATTGACAAGTTCACCAAGTGGCTGGAAGCAACTCCAGTTGTGACAATAAACAAGCAATCAGCTATCAACTTTTTGCAGTCCATTGTATGCAGATTTGGAGTCCCAAACAAAATCATTACTGATAACGGGACCCAATTCACAAGCTCTGCATTTCAAGGATATTGCGAAGACCTCAGCATTCAAGTTTGCTATGCCTCCGTAGCCCACCCGACAAGCAATGGCTAGGCCGAGAGAGCAAATGCTGAAATCCTAAAAGGACTCAAAACGCGCACCTATGAACGCTTGAAAAAACATGGAGACAACTGGATTGAAGAGCTTCCGCCCACTCTATGGGCCAACAGGACAACTCCAAACCGGTCAACTGGAGAGACACCCTTCTTCCTGGTGTACGGAGCTGAAGCAATCCTTCCTCCGGAAATCACCTTGGGGTCACTTTGGGTCCGGACCTTCGACGAAGCCACGCAGGACCAGTTCCGGCGTGAAGACCTAGACCTCCTTGAGGAGGGAAGGTGCCAAGCAGCTGTTCGGAATGCCCGATACCGCCAAGCCCTTCGACGCTATCATCAGCGGCATGTACACAACCGACAGCTCGAGGAAGGTGATCTGGTGTTACGGAGAATACAATCCAGAGAAGGGTTAAACAAACTCTCCCCCAGCTGGGAGGGACCCTTCCGAGTGATTAAAGTATCCCGTCCCGGAAGCGTTCGCTTGGCTACCGAGGATGGGACACCACTCCCAAATCCTTGGAATATTGAGCACCTCCATAATTTCTACACTTAATATCACGGAGGTGAGTCTGTAGTAACTTGAGGTGTAAGTTACAGAGTCATTGTACAGAGTCGGGTAGTTCCTCCGGGAGAACAGCCGAACCTTTCCCGGAAGGTCCGCAAAGTTCATGCAACACTTGTCACAGTCTCAGGACTAAAAGTGTGGCTAGCTACTCTGGGTCAAACGAGAAATTAAACACGCTTAGCCTGGTTCCGTACCCTAAGAGTGTACTTGTTTCCCCTGTACCCCGGACCTATAATGAAAGACATCTTCATGTGAAATAGACTCCACGTGCATTTATTTTGTACAGGCTCAACATTTTTTATTTTTCTCTTTCTTGTCTATAACAAAGTTGTGCAATTCTTAAGAAATTTTAGTTCGAACAGTTCATGTACAATTCGAGCTGTATTGTCAATTCTTTTGGATTCAAATATTGTTCATGGCCCACTCGCCTGAATGCCGCCAAGCCAATCTAGGGCCGAAGTGTGCTATCGACTTAGCCTGGTCAAGCACCCTAAGTACGCCACTCTACCTTCACCCCGGCAGGCCGAAGTAAGGCGGGTCCAAGTACAATTGGATCTGGAAGAAAGAAGGCAACGCATTCGGTTGTATTCAGAATCGTGTTTGACCTAAAACTTTCTTGGGAATCATAAGCCGCGACGAAGTTATAGGCAAGGAGCGATTTTTACTATTTTTCTTGGCTTCAGTGTGCAGGAAAAATAAAGAATCCACGTTCATGGAGAAAAGCCGGAGCTAACAAAGCTCCGACTCCCCCTAGGTGGCTTGTGATCGATTTTAAACATTGAAAACGAGCATTACTGGAGCAACCAAGCTCCAGCAAAGCTAGGGGGGCCAGCCGTCGACGCAGAATAAAAGATGGTGAGAAGACCCCACAAGCGGAGTCTACTGCCGACAAGCTACGTGTTGGCAAAGGTCACTGCTGGAGCTACTAAGCTCCGACACCCTGGAGGGCTAACTAGCGATGCTCTACGCGTTGATAGGGACTATTCCTGGAGCTACTAAGCTCCGACGGTAGTCAATGCCGGAGCTTCTAAGCTCCGACAACCTCAGGGGGCCTTCACTATCGAAGACTTCGGACCTACACTCTACAAGTTCGAAGCAAACAAGTCTTCAACAAATTACAATATCCTCTTGGTACATGTTCACAATCAAATTGTGTACATCTACCAGGGGGCCAAGTGAAGACAAAAGTGTTGAAGACAAAAAATGAAATTCACAAAAATTTGGATTTCATTCATCTGGAGACAAGGGATTACAAAATTGGGGAAGAAAAAGAGAGAATACAAGTGGGAGCTACAGAGATGGTCCTAGACCCTATGGAAGAACTAGGCGACCTTCTGAGCAAGCTCCGACACGTTGGCTCGGGTGGCTTCACCTTCTCCTTCGACGGGACCTTCAAGCACCGGGTCCAGAGGAAATTGGGGATCCCGGCTGGTGTAGCACGTCAGCACATACTCTGCGACGTTATTCGCCAGGGACTGCCCCTCAATCTCCAACTGGTCCGCAATGACATCACCCACCTTGGAGAGTTTGCCACCCGCCGAGCTCAACGCTTGCAACGCCAGGTCTGGCTCCGGCTCCGGATCATCCGGACGCACGGAACTGAAGCCCATTGGTGTTAGCGCGTCGTTGGCTTTGCTCAGGAACTCCCAAATCTGTAGGGAGTCCGCAGTCCTCAAGCCCTTCAGTTCCTCCATGGATCTTTTGGCCACCGCAAGTTCAGAATTCTCACGAGCAAGGCGCTCAACCTCTTTGGCATTTTGCTGAATATTTTCAGCAACCTGCTTCTCGATTTTTCCGAGCTCCTCCTCCCGGAGGTGGATCTTGTTCTGGCGGTCGACCAGGTCCTTCTCCCGGCCCCTAACTTTCTTCTCCCTGGCAGCGATGGCACACTCTTGCTTGTGGAGTTCCTGCCCTCGCACCCAGACCTTCTCCTCTTCCTCAACGCAACGCTCCTCCAATTTCTTGGTGCGTTCCTCGAGGCCCTTGTCAGCCAGAGCCACCTTTTCGGCAAGCTCCTCCTCCCTCTTCAAGACATCATCCCACAACTCTAGGAGTTTTTGCTCTTCGTCTTCGAGCCTCTTCTCCCTTTCCTTAAGTGCCTCCCGGCGCTTGATGAGAGTAGTGTTAATGGCTTCAAGCCTTTCTTGGCGATCATCAGCCGCACTATTAGCTGCCTTGGTCTGCTCATAAATGGCCCGAGATTGGGCGTCGAGGGCACGAGTCAATCTCTCCCTATCATCCAATAATTTGCCCCAGTATTCCAGGCGGACCTTCTCCTGTTTGATCCACTCCTTGTCGTCTCCAGCCTCGACTGCGCCAGCTTGGTCTCGAAGTAGAGCCGGTTACGCCACCGCCTAAGGGTTTGGCGCTCCGCTTCAAGAGCCTTGCTGTCGTGGTACAACGCCAGCTGGACTTGACGCGGACTGGAGCAAGCATTGTCAATGGACAATGACATGGGAATAGGGTCCGGACCTACTGGGGTCTCCTCCCCTGGTTCCAGCGGGTTCTTGCTTACAAAAATTAGGTCCCACTCCACAAGAGTGGTCCCCTGACCCTCCACGGCACTAGGGCCGTCCTCTGGGATAGCCTTAGTCGCCACCGAGGAGGGTCCCGCAGAAGAAGTTCCGACCTCCGAAAGTGGTTCTGAAGGCCCTGCCGCCAGGTCTTCATTTGCCCCCTCAGGCAGGGGGCCAACGACTTCATTAGGGCACCCTAGCTCAGCAACAGGCACCTCCGCCGTCATCACTTCCAGAGCAAAGGCTACTTCCGGCTCTGGCCTGGGCTCCTCCTCCGCTGGTGGCTCAGCGTTGGCACCTCGACCATCATACGTTCGAGTGCTGATGCCTCCGCAACGACCGACTCGGGCGCCGGAAGGTCAACAACAACCGGACCTGAGGCCAGAGCTTCAACCTCAACTGGCTCAGGTGCCGGAAGGTCTTCAACCGCAACCGACTCTGTAGCTGGAGCTTCAGTGGCAACCGGCTCTGAGGCTAGAGCTTTGGAGGTAGCCGGCTCAACTGCCGGGACTTCCTCAACATCCGGCTCGCTCGCCGGGACTTCAATAACCTCCGGCTCAACCGCTGAGGCTTCGACAATTTCCGACTCTGAGGCCGGAATCACTGCTTCTTCCGCCTCCAACATCTTAGCATCAAGACCTGGGGCTTCAACCTCCGGGGCAGGTGCCGCTGGCGCATCTTCTCTCCCGTGGTCCGGCGCTACCACGGGAGTCCCGGGGGATGAGTCGAGGTCCATGACCAAGACAGCTGGCACCGGAGCTGCCGCAGCTTCAGCCACCACTTGGGGCAGCACCGGGACAGGAGCAGAAGCCTCCGCCCTCACAGCTTCAGTTGCTATGGCGGAGGGTGGAGCCTCACTCCTCTTCTTGGGGATGCTTGAAAGCATCTAGGCCCCCATGTGGTACGGTTTCGGTGATTAATGACAACCATTGGATTTTACTAATGAATTTATGAATGCAAGGTCCCCATAATCACTCAATCAAATGAAAACTATATGTCATTGGAGACCCATATACAATCACTTTATGAGATCAAATCAATGATATAAAGACAAGAAGTGAAAGCTCTTATGTCAGAGTCATTCAACCACAATTGATGACACTTAATGCTTGACAACCATCAGAAGTACAATTCCAACAAAGTCTAAGAGGTCATTTGAGCAAGAAACAAAAGAATCACTTAGAAACAACTCGAAGCAAACAAAATCAACTCACCGGATCAACCGATGATTTCTGAGAACAACACATCGATTGAGTTGGTTCAGCAGAAGAAGAAGACCTCAGAACAAAGCACTCACCGGATCATCCGATGTTAAGGGCTCAGTTACATCGGTCCATCAGTACAGTTTGCAATATTCTTGGACCAAGTGTAGCACCGAATCCGCCGTTGTACAGAGATATACACATCGGTCAATCACTCCAGTAAGCATCAAGTTTGAGTGAATTCTGGAGGAAGAGCCACCGGATCATCCGATGAGAAGACAATTGCAACATCAGTCTAACAACGGTCATATCTGACACAATGACGTCAGCTAAAGCAAACTTGACCGATGATAACTAAAGGGGAGACATCGGATCATCCGATGTTTGCAGAAAAGTTCTGTCAGCCTACTTTTCCAACGGCTATTTCGTGGAGGCTGGCTTTAAATACCCCCTAAACCGGTCATTTCGATAAGTCTTGATAAGAA
Source organism: Tuctoria greenei (assembly GCA_036927565.1). NCBI lineage: Eukaryota > Viridiplantae > Streptophyta > Magnoliopsida > Poales > Poaceae > Tuctoria > Tuctoria greenei. The sequence goes on along the minus strand of JAYESD010000009.1, from coordinate 154,150,957 downwards.
AACATTCTCAACACATCCATAAGCATTCAAGACCAAGAACCATCACTTCTACATCATTTCGACCACCTACACACCAAGAGATAGGCTAGAACTAGCTAGAGAGAGAGCTTGTGTGCCTCCATTCTGGGTGAGTGGAATATCTAGGTTAGTGAGAGCCTCAAGGGAGTGCCCTTGGTGTTTTTAACTGTGAGAAGACTTACGGAGCTTGCCAAGGCGTTTGTGGAAGCCCGGAGGGTCGAAGTTGTACATGGCTTGAGCTCCACCTTGCCAAGGTTGGCAAACGGAGAAGAATAGTGGAGATCCCTCGTCTCGGTGACTTGGGTGTGGCTAAACCCTTTGGTGGGTGCCACAACGTGGATGTAGGAAGATCTTGACGATCTTGCCGAACCATGGGATAAATCCTCATGTCTCCTCCGGAGTTTGCATCCTCTTCCTCTCCCTTACGTTTATGCATTTTATATTCCGTGAAGTTGCTATTTACCTCAATGCATAGATAGTTTGCGTAGGGAATTGGGCTCTTAGGAATTAAGTTTTATTGTTTAGATTTTTGAAAAGAAGCCCAATTCACCCCCCTCTTGGGCATTCGATCCTTACAATTGGTATCAGAGCAAGGTTGCTCATAGGATCATTCTAGCTTCACCGCTAGAGAGCTAAAATGGCCAAGGTTGGGGGTTCGGTTCCTATCTTCGAGGGCAAGAACTTTGCCTATTGGAAAGCACGCATGCGCGCTTATCTAGAGGCTATTGCTCCCGAAGTATGGGAAGCGAGCCACGCGGGGTTTGGAGAACACAACTATGTTGGTGATCAAATTAAATGGGATGCTAAAGCTAGGAATGCAATCTATGAGTGCATTAGTCAATATGTTTTTTCTAGGATTGCTAGCAAAGAAAAGGCCATGTGAAATTTGGGCTTGCTTGATAGAAATTCATGAGGGTTCCTCTCGTGTGAAAGAACTTAAATATCACATGCTTAAAGCAAAATATGAAGAATTTAAGATGCTACCTCATGAAAATGTCAATGAGATGTTCTCTCGCTTGAATGTACTTATTGAAGAAATTAATGCTCTTGACATTGCTTCTCTTGGCAAGGGACTCATCAACCGCAAGATCCTCATGCTCCTTCCCAAGCCAAAGTACAACATCATCAACTCCATGCTTCAAAAGGAGTCTCTTGACCACATTGAAGTTTCGGAGCTCATTGGAGAAATTCACGCTCATGAGATGAGTGTACTTGGGACGATGGAGCAATCATCTTCAAAAACAATTGCTCTAAAGGCCTCCACCAAGAAAACAAGACTCAAGAAGAAGAAGGTGGTTGAGCCTAGCTCAAGTGAAGAGGAGAAAGCATCAAGTGAAGATGAAGATGATGAGCTTGCATTGATGATGAGGAAGTTCTCACGCTTGAACTCCAAGATTACCAAGAAGGAATACTCCTTTGATCCCAAGAAGAAAGCGTTTCTACCAAGGAGAGATGATCACAAGACTTGCTACAATTGTGGTGATCAAGGCCACATCTCCTATGATTGTCCAAAACCGGACAAAAGAAGAGAGAACCACAAGAGCAAGCATCGCAAGCTTGAAGAAAGTGAAGATGATGAAGAAGAGGCCAAACCCAAACCAAGATCCTTTGGGAAGAGGAAACATGACAAGGGCAAGAAGGCAAGACTCTTCCCAAAGAAGAGAAATGGCCCACAAAAGGTGTTCATGTGTGAGGCAAATGAATGGGTCACCGACGAAGAAACAAGTGATGAAGAGAGTAAAGTGGAAGAAGAAAGTTTGGCCGGCCTCGCCATTGCCAACAATGATGACTCACCTCTTCAATCCACCGCCCATGTGCCTCATGGCGAAAGGTAACGCCAAGGTATGTGACGACTCTAGTGATGATGAGCTTTCCCCCGATGATTTAACTTCTTTGATAAATGAATATCATGCTATCATTAAGAGGGAAAAGAGTAAGGTTAAAAATCTTGAAGAAACTCGTGCTAGACTTGAGAGTGCTAACCTCGATTTGCTTGATAAGTATGAAAGCATACTCAAAGAGCATGACACGCCCAAATCTCATGTCAAGAAAATTGAGGAAGAAAAGGCTAAAATCAAGTTAGATAATCATGAGCTTAACTTAGCACACCAAACACTCTTGGAAGAGCACCACAAGCTAGTACAAGAACATCAAACACTTAACCTTGTTCATGACGTGCTTGATCAAGAGTTGAAAAATATAAATAAGAAAACTCTTAATGATAGGATATTCATTACTTCTCATGTCACTAATACCTTGAACAAGTCTTTGCCTTTGAAAGCAAATGCTAGGGAGAAGGACTTGTTGGAAGAAATTGAGAGTCTCCGCACTAGTGTGGCTAGACTTTCAAAAGGGGAAGTCAAACACAAGAAAATACTCTTCCAACAAGCAAAGGCCTTCAACAAGAGAGGACTCGGATCCTTCCCGGTGCCTAACAAAGGAAAGGTGCCCTCACCGGAGCTTAGAACAAGCTTCATCAAGGTAGTTGGTTCTTATTGCCAACATTGTGAGGTCACCGGTCACCACACAAGGGAGTGTCCTCTTCCTAACCGACCCTCTCCAAAGTTGCCCATTAATTACAAATCTACTTTCAATGATCGTTATTATCTCTTAAGTAAAGTAGATGGCAAGGTGAAGGCTGGGTTCATTGTCAAGGACATGAAGGGCATGAAGGGGAAGCTCCCCAAGCAACTTTGGGTCCCAAAGACACTTGTATCACACATACAAGGACCTAAGTTGGCTTGGGTGCCTAAAGTTAAAAATTGAATTCATGTGTGTAGGTGAACTACAAAGCTAGAGGAAAGCATTGGGTACTCGATAGCGGGTGCACCCAACACATGACCGGCAATGATGGTATGTTCACCACCATAGAAAACCCCGACAATCATGAACAAGTCACCTTTGGTGATAACTCTAAGGGAAAGGTAATTGGGTTAGGCAGAATTACTATTTCAAATGATTTATCCATTTCTAAAGTTTTGTACGTTAAGTCACTTAGCTTTAATTTACTTTCTATTGCACAACTATGTGATCTTGGACTAACATGCACATTTAGCAAAAATGATGTTGTTGTGAGTAGTGAAACAAGCCAAGACATAGTCTTCAAAGGATTTCGGCATGGACATCTCTACCTAGTAGACTTTTCCAACAAGAATGCTAGCTTGACCACTTGTCTTTTCACTAAGACAAGCTTGGGTTGGCTATGGCACCGACGCATAGCGCACATAGGGATGAGCAAACTCAAGAAGTCATTCAAGCTTGGGGAGTGGTGTGACCGTGAAGGCGTGAAGCATGAGTTTTCGGCCACATACACCCCTCAACAAAACGGTGTCGTTGAAAGGAAGAACAAGACACTCATCGCTCTTGCGAGAGCAATGCTTGATGACTATGGCACGTTGGAGAAGTTTTGGGCCGAAGCAATCAACACGACGTGCCATGCCGCAAATAGGGTCTATCTCCATCGACTACTTCAAAAGACCCCGTACGAGCTTCTCATTGGGAGAAAGCCCAACATCTCCTACTTTCGAGTCTTTGGATGCAAGTGCTACATCTACCGCAAGAAAAGGCTAGGTAAGTTTGAAAGAAGATGTGATGTTGGTATATTTCTTGGTTATGCATCAAACTCAAAAGCATATCGAGTATTCAACCAAACCTCCAGTTTAGTTGAGGAAAGTTGTGATGTTGAGCTTGATGAATCTAATGGCTCCCAAGAGGAGAGTTTTGGTCATGATGAAATAGATGATGAGCCTCTACGAGAAGCCATGAAGAACATGACCATTGGAGACATCAAGCCTAAAGTTGAGGAGAGCCATGATCAAGGGGGAGCTTCAAGTTCCAACATCAACACTTCCATGGCGCCTCAAGTTGACGAAGAAGAGAAGGATGATCCATTGCCGACTCAAGACTCACAAGCACAACAACATCAAGAAGAAGAAGAAGTCCATGATCAAGTCCAACCACAAGAGGAGCAACACGCATCACCTTCGCCAAGTGCTTCACAACCACTTATGAGGCATGGATGCATCTCCAAGGCACATCCGATGGGCCAAATCATTGGAAGTCCGTCAAGGGGTGTAAGTACGTGTTCTCACCATTTCGCTTCATTTTGTGAGCACTACTCGTTTGTTTCATGTGTAGAACCCACTCATATTGAGGAAGCACTCCAAGACCCAAATTGGGTGATGGCCATGCAAGAAGAACTCAACAACTTCATCCGCAATGAAGTTTGGGTGTTGGAGGAGCGACCCAAGGACAAGAACGTCATCGGAACAAAGTGGGTATACCGCAACAAACAAGACGAGAATGGCGTTGTGGTCCGCAACAAGGCAAGACTTGTGGCCAAAGGTTTCTCGCAAGTTGAAGGACTAGACTTTGGGGAGACATTTGCCCCGGTCGCCCGGCTAGAAGCCATCCGTATACTCCTTGCTTTTGCTTCACATCATAATATTAGACTTTATCAAATGGATGTGAAAAGTGCCTTTCTTAATGGTTACATTAACGAGCTTGTTTATGTTGAACAACCTCCCGGGTTTGAAGATCCGAGGAATCCTAATCATGTGTATAGGTTGCACAAGGCGCTCTACGGGCTCAAGCAAGCACCTAGGGTGTGGTATGAATGACTACGGGATTTCCTTATCATGCAAGGATTCAAGATCGGGAGGGTGGACACTACACTCTTCACCAAGGACATCAACAGAGATTTGTTTATTTGTCAAATTTATGTTGATGATATTATTTTTGGTTCAACTAATGAAGCTCTTAGCCATGAGTTTGGCAAAATGATGTCTAGGGAATTCGAGATGTCAATGATTGGAGAGCTCAACTTCTTCCTTGGATTTCAAATCAAGCAACTTCAAGAGGGAACCTTCGTCTATCAAGAGAAGTACACCAAGGACCTCTTGAAGAAATTTGAGATGGGAGATTGTAGCTCAAGAAGCACTCCAATGGCAACAAATTGTCATCTCGACACAGATAAGGATGGTAAACCTGTTGACCAATCTAACTACCATTCTATGATTGGCTCATTGATTTATCTTACCGCATCTAGGCCCGATATCATGTTTAGTGTATGCTTGTGTGCTCGCTTTCAAGCGGCACCTAAAGAATCGCATAGGAAGGCGGTCTTTAGGATACTTAGGTATCTTAAGCATACTACTAGTATGGGCTTGTGGTACCCTAAAGGTGCAAAATTCCACCTCTTGGGATACTCGGATTCAGACTTTGCCGGATGCCGTGTGGATCGCAAGAGTACCTCCGGTGGGTGCCACTTGCTTGGGCGTTCCCTAGTATCTTGGTCTAGCAAGAAGCAAAATTCCGTTGCCTTGTCCACGGTAGAAGCGGAATATATAGCAGCCGGTGCATGTTGTGCCCAAATTCTTTATATGAAACAAACCCTTTTGGACTTTGGTATTAAACTTGGTTGTGTGCCTCTCCTTTGTGACAATGAAAGTGTGGTTAAGATAGCTAAAAACCCCGTTCAACACTCCCGCACTAAGCACATTGATATTCGCCATCATTTCTTGAGGGACCATGAAGCTAAGGGAGACATCTCATTGCGATGTGTTAGGTCCGAAGAACAATTGGCAGATATCTTCACTAAACCACTTGATGAGAAAAATTTTTCTAGGCTAAGAAGTGAGTTAAATGTGCTAGATGCAACAAACGTCATGTAAGAATGCACCTCATATAGGTTTTGTCTAACTCTCAAAGGATAGGGGTGAGCAAGGGTTGGCTTGGGATGGAGGTTCTTTTGGGTTTCCCCAAGGTTTGGAGAGTGACTCTCCCTGAAGAAGCCTTTGAAAGGTTCAAATTTGGCAAGATAGATTTATTTTATGCCTTGCATGATGCCTGCCATATAGACTTGTAATTTCTTGCATTATAAAATGTTTGGCATTGCATATGGTAGATTGTCACAAAGGGGAACCCACCTCATGAGAAAGAGACTTGTTTGAAATGCAATATCTCAACTCATATGTGGTGGAAAGAACAAAATGTTAGGTACGTTAATGCCTAGAGAAACATGCTCTAAAGAGATAGAAGTCTTCATACTCTACCTCACAAAGCATGGGCCTTGCATTTTATTTGGATAATTTCCTCCTATTTTTCTCGGTGTTCCATTTGCTTTAAGGCCTAGCCAAGTTATTGGCATATTAGTATCTTTGAGGGGTAAGGGGTTGCCCAAAAGGTCCTAAGACATGTGTTTCTCAGTGTTTGTTTGTTTGGTTAAAGGACATATATGGGATGTTGCTGTTTAGTAGTCATCGGATTATCCGATGCTTAGGTCAGACCATCATCGGATTAGTTTGTGTTCAAAAGCCAAGGGCCTGTTCAGTCAGTACCTCAAATGATCTGACGAGTTCATTCTGAAAAACATCAGTCCATCCGATGTGTACAATTCTGGAACTTTGATGAATTCCACCGATGATATTCCCTTCCACGTCGGTCCATCTGATGTCAACGATATCCTTTTGAATACCTATACTGTGACATTCGACTGATGCTATCTCTTTGCACGTCGGACCATCCGGTGTCAACGACACTCTTTCGAATACCCTTACTGTGCCATTCGACCGATGCTTCTAACGACCAACGTCGGTCCATCCGGTGTTAAAGTTTCGGCTAGGGTTTGGGACCCACTATTTAAACGGCCGTTCGCCTTCGCCGTTTCTCTCTCCCCGACCCCGACTCACCCGCGATCACCTCCGCCGCCGATCTCCCTCGCCTTGCGCCACCGCCGACTGCCGCCGCCGTCGCTGCCCTCCGGTCGCCACCGCCGTCTCCGGCCGCCGCCGCCCTCCGGCCGCCGCTGCACCACACCGCCACTGTCCAGAGCAGCCGCCACCGCCACCCGCTCCCATCAGCCGCGCCGCCACCGCCATCCGTAGAACCACCGCCACCCAAGCGCCGTCGCCGCCTCTCTCCACCACCACAGCCGCCCCACGCACACACCGCTCTCTCCACCATCAATGTGTGCCACCCTCTATGGTCACCGTACCCTCATCGCCGTTAGGGTTTCCCGGCCACGTCAACCTTCGTGTCGCCATTACGTGCATCGTCGACTTCGTTCATGCGCATTGCCTCATTGCAATGGCTCGCGACAAGAAGAACAAGGGCAAGGCCATTGCGGAGCTGGCCGCGAAGAAGCAAAAGCTCTCGAAGGAGGAGAAGAAGGCGTTGATGGCCGCTCGCGCTGCTGAGGAGCGAGAGCGTGGCCGAGGAGGATCTTTGAGGATCCGCGAGGCTCGTCCGAGGCAGCCTCCCGTGATCGATGAGTCCGAGGCCGAAGAAGAGTCGGAAGAGCCACTTGCCCACCGGCACTCAGCCCGGACCCGTGGGGGACATCCCCTGGCAGCACCACGTTCGAGACCGACAGCTGTCGATCGTTGTGAAGACAGGGAGGCCCAGAGAGCCATCTACGAGATGGACACCACCGTCCGTGTCGGTGAAGGTGTTCGTTTGGCTGATTACCGGAAGATGAAGGCCAAGCAGCTCTGAAGACTCAGATGGAGTATCTTGCTTGAGGAGTGGTACCTGCAGCCTAGAGAGGCTCTTGTGGACAGTCGTTTCTGGACTGTGACACAGGCATCTCTCTATGAGACCTACAGACGCCGAGGCCACAAGTTATTTCAGCACAACTTTCTGGACTGGGATCAGCTCGCCCTGGCTGCAGAGACAGATATACGCCCTTACTTTGAGAGATACAGAGGGCTGGTTCAGTTGATGTCCTATGAGAGGAGTTCTTATGTGGAGGATTGGGTACGCGTGTTCTACGCTACCCTATACGTCTCTGAGGGCCGCAGGTCGATTGAATTCATGTTCATGGGCCAGCACTATCACTTGACGAGGCAGACACTGGCACAGCTGCTAGGCATGGACCTGCACGACACTTGCATGCATGAGAGGGTGTATGGTCAGGCAGACCCGCCGAGGAGGCCGCTCACTGGAGGAGTGGCACCAGCACTGGAGGAGATTCACTCTTTGTTTGGCCCGACCTTCTCTCCAGACCAGCCGAGGGTACCGACTCTGTTGACTCCAGCTGCGCGCACAGTGCACCTCGCCTTGCGCCGCACGCTCTTGCCGAGGTCAGGATATCTAGAGGGGTTCAATAGCCTGCAGCAGACCCTCCTGTTCTACATCATGAACGAGATGGAATTTGATGTAGTGGATGTCCTCATATGTGAGATGGAGGATGTGATCACTGACGGAGTGGGGACGATGAGGCAGCTTGTGTATGGACACTGGATCAGCTACCTGCTCTCCATGATGGTCCCTGAGGAATCCGCCGTGCATGACCGTCTCACTGACGCAGTGTCACACGGTTCGGTCACTACCGTGCCCCAGCTCCTGGAGACCGCTGCCTTGGCCGTCCAGTCGAGCGTCAGGTCAGGGCTCGTCTATCTGAGGAGGACTGGTCGGATCTGGAGAAGGAGGATGAGAGGCTGGTTGAGGCAGAGGCACAGGGTGAGGACTTGCAGCACATATGGTCCGAGAGCGACACGGATGACAGTGTCGAGGAGTACTTCCCACCTCCTCCCTCACCCAGGCAGCACGACGCGGAGGCTGGAGGCTCTACAGTGCCACCCCCTACTCCACCTCCCGTCTCAGAGGCACAGGTTTCTCAGCCGTCCGAGCTCACATCCCTCCTACAGCAGATGGTTGAGCAGCAGCGCTTGGACTGGCTTGCAGCTGAGCAGGCCCGAGCAGAGCAGGCCGCATGCCTTCTGGAGCTCCAGCAGCAGCAGCAAGAGATGCAGCGCCAGATCGCCCGTGAGAGGTGTGAGGACACTGACCGGCTGACTCGGCTCATAGACCATATGCACCAGCGCTCCCTCGACCAGCAGCAGCAGACGCAGCAGGCGATGATGGGCATCCTGGGGTTGATCACCAACCTCTACACCCAGACCGGGATTGCCCTCCCGTCGTAGCTGCCAGGAGTTGCTCCACCGCCACCTGTCCTCGCTCCAACTGCCGCTCCGGTGCCGACTACGCCGATTCCTTCTATCAGCATGTCTCCCTGCTGGCTTCGGGCGCACCGATTCACTCTCCGATGCTGACCACGACACTGTTCCAGCAGACGCCGACATCCATCGCCAGTGCCCCTGTTCTAGCAGCACCTACCCAGCAGGCACCTCCTACGGCTCCTATGGCTCCGACAGCTCCTTCCACTACTCCAGGCAACAGCTTTGACGACAGCGACGGTGACCAGTTCATCATCGCGCCTAGTACTCAAGGTCCTTAGGCACTCGGATCCCTTTTTGGTGTCTTGATGCCAAAGGGAGAGAAGAGTTAGAGGAGTCAGGGGGAGGATAGCTCAGTCTTAGGGGGAGTGTCCTAGCCTTAGGGGTAGTTTACCTATATCATCTTTGTATTTCGATATTATCATCTTTTGTAATTCGATACTTTTGCTACTCATTTGGTGTTTATTGCATACTCTTAAGCTGTTAATCGATTGAGCTTATTTGGTGCCTATCTTATGATCACTTATTCACTTGAGTTATTCTTTGATTGAGCTTTCAAATTTTAAGTGTAATAATCTTGTATTCATTGCATATCATCTTAAGCTTCGTACTATCAAATTCATTACTATTGTGCTTTAAATTGTTGTGTTGTCATCAATCACCAAAAAGGGGGAGATTGAAAGCATCTAGGCCCCCATGAGGTACGGTTTCGGTGATTAATGACAACCATTGGATTTTACTAATGAATTTGTGAATGCAAGGTCCCCATAATCACTCAATCAAATGAAAACTATATGTCATTGGAGAACCATATATAATCACTTTATGAGATCAAATCAATGATATAAAGACAAGAAGTGAAAGGTCTTATGTCAAAGTCATTCAACCACAATTGATGACACTTAATGCTTGACAACCATCAGAAGTACAATTCCAACAAAGTCTAAGAGGTCATTTGAGCAAGACACAAAAGAATCACTTAGAAACAACTCGAATCAAACAAAATCAACTCACCGGATCAACCGATGATTTCTGAGAACAACACATCGGTCGAGTTGGTTCAGCAGAAGAAGAAGACCTCAGAAAAAAGCACTCACCGGATCATCCGATGTTAAGGGCTCAGTTACATCGGTCCATCAGTACAGTTTGCAATATTCTTGGACCAAGTGTAGCACCGGATCCGCCGATGTACAGAGATATACACATCGGTCAATCACTCCAGTAAGCATCAAGTTTGAGTGAATTTTGGAGGAAGAGCCACCGGATCATCCGATGAGAAGACAATTGCAACATCGGTCTAACAACGGTCATATCTGACACAATGACGTCAGATAAAGCAAACTTGACCGATGATAACTAAAGGGGAGACATCGGATCATCCGATGTTCGTAGAAAAGTTCTGTCAGCCTACTTTTCCAACGGCTATTTCGTGGAGGCTGGCTTTAAATACCCCATAAACCGGTCATTTCGATAAGTCTTGATAAGAAAACATTCTCAACAAATCCATAAGCATTCAAGACCAAGAGCCATCACTTCTACATCATTTTGACCACCTACACACCAAGAGATAGGCTAGAACTAGCTAGAGAGAGAGCTTGTGTGCCTCCATTCTGGGTGAGTGGAATCTCTAGGTTAGTGAGAGCCACAAGGGAGTGCCCTTGGTGTTTGTAACTGTGAGAAGACTTCCGGAGCTTGCCAAGGCGTTTGTGGAAGCCCGGAGGGTCGAAGTTGTACAAGGCTTGAGCTCCACCTTGCCAAGGTTGGTAAACGGAGAAGAATAGTGGAGATCCCTCGTCTCGGTGACTTGGGTGTGGCTAAACCCTTTGGTGGGTGCCACAACGTGGATGTAGGAAGATCTTGACGATCTTGCCGAACCACGGGATAAATCCTCATGTCTCCCCGGGAGTTTGCATCCTCTTCCTCTCCCTTACGTTTATGCATTTTATATTCCGCGAAGTTGCTATTTACCTCAATGCATAGATAGTTTGCGTAGGGAGTTGGGCTCTTAGGAATTAAGTTTTATTTTTTAGATTTTTGAAAAGAAGCCCAATTCACCTCCCCCCCCTCTTGGGCATTCGATCCTTACAACGCTGCAGATGATGGATGAAGAAACTTAAAAAACAGTTACTACAACAAAACAATTGTCTGAGGTAAAGATTAAAAATTACCTCGGAAGGCTTCCGCACCAGCTTGCACGGAATATCTTTCCCGGGCGTTCTGGACTGACCATAGCTGCCGCCGGCGTGGTAGCTCTGGAAGGCCCCCCCGGAACTTGTTGCAGCCGCGGGCATTTCCTTAGTCGAGGCCCCTCTTGACCAGGAAGGACCTCCAGACCCAGAGGCCTCAACTAGCCCTGGTGCTGGAGTCACATGCCCGGAGCTAGCACCCCAGGAAGACGCTGCTGCAGGTACAGTCGCCGCAGTTGCAGAAGACCTCCCCCTCCGGGAAGAAGGAGCTGATGCAGAGGATGCAGGCCTGACGGACCTTCCATCGGCATGCTTTAGCTTACTCTTCCGGCTCGAGGGTTCGGCCACCGGTTCCTTGCCCTTGCTGATGACTTCGGACCTTGGCTTCGGGGCAGGGTCGGGGCCACCTTCAGAAGCCCCAGGGATCGCCACCCTGGAAGTCGATCGTCTCTCGACGACAACAAGGTCGTCAAGCATCGGCATCATTCGCCGGAGCTCCCTGCTGAACTGTACTTCCATGTTTAGAGGGAGGAAAGCTGGTGGCAGGGTCAAGTCATCACCCGCGACGTCGATGCCATGCTGGAACTTCATGAGATGAAACTCCAAGGTCGTCCCCTCCATGTTGGACTTCAGCCCGGTCTCGACCCGGTCGTCGTCCATCACACTGTTGAGGGACCAAGCGAGTTTTTCTCTCCTCTTCGGCGGTGCCCACCTGTTGACCAGGAAATTGCAAAATACCGTCTGAGGAGTTAATCCTCCCTCCACACAATGGCGGATCCTCGTCAGAGAAGGGTTGAAGGCATCCGACAGCATCGGAGCTTCACTCCAGACTGCAGTGTCGATGTTGGGGAGGCCTTCGGGTAGCTCCAGCTTCTCGTGCTCCTCCACCCGGATGACTATCCAATCCTTCTTCCAATCATCCCACTTTCCAGAGGGAAACGACCGGAGGTACTTGAATGGGCACTTCTTGCGCTTCACGGAGTAGTAGAAGCCAAGGTACTCATTACTCCTTCCGGTTGTATGGACGGTGAAGAAGGTCCGGAAAAGCTCAATGCGGGGGGGGGGGGGATGCCCACCCACATTTCACAGAAGTGGACGAAGACAGACACTAGAAGAATGGAGTGGGGGCCAAGGTGGTACAGCTGCAGACCATAGAAGTCTAGCAGCATCAAGAAAAAGGAGGAAAAAGGTGGGATCAACCCCACCATGGCGTACGCAGAAAAGTACACCATCTCGCCGGTGTGCTCCTTCTCGAATGGGAGCTCTCCCCCGGCACGGACCAGGTGGTTGAAGAAGTCCGCGGACCACCCATGAGGGCCCGGACCTTCTTCAGGTCACCTTCGGTCTTCAAGCGACTCTCGCGGAGACCCAACTCCATCGCAGCACAGCGAGGCAAGGGAGGAAAAGCAAGCACAAGTTTGGGAGTTCGAGCGCAAGTTTAGATGAGAGGCGTAAAGAACCACAGACGGTGCGCGCTTTCCTTCTTAAGTAAGCCCCCGCAACGCTTGGATGGAAACCGCAGGGAAACCGAAGATACTATTCAAAAATTTCACCCTGCCGATGAAAAGAGGGCCCGGGACCACCCCGACGATCAAGTCGAGGTTCTTACCCAGGTGAACGGTTGTCATCATGAGAGGCGGGAAGCCCGAAGGCGGCGGCCTGACAAGGCGCGCAGAATCGATACAATTTTCGTATCGGGAACCGGCGACCTTCAATTGCGTGAGATCCGCACGCCAAAGATCTCATTTGCCGCACCTGGGATATGCCACGCGGCGAGGATTTAACTCCAAAACTATCGCCAACGGCACATCTGAAGACCTTTGAAGACTCGGCTCAAAAGTCGAAGGACGGACCCACCTCCGGCGGAATGAGTTCACCCAAGGGGTCTTCACCAGAGGTGGGCCCAGGGGGCCACTGTCAATACCCTGGGTAACGTATGCCCCTTGAGATTGCAAAGATCTCAAGGAAATGTCATCTACTTGATTTGAATACCTTCGAAGGCCCACATGTAAGACATAACCGGACCCGCTTCCCCAACATGGTTAGTCCTAGGGTCGCCACGTGTACCATCAAACTGGAGCTACCGCCCACAAGGGGGAAGCTCCGTGCTATGTACCATAACGGCACCCCCGGACCTAACCCCAGACCGAGGGAAGCTCCGGAACTGACACGTGTCTGGTGGCACCAGACCTATCTGTTCCCCATAGTATGCTTCGGAGCTGTCACATGTCCAACCGTCGGATCTTCAGCCTCAAACCTCCGAAAGACTCCACAACGGCTCCGGATCTTCAAAGGGGAATCAAGGACTTCAAGACCCGATTAAGTGTCATTAATACTATGTTAATGATACACGATCGGACGACCCTTATTACCAGTAACGGCGCTATCAAAGCCCGTAACTCAGTCATTAAGGGTAATTAAGCGCATCAAATGTGTATCAATATTAGTAACCGCTGGGGCCACATGTCGGGTCAGGCCAACTTGTAACGGCATGTCCTTATACTATAAAAGGACAGGCCGGCGATACATAGAGGGGGAGACTGATATGACCTGCTCTGATCTGATCTGGTCTAATCGGCTCACGCGCGCACTCAACTCATGTCACCTGAGTTGAGTTCATACATCCAATACAACACCAACACATCCCGTGGAGTAGGGTATTACGCTCAGGCGGCCCGAACCACGTAAATCTTTGTGTCTCCTGTGTCATTTTACATTTCAGCTTCTTGAATCTCCACGCGCCCACACCATACTTCAAACTCTGCAAACACTTTTAGTAGTGTCAGGAGATCTGCCGGATCAAAACCACCGACAGAACCCAACAGGATAGGTTCGAGGAGGAGTAGGTATTACGTTACTGAATACCTCTCTCTTTTTAAGTGAGTCAAGTTCTGCCTTGATTGCTTCTTTCCATTTAATCCAGTCAGAGCGTTGTTTACACTCTGCCATGGTCTTAGGATCAGAATCTTGGAGAAGATCAGCTATCATGGTTGAAAAGCATGAGTTGACGACCGTTGTACTACGGTCAAGTAATTCTTCGGAACTAGTATAATTGATGGAAATTTCTTTTATCCCCTGAAATTCTTCATGACTTCCCAACATAGAAGAATCAGAGTTTTTCGATTGTCCAGCCTGCTCTATAGTGCGCACTTGAGGGCTGGATAAAGGATTTAAAATATCACTTTAATGTATGCCAACATTTTGTTGACTTGCATTTACTTTCCTCGAGGAAGATCTTAATCTCGTAGTCTTTGTACTCTTGGTTGAAGCATCAATTTCCTTACTTGCTCTCCCCCTTTTCGGAGGTTGAGTAATTTTTAATGGTACCTCCACTCGGCAAGGTGAATTGGCAGCAGGATTCAAAGACTTTGTGACATTATAGTTAGTAAATGCATCTGGCAGGTTACTAGCAATTTGCTGTAACTCTATAATTTTCTAAACTTGAAGTTCAATTTCCTTTGTACGTGGATCAACATTTAGGATGGACTTGTCATCCAAATTTATTTCTCGGCGATCATTGATAAATTTATTATCTTCCCCGAAAGCCGGGAAATGATCCTCATTAAAAATACAATCAGCGAATCGGGCCGTGAATAAATCTCCTACTAAAGGCTTCAGGTATTTAATAATAGACGGGGTTTGATATCACACGTATATTCCTAATTTCAGGACCCATAGAAGTTCGCTTAGGTGGTGAAATTGGTGTGTATACAACTGAAAGTGCATCTAGGATCCCCGTGGGTTTTTTATGATTGATGACAACAATTAAGTGACTAATGAGCTCAGTGATCTTAAGCACAGGTGTGGACTCAAGTGGACGCACAATCCCTCAAAAAGGAAAAGGATGAAAATGGCGATGTCAACTCGAAGAGGATAAACTAGGGTTTCTAGCATGTCGAGTTTAGACTAGTCAAATATGTGTGAGGATGTGTGTGTAAAGTGCATTAAGATCAATTTGGGAGCTCAAAGCAGTTTAGAGGTCAAACCCATTGAGAAAAAAGAGTTGGAAGTAGTCTGGCAGTAGGGTCGGACTAGTCCGTGCAAGTGGTCGGACTAGTCCGCTCCTGGCCGGCCAAGTCCGTTTTCAGCCGGACCAAAAGGGTCTGGCTGAGTTCGGACTCATCCGTAGTGGGCCGGACTAGTCCGTGTAGTTGTGAAGTGGGTTTTGGGGACTAAGTCCCAAAACCACAGACTTGTCCGTTTTGGTTTGGACCAAGAGGTCCTGACCGAGATCGGACTAGTCCGCCCTGGGGGCCGGACTAGTCCGGGTTTGAGAGAGTCGGTGCTTCAGAGACTAAGTCTGGGAAGACCGGACTAGTCTGCCCTGGGGGCCGGACTAGTCTGTGGTCTTCAGACAAGTCTGTTTTCACCCGGAACAAAAGGTTTTGTGTGAGATCGGACTAGTCCGGCGAGAGCCGGACTAGTCCGTTGTTGAAGTGACCGTTTGAATTTGAAGTTTGGCGGGTAGTGTGACGATTGCCGCGCAGTGCGACAGTTGTCAAGGACGTCAGTGGTCCCCTAGGCCGGACTAGTCCGGGTTGTAGGCCGGACTAGTCCGCCTATCTGCTGAAGTCAGCAGTATGGGCTGGGAACCTCTATAAATAGAGGACCCCTGGGTTCATTTGAACCAACCTTTGAGCAAGTTGAAACCCTAGCACCGCCACAACAACCTTGAGCCTCCAAAAAGCCTCCTTCTTGCCTACATTCCCTCTAAAACTAATTCTTGTGTGGATTAGGGTTTGGTGAGGTGAAGAAGAGGAAGAACACCACTCTTTGGCTCTCGGTTTGATCTCTTGCACTTTGTGAATCTTTGTGATATGTGTCTTGAGTCAATCTTTGTGATTTGTGATTGTATTTGTGGTGGGAGCCTCATATTGTGAGAAGCCCCAACGAATCTTGTATTCACCCTTTGTGATAGTGGAGAACCAAGTTATACCCGTGCGGTAAACTTGGTGAGGGAAGGGTTGTTGAACCAGGTCCTTCGTGGACTCCTCAACGGGGACGTAGGTTCCTTCGTGGGATCGAACCTCGGAATAAAATCCTTGTGTCACTTGTGTACTTCGCTTTCACTTATTGCTTATTGCTTCTAGGGTTAATCTTATCGTTTTTGTTCATCACTTGTGTTTCATCGTGATCCCTAGCTTCATACTTGTCATATAACTTGTTGAGGCTCACTAAGTCATTCTAACAAACTTTGCATCACAAGAATTGGACTAAAACTTGTTAGAAACCCTTTTTAGGCTTTTCCGTGTAGGTGGACCAGACTAGTCTGCCCCTGGACCGGACTAGTCCGCCCCCTGAGTATTAATCTCATTTTATTAAGTCATTTCAGGTCGATTAGCCTATTCACCCCCCCTCTAGGCAACTTTCATTTGGTATCAGAGCAGGACTCTCCCAAAAGAGTCTAACAACTCAGAGAGAAGATGGCCGGAGTGGGGTATGAAGAAGTCTCGACCAGTGAGGTCCAAGCAACCCCAGAAGAGATTCTCTTCTATCAAGACAAATCAACGGATGACGAAGAGATTCGCCAGCTCAAGGAGAAACTTCGAGAGAAGTTGAAGATTCCCAAGGTTGACACCTCAACCTCCACATCGAGTGGTACAATCAACTACAACTAACAAGGCTACAACTATGAATGCCTTGTCTCCAACAACCACTACCTTTCTATCCCATTGGGGAAGCCTCCCCAATTTGATGGAAAGGACTACGGGATGTGGAAGCACAACATGAATATCCACCTTGTGTCACTCAACCCCTCACTATGGCAAATTGTGTTGACCGGGGTGCACATCCCGAAGAATGAAGAAGATATCACTCCGGAGCAAGCCGTGCTCCTTTACCGCAATGCCCAAGCGGCCAGAGTGATCATCTCATCTCTCTCAAGAGATGAGTTCAACCGAGTGGATGGACTTGAGGTGGCCAAGGACATTTGGGACACTCTCAAGACGGCTCATGAAGGAAACCGAGTCGTGAAAGAAGCAAAGATTGAGCTCATAGAAGGAGAGCTCGGGAGGTTTGCCATTATGGATGGTGAATCTCCCCAAGAGATGTACAACTGCCTAAAGATACTCATCAACAAGAGTAGATATTATGGCTGTACCAAGTGGACGGACCACGAGGTGGTGAAGAGGATGATTCGGGCATTCATGCCTAGAAACGTCTCTCTTTGCTCCATGATCCGAGAAAGCTCGGGGTTTGCCAAAATGACCCCGGAGGAGGTCCTTGGAAGGATTATCAACCATGAGATCATGGAGAAGGAGGTGCTCTTCTACAATGACCTCCAAAGGTTCACCACCTCAAAGATGAAGAATGTTGCACTCAAAGCAACATCCTCCTCAAAAGAGCAAAACGAAGATGATGAGGAGAGCCTTGACACCGATGAGGAAGAGGCCTTCTTCACCAACAACTTCAAGAGGATGATGAGGAGAAGAAAAGGAGTATACAAGCATGAGAGCAAAGGCAAAGAAAAGGCAAGGCCCAAAACCAAGAGGGCTTGCTACAATTGCGGCGAGTACGGGCACTTCATTGTAGATTGCCCACATGAAGATGGCAAGAAGAAGAAGGAGGGCAAGCCACAAGAGAAGAAGTTCTACAAGAAGAAGAGGCCCTCCGGTCATGCTCACTTAGGCAAGGAGTGGGACTCTAACGATGAGTCCTCCTCGTCCGAAGATGAGGAGAAGATGGCAACCATAGCCATCGAGAGGAGCTCCAAGGGAAGCAAGCTCTTCCCCAATCTCTACGACCACAAGCCAACTTGCCTCATGGCAAAACAAGGAAGGAGAAAGGTTAATTCTAACTCATACTCTTCCATATCCTCCCATGATGATTTTGATAGTGCTAGCAAAAATGAACACATGTTCAATGACATAAGTAAGAGCACATTGCGAAGAATGAAATTGCTTTCGGATGAGATTTTTGAGAAGGAGGAGCTCATAGATAGGCAAGAGGACTTTCTTACCCAAGAAAAGGAAAGATGTAAAGAGCTCATTGAGCTCCTTGAGCTTGAGAGAGAGAAGAGCAAGGCATTAGAGCATGAACTTGCTCTAAGCAAGAAAACATGCTCAAGTCTTGAGGAGACAACCATTGAGCTCAAGGACGAACTTGGCAACTTGGCAAAAGTTAACAAGATCCTTGAGACTCAAGTTGAGTCCCTTAAGGCTAATGTAGCATCTTCCTCCAAAATCTCATCCTCCTCAAAAGTTGCGTCCAAAGCAATATAAACTTGCAAATTTTCTAACTTGATTCTTAAATTAAAGAATGAGCTTAAGTTGACTCAAGGCAAGCAAGCACCTAAGGGTGGCATCTTTGACAAAGAGAAGGTGGCGTATGCACGAAGTGCATATACCAACACAAGACCTTCCAATGTCAAGGATGGTCTTGGTTATACTAGAGGTGGAAAGCAAAATGCCAAAACCTCCCAGTATGGCAAAGACTTGATTGTCTTTGTCAAAGGAAGCTCATCCTCAACTAAAATAGAGAAGAATACTTCAACTAGCACTTACATGCCTAAATCTAAACTGCATCCTCTATTTCATGATTTTGATGCATCATATGTTTTGATGAGGAAAAAACATGGCAAAGTATATGCTAGATATGTTGGGCCACTCTGCAAGAGCCCCAAGCCTTGCGTGTGGGTGCCAAAATGCCTCACCACTAACGTCAAAGGACCCAACTCCACTTGGGTACCTAAAAGGAAGGCATAATCTTGTTTTGTAGGCATACTCCTCCGGTGGATCCAAATGGGTGCTCGATAGTGGGTGCACAAACCACATGACCGGAGAGAGGAAGATGTTCGAGGAGTATGAGGAACATGATGATCCAAATGAAGGAATCCTATTTGGGGACAATAGCCGAGGGAAAATCCTTGGCTCCGATAAAATTGTCATTTCTTCCCAACATACTCTTTCTAGCGTTTTACATATTGATTCTCTAGACTATAACCTTTTGTCCATATCACAATTATGTGACAAGGGTTATATTGTGTTTTCACTAATGATGGTGTAACTGTCCTTAGAAAAAGTGATCACTTGATCGCTTTTAAGGGTGTGCTCAAGGGAAAGCTTTATCTTGTGGACTTTGCCTCGGATAAATCTCAACTTGACACATGCTTAATGGCGAAAACCAACATGGGATGGCTTTGGCATAGACGGCTAGCCCATGTTGGGATGAGGAACTTACAAAAGCTTCTTAAGGGCGAGCACATCCATGGCTTGAAGAATGTTGTCTTTGAAAAGGAT
The DNA here is from genome assembly GCA_036927565.1 of Tuctoria greenei. Taxonomy (NCBI): domain Eukaryota; kingdom Viridiplantae; phylum Streptophyta; class Magnoliopsida; order Poales; family Poaceae; genus Tuctoria; species Tuctoria greenei. The sequence goes on along the minus strand of JAYESD010000009.1, from coordinate 154,131,559 downwards.
AGACCATGTAGTGCTTGCCAATCGGGGAAGCAAGTGGGAGCTCAACACCCCTCCAAGAACATCATGACGACAACAAGACCATTGGAGCTACTACATATGGACCTTTTCGGCCCAATAACCTACATAAGCATTGGCGGTAACAAATATGGTCTTGTTATTGTTGACGATTTTTCTCGTTTCACTTGGGTGTTCTTCTTGCATGATAAGGGTGAAACTCACGGTGTCCTCAAGAGGTTCTTGAGGAGAGCTAAAATGAGTTCGCCTCAAGAACCAAAGCTATAAGAAGTGACAATGGCACCGAATTCAAGAACACTCAAGTGGAAGAATTCTTGGATGAGGAGGGCATCAAGCATGAATTTTCAGCTCCATACTCCCCTCAACAAAATGGGGTGGCAGAACGGAAGAATAGGACACTCATCGAGATGTCAAGGACAATGCTTAATGAGTACAAGACATCGGATCGGTTTTGGGCAGAAGCGGTTAACACCGTGTGCCACACCGTCAACCGATTATACCTTCACCGCCTCCTAAAGAAGACTCCCTATGAGCTTCTAGTTGGTAAGAAACCCAATGTCTCTTACTTTCGTGTTTTTGGGAGCAAGTGTTATATTCTTAACAAGAAGCCTAAGACTTCGAAGTTTGCTTCAAAGTCCTATGAAGGTTTCTTGCTTGGTTATGACTCAAACACCCACGCCTACCGTGTCTTCAACAAAACCTCCGAAATTGTTGAAATAGCACGCGACGTGGTGTTTGATGAAACTAATGGCTCCCAAGTGGATAAAGTTGATCAAAGTGTGCTAGATCAAGAAGACTCTCCACAAGAAGCTCTTAGGAGGATGGCACTTGGAGATGTTCGACCACAAGAACAACCTCAATGCTCAAGTGACCAACAACAAGATGATGCAAGCCATCCCCTACGCGATCAAGTTGAAGATGGTCAAGTGGCACCTCAAATCAATCAAGAAGACAAAAGTCAAGGGGGAGGCATTCATCAAGGGGGAGATCAAGAAGAAGAAGAAGAAGAAGAAGAAGATGACTCAAGAGCTCAACCTCCACATCCTCGTGTGCATCAGAGTGTTCAAAGAGATCACCCCGTTGACAACATACTAGGAGATATCACTAAAGGGGTAATCGCTCGTTCTCGTGTTGCAAATTTTTGTGAACATTACTCTTTTGTCTCTTCTTTGGAGCCCCATAAGGTTGAAGATGCCTTGAGAGACCCGGATTGGGTGGTGGCCATGCAAGAGGAGCTTAACAACTTTGAGAGGAACAAAGTTTGGGAGCTTGTCAAGCGTCCACAAGCAAATGTTGTGGGTACCAAGTGGGTGTTCCGCAACAAGCAAGATGAACATCGTGTTGTGACAAGGAACAAGGCACGACTTGTGGCCAAGGGGTACTCACAAGTCGAAGGTTTGGATTTTGATGAAACCTTTGCTCTCATAGCTAGGCTAGAGTCAATTCGTATATTACTTGCCTTTGCTACTCACAATGATTTTAAGCTCTACCAAATGGACGTCAAGAGTGTATTCCTAAATGGCCCAATCAAGGAGGAAGTCTATGTGGAGCAACCACCGGGCTTCGTAGACCAAGAATTCCCAAACCATGTCTTCAAATTGCGTAAGGCTCTCTATGGCCTCAAACAAGCTCCTAGAGCTTGGTATGAGTGTATTAGAGACTTTCTAATTCAAAATGGTTTTAAGATAGGAAAAGCTGATTACACTATCTTTACAAAGCACTTTAATGATGATCTCTTTGTGTGCCAAATATATGTCGATGACATTATATTTAGTTCTACTAACAAAGTGTTTTGTTATGAGTTTTCTAAGATAATGACAGAAAAAATTGAGATGTCCATGATGGGGGAGTTGAAGTTCTTTTTAGGTTTTCAAGTCAAGAAACTCAAAGAAGGCACGTTCATAAGTCAAACAAAGTACACTCAAGACATATTAAAGAAGTTTGACATGGACAAGGCCAAACCCATCAAGACTCCTATGGCAACAAATGGACACTTAGACCTAAATGAAGATGGTCCAAGTTTGTACCAAAAGGTATATTGTTCCATGATTGGCTCTTTGTTATATCTTTGTGCATCTAGACCAGATATTATGCTTAGTGTGTGTATGTGTGCACGTTTTCAAGCTGCACCTAAGGTGTGTCATATGACTGCCGTGAAGAGAATTCTTAGATATTTAGTTCACACACCTAGCCTAGGACTTTTGTACCCCAAAACATCCAAGTTTAACCTCATTGGCTATTCCGATGCAGATTATGTGGGGTGCAAAGTTGATAGAAAGAGCACATCCGGGACATGCCAATTTTTGGGTAGATCATTAGTGTCTTGGTCCTCTAAGAAACAAAATTCCATTGCTCTTTCCACAGCCGAAGCGGAGTATGTCGCAGCCGGAAGTTGTTGTGCACAGCTTCTTTGGATGTGACAAACTCTAAGGGATTATGGTATAAACTTGCGCCATATTCCTCTCCTATGTGACAATGAGAGCGCCATCAAAATAGCCCATAATCCGGTTGAGCATTCAAGAACCAAACACATAGACATTAGACACCACTTCTTGAGATATCATTCCTTAAAGGGGGATATAGTGATTTCCCATGTGAGAACCGAGAACCAACTAGCCGACATATTCACCAAGCCCCTAGATGAGAAGCGATTTTGTGAGCTTAGGAGTGAGCTCAATATCTTAGATTCTCGAAATGTGGCTTGAAACATGCACATCTGAATATTTACTTTTTGCCTTATTCAAAAGAATGCATGTGGTTGAAAAATTCATCTCTACCTCGATTTTCTACAAAATATTTGAAAAACTAGTGATTTTGTGAGTTATGGTCATAGTTTGAATGTTGATTGCTTACTGACCATATTCATAAAGTTTTGTTGTGGCAATATGTCCAAAAGGATCAACTATAGTGGCTAAAACTCAAATATATATGTTTTCAGCCTCCTTAGATCGGACTAGTCCGCCCTCTGGCCGGACAAGCCCGGATCCGGACTGGTCCGGGTCTGGTCCGCTGACCGGACTAGTCCGGCTACTTTACCGGACTAGTCCGGCCCCTGGGGACTTAAACCCCCCAGGAGGCGACCGACCCCTCCACTTCCCTTTTGCTATTTCTCTCTCTCCCACGCGCGCGAAACCGCCCTATTTCGGTGATTTTCGATTCCAACCACCAAAAATTGTTTCCAATCCATGCATTGGAAGCCCTGGAGGTGTGGGAAACTTTCCCTGATCACTCGCGACGGGATCCATCCCCGATTCCATCATTTTCTCAATATTTGAAGAGGTATCCCTCACTTTTCAAAATCTTGCCTCATTCTTGATTCATTGAGTTTTTGATAGATGCCTCTTCATTAAAGTTACTTCTAGTGACCTTGTGATCATAGCCTAGGAATATTGCGACTTGATTCCAAATTTTCTTGAAAAACCGTTAGAGTTAGGGTTTAACCTGTGTAAATCGGACTAGTCCGGTGCCAGGTGGACTAGTCCGCCAGGCGGACTAGTTCACTCCTGGGGCGGACAAGTCCGGTGTACACAGGTCAAACTCCAACTTTGGTTGTTTCTCGAGATTTCTTTCGCATTATTCCGACTCCTTGACCTACTATCTTATGGCTTCTATTCTTTTCAGCTGAAATGGCCGCTCCTCGCCGTTCCGCTTCTGCCCCCACTGACCCCGAGTGGGAGGCGGAGCAGCTTCACCTCGGCGAAGAACGGGCAAGAGCCGAGGTTGAGGCTGCCGAGAAGTTTCTTGAGCAGCATGAGAAGGCAAAAGCAGCAAAGAAGCAACAAGCAAGGGCCGCAGCTTTGGCCTATAACAAAGATGAAGCAATGGCTCGGGCCATTGAGGAGTCCTGCAAGGAACTTTGGAAGAAGAAGAGAGAGGAGCGCGAGGCTCATAACTCTCAGGCCGCTACTGCACAAGTCTCCAAGAGGAAGAGACTTGTGACACTTGGAGAGAAAGACAAGGGCAAGGAGCCAGCCCAAGAAGAAAATGTTGAACGGCGGATCGAGCGAGATCTGAAGAAGGGCAAGGCCCCGACTCCTGCTGAGCCAAAGAAAAGGAAGCACACAGTGAAGGTACCGGCTGCGAAGGCCAAGGGCATTGCTATCAAGGAGAAGGGGAAAGCCAAACCGATTGGCCCCCTGGAAGTGCACACTCCCGAGAGGAACCCCAACAGGCAGCGTGAAATAGCTGCAAGTGTCTTCCATGGAAAGGGAGCCGAGAAAGAAAGAAGGCTCAGGACGGACAAGGTATACAAGTATGAAAGGAGCACCGCCGACCCTCGGTTTTGGTGTGACTTTCATTGTGATTGTTATCGTATCGTCTACCAAAGCATGAAGAAGCCTGTGATTGAAGCACAGTGGGTAGACTGGGAGTACATGGCCAAGAAGCAACATTCTGCTTTTGATGCGGTCATTGAAGCAGCTGAGCGCCATGTGCTCAAGAACATCATGGGATTCAAGTATGACTAGAATGTCAAAGTCACCCCACAGTTCTATTCCACCATCTACTTCACCACCTCAGGTGATAGAAGGATCATATGGATGACGCATGGCGAGCAGCTTTCAGTCACTTTTGAGGAGTTTGCAAAGATTATAGGTCTTGAGGATCACCTGGATCATGAGATCATCATCTCTAACCTCAAGGCTGTAGACCGAGACCAGCTTGCCTACATGTATCTGAGTCACGTGCAGTTTGACACCGGGCATGCTCGCAACATCAAGCCTTTCTACAGCATTCTGAGCGGGATCCTGAGGTAGACCATAGCACCAAAGGATGGTGATGCAGGGGTGATTCAAGGCAACCTGAGGCACCTGCTACTTCTTATTGATGGGGAGGAGAAGTTCAATCTCGTCGATTACATCTTCAACGATATTTTCAACATCTCGCATACCCCCAACCATTCTTGCGGGTATGTCCCCTACATCATGTATCTCATTGAGAAGGTGTCGGGCGTGACCTTCATCAAGGATGTGACTCATCGCCCGCTCCATCCTCAGACACCTCTTGTAGTCCTGCCTCCTCTGCGCCTGAAGAATGCGGAGCCTCCCTCTTCCTTGGCGATGCCAGCTTCTCGCCCCATGGCGCCTCCTTCCCCGCCTCCGCCTCAATCCATGAGCGCTTTCTTCAAGTGCTTCAAGGCGATCTTCACTTCCTGCCGGAAGCAGGAGATTAGGAACCAGAGGGCACACAAGCGCCAAGAGAAGTACCTCAAGGCGGTGTGTGACAAGCTGGAGGTTCCTATTTCCTCTCCAGAGGCGAGCGACGGGGAGATCACTCCCTTCCCCAACTTCACCGCCGACGAGCTCGCACAGCTCCAAGAGGACGGGAGCTCTTCCTGGGAAGCTCCTTCGGCTCGTGCCTCCGACGATGACGACGACGACAGCGACCACGAGGACCCGGAGGCCACGGAGAGCGACTCCGACGCTGGGGCCGATGATAGTGAGGACGGCGACGACTAAGCGGATAGGGTTCGTAGTTCCCCTCTTCTTTTCCTTTTTGGTGTCTTGATGCCAAAGAGGGAGAGTTAGATGAGAGTTAGACAGGGGAGAGTTAGATGGGAGTTAGATGGGGGAGAGTTAGAAAGGAGGGTAATTAGGTGTATCCCTTTATTTTGGATCCCTGGACATGTTGCACCTCTTATTGTAATATTTATGTCATGTCAGTTGTTTAAATTTTTGCAAGACCATGTTTTGAATGTTCAATATCAATATGATGCTTTGAATGTCTATCTTTTAATCATATTCATATTTATTATGTCTTGTCACAAATTGTTGAGCACAACACGTAGGCACCCCACCATAACGTGTGTATGTATGGAGGACTTCCTCAATCTCTCTTTTATGATGCATTCATTGAGGGGGAGTCACTCATACACCCGCACGTTATGAAAACCACAAATTTATACTTCTATATGTGAAGACTTAATGTGTTGTCATCAATCACCAAAAAGGGGGAGATTGAAAGTGCATCTAGGATCCCCGTGGGTTTTTGATGATTGATGACGACAATTAAGTGACTAATGAGCTCAGTGATCTTAAGCACAGGTGTGGACTCAAGTGGAAGCACAATCCCTCAAAAAGCAAAAGGATGAAAACGGCAATGTCAACTCAAAGAGGAGAAACTAGGGTTTCTTGCATGTCGAGTTTAGACTAGCCAAATATGTGTGAGGATGTGTGTGTAAAGTGCATTAAGATCAAGTTGGGAGCTCAAAGCGGTTTAGAGGTCAAACCCATTGAGAAAAAAGAGTTGGAAGTAGTCTGGCAGTAGGGCCGGACTAGTCCGTGCAGGTGGCCGGACTAGTCCGCTCCTGGCCGGCCAAGTCCGTTTTCAGCCGGACCAGAAGGGTCTGACTGAGTTCGGACTCGTCCGTAGTGGGACAGACTAGTCCGGGTAGTCGTGAAGTGGGTTTTAGGGACTAATTCCCAAAACCACGGGCTTGTCCCTTTTGGTCCGGACCAAGAGGTCCCGATCGAGATCGGACTAGTCCTCCCTGGGGGCCGGACTAGTCCGTGGTCTTCAGACAAGTCCATTTTCACCCGAAACAAAAGGTTCTGTGTGAGATCGGACTAGTCCGGTGAGGGCCGGACTAGTCCGTTGTTGAAGTGACCGTTTGAATTTGAAGTTTGGCGGGTAGTGTGACGATTGCCGCGCAGTGCGACAGTTGTCAGGGATGTCAGTGGTCCCCTAGGCTGGACTAGTCCGGGCTGTAGGACGGACTAGTCTGCCCATCTGCTGAAGTCAGCAGTATGGGCTGGGAACCTCTATAAATAGAGGACCCCATGGTTCATTTGAACCAACCTTTGAGCAAGTTGAAACCCTAGTACCGCCACAGCAACCTTGAGCCTCCAAAAAGCCTCCTTCTTGCCTACATTCCCTCTAAAACTAATTCTTGTGTGGATTAGGGTTTGGTGAGGTGAAGAAGAGGATTAACACCGCTCTTTGGCTCTCGATTTGATCTCTTGCACTTTGTGAATCTTTGTGATCTGTGACTTGAGTCAATCTTTGTGATTTGTGATTTTATTTTTGGTGGGAGCCTCAGATTGTGAGAAGCCCCAATGAATCTTGTATTCACCCTTTGTGATAGTGGAGAACCAAGTTAGGGCCGTGCGGTAAACTTGGTGAGAGAAGGGTTGTTGAACCCGGTCCTTCGTGGACTCCTCAACGGGGACGTAGGTTCCTTCATGGGATCGAACCTCGGGATAAAATCCTTGTGTCACTTGTGTACTTCGCTTTCACTTATTGCTTATTGCTTCTAGGGTTAATCTTATCGTTTTTGTTCATCACTTGTGTTTCATCGTGATCCTTAGCTTCATACTTGTCATATAACTTGTTGAGGCTCACTAAGTCATTCTAACAAACTTTGCATCACAAGAATTGGACTTTGTTAGAAACCCTTTTTAGGCTTTTCCCTGTGGGTGGACCAGACTAGTCCGCCTCTGGACTGGACTAGTCCGCCCCCTGAGTATTAATCTCGTTTTATTAAGTCATTTCAGGTTGATTAGCCTATTCACCCCCCTCTAGGCAACTTTCAACAACACATCCAAATTTCCGCAGATGGGAGATATTGGGTTGATCTCCACGTACAAGTTGTAAAGGGGAAGTGTTATGATATGCAGTTTGTCGGTGGTTTTTATCTGGGAGATCTCCTGACACTACTAAAGTGTTTGGGGAGTTTGAAGTTCGGTGTGGGCGCGCGGAGATTCAAGAAGGTGAAATGTAAAATGACACATGAGACACGAAGATTTACGTGGTTCGGGCCGCCTGAGCGTAATACCCTACTCCACGGGGTGTGTTTGTGTTGTATTGGATGTATGAACTCAACTCAGGTGACATGAGTTGAGAATGGGCGATCAGATCAGAGCAGGTCAGATCAGTCTCCCCTATGTATCGTCGGCCTGTCCTTTTATAGTATAAGGATAGGCCGTTACAAGTTGGCCTGGCCCGACATGTGGCCCCGGTGGTTACTAATATTGATACTCATTTGATGCGCTTAACTACCCTTAATGACCGAGTTACGGGCTTTGACAGCACCGTTACTGGTAATTAAGGCCGTCCGATCGTGTGTCATTAATATAGTATTAATGACACTTAATCGGGTCTTGAATTCCTTGATTCCCTTTTGAAGATCCGGAGCCATTGTGGAGTCTACTGGAGGTTTAAGGCTGAAGATCCGATGGTAGGACACGTGGCAGCTCCGGAGCGTGCTGTGAGGAACAGATAGGTCCGGTGCCACCAGACATGTGTCAGTTCTGGAGCTTCCCTCGGTCTGGGGTTAGGTCCGGGGGTGCCGTTATGGTACACAGTCCGGAGCTTCCCCCTTTGTGGGCGGTAGCTCCGGTTTGATGGTACACGTGATCCTGGGACTAACCATGTTGGGGAAGCGGGTCCGGTTATGTCTGACATGTGGGCCTCCGAAGGTCTTCAAATCAAGTAGATGACATTTCCTTAAGATCTTTGCAATCTCAAGGGGTATACGGTACCCAGGGTACTGACACAGTTGGTCATAATTATAGAAGATTAGCAGCGTGTAAAAGTGCATGACCCTAACAAGATGTTGGTAAATTGCATCCTTGCAATAATGGTCTGGCTATGAGTTTAACTCTCTTTATGAGAGATTCTGCCAAACCATTTTGTGTATGAACATATGAGACAAAATGTTGTACTTCAATTCATTGAGCCATACAATAGTCATTGAAGGCGCGAAATGAAAATTCAACAGCATTGTCCATACAGATATTTTTAACTCTATATTCAGGATAATTTTCTTTTAACCTTATGACTTGTATCATAAATTTGGCAAAAGCATGGTTACGTGTAGATAATAAACACACGTGTGACCATCTTATAGATGCGTTGATTAAAACTATGAAGTATCTAAATGGACCACACATTGGTTGCATGGGTCCACAAATATCATCTTGAATTCTTTCAAGGAACTTTAATGGTTCAACATGGATCTTAAGCGGGGAAGGCCGCAAGATCAACTTGCCCATGGCACATGAAGTACACACAAAATCATTTGATTTTGGAAATTTAGTGTTCTTTAAATCATGGCCGGTGCAATTTCTGATAATTTTCTGCATCATCCCTATTACGGAGTGGCCTTGGCGTGAATGGCATGTATTAAATGTATCAACATTCTGGAAAATCACCTTGTATGCAACATATGGTATGGGTTTTATGTATGTAAAGTACAGTCCAGATGGAGTAGAAGGAATTCTTGGAAGATTTTGAAATAAGAAGAAATTCTTTTTTATTTTCTTCATTGGTATGTATATGTAAACCATTTTTCCAAATATCTCTAAAACTTCTGAGAGTACTTGTAGAATCGGGATACAATAAAACATCCTCAATCATCACTTGTGTCCCATTAAGGAGAGTAATAGTGGCTTGTCCAGAGCCAACTATTGTCGCATCGCGTCCTGCGATGGTCAAAACATTTCCCGACCTCCTAGTTAGGGTCTGAAAATATTTTATATCCCTAAGTACAGAGTTTGTGGTGCAACTATCCACAAGGCACATTTTTTCTTCCATCGGAAATTTCCTGTGAAATCTAATAAATAAAAATTATAATGACATAATAAGTTGCATTGAAATCCACATATGTACATAAAATATTAGAGTGATGAATAACCCTAATACAATGTAACTAATTACATACATTACAACACACTTTATATACATAGACTAATGTTTACAAATATCTATAACAATCGATCTTAGATTAGATCGTCGAACACAACGTTCGATTTATATTCTATCATAGTATTGTTCATGTCCATGTCCATGTAGTCATCAACACTTAGTGTTGGCTCGTTGTTGCTTGGATTTTCAATATCCTTGCTTGAAAAACCGACTTCAAATGTTGGCTTTGTTTGAATACTTAAATGAGTTTCATACTCATTTTGAGATCCTTGAGATTTCTTGTCTTTTCCTAGTGATTTCTGGTACAAAGCCACAAGGTGCTTAGGTGTGCGACATTTATTAGCAGTATGCTTATAAGTGCCACATGCCTTACACTGCATAATTTTCCCTTTGAAGGGAGCACCATCCTTTCTTATTGTCTCTGAGAATTTCTTATTCTTTTGCCTATTACAGCGGCGTCTAGCAGATCTACAATTTTTCTTAGAATATTCATTCTTAGAAACATTAGTTTTCTTCTCTTTATGATGAATTTCAGGTAGAGGAGCAGCCCCAACACGACGTTGGTGATGATTCTTAATAGTAAGTTCATCATGCTTCTCTGTCTGAAGTAAATCTCTGATGAGGTCAGCATAATGTTGGTAGTTGCGAGCCCGATATTGATGTTGTAAGACCCTATCAGAAGAGAGCATAGTTTGAAGTGTTTTCTCAATTTTGTCCTCTTCTGATGGTTCTTTCTCACAAAACCTTAATTTAGCACATACCTTATGAACATCATGATTATAGTCTTCTATAGACTTAAAATCTTGAAGACGAAGTTGAGTCCATTTATGATTGGCCTCAGGCAATAATATTGCCTTTTGCTGCTCATAACGGCTTTTTAATGCCACCCAAAGACCATGAGGTTCTTCCTCCATCACATATTCTAATTTTAAATCTGAATGGAGGTGATTACGGATGATGTATAGTGTCTGATACTTGAATGTATCTAGGGGTGGGCATTCGGTTAACCGGTATAATTCGGTTCGGTTTTTCGATTTATTTGAAAATTCGGTTTTTGGAAAATGGAAACCGAAATAAAACATACAAAAAGAAAAATCGGTCTGTCGGTTAACCGGGAAAATCGGTTCGGTTTTCGGTTAACCAAACAAAACCGTACTTCAACTCCAACCATCAATCTCTCTTGCTCGCGGCGCAGTGGCCATCGTGGTCGTGACAGTGGCCGTGGCTGAGGCATGGCGACGCGGCTCGCCGGACGGCGGCGGCGACGCGGCTCGCCGGACGGCGGTCGGGGTCGAGGCACAGCGACGCGGCTCGCAGGATGGCGGCGACGACGCGCGAACGGCCGCGGCGGCGACGCGTGATGGCGTACGAAGGACGGAGGAGGACGTCGGACGGTGTACGCTGTCGGGCGGAGGAGACCATTGGCACAGGGGACCGTCGGGCGAAGGACAGGCCGCCGGGGGCCGACGTGAGCGAGGAGCGGAGGGAGGGCACGCGATCGCGATGCGACAGTGAGCAAGGGCGGCAGGCGTTTGAGCGATGCCCAATGCAGGATCTGTATGGGCTAACGGTTAGGGTTTAGTAGTGGGTTGGGCCCGCGAGTTATGGGCCAAGCTGTATTTATATTTTTAGATCGGTTTTTTTGATTAACCAGCTAAAAAAACCGAACCGATAAAAAAAATCGGTTTCTGCAGATTACTAATCGAAATTAGTGTTGGTTTTATCGGTTCTGGTTAATTTGGTTTCAGTTCCGGTTAATTCGGTTTCGATGTTCGGTTTTCGGTTTTTTGCCCACCCCTAAATGTATTTAGAAATGCAGGAGGTCTTTCTTCAGGAGGAGTAAGAGCAGCCATGAGTCCTCTAAAAGTCAAACTTATCTTGATGTGAAGAGCTCATGTCGGTTAATTATGACCATCAAGAGCAAGTTCTTCAAACTCGCGAGACATTGATTCCTACATGTACGTAACCAGAGATTTTATTAATAAAATCATCATGATGGTGTTATAATTTGTGTTAATCATAATGAAAAACACATTAAATTTATTCTCTCTTATCTAGCCAAATTTTGGAAAATGGCTTAACAAGAAGAATAAATATATGTATATTTCATATTAAAGATGGCCAACTAAAGAAATGGTCAAATTAAAATGAATTATACTGTATTAAGGTATAATTCGTAATGCATTAAGCCAAATTATAGAAAAATAGCTTAATCAAAATGAGTCAATTTACTTTATATATTTATGTGTAGTGTTATTTTCCATCATAAGCCAAAATTTTAAAATTAGCTTAAATGACGAAATTTGTAAACTTTGTAAACATAATAAACAAAATTCAAGGTTGAGGCCAAATTCTGAAAATAGCCTAAACAATGAATTTTGGACAATGTGAGTTTTAATTTTATCTATTTTGGCCAAAATTTGAAAATTAGCCAAATTAAAAAATATTTCAAATAATATTTAAATGCAATATACACATTGTCATAATCAATATTGATCATAATTATATTTACAGAATATTTACAATACATACACACTTGTAGGAATTTAAACTACATTCAAATTTAAATTCACACTAAATATAATAAACTGGAAATTAAAAACAGAAAATAGTTAATTTGATTTGGGCCTTAGAGGCGGCCCAACCGTGGGCGTGCGACCTGGTCAACGCGCGGCCAATCCTTTCAAAGGCCCACGCCGGCGCGGCACAGTGTGGCGGGGCCCGTGGCCACCGCTTAAGAGGAGAGGCCAGTTAGGATTTAACCCTAACTGCGACCTTATCCCCTTCCTTCGCCGCATATCCAGATTCTTCGGTCGTCTCCCTCTTCCTCTTCCTCGGCGATGTCGCTCCCCCTTTTCTCCACCTTGACAACGTCGCACTCCCTCTCCTCCCTTGTTTACCATCAATGGCCGGCCTCCGAGTCCCTAGATCTGGGTGCTCGGGCCTTGCCAGCGAGGTGAGCAAACCGGCAAAGAATCCGATTGCCACATGGACTCGTGTGTGATGGTGGTGAGTCGGATCCCGAAGGTCCCGCTCCACCTTGAAGGGATTCCGGTAGGGGGACGTGGGCGGCGATAGAGGAGGGAGGCGCCGGCGGAGTAGCTTGTATCTCAGGTGTGGAGGGCGATGCCGACGATGGTTGTGGAGTCCTTGAAGCCAAGGGTCCTTGAGGTCGGCCTTTTGGGCCGATTCAGATCCTTGTCTTGCGGCGAGTCGGCGGCGGTGCAACAACATCGGTGACCACTGCAATGTCGCGGTTGCCTTCTTCCTCTCCTCCCTCCTCCCCTTGACAACCCGATGACGAAGGATCTAAGGTCGATGCAACCCGTTTTGTACCGTGGATGGCATCGATCCCCTCTTGATGACCCCTTCGAAGGACGTCGGGATCCGAGGGTTGCTCGGGTGTGACGCCCGGTTCCGAGAAACGAACTAAGCTAACGCATATGTGTGCCCAGGATGTTCTTCACACATACACGAGTGCAATCACAAAAGAGTATACAGAAAATTACCACAAGACAAGATTAATTAACCAAATTTTATTACACAAACCAGATTATCCTCGAATACAAGCTCTAATGAATATTAATGACAAGTTCAACTAATGCAGCGGAAATAAACTAATTAACCAAACTAAGCAACTATGCAGCATAAGCGACAGGGTATATATGCGCAGCTCCAATCAACAGCACAGGCAAAGCTGACGGTAGACATGGCCTAGAACTCCGCATTATCACCATTAAACTCATAATCTTGACCTGCAACTGTTGGGGGGGATTGCAAGAGTGAGTACATGTCGTACTCAGCAAGTGTGGAAAGTATGACATGTGGCTGATTCAAATGACGACAATAATAATGGCTAAGTGCTGAAAAGTACAGTAAAACATTTGAAAAGCAATATATTATATGTATGTGAAGTAATCCCATCATAATTACGAGTAATACCATAATACCAAACTGAATTCATTACCATCATCAAAAATTTCCAGATTTCACCATTGCCAATAACCATATTCAATACCAGAAATTAATCCATAACCATCCATAACCATCCCAATTACCAATTTCCCTCTAATCATGTAGGTCATCCAGGCGCTCATAACCGGGAGCACGGCTATCATGATAGTTTTTAACACTCTGCAGAGTTTGTACCTCTTTACCCACGTGTTTGTGATTTCATCACCCGTCGGCGACTAAAGAACCTCCCTTATGCCAATTACACTTCCTTTGGTGTATGGCCAAGAGATCACAAAATAGCCTTTACAAAGGGATGACTAGCCTATTTAGACCCCACTGAGGTTTCACCGGTGGCGATGCCTCCAACTGAGCACATCTTCAACCAAGGGCCCCCTCTTGAGCCATTCGGATCCCAGGGTAGTCCCACCATTCATCAACAAACCCAATCTGACTACCCCTTCCCCGAGCATCCACAATGGTCCAAACAGCACTAGCAAAGCCCTAATTAATCAGCTACGCCGCACCCATACTTGGCCTCATGGTGGCACTGTAGTCCTGGCTTATTCTCGCATGAATCGGTCCTTAGATCTAAAGCAAGCAAACCACCATAACATCCAACCCATCCACATACCAGGCTTGCTTAGATCACCCATTACCATATCATATTTAACCAGTTCATGTTAACCATAATCTCATCCATGCAAATTTAAATTGATTGGTATAGTTGTTTTCCATCCCAGTTGATTAAGCGAAGCAAAAAGTAAAAACCCTTCCCGACTCTCTACCATAAATTCCAGGTGACAAGGGTGGTCAACAAAACTAGTAAACTTCCTACCATAGGGTTCCCATCAAATTGACACAAGCATGCAGTTCTACAAACAAAACATTTATTTTAAAAACAGGATCAATATGCTTCAAGGACACTTGCCTTGCTCTTGCTGTTGATTAAGGTCAGAGCCTTCAAACTCTTGGTGTTGTAGATCCTCCGCGGCACTCTCTAGCACAAATCCGTCTAGTCCACACAATAAACATACAAGATAAGAAACACAATCAAAGAGTGCACAAATATTACTCAATATGTCATGACATGCATGATTAATGCAAATGCAAGGTAGAACTTGTTACTAGATTGCTTTTAATGATCACTAACTAGTTCTAATAGCTTTTAGCGAGTTTATACAGGTTTGGAGTTGATTAGATCAAATTTTAGAGTCAATTCAACACAATTTAACCAGGAAGATCGGACTAGTCCGCTAGGGACCGGACAAGTCCGCACTCCGCGAGATCAGCAGATTAGGGTTTTCTAGATCGACGTAAATTTGGAGATTAGGGGTTGAATTCACGTAAGGAAAAGAGAATAGGAGGTATACCAGGTGTTTAGAACTCCAATGAATCAAGAAACTTGGAGGTAACACTTGGATCTTGATGATCTAGGGTTGGTGATGAACTTGGAGATGAATTGGTGGTGAAGAACGAAACTTGGTGAAGATCTTGATCCTCCTTCGGTTCCTCCTCTTCTTCCTCTTGCTTGGGATCTTCTCCTCCCTCCTTGATGGTGCCTCCCCATGAACTAGGGTTTGGGTGGGTGGAAAAGTGGCAAATAGATGTCAAACCAAGGGGTGGAGCTGTTTATATAGAGGTGGAGGCTAGGGTTAGATGGATTTCGAGTTTTGGGATGAGTAGAGGCCGGTTTAGAGTCCCACATGGGCTCTAAAAGAGTTGGGCACGACGTCCCTAGGCCCACTTAACGTGAAACCCAAGAAACAAGTCATAAAACAAAAGGTCAATCTAGGATTCGCGAAATATCGAACAAGTCCGGAAAGGACCGGACTAGTCCGAAGTCGTCCAAAGAGAAAATCAGACAAGTCTGGCCTAAAATCGGACAAGTCCGATCTTGAACAAAAAGGAAAACGGACAAGTCCGCTGGAACACCGGACTAGTCCGGAAAAGTCCAGGGACTTAGCAAATTTTCAAGGATTCATGGAATACCGGACTAGTCCGCACAAGATCAGACAAGTCCGAAGTTGTCCAGAGGCAAATATCGGACTAATCCGCAGCAAAAACGGACAAGTCCGTTTTTAGACAGAGAGAAATTGGACTAGTCCTCAGCAAAACCGGACTAGTCCCCACTTTCCTACATTTTTAAGTGCGGTTTTGCCCCAATCAATTTTAAACTTGTTCCTCTTGTTATGGGTTAATGTTAAACATGTATATGAGTGTATGTAGGGCATGATGCATGAAAATGAGGGTGTTACAAACCTACCCCCCTTAAAATGAATCTCGCCCTCGAGATTCGATGCGAAAGAGAAGAGATAGGGAAATTCCTTCTTGAGTTCATCCTCCAATTCCCACGTCGCTTCTTTTTCGGTGTGGTGCTTCTATTGAACTTTACACCATCTAATGACCTTGTTCCTTGTGACTCTCTCCTTAGTTTCCAAGATTTTGACCGGTTGCTCGGCATACGTCAAATCTTTCTCTAGTTCCAATTCTTCCATTGGCACTTGTTCTTCCGGTACTCTCAAACACTTCTTGAGCTGGGAAACATGAAAGACATCATGTACATCTGAAAGATGAGCTGGCATCTCCAACTTATACGCTACTTCTCCTCTTTTGTCCAAAATCTTGAATGGTCCAATATAGCGAGGTGCGAGCTTACCCCTTATGTTAAACCTCTTATGACCTCTCATTGGTGACACCTTGAGGTAAACAAAATCTCCTATTTCAAAGGCTAATTTCCTTCTCCTATTGTCCGTATAGCCTTTTTGTCTTGATTGGGCAGCCCTCAAGTTTTCACGAATTATTTGGACTTGCTTTTCGGCTTCTTGCAACACATCCGGACCAAATACTTGAGTTTCTCCTGCTTCATTCCAGAATAAAGGTGTACTACACTTCCTCCCATAAAGCGCTTCATATGGTGACATTTTCAAGCTTGCTTGGTAACTATTGTTGTATGAAAATTCCGCGTATGGCAAGCTTTTGTCCCAACTTTTCCCATGCTTTAAAGCACAAGCTCTTAACATGTCCTCTAAAGTCTGATTGGTCCTCTCGATTTGCCCATCCGTTTGAGGATGATATGCTAAACTAAAATTCAACCTCGTTCCCAAAGCTTCATGCAATTTTTGCCAAAATCTGGAGGTAAATTGAGAACCTCTATCCGAGACTATCTTCTTCGGTACTCCATGTCGGCACACAATATGCTCCATATACAATTCTGCTAGCTTTGCGGTGGTATATGTGGTCTTGACAGGAATAAAGTGAGCTGATTTTGTCAACCGATCTACAATGACCCGTATTGAATCATAGCCATACTGGGTTCGCGGTAATCCAACTATAAAGTCCATACCAATCTCTTCCCACTTCCACTCTGGAATCTTCAATGGCTGCAATAACCCTACTGGCCTTTGATGTTCCGCCTTGACTCGTTGGCACACGTCACACAATGCAACATATTCGGCTATGTCCTTCTTCATGCTGTCCCACCAATAGCAAGTCTTCAAGTCTTTGTACATCTTCGTACAACCTGGGTGAATCGAGTAAGGTGAGTCATGTGCCTCCTTTAATATTGTCTCCCGAATATGCTTTACATTAGGCACAACGATTCTCTTTCCAAGCCATAAGGTACCATGTTCGTCCTCATCAAATCTGAATTCTCTCCCTTCTTCGGTTCTTTCCTTGATTTCCTTGATCTCCTCATCCGTGGTTTGTGCCTCTCGAATTTCTTGCTCCAAGGTTGGGTTTAACTCCATCATCTCTGTCCCATTTTCAAATCCAAGGTTCAACCGTTCAAACTCCTTACATAACTCGGACGGTAACTCTCGAACCGTGAGTTGATGACTTACTCCTTTTCTACTCAAAGCATCAGCCACTACATTGGCCTTTCCCGGATGATAGTTGATCCCCAAATCATAATCTTTGATGAGCTCCAACCATCTTCGTTGCCTCAAGTTCAGATCCGTTTGTGTGAAAATATACTTCAAACTCTTATGATCCGTATAAATTTCACACCTATATCCAAGAATATAGTGTCTCCAAATCTTCAATGCATGTACCACGGCTGCAAGTTCTAAATCATGTGTTGGGTAATTCTGCTCATGTTCCTTCAATTGTCTTGACGCATAGGTGACCACTTGACCTTCTTGCATAAGCACGCATCCGAGTCCTTGTCTTGATGCGTCACAATAAATATCAAAACTCTTGCTTACATCCGGCAATACCAAAACTGGGGCTGTTGTTAACCTCTTCTTCAACTCCTCAAAACTGTTTTGACAAGCTTCAGTCCATTGGAACGCCTTTCCCTTCATTAGCAACTCCGTCATAGGCTTGGCTATCTTGGAAAAATCCTTGATAAACCGACGGTAATATCCAGCCATCCCAAGAAAACTCCTTATTTCCTTGATATTTTGCGGCGGCTCCCACTTCAACACGTCTCTCACTTTTCCGGGGTCAACCAATACTCCTCCTCCTGAGATTATATGACCCAAAAATGGCACCTCTTTCAACAAAAACTGGCACTTGTTGAACTTGGCATACAATTGATGCTCCCTCAATTTCTGCAGCGTAAGCCTCAAGTGTTCCTCATGTTCCTTCTCATCCTTCGAGTAGATCATAATATCATCAATAAACACCACAACAAATCCATCCAAGTACTCCATGAAGACCTTATTCATGAGGTACATAAAGTAGGCAGGCGCATTTGTCAATCCAAATGATATCACGGTGTACTCATAAGATCCATACCGTGTTCTAAAAGCTGTTTTGGGTATGTCCGATGGTCTGATCTTCATTTGAAAGTATCCCGACCTCAAATCAATCTTGGAAAACACACAGGCGCCTTTCATCTGATCAAACAAATCCTCTATACGGGGCAAGGTGTACTTGTTCTTGATTGTTACCTCGTTGAGAGCTCGGTAATCCACGCACATCCTTTGGGATCCATCCTTCTTGTCCACAAATAGAACGGGCGCTCCCCAAGGCGAAGAGCTAGGGCGAATGAAACCCTTATCTAATTGCTCTTGAATCTGCTTCTTGAGCTCCGCTAATTCCATAGGAGGCATCCTATACGGCCTCTTAGCTATAGGTGCATTTCCAGGTATTAAATCAATAACAAACTCAATGTCTCGATCAGGTGACATACCTGGCAACTCGTCCGGAAAAACATCCAAAAATTCACACACTACCGGAATCTCCTCAATTGCGGCACCGTCCATATGATTCAATTCCAATTGCTTCGGTGCGGTTTGAGATGCTTCAAATTCTACAGTGATCCCTTCCTCATTGGTCAACTTTACCGTCTTCGTGGCACACTCAATAACTCCATTGTGCTTCCTCAACCAGTCCATACCAAGTATAATGTCCAATCCTGGAGAATCCAAAACTATGAGGTTGGCGGAGAAGTCTACCCCCCTTATTCTAAGGCTTACTTTTGGACATACTATATTTGTCCCCATCTCTCCTCCAGGAGACTTAAACAACAAAGTAAACTTCATATGAGAGATAGGCAAACTATACTTGGCAACATACTTCGATGCAATGAATGAATGTGATGCTCCAGAATCAAATAACATAGTCGCGGGGTTGGAGTTTGCGAGAAACATACCAATGACCACGTCATCCGCTTGTTGAGCATCCTCCGTAGAGACATGGTTCACATTGCCACGAGCAAAATTCTGCTGTCCACGGCTTCCTTGTGGTTGTCCTCCATTAGGTCTTGGGTTTTGCCTCGATGCATTGCTTCCTTGACCAAGGCCCGACTTAGGACATTGATGCGCAAAGTGTCCAGCTTCTCCACAAGTATAACACTTCTTAACCCCTCCAGAATTGTTGGGACGAGCTTGGTTTTGAGCATTTGCAGTAGGAAAATTATCACGAGGCTCATAAGGCATTGGAGCCCTAGGTGCTTGCATAACAGGGCGCTGCTGCACAGACTGAGTTGGGCGCGGTGCATAACCAGGGCGGTGAGTAGGAATAGAGGAGCTGTAATGAGGCGCATTGGGCAGTGCAAAGCGAGGGCGCACATTACTTCCTTGTTGTTGTCCTTGATATGGCGCCTTCCTCTTGATTTCTTGCTCCATCTCACGGATCTTGTTCTCAACCACAATTGCTTTGTCCACAAGCTTCTGGAAATTGACATAATCACAATTGAGCAATTGTACTTGGATCTCATTGTTCAAGCCCCTCATGAACAAGTATTGTTTCCGGCTGTCCCGACTCACATCCTCAGGCGCATACCTTGAGAGTTGAGTGAATTTATTGAGATATTCACTCACGCTTGATCTTCCTTGCCTTAAATTCTCAAATTCTTGCCTCTTCAAGATCATAACTCCCTCGGGCACATAATGAGAACGAAAATTCTCCTTGAATTCGGCCCAAGTGATTCTTTCTTGGTTCTCATGAGCATTGCAATAAAAATCCCACCAATCCGCAGCTGCTCCAACTAGTTGATGAGAAGCAAATAGCACCTTCTCCCGGTCACTGCATTGGACAATAGCTAGCTTCTTCTCCACGGACTTGATCCAATCATCCGCATCCATAGGGTTTGCGGCTTGAGCAAAGGTTGGCGGCCTAGTCCTCATAAACTCTCCCAATCGGTTATGAGGAGGCGGGGGTGGCGGTGGAGGCATGTGGGGCTGATTGTTGATATTGCCAGCCTGCAGCTGTCCCATAGTCTGTATCATGGTCTGCATGAGATGGTTTTGCATTGCCAATAGCTGCTCGATGTTGATACCTCCCTGAGTAGATCCTTGTCCGATGTTGTTCTGAGGCACTCCATTGTTCTCCTCTTCATCATTGCCATCCCTCTGGTTGCGAGTCCTCACCATCTGAAGAAAAGCAGTAGGTAAGATTTAGAAAATGTCCCCAACTATATGCATCAAGGGATATGAAACTAAACAACTAGCGACACTAGTCTAGGTGGACATGGCAATGCTAAGGCATCCCAAAATCCTCTATTAAGCACACAAGCAAACAATATATATAGCAAACAGCACTCCAACAAAATCAAATCGATTCTTGAGTGCTCATATGTGCTCTAAAGTGTCCATTCTATCTAGGCTGCGTCCTACGGTCAACCTGTGGCTCTGATACCAATCTGTGACGCCCGGTTCTGAGAAACGAACCAAGCTAACGCATATGTGTGCCCAGGATGTTCATCACACATACACGAGTGCAATCACAAAAGAGTATACAGAAAATTACCACAAGACAAGATTAATTAACCAAATTTTATTACACAAACCAGATTATCCTCGAATACAAGCTCTAATGAATATTAATGACAAGTTCAACTAATGCAGCGGAAATAAACTAATTAAGCAAACTAAGCAACTATGCAGCATAAGCGACAGGGTATATATGCGCAGCTCCAATCAACACCACAGGCAAAGCTGACGGTAGACACGACCTAGAACTCCACATTATCACCATTAAACTCATAATCTTGACCTGCAACTGTTGGGGGGGGGGGGGGAATTGCAAGAGTGAGTACATGTCGTACTCAGCAAGTGTGGAAAGTATGACATGTGGCTGATTCAAATGACGACAATAATAATGGCTAAGTGCTGAAAAGTACAGTAAAACATTTGAAAAGCAATATAGTATATGTATGTGAAGTAATCCCATCATAATTACGAGTAATACCATAATACCAAACTGAATTCATTACCATCATCAAAAATTTCCAGATTTCACCATTGCCAATAACCATATTCAATACCAGAAATTAATCCATAACCATCCATAACCATCCCAATTACCAATTTCCCTCTAATCATGTAGGTCATCCAGGCGCTCATAACCGGGAGCACGGCTATCATGATAGTTTATTTAGACTCTGCAGAGTTTGTACCTCTTTACCCACGCGTTTGTGATTTCATCACCCGTCGGCGACTAAAGAACCTCCCTTATGCCAATTACACTTCCTTTGGTGTATGGCCAAGAGATCACAAAATAGCCTTTACAAAGGGATGACTAGCCTATTTAGACCCCACTGAGGTTTCACCGGTGGCGATGCCTCCAACTGAGCACATCTTCAACCAAGGGCCCCCTCTTGAGCCATTCGGATCCCAGGGTAGTCCCACCAATCATCAACAAACCCAATCCGACTACCCCTTCCCCGAGCATCCACAATGGTCCAAACAGCACTAGCAAAGCCCTAATTAATTAGCTACGCCGCACCCATACTTGGCCTCGTGGTGGCACTGTAGTCCTAGCTTATTCTCGCATGAACCGGTCCTTAGATCTAAAGCAAGCAAACCACCATAACATCCAACCCATCCACATACCAGGCTTGCTTAGATCACCCATCGCAATACCATATTAACCAGTTCATGTTATCCATAATCTCATCCATGCATAAATAAATTGATTGGTATAGTTGTTTTCCATCCCAGTTGATTAAGCGAAGCAAAAAGGTAAAAACCCTTCCCGACTCTCTACCATAAATTCCAGGTGACAAGGGTGGTCAAACAAATCTAGTAAACTTCCTACCATAGGATTCCCATCAAATTGACACAAGCATGCAGTTTGCAAACAAAACATTTATTTTAAAAACAGGATCAATATGCTTCAAGGACACTTGCCTTGCTCTTGCTGTTGATTAAGGTCAAAGCCTTCAAACTCTTGGTGTTGTAGATCCTCCGCGGCACTCTCTAGCGCAAATCCGTCTAGTCCACACAATAAACATACAAGACAAGAAACACAATCAAAGAGTGCACAAATATTACTCAATATGTCATGACATGCATGATTAATGCAAATGCAAGGTAGAACTTGTTACTAGATTGCTTTTAATGATCACTAACTAGTTCTAATAGCTTTTAGCGAGTTTATACAGGTTTGGAGTTGATCAGATCAAATTTTAGAGTCAATTCAACACAATTTAACCAGGAAGATCGGACTAGTCCGCTAGGGACCGGACAAGTCCGCACTCCGCGAGATCAGCAGATTAGGGTTTTCTAGATCGACGTAAATTTGGAGATTAGTGGTTGAATTCACGTAAGGAAAATAGAATAGGAGGTATACCAGGTGTTTAGAACTCCAATGAATCAAGAAACTTGGAGGTAACACTTGGATCTTGATGATCTAGGGTTGGTGATGAACTTGGAGATGAATTGGTGGTGAAGAACGAAACTTGGTGAATATCTTGATCCTCCTTCGGTTCCTCCTCTTCTTCCTCTTGCTTGGGATCTTCTCCTCCCTCCTTGATGGTGGCTCCCCACGAACTAGGGTTTGGGTGGGTGGAAACGTGGCAAATAGATGTCAAACCAAGGGGTGGGGCTGTTTATATAGAGGTGGAGGCTAGGGTTAGATGGATTTCGAGTTTTGGGATGAGTAGAGGCCGGTTTAGAGTCCCACATGGGCTCTAAAAGAGTTGGGCACGATGTCCCTAGGCCCACTTAATGTGAAACCCAAGAAACAAATCGTAAAACAAAAGGTCAATCTCGGAGTCGCGAAATATCGGACAAGTCCAGAAAGGACCGGACTAGTCCGAAGTCGTTCAGAGAGAAAATCAGACAAGTCTGGCCTAAAATCAGACAAGTCCGATCTTGAACAGAAAGGAAAACGGACAAGTCCGCTGGAACACCGGACTAGTCCGGAAAAGTCCAGGGACTTAGCAAATTTTCAAGGATTCATGGAATACCGGACTAGTCCGCACAAGATCGGACAAGTTCGAAGTTGTCCAGAGGCAAATATCGGACTAATCCGCAGCAAAAACGGACAAGTCCGTTTTTAGACAGAGAGAAATCGAACTAGTCCTCAGCAAAACCGGACTAGTCCGCACTTTCCTACATTTTTAAGTGTGGTTTTGCCCCAATCAATTTTAAACTTGTTCCTCTTGTTATGGGTTAATGTTAAACATGTATATGAGTGTATGTAGGGCATGATGCATGAAAATGAGGGTGTTACATCGGGAGAAGGAGAAAAGGCACACATTTGCCTCTGGTGGACTTGCGCAGTGTCAGATGGCATCGTTGATGGCGGGTTTGTAGGAGCAACCGCCGGCCTTTAGAAGCGGCGATAACGGCGCCATCTTCCATTTTGGCCTCTGTGTCTTCGACCACTTTTGTGATATTCTCTTACAGGGTTGAAGCGATGCCATCCACCAAGATGGCGGCTAGGACGAGAAGAATCATCTAGGAAGATGATGAGAACGAAATCGGTGAGTCCTCGAGGCATCTTACCCTTGTCTTTGATCTTCTCGGTTCTTGCTTCTCTCTTCGATTTGCTCTTGTAGAACAGTGATGATGACGTGTTGAGATTAATTTGCAAGAGAGAAAATGGGATTGATTTAACTATCTTTCATTCATTCATTCATCTTCTATTTATACATTGCGAGGGGCCACAATGAGGAGGGACGCGACCCTGCACGAGGAGACGTGGCGTGGCGGTTGCCGGTGGCACGATGGTTATCGCCGTCAAGTGATCACATGTAAAATGTTTTATAACATAATAGAGCCAAACCAGCACAAAGGCCGTCACAGTCACAGCCTCACAGGTCGTGCTTGGGCCGAGGTAGGAGCTCGTTGAGCTGGCACGGCACGATCCATTTAACCTATGACTCGATTGTCCCGTTATAAGGCCCAGCTAGTTCGACACGGTCCATTTGCCAACTATAAAGTAGGTTGAGTTACTAGATTCTCTTCTATATTGGTTGACGTCATGAGAGCTGGTGGATCGGTGATCTATGGTTGTGTCTGCTGTAACATCGTGATAGCTCGAACGAAGAATCGCACATGTGTATCTCATAAATAGTAACCAGTACTACCTTTGGTCTCAAATGTATGCCATTTAGGACATATATTTAGTTCAAAATATACTACTTTTTATCCTAAACGACGTATTTAAAAACGTGGAGAGCTCTTCATTTTAAAATAAATGACGCCGTCATTTCTTTTAAAACAGAGGAACTAATGGC
Source organism: Tuctoria greenei (assembly GCA_036927565.1). Classification (NCBI taxonomy): domain Eukaryota; kingdom Viridiplantae; phylum Streptophyta; class Magnoliopsida; order Poales; family Poaceae; genus Tuctoria; species Tuctoria greenei. The sequence goes on along the minus strand of JAYESD010000009.1, from coordinate 154,107,036 downwards.
ACGAACTACTGCCAGTAGTAAATAGGAACACAGGCCGTGGTCGTACACATCAACACGAGCTTATTTATTTAATCACATCCGTGCTGATATATTACTACACGTTTAGAACGAAACGCAGCACAGGTTTATACTACTCGTACGTGACGGGATGAACACGCAGACGTACGTTCTTCACAACTCTGGCAGGATCACTACACAACATATAAGTGTTTCCAGCTAACTAATTTACGGGTCGATTCGCCGTTCACAGTGTGTTTGATGATGCTGTAGTTGGCTCATCTCTCTCGCGGCTGGAAACCACCGCGTCCTTATCGTCGACTATCTTCACCTTGAGGAAGTCGAGGGTGCGTTCGCCGAGCGCGAAGGCATCCCAGAACCCGTCGGCGAAGGTCTTGGCCTTGAGCTTCTTGTACATCGCCGGCCGCGTCTCGTCGACCAGCTCCTCCGCCGGCTTCAGGTCCCTGTGCGGCTCCAGCTGGTAGAACATGACCAGCGACATCCGCTCCCTGTCGCTGGTCACCACGCGGTGCGTCGGCGCCCTGAACACCGCGTTGCTCATGACCTCCATCTCGTCGCCGACGACTACGAGCAGCTCGTGGCGGCGGAGCACGGGCACGTCGACCCACATCCTCTCCTTCTGCTGCTGCTTGAGCATCACCTGGAGGCCGCCGACGTCGCGGTCGAGGAGGAGGACGCTGACGACTGAGTTGTCCGTGTGGGGCTTCAGCCCGTACACGAGGTCCGGATGCGGGCACGGCGGGTAGTAGGTAAACCGCGCGTACGTGCCGCCGCGCTCGCCGACCTGGTCGACGAAGAACTCCTCACCGAACCCGAGCACCCTCGCCATGGCACGGAGCACGCGCCTGGCCACCTGCTCGCTGCCCAGGGTGTACTCGTGTAGGAGCTTGCCGAACGACGGCGGGCGGCTGGGCCAGAAGCGGAGCTGCCGCTCGTCCTCCGGCTGCACGGTCAGGTACAGGCGGTCGCACCAGTCGAGGACCTGCTCGTCGGTGTCGACGCGGTCGATGCCGTAGCCCTCGGCCTGGTACTCGCCGGCGTCGGTGCAGTTCGCGTGCTTGAGCTTCTCCTCCGCCGGCAGGTGGAAGAACTCCCGCGTCTTGTCGAGGATGTCGTCGAGGAGAGCTTCCGGCACGCCGTGGCCCGTCACCGCGAAGAGGCCCCATGACTCGAGAGCCGACTGGAGCTTGGTGAGCTCCTCCACGTCGCCAGGCTCAGCAAGGCGTTGCAGGTTCACGGTGGGGAAGGCCAGCTCATCGTGTGCCGGCGGCGCGACGTCGCCTTTCGGACGGGCCTCCTCCCTCAACACGTACCGGCTCGGCGGTGCCGGGATTCCGCCGGCGGCCACCTCCTGCACTAGTTGCACCTGATCCGGATGCACCATACTGTCACGAGATAGCAGTTTTCTCTTCGTGTTTCACTCGTGCGCTCGCTGCTTGGTGTAGCAGGGCCAGTGGTTGGCCACTAGGGGCTTCTTTATAGTGACGAGAAAGTTCTCGCACTTGTGTCTGCATGGTAGTGATTAGTATGAATGAAATCTAGCTGATCATATTATCGCTTCCTCGATTAGACGGATCCCTGCATGTGACTATCAGTCTTAGTGTTAGCTCTAACGATCCTGCAGCGCGCAGCCGTGCGTTTGTGCTGCCGTCGGCCGCGCTGTTCTGTCTCCGATCAGATCAGATCAGATCAGAGACGGCGCAGCTGGTCGTCATACGGCGCCGATCGAGACGGAGCGTTGCGACGGGACGCGATGGCGGCGCTGCTTGGCGGCATGCTTGGCTCCGCCGGCGGAGACATCCTCGACCGAACACGTCGCGTTTGCATGGGCGGCCGGCTTTGAGCTGTTGAGCTGCCGCGCGGCGACCTTCGAGACCATGTAGGGACCTGTCAGTGCCGCAAACACCGCGGCTCTCCATTGAAATCTCGTCGTGACGCTTCGTTCTTCCGCAGGAAGGAATCGCGAGCTGCATGGTGACGTCGCATCGCATCGATGAGCTCGCGTCTTCCAAACTTGACCGAAAACAAAAACTCAATCAGGAGGAACCATGGCGCCCTCATTTTGCCACCTCCATTTCAGCCGAACTGAATATTTTGGCCGCCGCACGCCCAATTTCATATGATCCTGCAATCTGTCTGGCTCAGAAGGCTAAACTTCAGAGAGGATCACAGCTATTTCAATTGAGCAAATACACAAACAGTTTCAAACAAATAGACACAGGTGGCGAAGTTCCAAACTTTTCCTACTTTGATGGAGCGCGGCAGAATGATAGCCATAATTGCACAGAATATCATATAAAGTACAACTGTTGCACAAGCGGTGTTGGAAATGGAACTAAACGAAAGAAACGTATGCCAACCCCTTTGCACAGAATTCCAGGTCCGATCCACGTCAGGAGCGGAACCAATTACGCTTGTGGATAAAAATCCACGGCATGGACTAAAAGTGCATTTGGATAGGTGGTGAATTCTGTTGAGAATCACGTGTTCAACTGCCTCCCGGTGGTCGCGGCCGCCCCCCATCGTGTCCGGTCGCCACCGGACACGTTCGGTACATGAAACATGTATAAAAGGAAATGAGATGAATGAATAAATATAAGTTAGAATCATTGTGTGTGTTCATCAATTTCTCTCTAAATTCTACTTCTAACACGTCATCAACACTGCTCTACAAGCGAATTGATCGAGAGAGAAGAACAAGAGCAAAAATCAAAGGTAAAATGTCCAACAATGGACTTACCGATACTTTAATATTGGTGTTCTTCGTCGGGGATGAAGACCAGGGACGCCTGCGCCACCGCCAATTTCGCCGTCGTGGTCATCACGATGTTCAACGTCGTGGTCGTCGTGGAAGCCGCCGTCGTCGACCAGTGGCACCATCACCGAATCCACACCGACCTCATCGCCGCGTTGAGAATCGGTCTCCGACCCCTTATGCCCGCCAACCCTCGGACCTAGACGCCCATCAATTGGGTCGTCAAGGGGGATCAGTCGCCGTCCTCGGTGGGGAATCCCAGAACCGGGTTGCGCCGATCCAAGGTCCCTCGTCATCGAGTGGACAGGGGGAGGGAGGAGGAAGAGAAGAAGTTACCCGTGAGATCACGATGGACACCGCCACTGTGTTGCCGCCAGTGTTAAGACCGGCAATACGACGAACGGCGAGGATCCTGATTGGACCAAGGGGACTTCCCCGAGGACCTCTAGCCTCGAGGAAAACGTCCTCTTTGCCAAATCCGACGACTCCAACCGAAGACGAACCGACATCAGCACTTCCAACGTCACCGGCGACTCCTCAAAGTGAAGTTGGACCTTCGACCTCCGGTTCCCCGTCGGCACTCACAAGCTCGAGCAAAAACCGGATTCTTCGCCGGTTCGCTCACCTCGCCGCCCCGACCCGACCAGCCCGAAGGCCTGGATCTTAGGCCTCGGCCGCTGGTTCCAACTGAGCGGTGGGGGTGGTGGGGGGTTGAGGGGGAGCGGCGTCGGAGAATGAAGGAGAAGAAGGAGGAAGGCGCCGGAGGAGGAAGAAAGTGTGTGCACGGTGGCGGATCTAAAGTGGCGGCGTGCGGAGGTACCGAGGAGGAAACAGAGGAACCGAGGAGGTGAGTGCGACTAGGGTTAGCCCTACCGCCTCACACCTCCCTCCCCTCTGATATACCCCGGCCGCATTGGCTATTTGGGCCACTGGGCCGTGCGCACGCATGATGGGCCCGCAAGGCCGCATGCTGCATGGGCCAAGTAGGCCAAATGACCCTATTTCTATTTTCTATTTATAGTTTGCAATTTAAATTAGTTTAAATTTGAATACAAAAGTAGTTTAAATTCTTGCAAATGTGTATGTATTGTAAATATTTTGTAAATATAATTATGATCAATATTGATTATGACAATGTGTGTATTGCATTTAAACATTATTTGCAATATATTCTCAAATTTGGCCAATTTTCAAATTTTGGCCAAAATAGATACAAATAAACACCACATTGTCCAAAATTCGTTGTCTAGGCTATTTTGAGAATTTGGCCTCAACTTTGAATTTTGTTTATATTTAATAATTTTACAAATTTCATCATTAAAGCTAATTTTAAAATTTTGGCTTAAGATGGAAAATAAGACTACACATAATATATAAAATAAATTGACTCATTTGATTAAGCCATTTTTCTATAATTTGGCTTAATGCATTATGAACCATACCTTAATACAACAAGGTGTATAATTCATTTTAATTTGGCTATTTCTTTAATTGACCATCTTTAACATGAAATATACATACATTTGTTCTTCTTGTCAAGCCATTTTCCTAAATTTGGCTAGATAAGAGAGAATAAATTTAATGTGTTTTTCATTATGATTAACACACATTACAACACGACCATGATGATTCCTATATGTAGGAATCAATATCTTGCGAGTTTGAAGAACTTGCTCTTGGTGGTCATAATTACCCGACATAGGCTCTTGACATCAAGATTAGTTTGGATTTTAGAGGACTAATGGCTGCTCTTACTCCTCCTGAAAAAAGACATGCATCATTTCTGGTTACATTCAAGTACCAGACACTATACATCATCCGTAATAACCTTAATCTTGATATAAAATCAGAATATGTGATGGAAGAAGAACCTCATACTCTTTAGATGGCATTAAAAAGCCGTTATGAACAGCAAAAAGCAATATTATTGCCTGAGGCCAATCATGAACGTCGTCAAGACTTTAAGTCTATAGAAGACTATAATCATGTTGTTCATGAGGTTTGTGCCAAATTAAGGTTTTGTGAGAAAGAACCATCAGAATAGGACAAAATTGAGAAAACATTTCAAACTATGCTCCCTTCTGATAGGGTCTTACAACATCAATACCGGGCTCGCAACTACCAACATTATGCTAACCTCATTCGTGATTTACTTCTAGCATAGAAGCATGATGAACTTACTATTAAGAATAATCACCAACGCCGTGTTGGGGTTGCTCCTCTACTTGAAATTCATCATAATGAGAAGAAAGCTAATGCTTTTAAGAATGTATATTCTAAGAAAAATGGTAGATCTGCTAGACGCTGCCGTAATAGGAAAAAGAACAAGAAATTCTCCAAGACAATGAGAAAGGATGGTGTTCCCTTCAAAGAAAAAAATAGTGCAGTGTAAGACATGTGGCACTTATAAGCATACTACTGATAAATGTCGCACACCTAAACACCTTGTGGCTTTATACCAGAAATCACTGGGAAAAGACAAGAAAGCTCAATGATCTAAAAATGAGTATGAAACTCATTTAACAATTCAAACAAAGCCAACATTTGAAGTTGGTTGTTCAAGCAAGGATATTGAAGATCCTAGCAACAACGATTCAACATTGAAAGATGATGGCTGTCGGTGCCTGGCGAACCGGGTACCCCTGGGTACAGGAAAGAAAGCATGTTGCGCCCCACCGCCCAGCGTAGGTGAGGCCTGACATGGACCCGGGGTGCCACACAGCAAGCGGTAAAGCCACACATCCCCATCAAGGGAGGGCCCATCGCTACAATGTGGCCTGCAGCACCAGGTGTGTCACCCTCCCTCAGAAGGAGATCCGGTGCTACACGTGTCCCGCAGCGCTAGGATCGCCCTCTTGCCAAGGGAAGGGCCGGCGAGTTCTCCAGGTCAGTAGCCCCGGACCTGTCCCCCCCCCCCCAGGGGAGAAGGTCCAGTGCAGCTGCGTGCCCGGCAGCTCTGGGTCCGACCTCCTGGACCTGACCTCCCCAATGAGGGGAAGACCAAAGCTGCCACGTGCCAGGCAACGCCGAACCCGTGCCATCCCATGGTAGAGGCAATAAAGGAAGACGTGCTCAATGCGTCTAAGCGAGAAGGACGCACACGTTCCCTAGGTAAGCGGGAGCTCGCTCTCATAAGTCAAGAGGTCATTGGCCGGTCTTGTCATGACTGGTCAGAGCCAAACTACTATGTACGGCGGACCAATGAGAAGCTGCGACAAGACAGACAAGATGTGCTAACCATGATGAGGGACAATCTGTAGCCCAGTGTCAGGGTATGGCCAGGCGGCACATTGAAGCCGTTGTCAGGGGATAGCATTTACTCCCAAATCTTGGGACGGATTTGGTACTCCCGGGGCTACCTGTCGGGCCCTGGGCCCTGCTTGTAAGCCACTCGGCCTTGGACTATAAAAGGACCGAGCGACCACGGATTCAGACAAGCTCTCTCAAACTCAAGCAATACAACACACAAACCACCATGGAGTAGGATATTACGCTCAGACGGCCTGAACCACGTAAATCCCTCGTGTTCATCATTCTCTAAGTTTGATCTTGTTAGGACTAGCCCCTCGAATATACATCGAACCTCCGCGGACTACTCCCGAGTAGGTCCGGGGGAGGTGTCAGTTTAGACACCTCGACATTTAGCGCGCCAGGTAGGGGGCTCTCCTGCAAGAATCTTCACCAGCAGTATGGTGAACACCCGTTCCAACGCTAGTTCCTCCAGGCCACAGCCCCGTCAGCATGTGGCACGTGAGGACCAAGCTTCATCCCACCCCAGAGATGGGTCCCGCTCCAGGGACGGAAGATCTGGGCCATCGCATCGCCAAATAGCCACCCCACCGGCTGCAGGCCATCACAATGTGGCACGACGGACTCCTGCCGTGACAGCCGTCACGGTGCCACCGGCGGCAAGCCAAGAGAGTGCGCTTCTTGCTGCGCATGAGTTGCTCTGCAATGCACCAACAGCAGGAGTCCCCCAGAGGCAACCCAATAGTGGGTAAACGATGTCGACTACCTGGTTGTCGCTGCACTCCAGGCGACCCCGCAAGGCGGAAGGCGAGCGACGACAACATTTGTTTCGTTGTCGCGTACACCTACCATCGACCGGCGGACCGCCTATAGCCGCTCAACTAGGCTTTCGTCAGCGGACCTACGAACGAGGTTGCAGCACCACCGTAGAGCCGGCGAGAACTGTCAGGTCATCATCGAACGACGACGAGAGCAACGTCGCAACCTTGAAGCTGACTACAGCCTGCTGGGCGCTGGGGCCCAGGTGCACGACGCTCTCCCACTGCGCCAGGCGTACGCGACGCCTTCTGCGCAACACCAGGCATACATGACGCCTCATCCGCACCAAGCGTACGTTGCACCTCCCCCACCGCAGGGATATGGTGTGCCTCCGCCGCACCAAGCGCCGGCCGCAATACCCCAACAACCGGCATACGCGGCGCAGCCAGCTCATTACGGCCATGCAACACCAAACTTGTCACCCGCAAGTACGGGTGGATGGCGCGCAACCTTAGCCCCCCACCTACGAAGGTGGTGTGGCCCCACAAGTTTCGGCCGCACATGCTGGAGAAGTATGACGGAAGCGTCAACCCGAGTGAGTTCCTGCAGATCTACTCCACCTCCATCCTGGCCGCTGGGGGCGACGAGGTCATCATGGCCAACTACTTCCCTGTGGTTCTGGCCAGTCCAGCGCGGTCATGGCTCATGAACCTGCCTCAGGGATCCATCACCTCCTGGGAGGAGCTATGCCGGCAGTTCGTGGCGAACTTTGGAAGTTCGTATGAGCGCCTCGGCACGGAGCTCGACCTCCATGCTGTTAGACAGCGATCGGGAGAACCGTTGCGAGCCTTCATCCAACGATTCTCCCAGGTATAGAACACCATAACCCACATCTCGAATGCATCTGTCATCGTTGCGTTTAGGCAGGGTGTGAGGGACAAGAAGATGCTCGAGAAGCTTGCCACGCATGATGTGCGTGATGTCTCCGAGCTTTTTGCCTTGGCAGACAGGTGTGCCAAGGCTGCAGAGGGGCGCAACTGGCATGCCCGACCCTCCTCGGAAAGTGGGGAGCCCTCACAGTCTGAAGCAGAGGTAGCTACCAGAGGTGGGGGCAGGAAGAAGAAGAACGGGGGCCGCAGCAGGAGTAAGCCGAGGCTCGGAGCTCCTATGGTGGCAGCTGCAGCACCTGGCAAAGCTCGGAGCTCGCGTTAGGATAAGCGCCCGCGCCCCTCCCTTGAGAGAGAAGACGCTGACTTTAGATGCCCGGTGCACCGGACCAGTGGTCATAGTGCAAGTGAGTGCCAGGAAGTCAAGAAGCTCGCGGAGCATTTCCGCGAGCAGTGGCAGAAGCAGCAGCGTCAAGAGAGCGAGCCCTCCCGCCAGAGGGAGGGTAAGCAGAAGATTGACCCTGTGGAAGACAAGGACGAGGACATGGGGTACTAGGAGCCCCATAGAGAAGTGAAAGCAGTGTTTGCGGGTGCTGACTCAGACACTAGCAGCGACCAGGGGGGGAGGGGGGGGCTCGGACCCTATGTCTCAAAACACAGTAAATGTCTTGTGACGCGCTGTGGCGGCAGTGGCCCCGGTGCCAAGCCCAGCTCCCCACAACAAGTGGATGAACATGGATATCAGCTTCGACGTTTCAGACTGCCCGAAGAACATGGCAGGAGCTAGAGTGCTCCCACTGGCCGTGGCCCCAACTATCGCCAATGTGAAGCTCCATTACGTGCTGATCGATGGCGGGGCCGACCTCAACCTCATCTCCACTGCAGCTTTCTGGAAGTTGCAAATATCTATGTCCACTACAGGAAACCCGATGATTTGCGACGGCCAGGGCCGTTGCAAATAAGCCAAATGACATCGCAAATAAGCTATTTGCGACGGCTTTCCTTATTTGCTAAGGTTTTTGGCCATCACAAATAAGTCATCGCAAATAAGCTTATTTGCGACGGCTAGCAGTGGGCGTCGCAAGTTATTGCCGCGGGCTGGTGGGCCTCGACACAATATTTGCGACGGCCTGGCTGTCGCAATTAAGTGCCTCTATTTGCGACGGCCAGGCCGTCGCAAATAAGTTCAGTGGGCAGGGCCCACGTGTCCTCCTCCGGGACTCACGCCGTTATTTGCGACAGCCCGGCCGTCGCAATTAACACTTATTTACAACGGCCCAGCCGTCGCAATTAACACTTATTTGTGATGGCTAGGCTGTCGCAAATAGCAGTGGCTTAATTGCGATGGCCTGTAACCTTATTTGCGACGGTACTGTATAAAAAGCTGTCGCAAATTAGGTTTTTTTATTTTTTTTAAAATAGAAAATACTACCCGGCTCGATGGCCGGAATCACAGAACAGATACAATATATCACACAGTATATAACACACAAACATCATCACAATCACAAACTAATAAGTTCCGATACATCTCACATCGTCATTAACAAAGCAAACAAGGGCTCACTCGCCCATCTGACCTCCGTAGCCACCTCCGGAGCCACCTCCGAAGTCGAAGTCGTCGTTGCGCCTCATTCCAGGCGGCGGGTAGCGACGGCGACACCGTTTGTGCAGCCGTCGCGGATCCCTGCAATTAATGAAACTTAGAGTTAGAATATAAATGCATCAACATCTCTCTCCATCCCTTCCTCTCCCTCTATCTTCATCTAGATCTCCCTCTCTTCCTCTCTCTTTTCATTTCTCTCTTTGTCTCTCACTCTATCTTTCTCTCTCACTCTATCTCTCTATTGCTATCATTTTCCCTCTATCTTCCTCCCTCTATCTCAATCTACATCTCCCTCCCTCTATCTCCATCTACATCTCCTCTCTCTCTTCATTCCTCTCCTACTCTATCTAACTATCTTTCACTCTTTCTTCTGTCTCTCTCTTTCTTCTATCTCTCTCTTTCTTCCATCTCTCTTTCTTCTATCTCTCTTTCTTCTATCTCAATCTTTTTCTTCTATCTAACTATCTCCCTCTTTCTTCAATATCAATCTTTTTACACTAGAGAAGAAGGATTACATAGAAAATTACCTGACCCACAGAAGGAGGATCGCCTGGAAGGACCGGTGATATTACTGGTAGTTGGATCCCCAGACCTTGCGCCCGAGCCATGTCCTGTCATTGCAAACATTAAATGTTACCTATTAGTAAGTCATTTACGCTAAATTAATGAGAACTTTAGTTTTTATTTTGTTACCTCCATTGCTTCCCGCATTTGCGCCATCCAGGCTGCCTGGGTTTGGATCGTGGCCTCCATCGCGATCCTTTGGCGTTCCGCCTCCCTCCTTTCCTCCTCATGTCGCCTTTGGTTTTCTTCTACAGTTTCTCGGGGGGACTGCATCTCAATGTCCCTCTGCGATACGCGGCGACCTGCCGTGCCCACCGATGAAGCCTGTGTGGAGCTGCCTCTCGCAGGTCTCCCTGCCCTCGAGTCGACAACTCTGTCGAATATGGCGAGCCTATAAAAAAGAGATTCAGTAATATGAAATTAAAATATCTTGAATACTTTGAATTGAAAACGATAAAATGACTTGTAAACTCACCTTCCATGTGCTTTTCCACCACCGCTTGCATACGCGGCTTGAGGATCGATTGGTTGACGTTCCCAATCGAAATCCTCGTCGTGTATCTTCCTAGCCTCCTCCCCGTACTTAGACTGCAAAACAAGAAAACAGTGTAAGTTCAACAATCTATATAGTTATATTTAATATGAATGATATCTAAACTTACCAACCGCTCGGCTGCAGCCTGACTGCACCCCGTCGGCTGAGAAGGGTCCCTGTGACCTCTCTTCCAGTCCTCAGCAGGGGTGGGCGGCACCCCTGTCTCACGCTCCTGTCAATACGTGTTAGTACGAACAATATATTATGAATATATAAACATAAGTTACACACACTTACCATGCATTTAGCTAAACGCAAGTGGTTATCTTGCTCGTGCCCGCTCTTCCCCTCGACCCCTCTGCAGTCTCGAGCCTTCTCGGACTTAACTTTAAACTCATCGCTAGCCCAGTAGCGACAAAGGGCCCGAAATGCATCGGTCCAACCCTGCAACCAGCTCACGTGGCCATGCACATAGTTGGAAGTCGTTAAAAATACCATCGAGGAAATTATCAAAAAAATACTTACTACACTCCACGTACCTGCGTGTACTCCTCCTCCGTCAGGTGCATCTCGCTCGCTTGCCGGAAGTGTAGCACGGGCTGCTGGTTCGCCTTCAAGTGCTCATTAACAAGTTGAACGCGGGTGTTCGACAAAGCTTGTCGAAGCGCCTTGGCAGCGTTGTAGTGAAACACTCGCCTCACATCCTCAAACTGGCGAGGGTCGTTCGGGTCCTCTAAGTATATCTTGCCTGCAATAAAGAATATATTGAAGAGATGTTCACTAAAAGAGTTTAAGAGTTGAAACTTACAAACTTTTTTAACATACTTACCATAAAATCAGCCCATATGGCCTCCTGAAAGTTGCCGTGCTCCTGGTGATGGACGCGTGCGTAGTCCTCCCACGAAAGAGCAGGCACCCCGTCGATGACCCCGGGATAGTGCAAACGCACTATGGACCCGAGGATACTGTTCACCGGTCTGTGGTGTCTCTCATCGGTGAAAGACGTGTCGTCCCAAACCCTGCAAGATATTTATTCATTCATTACTTAAGTAATCAAAAGAAAATAAAATTGAACACTATAATTTTTATTACCTGTCTCCGACTGGACGAATCACGATCTTCTATGAAGGGACCGCAGGAGGATTGACAAAGTGAGTCCTCCTCGTCCTCCGCGTCTGTTGGGCGCCACATCAGGTGACCCACACGGCTCCTCACCAGCCGAGTCAAAGGCCTCAGGAACAGAAGCATCGCCAGCCGAGGGCTGGCTGGCCGAGGGCTGGCTCGCCGAGGGCTGGCTGGCTGAGGGCTGGCACACCGAAGGCGCCGCAGCCTCTGAGTCAGCCGGTGAGTACTACAACATTCAAATGATTCATAAGTAAGTTTAATGTGAAATTGAATTTAAAGAATTTGTCAAAAACAAGTGACATTTACCTGTGATGAAGCTCTAGAGCTGGTCTGAATGTGCCCCAGCAGCTGAGAGCGTCTGCTGCCAGTCGACGAGGCACCAACGAAAGCGTCATCAGGTCTAGAGGGGTTGAACCCCCTCGTCGGCGGCACCTTCTTACCCTTCTTTGACGCCATCCTGCTGTAATTAGATAATTAGTAAATATGCAAATAAAATATACAAAATTCATGTTACTATCTTCAAGAAAACATTACTTGTAGTCACTTTCAAAATTCATCAACATCATTGTCATGTGCCTGTGCCCTACTCCTTAAACCAGCCCAACGATCTTCCATCGTGGCCTGTTCTAATTTTTGTTTTCGCGTATCATCTGCCTCTACATCTTCAACGTCTTCAACATCTCCAACTAATTGATCGAGTCCTGCACCAAGCTCGACGATATTACATATTCTCGAAACCAGGATAGAAAACTCTGCCCCCCATTTATTCCTTCCTTTCGCATCACTTCTACTTGTTTGGCCTTAGGTTGATGCCTATGTGGCCAATATTGTCTGTGGAACTCGCTGAACATGAAAAAACATCTTTTAGAGTACATGTGTAGCAAAATATGTCGATTAGCATAAACGTAGGAGACACACTTACTCGAAGTATTCCTGCATGCCTTCTATATTTGCGTACATGTAGAGTAAAGCAATAGTCCTTTCATATTCGGATAGCACGTAGGTTGTGTAGCTACCAACGGTGGCGCCTCTAGTTTGAAAAATGGAAAGGTCGCTTAGAGGGGGTGTTTCATCCACATTGTACCGCATCGCCGAAGTATTGATATTGTTTTCTTCCGCAATGTAGACACTTGAAAAGTATCCTACTTCCTTAAGAGCATATGCTTCAGCGATGCACCCTTCCACCCTTGCCCTGTTGCCAACCATTGGTTTCAGATATTGTAGCGCTCTTTCAATGTGATACATCCACCTATATTGCACAGGACCGCCAACTTTTAGCTTCGAATGGAAGATGGATAAGCAGATGTTGCATTGGATTGAAGAAACCCGGTGGAATTTTTTTTTCCATCTTACATAAAAGTATGGGTATCTCCTTCTCTAACTTATCCATCATCCCGATCTTGATTTCTTTAGCACAAAGCTGTCTATAGAAATAGCTGAGCTCGGCTAAAACCTTCCACACCGCATCATCTAGATAGCCTCAGAACATAACAGGTAGGAGTCTTTCCATTATAATGTGATAATCATGACTCTTCAACCCAGTGAGGTTTCCTGTGTTAACATTTACGGCTCGTTTCAAGCTAGCTGCGTAACCATCTGGGAATTTCAAAGTTTTCATCCATTTCATAACTTCTTTCTTTTCTTTCGATCAAAGATAGAAAGAAGCACGTGGCTTTCCACCACTTTTAGAGATTTCAAGAGTTGGACGGTGACAAATGTCTGCCAAATCTAGTCTAGCTTTATAATTGTCTTTCATTTTGCCAGGCATATCCATGCAAGTGCTTATGATACTTTCGCTCATATTACGCTCCTGATGCATGACATCAATGTTATGCATTAGAATCAACGACTTCACATATGGTAGCTCCCAAAGTCCACATGTGTGAGTCTAATTGTGTTCCTCTCCATAACCTATGAAATATCCAGGACGACCTTCATCAGGCACCAGTTTGTCCAACATATCAGAAATTTCTGACCCGTTGAGACGCTTTAGTGGTCCTTTAGTGACAACAGTGTTCTTTCAAAAGACATGCCTCTACTGCCTAAATATATGATTCGAGGGCAGCCAATGTCTGTGACAATTGAAGTAAGATATTTTGCCTCCATGAGTTAGTCGAAAGCAATCCGTGTCTGAAGCACATATCAGACACGTCAGACGACCGTGAGTGCTCCATCCGGAAAACATGTTGTATGCCGGCAAATCATGGATGGACCACAAATAAGCAACTCGAAGGTTGAATTTCTGCTTCTTGTAACCGTCGTACGCTTCGACTCCTTTCCACAAGACTTTCAATTCTTCGATCAGCGGTTTTAACATCACGTTGAGACGTGACCCGGGATGATTAGGTCCAGGTACAATGAGGCTGAGAAACATGAACTCGTTCTTCGTACAAAAAGCAGGTGGCAGGTTGTACGGAATGACAAAGACAGGCCAACATGAGTATGGCGTGGCGTTCGTACTGAACGGTGAGAATCCATCTGTCGCTAATCCGATGTGAACATTCCTCGCATCATGAGAAAAGTCTAGATTGAAACGGTCTAGCGCCTTCTATGCGTCACCGTCAGACGGATGCGTCAAGAATTCTTTGTTCTCACGTTTACCTTCTTTGTGCCATCTTATGTGTTTTGTGATTCTTTTTGAAAGAAACATCCGCTTCAACCGAGGTGTCACAGGCAAGTAACGAAGCTGCTTATGTGCGACACATGTCATCACATTATCGCCATCATCATTAACAACTTCGACATACCTCGATTTACCACATTTCAAGCACATCTTCTCATTGGCGTGCTCTTTCCAGAATAGCATGCAGTTGTCTGGGCACACATCGATTTTCTCATACTTCATACCAAGACCAGATATCTTGATCTTTGACTGATACATATCTGGTAGCGCTTTGTGAGGTTGTGGAAGGATATTGTAGATCAATTTCATGAGATCATTGTAGCAGTTGATGGAAAAAAAGTACTTGGACTTAATTGCCATAAATCTGGTCAAGAAAGCAAGTACGGTCACAGCCGTGTGTTCATGCAACGGCTCTTGTGATTTCTTCAACTCCTCGAAGAACTTCTCTGCCTCATTTGTAAGAGGATCCCCCGCTTCCAAAGATTCTAGCATCTCATCCATCCTATCAACCTCTGTTATATCATCATCCTCATCCACTTCGGCTATGACTCGAGAATTAGTCTCGCCGTGAAAGGTCCACACTTCATAATGTGGAGTGAAACCGTTTCGACATAAGTGAAATGAAAGCTCCAATCTTCTCAAAAACTTGCTGTTCCGGCATTTTGTACATGGGCACCACACCATATCTTCCGTTGACAACGAAAATGCTCGATCCAAAAATTGATCTAACTTGATAAACCACTCATTGGAGTGACCACCAGTTCTGCTCTTCCAGCAGTATACATCCAACTGCGATCTTCACCCATGTTTGGCTCTGCAGTTTAACGCGAAAGAAATTGTCGTTAATGTATTGTTGTGTTATGTCACGACCCTACAACCTAGGCAGATAGATCCTAAACCCACCCAAGAGTGACCGAGCGCAGCGTGTGTGACGCCCAGTTTCGAAAACGAACCAAGCTAACGTATATGTGTGCCCAGGATGTTCAACACACATACACGAGTGATTCACAAATGATAACCAGATAATTACCACATCTCAAATTATTAAATAAGTACTCTTATTACATAATTCATTATATCCTCGAATACAACCTCTAATAAATATTTATGACAAGTTCAACTAATGCAGCGGAAATAAACTAATTAAGCAACTAAGCAACTAAGCAAAAGGGATAGCGCAGCTCCATGCAACACCACAGGCAAAGCTGACGGTAGACACGGCCTAGAACTCCGCATTATCGCCATTAAACTCATAATTTTGACCTGCAACTGTTGGGGTGGGGAATTGCAAGAGTGAGTACATGTCGTACTCAGCAAGTGTGGAAAGTATGACATGTGGTTTATTCAAATGACGAATGTAATAATGGCTAAGTGCTGAAAAGTACAGCAAAACATTTGAAAAGCATTATACTATGTCTATGTGAAACAATCACATCATAACCATCATATTAACAAAATATAAACCATATCCAATTATTGCCAACATCACCATTATCCATGTCCAATTACCATAACTCAAATTCATATCCATGACCATAATCCATAAACCATAACCATTACCAGACCATAACCATAAAACAACCATAACCATTACCAAACCATAACCATCCCAAATCCCAATTCCAACTCTAATCATGTAGGTCATCCAGGCGCTCATAACCGGGAGCATGGCTGTCATGATAGTTTTAAACACTCTGTAGAGTTTGTACCACTTTACCCACATGTTTGTGATTTCATCACCTTTCGATGACTAAGAAACCTCCATTATGCCATCTCACACTTCCGTAGGTGTGTGGCCAAGAGATCACAAAATAGCCTTTCAAAAGGGACTACTAGTATGTACGGGCCCACTAAGGTTTCACCGGCAGGCTTGAATCTCTATTCTCCCACCCACGGGCCCCCTCGTGTGCCATGCGGATCCCAGGGCAGTCCTCCTCGACTCCCATTCCCCGCGCCATCCAATGGTCCATACAATACTAGCAGCGCTCCTAATTAATCAGCTACGCCGCACCCATACTTGGCCTTGTGGTGGCACTGTTGACCTGGCATATTCTCGTATGAACCGGTCCTTAGATCTAAAGCAAGCAAACCACCAAAACATCCAACCCATCCACATACCAGGCTTGCTTAGATCACCCATCATATTGACCAGTTCGCATTAACCAGAATATCATTGGTGCATAATTAAATGTGTAGTGTTCTTTGCCATCCCAATTAATTTAGCGAAGCAAAAAGATAAAAACCCTTCCCGACTCTCTATCATAAATTCCAGGTGACAAGGGTGGTCAAACAAAACTAGTAAACTTCCTACCATAGGATTCCCATCAATTTGACACAAGCATGCAGTTTGCAAACAAAACATTTATTTTAAAACAGGATCAATATGCTTCAAGGACACTTGCCTTGCTCCGGCGGATAGGGTTGCTCAAGCGCTTCGAAGTCTTGGTTCTGAAAATCCTCGTACACGATCTCTTGAGCACTTCCCTCTACTCACGATCACACATACAAGAAACATATACAAATCAACACGATGCACACACATTAATCAACATGCGATGATATGCATGCATGCATGCAAAGTACAATAATTAATTAACTACGGTTGTTTATTAATTAGATGCAACTAGTTCATACGTGTTCATATGAGTTTACGGGGATTTTAACGTGGATTAATGCTGCTGAAAATAAAATTATGGTGCAACTAAAATCAATTTATGTCTATTAGATCTAATGCGTCGCTAAAATTTGCATCGGGAACGAATCCTACCGTAGGTGCCATGGCTTCGATGATCGCGGGACGGGGGTGACGCGTAGACGAAGTGGATGGCGCAGCAGTCCCTCGGCGGCACGACGACGGCGACGATCTCCAGCGGACGGTGGTACTCTCCTCTTTTTCTTCCTCTTCTTCCCCTCTTTTTTCTTCCTTTTCTTCCCCTGGCGGCGCAGCCTCTGGTCCCCTTTTTTTTCTGGCGGCGTGGCTCTCTGGGCGGCGGCGTTTCTGGGATCGGGGAAACCCCTAGGGACTTACGGTCCTTTTTATAGGCGCGGGAGTTAACGGGGAGTCGGGCGCCGGGCGTACGCGTGCGGGAGTCGCGCGTGGGGGCGGGAATCGCGGGGCGAGCGGGAAAATCGGGCAGGACCGTGCGTGCTGCGCGGGAGCGGTTGGCGGGGCACGCGGCATCGAGCGCGAGCGGGGCCGTGGGAGGCGCGGCGCGCGGGGGCCAAGGCGGCGGGGCGCAACGTGGGAGGGCGGCGCGTGCGCGCGGGAGGGCAGGCGCGGGAGCCGAGGCTAGGCGGGGCAGGGCGCTCGGTCGGCGGGCGGGGCCGGCTCCACGCGTGGGCGCGCGTGCCGTGTGGGGCGATCCGGCGGACGCTGGCGGGGTGGGGCCCGGGCGGCGGGGCTGGGCAGGCGGCGGGGCCAGGCGCCTCGGGCGCTGGTGGGTGGCCGGCTGGGCCGGTCGGGCGGCCTGGCCGGCGGGTGATTTTTTTATATATATTATTATTTATTCTTTATCTTATTTATTTATGTATATATTTTATTCTTTATATTATATATATATTTTATTATTATTATTTATGTTTTATTATTTTTATTTATCTTACTTATTTTATTTATTTACTTTTTATATATATTTCTTTATTATTATAATTTTTATACTTATTCCCTATTACAAGTTTTAGGCTATAATTATTTTCCTTTTATTCTACTAATATTTAATGCATGAACATGTATGCAATGCATGATGCGAAAATTTAGGGTGTTACAAATCTACCCCCCTTAAAGTGAATCTCGCCCTCGAGATTCGATAGCGTGGAGAAAAGGTGAGGGAATTCTGCCTTCAAGTCTTCTTCACATTCCCATGTAGCTTCGGCTTCCGAATGGTGTTTCCATTGCACTTTGCACCAACGGATCCTCTTATTTCTCGTGAATCCAAAACAATGAGGTTGGCGGAGAGTCTACCCCCTTATTCTAAGGCTTACTTTTGGACATACTATATTTGTCCTCATCTCTCCTCCAGGAGACTTAACCAATAGAGTAAACTTCATATGAGAGATAGGCAAACTATACTTGGCAACATACTTCGATGCAATGAATGAATGCGATGCTCCAGAATCAAATAATATAGTCGCGGGGTTGGAGTTGGCGAGAAACATACCAATGACCACGTCATCCGCTTGTTTAGCATCCTCCGTAGAGACATGGTTCACGTTGCCACGAGCAAAATTCTGCTGTCCACGACTTCCTTGTGGATGTCCTCCATTGGGTCTTGGGTTTTGCCTCGGCACATTGCTTCCTTGACCAAGGCCTGACTTAGGACATTGATTCGCAAAGTGTCCATCTTCTCCACAAGTATAACACCTCTTAAATCCACCAGAATTATTGGGACGAGCTTGGTTTTGAACATTGGCTCCAGGAAAATCAGCACGAGGTGCATAAGGCATTGCTTGCTTAACAGGGCGCTGCTGCACAAACTGAGTTGGGCGCGGTGCAAAATCAGGGCGCTGAGCAGGAATAGGGGAGCTGTAATGGGGTGCATTGGGTGGTGCAAGGCGAGGGCGCACATTACTTCCTTGTTGCTGTCCTTTATATGGCGTCTTCCTCTTGATTTCTTGCTCCATCTCACGGATCTTGTTCTCAACCACAATTGCTTTGTCCACAAGCTTCTGGAAATTGACATAATCACAATTGAGCAATTGCACTTGGATCTCATTGTTCAATCCCCTCATGAACAAATATTGCTTCCGGCTGTCCCGACTAACATCCTCAGGCACATACCTTGAGAGTTGAGTGAACTTGTTGAGATATTCACTCACGCTTGATCTTCCTTGCCTCAAATTCTCAAATTCTTGCCTCTTCAAGATCATAACACCTTCCGGCACATCATGAGAACGAAAATTCTCCTTGAATTCGGCCCAAGTAATTCTCTCTTGGTTCTCATGAGCATTGCAATAAGAATCCCACCAATCTGCAGCTGCTCCAACTAGTTGATGAGAAGCGAACAAAACCTTCTCCCGGTCACTGCATTGGACAATAGCAAGTTTCTTCTCCACGGACTTGAGCCAATCATCAGCATCCATAGGGTCGGTATCTTGAGCAAAGGTTGGCGGCCTAGTCCTCATAAACTCTCCTAATCGGTTATGAGGAGGCGGGGGTGGCGGTGGAGGCATATGGGGCTGATTGTTGATATTGCCAGCCTGCAGTTGTCCCATAGTTTGTATCATGGTCTGCATGAGCTGGTTCTGCATAGCTAGTAGCTGCTCAATATTGATAGCTCCATGAGCAGGTCCTTGTCCGTGGTTGTTCTGAGGCACTCCATTGTTCTCCTCCTCATCATTGACATCCCTCTGGTTGCGAGTCCTCACCATCTGAAGAAAAGCAATAGGTAAGAATTTAGAAACGTCCCCAACTATATGCATCAAGGGATATGAATCTAACCAACTGGCTATACTAGCCTAGGTGGACATGGCAATGCTAAGGCATCCCAAAATCCTCTATTAAGCACACAAGCAAGCAATATATATAGCAAATGGCACTCCAAGCAAAAACACATCGATTCCTGAGTGCTCCTATGTGCTCTAAAGTGTCCATTCTATCTAGGCTGCGTCCTATGGTCAACCTGTGGCTCTGATACCAATCTGTGACGCCCAGTTCCGAAAACGAACCAAGCTAACGTATATGTGTGCCCAGGATGTTCAACACACATACACGAGTGATTCACAAATGATAACCAGATAATTACCACAGCTCAAATTATTAAATAAGTACTCTTATTACATAATTCATTATATCCTCGAATACAACCTCTAATGAATATTTATGACAAGTTCAACTAATGCAGCGGAAATAAACTAATTAAGCAACTAAGCAAAAGGGATAGCGCAGCTCCATGCAACACCACAGGCAAAGCTGACGGTAGACACGGCCTAGAACTCCGCATTATCGCCATTAAACTCACAATTCTGACCTGCAACTGTTGGGGTGGGGAATTGCAAGAGTGAGTACATGTCGTACTCAGCAAGTGTGGAAAGTATGACATGTGGCTTATTCAAATGACGAATGTAATAATGGCTAAGTGCTGAAAAGTACAGTAAAACATTTGAAAAGCATTATACTATGTCTATGTGAAACAATCCCATCATAACCATCATATTAACAAAATATAAACCATATCCAATTATTGCCAACATCACCATTATCCATGTCCAATTACCATAACTCAAATTCATATCCATGACCATAATCCATAAACCATAACCATTACCAGATCATAACCATAAAACAACCATAACCATTACCAAACCATAACCATCCCAAATCCCAATTCCAACTCTAATCATGTAGGTCATCCAGGCGCTCATAACCGGGAGCACGGCTATCATGATAGTTTTAAACACTCTGCAGAGTTTGTATCACTTTACCCACATGTTTGTGATTTCATCACCTTTCGATGACTAAGAAACCTCCATTATGCCATCTCACACTTCCGTAGGTGTGTGGCCAAGAGATCACAAAATAGCCTTTCAAAAGGGACTACTAGTATGTACGGGCCCACTAAGGTTTCACTGGCAGGCTTGAATCTCTATTCTCCCACCCACGGGCCCCCTCGTGTGCCATGCGGATCCCAGGGCAGTCCTCCTTGACTCCCATTCCCTGCGCCATCCAATGGTCCATACAATACTAGCAGCGCTCCTAATTAATCAGCTACGCCGCACCCATACTTGGCCTTGTGGTGGCACTGTTGACCTGGCATATTCTCGCATGAACCCGTCCTTAGATCTAAAGCAAGCAAACCACCAAAACATCCAACCCATCCACATACCAGGCTTGCTTAGATTACCCATCATATTGACCAGTTCGCATTAACCAGAATATCATTGGTGCATAATTAAATGTGTAGTGTTGTTTGCCATCCCAATTAATTTAGCGAAGCAAAAAGGTAAAAACCCTTCCCGACTCTCTACCATAAATTCCAGGTGACAAGGGTGGTCAAACAAAACTAGTAAACTTCCTACCATAGGATTCCCATCAATTTGACACAAGCATGCAGTTTGCAAACAAAAAATTTATTTTAAAACAGAATCAATATGCTTCAAGGACACTTGCCTTGCTCCGGCGGATAGGGTTGCTCAAGCGCTTCGAAGTCTTGGTTCTGAAAATCCTCATACACGATCTCTTGAGCACTTCCCTCTACTCACGATCACACATACAAGAAACATATACAAATCAACACGATGCACACACATTAATCAACATGCGATGATATGCATGCATGCAAAGTACAATAATTAATTAACTACAGTTGTTTATTAATTAGATGCAACTAGTTCATACGTGTTCATATGAGTTTACGGGGATTTTAACGTGGATTAATGCTGCTGAAAATAAAATTATGGTGCAACTAAAATCAATTTATGTCTATTAGATCTAATGCATCGCTAAAATTTGCATCGGGAACGACCGTAGGTGCGATGGCTTCGATGATCGCGGGACGGGGGTGACGCATAGACGAAGTGGATGGCGCAGCAGTCCCTCGGCGGCATGACGACGACGACGATCTCTGGCGGACGGTGGTACTCTCCTCTTTTTCTTTCTCTTCTTCCCCTCTTTTTTCTTCCATTTCTTCCCCTGGCGGCGCAGCCTCTGGTCCCCTTTTTTTCTGGCGGCGTGGCTCTCTGGGCAGCGGCGTTTCTGGGATCGGGGAAACCCCTAGGGACCTACGGTCCTTTTTATAGGCGCGGGAGTCAACAGGGAGTCGGGCGCCGGGCGTACGCGTGCGGGAGTCGCGCGTGGGGGCGGGAATCGCGGGGCGAGCGGGAAAACCGGGCGAGAGCCCGTGCGCGCTGCGCGGGAGCGGTTGGCGGGGCACGCGGCATCGAGCGCGAGCGGGGCCGTGGGAGGCGCGGCGCGCGGGGGCCAAGGCGGCGGGGCGCAGCGTGGGAGGGCGGCACGTGCGCGCGGGAGGGCAGGCGCGGGAGCCGAGGCCAGGCGGGGCAGGGCGCTTGGTCGGCGGGCGGGGCCGGCTCCGCGCGTGGGCGCGCGTGCCGCGTGGGGCGAGCGGGTGGGCGCTAGCGGGGTGGGGCCCGGGCGGCGGGGCTGGGCAGGCGGCGGGGCCAGGCGCCTCGGGCGCTGGTGGGTGGCCGGCTGGGCCGGTCGGGCGGCCTGGCCGGCGGGTGGTTTTTTTTATATATATATTATTATTTATTCTTTATCTTATTTATTTATGTATATATTTTATTCTTTATATTTTATATATATATATTATTATTATTATATTATTATTTATGTTTTATTATTTTTATTTATCTTACTTATTTTATTTATTTACTTTTAATATATATTTCTTTATTATTATAATTTTTATACTTATTCCCTATTATAAGTTTTAGGCTATAATTATTTTCCTTTTATTCTACTAATATTTAATGCATGAACATGTATGCAATGCATGATGCGAAAATTTAGGGTGTTACAGCGTGCTCATGACGAGACGCGTGATCCGGATTCGAACGAAATTTCGGCAGCATAACCCCGTTGTTCTCCACTGCACGCCCAAAAATGGTGCAGCAGAGAACAACAAGGTTATGCCACCGAAATCTCGTCCAAATCCGGACCCGCGTCTCATCACAAGCCACGCCCCCTCGGTCACTCCGAGGCTGTCCAAAAAGGGAAAATTCCGAACCTGCACGTCTCACATGCAATTGGCATGTGAGACGTGCTGATCCGAAACGGGTAATACAATGCTATAGGTTACATTGCTCATTTTCATTTTCAGATCATTTAAGAGAGAGGAAAGAACTAGAGAAAGAGTGAGAGGAAAGTTGCTCTTAGATGACAATTCCACATCCATTTCCACCGTCTACGCAATCGCGGGTCATTGACGTCCTTACCAACCCATTCGCTTCCATGCTTCCATGTCGCCTTGACGCATGCAGTATCACTACTATGGTCTATACGGCACGATCACACTTATTGTGTGTCGTGCCCTTCCGGGTTGGTCCGAGCCGGACCAAAACCCCTTTACTTACATATATTAAGTAGTCATCAAAAACATTAAATATCAATAAACAATAAGCACCAATAAAAAAATAAATATCAAACAATAGACAATATGTTATATGAGCATGTGTATGATCATTGGCAATGAAGTAGCAATGAAGCAGGATCATCTAAACATAACTAGCAATGTATGATCATATATGAGCACGTATATGAGCACGCACAATTTAAAACATTGCATCATCTAAACATAACTAGCAATAAAGTAGGATCATCTAAACATTACCACATTGCATCATATAAACATTGCATCATCTAAACATTGCATCATCTAATCATTCCATCATTCAAACGTCAATCATGCATTACCAAACAAAACTTGAAAACTTAACTCTTGCATCAAACATCCATCATCTAAACATTGCATCATGGTCACATTCCATCATTCAAACGCATTCCCATACCTAGTCGGCGGAGGCGTTGAGGGACAGCGGCGTTGGAGGAGACGGCGTTGGAGGAGGTCGGCGGCCGACGATGTTGGAGGGACGGCGGCGCTGCTATCCGAGGTTAGGGCACAGAGCCAGTGGCGTGGCGGGCCGGCGGCCGGAGGGGTGGCACTGCAGGGGCGGGGTAGGTGGCGGCGGGGCGGTGAAGGCGGGTCGGTGGCGTGAGGCGGCTTGGGGTCGGAGCAGCGTGCGGGGGGGGGGGGGGGGGGGGGGGGAGGCGACAGGCCAGCGTCGGGAGCAGGGGCGGCAGCGGCGGCGGGGCGGCTACAGCGGGTCGGCGGCGGGGGTGGCTCGGGGTCAGGGCAGCGCGCGGGGCGAGGGCGCGGCTCGGGGTCGGTGCGGCACCGCGGGGGCGGGGCGGGCGGCAGGCCGGCGGCGGGAGCGGCGGCGGCGACGGCGGGAGCGGCGGCAGGGTCGCGTCAGTGCGGCGGGGGCGAGGCAGGCGGCTGTGGAGGTGAATGAAACCGTCGGGGTCGGGGGCGGCCGATTAAAAGCCCTTATTTGCGACAGCTTCCTTAATTGCGACGGCCTTAGACTACGGCCATCGCAATTATGTTTATTTGCGACGGCGTTTTTTGAAGCCATCGCAACTAACCTCTTATCTGCGACGGTCTCCTTATTTGCGACGGCGCTAGGGTTGGCCGTCGCAAATAAGTGGTTATTTGCGACAGCCCTAGGGTTGGCCATCACAATTAAGCGGTTATTTGCGACAGCTTTTTTATTTGCGACAGCGGACGACAAGCCGTCCCAAATAAATGCAGCCGTCGCAAATGATCGCGTTTCCTGTAGTGGTCTCAACTCACGCCTTCGAGCCCGTTCTCAGGCGTGGGCCCAGGGCGGATTGTGCCAGTGATAGTATCCACCTCCCGGTCACCTTTGGTACCCCGGAGAACTACTGCACGGAGAATATCCTATTCGACGTGGCGGATGTTGAGCTTCCCTTCAATGCCATCATCATAAGGCTGGCGCTATACTAGTTCATGGCCTTAGCTCACTGTGGCTACCTGGTCCTGAAGATGCCAACGCCATCCGGAGTCCTCAGGCTCCGGAGGGATCGCACCGTAACGGTGTCAGCCTTGGAGCAGCTCCAAGCACTCACCGCGGGGCGGACCCCGAACCTGGATGATGCAAAGGAAGGCCAACCAAGTCAAGGCCTGCCCCAATGGACCTCCACCGCAGCTCCGCGCGTGCTGCCTGCCGAAGACGACGTCCCAGTGAAGGTCGTCAGGATCAGCTCTGAGGCTACCCAGACGACCCGCATAGTGGGTAACCTGGACAGCAAATAGGAATTCGCGCTCGTCACCTTCCTCTGGGACAATGTCGATGTGTTCGCCTGGCAACCATCGCAGATGACCGGGATCCCCAGGGAGGTGATTGAGCATCATCTGAAGATCTACCCTGATGCCCACCTGGTACAACAGAAGCCCCAGAAGTAGTCCGTTGAGCGTCAAAACTTCATCCGAGAGGAGATCAAGAAGTTGCTCAACGCAGGCTTCATCGGGAGGTCCACCACCCTCTGTGGTTGGCCAACCCTGTTTTCATCCCCAAGGTTGGCGGGAAGCTTCGGATGTGCATCGACTACACCAACCTCAACAAGACATGTCCAAAAGATCCATTCTCGCTCCCCAGGTGAAAGCATCTAGGCCCCCATAAGGTATGATTTCGGTGATCAATGACAACCGTTGGATATAATTCATCACACTTAATGGACTCTATATTTATATCATCTACTGCTCATTGGATACAATTGGAGACCCCTCAACAAACTATTTTACGAGGTCAATCGATTTTCATGAAGACTAAAAAAAAGCACATATGTCAAAATTATTCCATCAAAATTGATAGCACTCGAGACTTGGTCGTCATCAGAGGAACATTTCAAACCAATGTCTAAGAGGTCACTCGAACAAATTCCAAAAGAATCACTTAGAACAATTCGAAGCAGACAAAATCAACTCACCGGATCATCCGATGTATCCAAAAAACACTACATCGGTCGAGTTGGCTCTGAGCAGAAGAAGACCTCAGTCTTGGGTATACACCGGATCATCCGATGATGAAGCAAGTGTTACATAAGTCGATCATTCTAGTAAGGAATTTCCCTAGACCAAGTGTAACACCGGACCATCCGATTGACAATTATAACACATCAGTCAATCATTCCAGAAAGCATTATTTCTGTACCACTCTGGATCAAGTGTCACCAGATTATCCGATGTACAGGTATACAAGATCGGTCGATCAACGGTCATATCTGACACAGTGAACTCAGCTAATTTGTATTCGACCGATGACAACTGAAGGGAGAACATCGGAGCATCCGGTGTTTGCAGAACAGTGATGTCAGCCTACTTTTCCAACGGCTATCTCATGGAAGCTGGCTATTTATACCCCTTCAACCAGTCATTTCGACAATTCTTCACGCCCAGAGCTACTCTACACATTACCAAGCATTCAAGATGTTGAGAAACCACTTCCACATCATTTACACCACTTGTACACCAAGAGATAGGCTAGAACTTACTAGAGATGATGCTTGGGTGCTTCCATTCTTGGTGATTGGAGTCTCTAGTGTAGTGAGAGCTGTAAGAGAGTGTCTCTTGGTGATTCATTCACCGTGTATCAGTCGGTGATCGGAGAGATCCTTCCGGAGCTTGCCAAGACATTTGTGGAAGCCCGTAAGATCAAACTTGTACAAGGCTTGAGCTCCACCTTGCCGAAGATGGTGAACGGAGACTTTTAGTGAGATCCCTGGTCGTGGAGACTTGGGAGTGGCTACACCCTTTGGTGGGTGCCAGAACGTGGATGTAGAAAGGTCTTGATGATCTTGCCGAACCACGGGATAAATCATCGTGTCCTCGTGTCTCCTCGGGAGTTTGCACACTCTTCCTTTCCCGTTACACTTATGCATTTCATATACCGCAAACTTATTATTCACTTGAATGCATAGGTTGTTTGTATAGGGAATTGGGATTTTAGTAGTTAAGTTTTTATTGCTTTAGTTTTTAAAAAGAAGCCCAATTCAAACCCCCCCTCTTGAGCATTCGATCCTTACAATTGGTATCAGAGCAAGGCTGCTCATTGGATCATTCTAGCTTCACCGCTAGAGAGCCAAAATGGCCAAGATTGGGGGTTCGGTTCCCATCTTCGAGGACAAGAAATTCGCCTATTGGAAAGCATGCATGTTTGCTTATCTAGAGGCTATTGCTCCCGAGGTATGGGAAGCGACCCATGCGGGGTTTGGTGAGCATAACTATATAGGTGATCAAATCAAGTGGGATTCCAAGGCTAGAAATGCTATTTACGAATGCATTAGTCAAGATGTGTTTGCTAGGATTGCTAGCAATGAAAGGGCTTGTGAAATTTGGGATTGCTTGATTGAAATTCATGAGGGTTCTTATCGTGTTAAAGAACTAAAGTATGACATGCTTAAGGCCAAATATGATGAGTTCAAAATGCTACCTCATGAAATGTCAATGAAATGTTTTCTCGCTTGAATGTGCTTATTGAGGAAATTAATGCTCTTGATATTGCTTCTCTTGGCAAGGGACTCATCAACCGCAAGATTCTTATGCTTCTTCCTAAGCCAAAGTACAACATCATCAACTCCATGCTTCAAAAGGAATCTCTTGATCACATTGAAGTTTCTGAACTTATTGGAGAGATTCACGCTCATGAGATGAGTGCGCTTGGGATGATGGAGGAATCATCTTCAAAGAAAATTGCTCTAAAGGCTTCCACCAAGAGAACAAATCTCAAGAAAAAGAAAGTGGTCGATCCTAGCTCAAGTGAAGAAGAGCAAGCATCAAGTGAAGATGACGATGATGAGCTTGCATTGATGATAGAAAATTCTCTCGCTTGAAATCCAGTATTGTCAAGAAGGGATACACCTTTGATCCCCAAAAGAAAGCATTTCTACCAAGAAAAGATGACAACACGACTTGCTATGGTTGTGGTGATCAAGGCCACATCTCCTATGATTGTTCAAAACCAGACAAAAGAAGAGAGAACCACAAGGGCAAGCATCGCAAGCTTGAGGATAGTGAGGATGATGAAGAAGAGGTCAAGCCCAATCCAAGATTCTTTGGGAAGAAGAAGTATGACAAAGGCAAAAAGGAAAAACTCTTTCCAAAGAAGAGAAAAGGTCCACAAAAGGTGTTCATGTGTGAGGCAAATGAATGGATCACCTGAAACCATCTAGGCCCCCATAAGGTATGGTTTCGGTGATTAATGACAACCGTTAGATATCACTTATAAGTTTTTGGATGGAAGGTCTCTCATATCATTCATCACACTTAATGGACTGTATATTTATATCGTCTACTGCTCATTGGATACAATTGGAGACCCCTCAACAAACTATTTTACAAGGTCAATCGATTTTCATGAAGACTAAAAGAAAAAGCATATATGTCAAAATTATTTCATCAAAATTGACAGCACACGAGACTTAGTCGTCATCAGAAGAACATTTCAAACCAATGTCTAAGAGGTCACTCATACAAATTCCAAAAGAATCACTTAGAACAACTCGAAGCAGACAAAATCTACTCACCGGATCATCCGATGTATCCAGAAAAGACTACATCAGTCGAGTTGGCTCAATAGCAAAAGAAGACCTCAATCTTGGGTATACACCAGATCATCCGATGATGAAGCAAGTGTTACATCGGTCTATCATTCCAGTAAGCAATTTCCCTGGACCAAGTGTAACATCGGACCATCTGATGTACAATTATAACACATCGGTCAATCATTCCAGTAAGCATTATTTCTGGACCATTCTGGATCAAGTGTCACCGAATTATCCGATGTACAGGTGTATACAACATCAGTCGATCAACGGTCATATCTGACACAGTGACATCAGCTAATTTGTATTTGACCGATGACAACTGAAAGGAGAACATCGGATCATCTGGTGTTTGCAGAACAGTGATGTCAGCCTACTTTTCCGACGGCTATCTCATGGAAGCTGGATATTTATACCCCTTCAACCAGTCATTTCG
The DNA here is from genome assembly GCA_036927565.1 of Tuctoria greenei. Classification (NCBI taxonomy): domain Eukaryota; kingdom Viridiplantae; phylum Streptophyta; class Magnoliopsida; order Poales; family Poaceae; genus Tuctoria; species Tuctoria greenei. The sequence goes on along the minus strand of JAYESD010000009.1, from coordinate 154,078,402 downwards.
ACAAGTCTTGATGTTCAGAGCTACTCTACACATTACCAAGCATTCAAGACATTGAGCGACCACTTCCACATCATTTACACCACTTGTACACCAAGAGATAGGCTAGAACTTACTATAGATGATGCTTGTGTGCTTCCATTCTTGGTGATTGGAGTCTCTAGTATAGTGAGAACTATAAGGGAGTATCTCTTGGTGATTGCATTCACCGTGTATCAGTCGGTGATTAGAGAGATCCTTCCGGAGCTTGCCAAATCGGTTGTGGAAGCCCGGAAGATCAAACTTGTACAAGGCTTGAGCTCCACCTTGCCGGAGATGGCAAACGGAGACTTTTAGTGAGATCCCTGGTCTCGGTGACTTGGGAGTGGCTATACCCTTTGGTGGGTGCCACAACGTGGATGTAGGAAGGTCTTGATGATCTTGCCGAACCACGGGATAAATCATCGTGTCTTCGTGTCTCCTCAGGAGTTTGCACACTCTTCCTTTCCCGTTACACTTATGCATTTCATATACCGCAAACTTATTATTCACTTGAATGCATAGGTTATTTGCATAGGGAATTGGGCTTTTAGTAGTTAAGTTTTTATTGCTTTAATTTTTGAAAAGAAGCCCAATTCACCCCCCCCTCTTGGGCATTCGATCCTTACAATTGGTATCAGAGCAAGGTTGCTCTTTGGATCATTCTAGCTTCACCGCCAGAGAGCTAAAATGGACAAGATTGGGGGTTCGGTTCCCATCTTCGAGGGCAAGAACTTTGCCTATTAGAAAGCACGTATGCGTGCTTATCTAGAGGCTATTGCTCCAGAGGTATGGGAAGCGACCCATGCGGGGTTTGGTGAACATAACTATATAGGTGATCAAATCAAGTGGGATGCAAAGGCTAGAAATGCTATTTACGAATGCATTAGTCAAGATGTGTTTGCTAGGATTGCTAGCAAAGAAAAGTCTTGTGAAATTTGGGCTTGCTTGATTGAAATTCATGAGGGTTCTTCTCGTGTTAAAGAACTAAAGTATCACATGCTTAAGGCCAAATATGATGAGTTCAAAATGCTACCTCATGAAAATGTCAATGAAATGTTTTCTCCCTTGAATGTTCTCATTGAGGAAATTAATGCTCTTGATATTGCTTCTCTTGGCAAGGGACTCATCAACCGCAAGATTCTTATAATCCTTCCTAAGCCAAAGTACAACATCATCAACTCCATGCTTCAAAAGGAATCTCTTGATCACATTGAAGTTTTGGAACTTATTGGAGAGATTCATGCTCATTTGATGAGTGTGCTTGGGATGATGGAGGAATCATCTTCAAAGACAATTGCTCTAAAGGCTTCCACCAAGAGAACAAATCTCAAGAAAAAGAAAGTGGTCGAGCCTAGCTCAAGTGAAGAAGAGCAGGCATCAAGTGAAGATGACGATGATGAGCTTGCATTGATGATGAGAAAATTCTCTCGCTTGAACTCCAAGATTGCCAAGAAGGGATACACCTTTGATCCCAAAAAGAAAGCATTTCTACCAAGAAAAGATGACAACAAGACTTGCTATAATTGTGGTGATCAAGGCCACATCTCCTATGATTGTCCAAACCCGGACAAAAGAAGAGAGAACCACAAGGGCAAACATCGCAAGCTTGAGGATAGTGAGGATGATGAAGAAGAGGTCAAGCCTAAGCCAAGATTCTTTGGGAAGAAGAAGCATGACAAAGGAAAAAAAGGCAAAACTCTTTCCAAAGAATAGAAAAGGTCCACAAAAGGTGTTCATGTGTGAGGCAAATGAATGGATCACCGACGAAGAATCTAGTGATGAAGAGAGTGAAGCTGAAGAAGAAAGCTTGGCCGGTCTTGCCATTGCCAACAATGATGATTCATCTCTTCGTCCACCTCCCATGTGCCTCATGGCAAAAGGTAACACCAAGGTATGTGATGACTCTAGCGATTATGAGCTTTCCCCCGATGACTTAGCTTCATTGATAAATGAATACCACACTATCATTAAAAGGGAAAAGAGTAAGGTCAAGGCTCTTGAAGAAGCTCATGCTAAGCTTGAGAGTGCTAACCTCGATTTGCTTGACAAGTATGAAAGCATACTTAAGGAGTATGACACGCTCAAATCTCATGGCAAGCAAGTTGAGGAGGATAAGGCTCAAATCAAGCTAGATCATCATGAGCTTGACTTAGCACACAAAGCACTCTTGGGAAAGCACAATGAATTAATCCAAGAACATCAAGCACTTAACCTTGCTTATGAAGTCCTTGATCAAGAACTAAAAACTATAAAGAAAGAAACCTTAATGATAAGGTATCTATTGTTTCTCATGACACTAATGTCTTGTATAAGTCTTTGCCTCTGAAAGAGAATGCTAGGGAGAAGGATTTGATGGATGAAATTGAAAGTCTCCGCACTAGTGTGGCAAGACTATCTAAGGGAGAAGTCAAACACAAAGAAATCCTCTTCCAACAAGCAACAGCCTTCAACAAGAGAGGACTTGGATCCTTCCCGGTGCCTAACAAAGGAAAGGTGCCCTCACCGGAGCTTAAAACAAGCTTCATCAAGGAAGTTGGTTCTTATTGCCAACATTGTGAGGTCACCGGTCACCATACAAGAGAGTGTCCTCTTCCTAACCGGCCTTCTCCAAAATTGCCCACTAACTACAAGTCTACCTTTAATGATCACTATTATATCTTGAGTAAAGTAGATGGCAAGGTGAAGGCAAGGTTCATTGGCAAGGACATGCAAGGCATGAAGGGGAAGCTTCCCAAGCAATTTTGGGTCCCAAAAACACTTGTATCACACATACAAGGACCTAAGTTAGCTTGGGTGCTGTCAGTACCCTCCATACCGGATACCCCTTGGGATTCCAAAGATCACAAGAAAACTCCATATACCAGATTTGAAGACCTCTGAAGGACCCACATGTCAGGTGTAACCGGACCTGCTCCCCCGACATGGTTAGTCCCGGGGCCGCCACATGTATCACAAGACCGGAGCTATCACCCATACCTGGGAAGCTCCAGTCAGAATACCAATATGGCACCACCGGACCTAACCCCAGACAGAGGGAAGCTCCAGTACTGACATGTGTCCAACAGCACCGGACCTACCCGTCTACGACGATGAGCGCCGGTGCTGTCACGTGGCAACCGTCGGACCTTCAACTTCAACTATCAGGCCGGTGGACCCCCCAACGGCTCCGGACCTTCAAGGATCAATCAAAGACTTCAAGACCCGATTAAGTGTCATTAAAACCATATTAATGACACACGATCGGATGACCCTTAATACTGGTAATGGCACTATTAAGGCCCATTACCAGGCTATTAAGGGTAACTAACCCCATTTATTGTGTATCAAGTGTGTGTAACCGCCGGGGCCACCTGTCGAGCTAGGCTAACATTGTAACGACCAGTCCTTGTACTATAAAAGGACTGGTTGACGATACACAAGGGACGACTCCAGACCACCGCTGAACACTCTGAGCTAGACGAGCTTCTTCTTCTGGAGCTTCTTCTAGACTCCTGAGCTTAATACATCACCAACACACCCCATGGAGTAGGATATTACGCTCAGGTGGCCCGAACCACGTAAATCCATGTGTACACGTGTCTTTCACCTTCTTGAATCTCTACGCGCCCATTATCGAACTACAACTCCTCGATCTACTAAAAGTAGTGTCGGCAGATCTGCCGGTTCCAAACGCCGACAGTTGGCGTGCCAGGAAGGGGGGCCCGAGATTTCAAGTATGGTGAACTCAGCTGCTGGATCATCCAACGGCAACCCTGCCGTTCAACACGTTGGAGGCAATCCCTCCAACACGCAGCAACCAGCAGGTGCTGTGGCTCCAACAGGAGTCATGCCTTCACCACCACCACTTGCACCAGCACGTCAAGTTGAGCAACGTGACGATGCATCGGCGTCAGTCACTGCATCGGCAAACAACAACAACCCTGAACATGCGCTTCATGCAGCACGTGCTCTCCTCCAACGTCCACCACCTCCAGGTGCATCCCAGGGTGCAATGGAGCAGTGGAGAGCTAATGTGAAACATCTGGTTGCAGCAGCAGCCGACCGCATCAGCAATCAAGGTCCTCCTCCTTCAGGGTGGGCCCCATCGCTACGCTGGACTATGTCTGGCAGACTTGGTCCGCATGCTTCCCAGAATAGGAGGCGTGCTGCGTCACATCAAGTTACGTCGCTACCCTCTGGGGCGCGACGTACTCATATGGTAACCAGGATGTCAACTCATGACCTCCGGGCGGAGCTTGATCGCCGTTACCGTCAACAGGATGGTCGTGTCCATATCAAGCGCGCTCGCAAAAGGCGAGAAGCTCGAGATAGCCCTGCTCCTGAGGGAGTAGGAGGAGGCTGTTCTGCACTGGTCATGCACCTACGCATGGTCAGTTGGCCACAAAAGTTCCGGCCACACCTGTCAGAGAAGTTTGACGGGACTGTTAACCCGCCGAGTTTCTCCAAATTTACACCACCGCAATCCTTGCGGCCGGAGGTAATGAAGCTGTAATGGCCAACTACTTCCCAGTAGCTTTGACTGGGACCGCCAGGTCCTGGTTCAAGAGCCTTCCTCACAACTCTATCAATAGTTGGGAGGAATTGTGCCAACAGTTCACCGCCAATTTCGGGAGTTCGTACACCCAACTAGGCACCGAACTGGACCTTTTTGCAGTGGTGCAAAAGGGGGGAGAATCCCTGCGCTCATTCATCCAAAGGTTCTCCCAGGTACGAAACACCATTCCTTCTGTCTCTAGCACTTCTGTCATCGTGGCATTTAGACAGGGTGTGCGAGATAAGAAGATGCTGGAGAAGCTGGCGGTCAAGGAGATCACCAGCATCACGGAGCTCTTCAGCTTGACACACAAGTGTGCAAAAGCTGCGGAGGGCCGTGAGATGCACTCCAAACCACCTCCGAACGATGGCAAAAAATCCTCCAAAGGCGAAGCCACTACCCCCGGGAGTGGCAAAAATAAGAAAAAGTCCAACGGCAAAAAGAAGCCATCGGCCGGCACATCCACCACTGCAGCTGCTGCAGCTCCGGGTGGCCGGGGGCCACGCCCTGATAAACGACCTCGGCCGTCCCCTGAAGACGGTGGCAATTTCAAAATGTGGTTTCCTATCCACAAGTCAAACGGACACAACTTGGAGGACTGCCGGGAGGTCCAAAACCTTGCTAAGCGCTACCACAAGCACTGGGAAGAAGTTCCTTTCCGTCAGAGGGAAAGAAAGCAGAAAGTCAACGAAGCTCCAGCTGAAGAGGAGTTGGGCTTCCAGGACCCTAAAAAGGTCCTGAAGGCTGTGTACACCTCCATCGACGACGACTACGACGTCTCTGACAATGAGCGTTGAAAGACCATAAACACCATCTTTGGTGGTTCATGGGACATCACCTCCCGCCATATCCTCAAGACCATGCGACGAGACATGACCTAAGTAGCTCCTACAGCCAGGGCAGAACCTCATCGGAAGTGGATGGACACTACCATCACTTTTGATGCTTCGGACTGCCCTCGAAACATGATCGGAGCTGGCTAGCTACCTCTGATGGTATCACCTACCATCAACAACATTTAACTCCACCATGTAATGGTGGACAGAGGTTCGGGGCTAAACCTCATAAGCTTTGAGGCTTTTGTCAAGCTTCAGCTCCGACCTTCGGACCTTCGCCCTTCCCGACCTTTCTCCAGAGTAGGTCTGGGGGCCATAACACCGCTCGGTGCCATTACTCTCCCTGTGACCTTCGGGACTCGGGAGAATTATCGCACTGAGAAGTTGATCTTTGACGTCGCTCAGATCAACTTGCCCTTCAACGCCATTCTGGGCAGGCCTGCCTTGTACAAATTCATGGCTGCTGCTCATTATGGCTACCTGGTGTTGAAGATGCCATCACCAGTTGGCGTTCTCTGGATCCGCGGAGACCGCACTGCCGGAGTGACTGCTGTGGAGGAACTCCATACGCTTGCTACAGCACAGAAGGAAGAACCCAGGTAGGAGCAAGCTCCAAAACCCCCGAGCATTCATCAACGAGGATCAACCTCCGCACCTCGTGTGCAACCAAGCGGCGACGCCGACATCCCCGTCAAAGTCGTCCAAATCGGTTCCGATGCTGCTCAGGCCACTCGTATATCGGGAGGTATGAATGACAAATAGGAACTTGCGCTCATCACTTTCCTCTGGGCTAATGTCGATGTGTTTGCCTGGCAACCATCACAAATGTCTGGGATCCCTAGGGAAGTGATCGAGCATAATCTGAAGATCTATCCCGATGCTTGGCCCGTACATCAGAAGCCTCGGAAGCAATCCGTAGAGCGACAGAACTTCATACGACAAGAAGTGAAGAAGTTGCTTGAAGCTGGATTCATACGAGAAGTCTTCCATCCAAAATGGCTGGCAAACCTAGTCGTTGTACCCAAGGCCGGCGGGAAGCTTCAGATGTGTATCGACTACACAACACTAAATAAGGCATGCCCAAAAGATCCATTCCCACTACCTAGAATAGATCAGATAGTGGATTCCACCCCCGGGTGTGAATTACTGTGTTTCCCAGACGCATATTCTGGGTACCATCAAATCAAAATGTCTAGGGAAGATGAAGAACATACTTCTTTTATCACAGTAGATGGATTGTACTGTTATACAACCATGCCATTTGGTCTCAAGAATGCAGCTTCAACATTTGTACGAGCTATGTACAAAACCTTTGGAGAGCTCATCAGAGACGTAGTGGAAGTGTATGTTGATGACATTGTAGTCAAGATCAAGGACAAGGAGTCACTCCTTTACACCTTGCAAGCTGTCTTCGACAAGCTGCGGGTCACCCGCACGAAGCTGAACCCAGACAAGTGCGTCTTTGGGGTTAGCTCCGGAAAGTTTCTCGGTTTCCTGGTAAACCACTAGGGCATAGAGGCAAATCAGACGAAGATTAAGGCTATAGAGGAGATGCGGCCACTAGCCCGCATCAAAGATGTCCAGAAACTGACTGGATGTCTAGCCGCCCTCAGCCGGTTCATCTCAAGACTGGCGGTACGGGCGCTACCCTTCTTCAAGCTATTGAGGAAGTCCGGACCATTTCAATGGTCTGAAGAAGCAGAAAAGGCGTTCCAAGAGCTAAAGCAGCTCCTCACCACTCTACCAACCCTGGTAGCATCGAACCCTGGTGAGCCCTTACTGCTTTACATTTCAGCAACCGACAAGGTTGTCAGCATGGTCCTGCTCGCGGAGAGACCAGAACCATCACAAGCTCAGGAATCCAGACTCCTCCGGGAGGGTCCGGAGGTTCCTGAAGGAGAGTCTGGGGCCCAGCCCCCAGACTTGGATCAACAGGGAGTTATCCCAGAAGACTTGGACCCTTCCGGGAGGATCTGGGTCACTCCAACAGAAGCTCTGGGTTCCTCTAGCAGGAACCCGGAGGTCCCTGAAGCAGGTCCGGACCCCTCCGGGAGGGTCCGGGTCGATGTGGAGGAAACTTTGGGCCCCTCCGGGAGGGTCCGGACAGTCCAACGCCCAGTGTACTTCATCAGCGAAGTACTACATGATGTCAAGACTCGATACCTAGAGGTACACAAGCTGCTCTATGTAGTTCTCATCGCCTCCAGGAAGCTTCGCCACTACTTCCAAGCTCACAAGATATCAGTGGTGACCTCTTACCCACTGCGTGCGATCTTGCATAGTCCCAACTCTACTGGGAACATTGCAAAGTGGGCAGCAGAATTGGCCAAATTTGATCTTGAATTCGTCCCAAGGCAAGCGATCAAGAGTCAAGCATTGGCATATTTTGTGACGGAATGGACCCTCTCTCCATCAAACCCTGGGGGCCCTAGTGAGTAGAAGTCGAAACTTAAGGCTCCAGTCTTCACTGAACCTCATTGGACCCTCTATTTTGACGGCTCCATGCAAAAGCAGGGGGCCGGAGCTGGAGTCCTTCTCCTCGATCCAATCGGGGAGAAGGTAAAATACATGGTCCACCTTGACTTCAAGGCGACCAACAACATGGCGGAGTATGAAGCACTCATTTATGGATTAAAGGTGGCACTATCATACCGTGTCAAGCAGCTATTGGTCAAGGGAGATTCACAGCTCATCATTAAATAGGTGAACGGTGAATGTTCCTGTAACAATCCTCAATTAGCTGCTTATCTCCTTGAAGTCCAGAGGCTTCAGAATGACTTCGAAGTCCTGGATCTCCACCATGTCCAGCGTGTCCATAACGCTGAAGCTGACGAACTCTCGACGAAAGCGTCAACCGGAGCTCCGGCTCCTGACGGAACCTTCATCCAGAGGTTGTCAAAACCCACAGCTCAGCTTGCCGAACTGAGTGAAGGGGGCGAGACCAGCATCCCGAAGCTGGCGGTCTCGATGGCCCTGTTACCATGGCAGTCATCAAGGGTCGTAGGTGCTGCAGGAAGCTCCGAGCAACCCAGCACGCAAGACTCAAATGCTCAAGCAAGCTCCGATGCATGGATCTCAGAGATCCGAAGCTACTTGAAAGACAATATCCTTCCTGAGGATGATGTATCCGCTGACCGGATAGTTAGATTGGTTCAAAGATACGCGTTGGTAGAAGAGGATCTCTACCGGCGCGGTGCCAACGGCGTCCTAATGCGGTGCATCACAAGGGAAGAAGGTTGCAAGCTCCTCACAGAGACCCATGGAGGCGAGTGTGGAAACCAGGCGTCTTCCCGCACGCTGGTCGGTAAAGCCTTTCGACATGGTTTCTACTGGCCTACAGCGCTCCAGGATGCAACTGAGCTGGTGAAGAAATGCAAAGCATGCCAGTTCCATGCAAAGCAAATTCATACACCGGCTCAGCCTCTACAAATGATACCTCCTACATGGCCTTTCACTGTGTGGGGGATGGACATCTTGGGACCTTTCCCAAGAGCCGTCGGAGGTTACAAGTTCCTGTATGTCGCCATCGACAAGTTTACCAAATGGCCGGAAGCAACTCCAGTTGTGACAATAAACAAGCAATCAACTATCAATTTCTTGCAGTCCATAGTATGCAGATTTGGAGTCCCGAACAAAATCATAACAGATAATGGGACCCAATTCACAAGCTCTGCTTTCCAAGGATACTGCGAAGACCTCAACATCCAAGTCAGCTACGCCTCTGTAGCTCATCCGGCAAGCAATGGCCAAGCTGAGAGGGCAAATGCAGAAATCCTGAAAGGACTCAGGACGCGCACATATGAGCGCCTGAAAAAGCATGGAGCCAACTGGATTGAGGAGCTTCCGCCCACTTTATGGGCCAACAGGACTACTCCAAACCGGTCAACTGGAGAGACACCCTTCTTCCTGGTGTGCGGAGCTAAAGCAGTCCTTCCTCCGAAAATCACCTTGGGGTCGCTCCAGGTCCGGAACTCCGATGAAGCCAGGCAGGACCAGCTCCGGCGTGAAGACCTTCACCTCCTTGAAGAGGGAAGGTGCCGAGCAGCTGTTCGGAATGCCCGATACCGCCAAGCTCTTTGGCGCTATCACCAACGGCATGTTCACAGCCGACAGCTCGAGGAAGGCGATCTGGTGCTACAGAGAATACAATCCAGAGAAGGGTTAAACAACTCCCCCAGCTGGGAGGGACCCTTCCGAGTGATCAAAGTATCCCGTCCCGGATGCGTTCGCTTGGCAACTGAGGATGGGACACCTCTCCAAAATCCTTGGAACATTGAGAACCTCCGTAAGTTCTATGCTTAGTATCACGGAGGTGAGTCTGTAATTACATATGGTGTATGTTATAGAGTCATTGTACAGAGTCGGGTAGCTCCTCCGGGAGGGCAGCTGGACCTAACCTGTTAGGTCCGCAACGCCCATGCAACACTTGTCATAGTCTTAGAACTAAAAGTGTAGCTAGCTACCTTGGGTCAAACGAGAAACGAAACACACTTAGCCTGGTTCCGTACCCTAAGAGTGTACTTGTTTCCCCAGTACCCCGGACCTATAATGAAAGACATCATTGTGTGAAAATAGACTCCACGTGCATTTACTTTGTACATGCTCAATATTTTTTATTTTTCTCTTTCTTGTCTATAACAAAGTTGTGCAATTCTTAAGAAATTTAGCTCGACCAGTTCATGTACAATTCGAGTTGCATTATCTGTCCTTCCGAGTTCAAACATTGTTGATGGCCTACTTGTTTGAATGCCGCCAAGCCAATCTAGGGCCGGAGTGTGCTATCGACTTAGCTTGGTCCTGCACCCTAAGTATGCCACTCTACCTACACCCCGGCATGCCGAAGTAAGACAAGTCCAGAAACAGTCGGACCCGAAGGGAGCAAGACGGTGCTCTTGATTGTATTTAGGATTGTGCTCGACCTAAAAATTTCTCGGGAACAGTAAGCAGCAATGAAGTTGTAGATAGGAAACGGATTTTACTATTTTTCTTGACTTCAGTGTGCAGGAAAAATAAATAAGCTATGACACCCTCTAGGCGGTTTGTGGTCAATGTTCAAACATTGACATCGAGCATCTCTGGAGCTACTCAGTTCCAGTAAAGCGAGTCATCAACGTAAAGATGGTGGAAAGACTCTAAAGTGGAGTCTAACGTTAACACCACATGTGTTGATGGAGGTCACTACCGGAGCTGCCAGAGCTCCAACACCACGGAGGACTAACCATCGATGCTGGAGCCACCAAGCTCCGACAGCCTCAGGGGGCCTACACTATCAAAGACTTCGGACTTACATTCTACAAGTTTGAAGCACGCAAGTCTTCAACAACTATTACATCCTCTTGGTACATGTTCACAATCAAATTGTGTACATCTACCAGGGGGCCAAGCGAGACAAAGGTGTTGAAGACAAAAATGAAATTCAAATTCAAAAAAATTTGGATTTCATTCATTTGGAGACAAGAGATTACAAAATTGGAGAAGAAGAAGAGAGAGTACAAGTGGGAGATACAGGGAGACGATCCTAGACCCTATGGAAGAACTGGGCAACCTTCTGGGCCACCTCCGACACGTTGGCTCGGACAGCTTCACCCTCTCCTTCGATGGGACCTTCAAGTATCGGGTCTAGAGGGAATTGAGGTTCCCGGATGGTGTAGCACGTCAGCACATACTCTGCGACGTCCTTCGCCAAGGACTGACCCTCCGTTTCCAATTGGTCCGCGATGACATCGCCCAACTTGGAGAGTTTGTTGCCTGCTGAACCCAGTGCCTCCAATGCCTGGTCTAGCTCTGGCTCCGGATCATCCGGACGCACGGGACTGAAGCCCATTGGCGTCAACGCGTCGTTGGCCTTGCCCAGGAAGTCCCAAACTTGTTGGGACTCCGCAGCCCTTGCACCACGCATCTCCGCCAAGGATCTTTTGGCCGCCGCCAGCTTCGAGCTCTCCCGAGCAAGACGCTCCACCTCTTTGGCATTCTGCTGAATCATTTTAGCAATTTGCCTTTCGAGCTTGCTGATCTCTTCCTCCCGGAGGTGGATCTCGTTCTAGTGTTTTACCAAATCTCTCTCCCGGCCCCACACTTTCTTCTCCCGTGCGGCGATGGCATTCTCCTGCTTGTAGAGTTCCTGCCCTCGCTCCCAGGCTTTCTTCTCCCCCTCCTTGCAACGCTCATCCAATTTCTTGGTGCGTTCTTCAAGGCTCTTGTCGGCCAGAGCTGTCTTTTGGACAAGCTCCTCCTCCCTCTTCATGAGGTCGTCTCGCAGCTCCAGGAATTTTTGCTCTTCATCTTCGAGCCATTTTTCCCGAGCTTCAAGAGCCTCTCGGCACTTGACGAGACTATCGTGGATGGCAGAGAGCCTTTCCTGGCGTTCATCAGTTGCACTATTGGCAGCCTTGGCCTGATCATATATGGCCCGGGATTGGTTTCCGACGGTCCGCGTCATGCTTTCCCTCTCATCCAACAACTTACCCCAGTACTCCAGGCGGACTTTCTCCCTTCGCACCCACTCCTTGTCGTCAGCCAGCCTCGACTGTGCCAACTTGGTCTCAAAATGGAGTCGGTTGCTCCACCTCCTAAGGGTTTGGAGCTCCTCCTCGAGGTCCTTGCTGTCGTGGTAGAAGGCCAGTTGAACCTGGCGAAGGATGGAGCAGGCATTGTCGATAGACAACGATAGGGGGATTGGGTCCGGACCTGCCGGAGTCATCTCCACTGGCTCCAGTGGATCTTCAGCAACAAAAATTGGGTCCCACTCTATGAGAGCGGTACCCTGAGCTTACACGGCACTAGGGTCGTCCTCCGGGATAGCCTCGGCCGTCGCCGAGGAAGTGCTTGCAACAGAAGTACCGACCTCTGGAATTGGTTCCGAAGGCCTAGCCGCCAGGTCATCAACAATTGGTCCCTCCAGCGGGGGCCAGCAGCTTCATCCCGGCACTCTGGCTTGGCAACAGGCACCTTCAGGATCACTGCTTCCGGAACGGGTGTTGAAGGTTCGGCCGGAGCAGAAGCTACTTCTGGCTCCGGCACAGGCGCTTCCTCCGCCTCTGGTTCGGGTGCTGGCGCTTCAGCCATCATGGGCTCCGGCGCTGGTGCTTCGACCGCCATAGACTCAGGCGTCGTCGCCTCTGCAGCAACTGGCTCGGACGCCGGAACCTCTTCAACAACCGGCTCCACAGCCGGAACTCCTGCAACAACCGGCTCTGCCGCCGGAGCTTCCTCGACGGCCGACTCAAGTGTCGGAGCTTCATCAACACCCGGCTCTACTGTCGGGACCTCCTCAACCACCAGCTCGACTGCCGGGGCTTTAACAACATCCAACTCTAGGGCCGGAATCATAGCTTCCTCTGGCTCTGCGGCCGGAGCGTCCAACATCACAGCATCCAAGCCCGGAGCTTCAACCTCCGAGGCTGGCGATGCTGGTACATCTTCAGTCTTGTGGTCCGGCGCTACCACGGGAGCTTCTGGGGATGAGTCGTCCAATACCACGACAGTCGGCGCCGGGGCTGCCGCAGCCTTTGCCACCTCTTGGGGTAGCGCTGGAATCGGAGCTGGAGCTTCAGCCTACACAGCCTCAACTGCTGCTGCAAGGGCCGGAGCTTCAGCCCTTTTCTTGGGCACGCTGTTAATGAAGGACGAAGAGACTCAAAATACAGTTAACAATAAAACGACTGACTGAGGTAAAAAATCAGAAATTATCTCGGAAGGCTTCCGCACCAGTTCCTGCGGAACCTCTTCCCCAGACGCTCCGGACTGGGCCCAGCCGACACTGGCGTGGTAGTCCCAGAGGGCCCCCTGGAGCTTGCTGCTGCTGTCGGCGTTGCTCTGGTCGAGGCCCCCCTTGACCGGGAAGGACCTCCAGACCCAGAGCCCTCAGCTGTGAATGTGGCCTAGAGGGGGGGGGGGGGTGAATAGGCCTTTTGAATTTCCTGCACACTTAATAGAACCGTCAAAACTTGGTTGGCCGGACTAGTCCGGTTGTGTGGGCGGACTAGTCCGGTGTGCAAAAATTATGTGTGTTGATCAGGTGTGATTTGGAAAAATAAATTTCTTTAGCAGCGGAAATGAGAATAACTGATATTTGTACTTGAGATTAGTATAAGAATGCAGGTGTAACTTATAATTGCTTTAAGTTGATGTTTAGCACTCAAGTGATCTAATGAACAAAATTTAAAGTAAATGAGACGCAAGACACACGAATTTTTCCCGAGGTTCGATCTCACCACGATATCTACGTCCTCGTTGAGGAAGCTCACACAGAGCCGGGTCTCCAACCCTTTCCCTCTTCAAGTCACCACGAAGGCCGACTTGATTCCACTATCATGGGTAATCACCAAGTTTGTGGGGCAACCTCACACGTTGAGGGCTCCCACGAGAATTACAATGAAAGAAGTGATCAAATACACTCAAAAGTATTACAATGCAGAGTATGAGTGTAGAAAGATCAAACCCCAAGAGCTCGCAATGAAAGAACGACGATTTCCCAATCCTGAATCCAAGTGTTCAATTGATTTCACTCTTTTTGAACTTTAGATGTGTGGGGAGATGTGTTTTGGGCTCTTGGGACGAAGTGGCGGCTCTAGAGTTTGCTCTTTGATCAGTATTCGACGTGTGTGTCTGTAGGAAAGCCGCGAACTCTCTATTTATAGGGTTTCCAAAAGCTAGCCGTTGAAAAACCCTAACACCAGACTAGTCCGGTGCAAGTCCGGACTTGTCCAGTCTCAATGTGTTTTGAAGTCCAGAAAGTCTGCCGGACTAGCCCGGTCCAACCTTGGACTAGTCCGGTGCTGTGTGAAGGTGACTCCAGAAAGTTCATCGGACTAGTCCGATCTCCACGAATGGGAGATTCCAGAAAGTTCAATGGACTAGTCCGGTCCATGATCGGACTAGTCCGGTCCCTCAATATGAGAGACTCCAGAAACATCAACGGACTAGTCCGGTGGATGCACGGACTGGTCCGGTCTCCTTGTAAGTGGGATTCCAGAAAGATGAACGGACTAGTCCGGTCCATGATCGGACTAGTCCGGTGCTTTGTGAAAGTTAGGTTAATTTTAATCCCTTACCCTCGTGCAAAGTTGTGAGCTCTTGGAGTGTGTCTTTCATACACTCCCTATACATTCAAAATCTAATTTGGTCTTCCAAGCTTCATCAAAGTATCTCTCTTTGAACACCACTTCATTTTTCACCTTTTTGTGTGCATCAAGATGTTTCATTTGTTTGTCCTGCAATCATCTCAGTAGTTTCATTAGTATCTCATATGTTTGTCATCAATTGGCCAAAACCCACAAGGGATATCCTAGATGCACTTACAATATCCCCCTTTTTGGTGATTGATGACAACCATTTGAGATATCACAATTGAGAATAAAATCTTGATTTTCATAAGGTGTGCACATATGAGAATAATGATAAGTCCACAAAAAGCTTCTAACATATGCACACACCTTATGGTGGGGTGCCTAACCGGTGTGTGATCAACAAGGTGTGATGAAGTAAAGGTAATAAATAATGAGTGTAAAGATAATCATCCAAGCAACAATAAGCATCACACATAAGAGAAGAAATAGTGCATTACAAGGTTTAAAAATTAAGTACACATGTCCTTGATCACAAAAACATAAAGACACAAACTACTCTCAAACTATTAGTCTCAATCTCTCCTAGTCTCAATCTCTCCCCCTTTGGCATCAAGGCACCAAAAAGGGAAAAATTGAGGGGAATCACTCATCGCCACTCTCTTCCTCCGTCTCGGTCCGGTCCTCATCTTCACCACCATCATCATCATTCGCCGGAGCAGACTCTTCCTCGGAGTCCTCGAAGGCGGGCGGGGATCCCACCAGCTCAATCTCCAACTTGTCGCAGATAGCTTTGATGTTGGCATTGACATATTATTGATGCTTCTTCTGCCGGACTTCAATCTTGCGGCAGCAGGCAAAGATAGAGGTGAGCATTTTGAGCACACCACCGGAGGGTTCATGAGCAGGTGCAGAGCCAAGAGGAGTAGCTGAAGATCTTGTTGCATTCACATCCCGAGCCTGTTTAGTCCTCCTCTCAGCTTCAGGGGAGGGAGGTGCATCAGGAGCCGAAGGTAGAGTGTACTCGGTGGGCTTTTGCGGTTTCATCCCCGTATGGTGAACATCCTTGACGAACTCAAGTCCAGTCACCTTCTCAATCATGTACATGATGTACAGGGCATACCCGCAAGATCTGTTTGGAGTGATTGAGATGTTCACAATGTCATTGTAGATGTATTCAAAGACATTGAACGGTCTTCTCCCACCAATGACCTTCATTAGGGTCCTCAAAGTTCCTTGAATAGTCCCCGCATCTCCATCTTTTGGGGCTATTGTCTTCCTCAAAATTCTGTTGAGGACCACATAAAAGGGCTTCAAATACTTGATAGTGGGAGCAACATATGGCATCCTTGTGTCATAGAGAAATGTGAGCTCATCCTTCTCTAGGGGTTGCAGATTGTGGATGACTAGATCATGATCCAAGGTATGCTCAAGGTGGAGAATCCTTGCAAACTCATCATAAGTAACACTATACTTGGAACCATGGGTCATCCAAGTAAGATTGTCTCCATCACCACGAGCAAAGTAGAGGGTAGAGTAGAATTGGGTGATCACCTCATTGTTCCAGTCATTCTCAAAGGAAAACAGTTCCTTCAGTCCGTGCCTCTCCAAGGACTCAACCACCTCACGGAAAGCAGGATACTTTTTTGACTGCATGTACCCGATGTTCACCCATTGACTCTTCACAACGGGATTCTTTATCTTCATGTACACATGCTCGTAGTAGTCGGCATGGAAGTTGCTCCAAAATCTTGGGTCTGAGCATTGCCGAGGTTGAGCATACACATTAACCTGCCTGAAGCTGTCGGCAAGCTCACCCCCTTTTCCAGTGAAATCCTTACTTGAGCGCTGCCTGTTGCGGTGACTTGAGTTCTTCATTTTCAAGGGTCCAATGGGACCACTAGCAAGCCCCTTTCCTTTGTTGAGAGTCCTCTTTGGCCCTGAGGAGCTCTCACCAGCCTTTCCTTGGGCCTTCTTCACAACTACCCTCCTTTTCTTGGGCAAGTTGTCGTCGGAGGGTGGAGAGTGCACATTTACATCATGCCTTTTCTTCATGTACCTCTTCTTGGCTCTCTTCACCTTTTCGTGCTCAACTTCTTCATCAACATGGAAGGAGCTGTCATCTGAGCTTGAAGACATCGTGCCTAACAAGAAGTTCATGATTTAGATGAGAATGAACTGAGAATGAAGGTGATGTGAGGATTCAAATGTCAGAGACCGGACTTGTCCGGTGTACCGGACTAGTCCGTACCTGGGAGCCGGACTAGTCCGTCCTGGCACAAGAACCCTAACAAAACTAGAATCAGAACTTCTATTTAAGGGTGCAAATGAGCATGAAGGTGAAAGGAATACATCTCTGAAGTTAATGTACTTCCTTGGAATCAAGAGAAATAGGCTAGAACTAGAAAAGCTATGAGTTTGACTTTAGGGAGAAATTTACCGAGATTTGAGGATTCGTGTTGAAGGAGCACAAATCTGTCCAGATGAGTTTGGAGAGGAGTACCAACTTGTCGAGGGGAGAATTTCCCACGGAGAAAGCTTGGATTTTGAGGGCTCAACTCGAAAATCACTTTTTGGGGGCTAGGGTTTGAGAGGTGAGGGTTTAACTCAAGTGGAGGGAGATTTGAAACGGTTTTGGGCCAGCCAGCTGCTTATATAGGCAGCCGACCGGACTAGTCCGGTGTCCCTGGAAGACCTAGGAAGAGGGATTATCCGGACTAGTCCGGTGGCAAACCTTACTAGTCCGGTGTTACTGGACAAACTAAGTATTTAGAGATAACTAATAGTGATCCAAGGACAAGTTTTGCAAATAATCTTGGTGATTATGACCAGAAAGCACTCAACACAAAAACATGGTCATAAATTCCAAGATTTCTTCATTAAAAATAGTTTTCTTAGGAGAAAAGAAGGTGAGGGGCAGTTTTAGCAATAAAATGTAACATTTGAAGTATCAACCAGATGTGCAACGTTTCAAGCCACATTTCGAGAGTCAAGAATATTAAGTTCATTCCTAAGTTCACAAAACCTTTTCTCATCCAATGGTTTGGTAAAAATACCCGCAAGTTGTTTTTCAGTTCTAACATGTGAAATAGCAATGTCACCTTTTAATGAATGATCTCTAAGAAAATGATGACGGATATCTATGTGCTTAGTTCTTGAGTGCTCTACTGGGTTGTGTGCAATTTTTATAGCACTTTCATTGTCACATAGAAGTGGGATATGGTTAAGATTGTAGCCATAGTCCCTAAGGGTTTGCCGCATCCAAAGTAATTAGGCGCAACAGCTACCGGCTGCAATATATTCTGCTTCTGCTGTGGAAAGGGCAATGGAGTTTTGTTTTTTAGATGACCAAGATACCAGGGACCTACCAAGAAACTGGCAAGTCCCTGACGTGCTCTTTCTATCGACTTTGCATCCTGCATAGTCGGCATCGGAATATCCTATCAAGTTAAATTTGGATCCTTTGGGATACCAAAGGCCCAAGTTGGGTGTGTGCACAAGGTACCTTAGGATTCTTTTTACAGCAACTAAATGACACTCTTTAGGTGCAGCTTGAAACCTTGCACACAAGCAAACACTAAGCATAATATCTGGTCTAGATGCACATAAATAAAGTAAAGAGCCAATCATGGACCGATATACCTTTTGATCCACATTTGGACCGTCTTCATTGAGGTCGAGATGTCCATTAGTGGCCATGGGTGTCTTGATGGGCTTGGCTTTGTCCATATTGAATTTCTTGAGAATGTCTTGTGTATATTTGGTTTGCCTTATAAATGTACCTTCTCTTAGTTGCTTCACTTGGAATCCCAAGAAGAACTTTAATTCGCCCATCAATGACATCTCGAACCTATCTGTCACAATTTTGCTAAACTCTTCACAGAAGGATTTGTTAGTTGATCCAAAGATAATGTCATCAACGTAAATTTGACATACAAATAAATGATCATCACAATGTTTCGTGAAAAGTGTATAGTCAGCTTTACCAATTTTGAATCCATTCTGAATTAGAAAATCTCTAAGACACTCATACCAAGCTCGAAGAGCTTGTTTGAGGCCATAGAGAGCCTTACGCAGTTTGTAGACATGGTTGGGATACTTCGGGTCTTTGAATCCTAGTGGCTGCTCCACATAAACTTCCTCCTTGATTGGGCTGTTTAAGAAAGCGCTTTTGACGTCCATTTGATACAGCTTAAAATTATGGTGAGTAGCATATGCCAATAAAATACGAATGGACTCAAGTCTAGCTACAGGAGCGAAAATTTCATCGAAGTCCAAACCTTCGACCTGAGAATAACCTTTGGCCACCAGTCTTGCCTTATTTCTTGTTACTACTCCATGTTCATTTTGCTTGTTCCGAAAGACCCATTTAGTTCCAACTATGTTCGCCTTTGGTCTCTCCACTAGCTCCCATACTTCATTTCTCTTGAAGTTGTTTAGCTCCTCTTGCATTGCAATCACCCAGTCTGGATCCCCTAAGGCTTCTTCCACCCTGTATGGTTCCAGAAAAGACACAAAAGAATAGGATTCACACAAATTTGCAACTCAAGATCTAGTAGTTACTCCCTTAGCAATATCTCCAATGATGTTGTTGATAGGGTGGTCTCTTTGCACGCTCTGGTGTACTCTTGGGTGTGGAGCTTGTGTAGTTGCTTGTTCTTCATTATCTTCATGTGCATTGTCTCCCCCTAGATCATTGCTTCCATGATGGTCCTGATCTTCTTGATCTTCCTCCTCTTGATCTTGTGCAAGGGCTCCCCCTTGATCATTGCCTCCGTGTTGAGGTTCATCTTGTGCATTTGAGTCGAATGTTTGCTCTTGTGGTAAGATATCGCCAAGTCCCATTTTCTTCAGTGGTTCATATGGAGCTTCCTCTTCATTTAGCACACACTTATCAACTTGCTCCACTTGTGAGCCGTTAGATTCATCGAACACTACGTCACGTGCAACTTCAACAAGGTCGGACACCTTGTTGAAGACACGATAGGCGTAGGCATTGGATTCATAACCGAGCAAGAATCCTTCATTGGACTTCGAAGCGAACTTCGAGGCCCTCTGTTTCTTGTTCAGAATAAAACATTTGCAACCAAAAACTTTAAAATAAGAAACATTAGGCTTTTTACCGGTAAGGAGCTCATATGGAGTTTTCTTCAGTAGTCGATGGAGGTACAGTCGATTAGTGGCATGGCAAGCGGTGTTCATCGCTTCTGCCCAAAATCGATCTGATGTCTTGTATCATCCAACATAGTTCTTGCCATTTCGATCAATGTTCTGTTCTTCCTTTCGGCCACTCCATTTTTTTGAGGGGAGTAGGGTGCTGAGAATTCATGCTTTATCCCTTGTTCATCGAGAAACTCTTCAACTTGGAGATTCTTGAATTCTGTCCTGTTGTCACTTCTGATGTTCTTTATGGTTGATGAGAATTCGTTCTGAGCTCTTTTTAAGAACTTCTTGAGGATCCCCTGAGTTTCTAATTTATCATACAAGAAAAATACCCAGGTAAATCTTGAAAAATCATCAACAATTACTAAACCGTATTTGTTACCGCCGATGCTGATGTACAAAACTGGACCAAAGAGATCCATATGGAGAAGTTCCAGCGGTCTTGCGGTAGTCATCACATTCTTGGCGGGGTGTGGTGCTCCGACTTGTTTTTCCGCCTGACAAGCGTTGCACAACCTGTCCTTTTCAAAAACCACATCCTTAAGACCACGGATGTAACCACCTTTTAGAAGTTTCTGCAGATTTCTCATCCCAACATGGGCTAGCCGTCTATGCCACAGCCATCCCATGCTGGTTTTAGCAACCAAGCAAGTGTTGAGTTCGGCTTTATCTTTGTTGAAGTCAACTAGATAGAGCTTGCTCTTCAACATTCCCTTGAATGCAATCGAGCCATCGCTTCTTCTAAAAACAGTCACACCCTCATTAGTGAATAAACAATTGTAACCTTTGTCGCATAGTTGGGATATTGACAAAAGGTTATAATCTAGAGAATCTACATGTAAAACATTCGATAAGGTATGTTGAGAGGATATTTCAATGTTACCGCTACCAAGGACCTTTCCTTGGCTGTTGTCTCCTAAGTATATGCCTTCACCTGGATCCTTGTTGTACTCGTACTCCACAAACATTCCTCTCTCTCCGGTCATGTGATTTGTGCATCCGCTATCAAGTACCCATTTTGTTCCACCGGAGGAGTAAGCCTACAAAAAAGAATTATTCCTTGGTTTTAGGTACCCAAGCTTGCTTGGGTCCTCTCAGGTTAGTCACAAGAGTCTTGGGCACCCACACACAAGTTTTCAAGTTCTTGTGGCATGGCCCTGTATATTTGGCAATGACTCTTCCATTTTTGGCTTTCATAAGAACATAAGAAGCATTAAATGTATGAAATAATATTTGTGGTTTAGATTCATGAGATTGTTCCTTGACAAAGACAATTCTATTCTTAGCATGATTAGAATTTAGGCATGTGTTTGTTCTTATCAAAACCAAGGCCATCTTTGACATTAGGAGGTCTAGTGACCATATATGAACTGCGTGCATATTTGATCTTCTCCTTATCAAAGATGCCGCTTGGAGGGGCATGCATATTACGAGAAGTTGATGTATTAGAAATAATATTCTTCTTACTAGAGCAAGTGCAAGTTCCGATTGTTGTCGAACTCATATCTTTGGAGAAAGAGCTCTTGGAGGAAGAGGAGTCACTTTGCTTGAGCGACTCAACTTGCACCTCAAGGATCTTGTTAACTTTTGACAAGTTAGCAAGTTCTTCCTTGATTGCAATATGTGAGTCTTCTAGCTTTGAGTAAGTTTCCTTACTCAAGGCTAGCTCAACTTCAAGCGACTTGTTCTTCTCTCTTTCAAGCTCGAGAAGCTTTTCAACTTCTTGATATCTCTTCCTTTCACGGATGAGCATATCTTCTTGTCGATCAAGAAGTTCTTCCTTCTCAAAAATTTCATTCGACAACATTTCTACTTAGTCCTCTAAACATTTCTTCGTTATCTCTAGAGCTATCAAAGTCATCAATAGAGGAATTTAGCGTAGGAGGATGTCATGACATGTGGACGCAATACTATTGTAAAGAGAGATGTGAGTGGGAGAGAATAGAATAAATAGGAGAATGGACATGGAAAAGGACACGCAGAAAATAGAATTCGGTTATCTCATCTTCTACCTCTGCTTCTCTTACCATTCTCCTCTGCATCTTCTCTCTATTCTCCATTGCTGCTCGATTTCTATCTGTTCATCGCGAGATCGTTACACTGGTATCAGAGCGAGGTTCTCGGATGGATCCCACCACCATATGGTTGTTCCATGGGATGCAGGTGCAGCACTCAATGGAGCAAGCACACCATGGATTGAGTGCGGTGAAGGAGTCCTTGGCTGATGTGAAGGAGTCGTTGTCTGGTGTGAAGGATTCGTTGGCGGAGCTACGCAGAGAGATGGGTGATCTCTGCCAGGGAGTCGAGGTGCTACGTCAGGTTGTCATCCGCTACTGCGTGGAGAAGAGGGTGGCTGAGCTCGCGCTCACCAAGCAGACGATCGCCGAGAAGCATGATTCCATCAGCTTTGAAGCCGTCGACACCGCTGCTAAGTCGAGCGAGCAGGGAGCCCCGACCGAAGTGGCGGGAGGCTACAATGCGCTGGCTCCACAGCACCAGGCTCTGGAAGAGCCCGCGCTTCTGCGCGACCAGATCCCGATCGATGCGGAACTCGTCGAGGCACCCCACCACCAGCTCCTCACCGGATCCGAGCAGATGGATCGGTTCCACGACACCCGCTTGGAGCACGACTCCATCGACGAGCTCTCCGTCCACCTCGCCCTGTCACCGCGCGTCCACAGGTGGTCCTTCGTCCGCTTCAACCTCTCCGGCGTCGGATCCGTTCGCCTTTCCCAGATCCTCGCCACGAACTTCTCCGACGAGGTGTTCTTCGAGGCCATCTACAAGAAGCCGCCGCCGATCTTCCGCGTAGATCTGGATCCCAACACGTGGTCCATGCACGGGGGTGTCCTCTTCAACTTCGCCGAGCTCGCTGTAATGTTCCGCACCAAGAGTGGAGTCAGAATCGGCAACGGCAACGAGGTCGGCAACGGTTCGCTCGTCGTCTCCACGTGCGGGTTCGACTTCCCCGCATCTCCACCTCCCTCGTCATCGACTGCGACACCACCATGGCCACCACCACCGTTGGTTGTGGCGGTCCTCGTCAGTGCGGCACGCGCTAGGTCGGAGGAGCTGCTCGCCCTGCTGTAGGCGCTGCGTGCGGTGCTTGTGCTCCCCGCCACGTTGCGTCCCTACTCCGAGGATCCTTCCCGTTTGGACTTCCCTGACCTGGAGTACGTCCTCCTCGACGGGATCCCAAACTGCGACGACGTCATCACCTGGTCCGCCCATCGCATCTTCACCACCGTCCAGGACGCACAGTGTACAGGAGTATACACGACAGCGGACGAACCAAGGAGCCGCGAGCAAATGGCCGTCGAGTACGCACGCGCCCGCATCGCCGCGTTCGTCGGCATCGACCTTTTCCCCTGCCACAACACACTCTCGCCGTTCCCGCCTCCATCTGCTTCCGCCATCAGGGACGAGTACTTCAGCTACTCCGGCGCGTCGACGAGGTCGGGCATCTCTGAGTCATCGCAGGTGGCCGTCGGGCACAACAGCGGACTCATCAACTATCAGGCGATGCGGAAGAAGCTCAAGGCGCGGACCTCCATCTTCAACACCACTGCAGACACGGAGGTCGTTCGCCACCTCATCGCGACGTCGTTGTCGCGTCCTCTGCTGGCACGCATCCGCGATGCGTACGAGTGCCTCCGAGACACTATCGACATCTCGGTTGCCATGGTCTCCGAGGCACAGCAGCAGGCGCAGGCGGCGCTGGCTGCGCAGGTGGTGGAGTCACCAGCGTTTCGGATGCCACGGTTCGAGATACACGACCTGGAGAGCACGGACGGGAGATACCATGTTGTGGTGTGCCTGGTGTAACACCCTAAATTTTCGCATCCTGCATTGCATACATGATCATGTATTAAACATTAGTAGGATAAAAAAAATAATAAAACATAAAAGGTGGAGTATATATATACAAATATGGGTAGCAAAAGAAGAAAAAGAAAATAGCCTAAAACTCGTAATAGGGAATAAGTATAAAAATAATAATAATAAAATATATAAATGTATATAAATAAAATATATAACAATATATGAAAATAAATAAAATATTAATATTAATAATATACATTATAATAATAATAAATAATAAATATATAACATGAATAATATATATATAATAAATTATATAATAAAAAAAGAGTATAAAAAAATAAAATATAAATAATAAATATAAAATAATAATAATATATAAAAAGAAATATATAAATAAATTATATAATAATAAATATATATATAATAACTGTATAAAAAAATTAATAATAAATAATAATGAATAAACAAAAAAAATAAGTAAAAAAATAGTGGTATATTGAAAAAAAAATATATATCCGCCGGCCAGGCCGTACCGGCCCAGCCGGCCACGCGCGCCGACCGAGGCGCCTGGCCGAGCGCCTCCCACGGCCACGACTCGAGCGCGCCCGCCCCGGGGGACCCCGACCCCACCGCCGCTTGGGCGCCTCCCCCGCTCCCGCTCAGCCGCACGTGCCCACCCTCCCGCTCCCACCTAGCCCGCGCGCTGCGCCTCCGTACGCGCCGACGCGACCCGCCAGCCGCCCGGGCCCCACCCTGCCAGCGCGCGCCCCTCCCCGCCTCCCACCAGCGCGCACGCGCGTGCGCCTCCCCGGTCCCGCCCCGAGTCGCGCCCGGCTCGGCCTCCCCGCTGGCCCCGACACCCCCGATCCCGTAACGCCCGCCCTCGATTTTCCCGACACCGTATCGAGTCCCGCCCCCGGTACGACTCGGTCTGATTTTCTTGCTCCCGCCGCCCCTATAAAAGGGACCGAAGCCCTAGGCTTTTTTCCACGATCCAACAGCCGCCAGCAGAGAAGAAAAACCGCCGGAAGCCGCCGGAACAGAAGAAAAAAAAGGTCCAGAAGGCTGCGCCGCCAGGGAAAAAGAAGGGGAAGAAGAGGAAGAAAAAGAGGAGGGCCCCACCGTTCGCCGGAGATCGTCACCGATATCGCGCCGCCGTCGTCGTGCCGCCGAAGGACTGCTGCACCATCTACTTCGTCTACGCGTCGCATTTGTTCCGCGACCGTCAAGCCGTCAGATCTACGGTAGGATTCATTCCCGATGCGAATTTTAGCGACCGTATTGAATCTAATAGACGTGAATTGATTTTTATTGCATCGTATTTTTATTTTCAGCAGCATTAATCCACCCTAAAACCCCCGTAAACTCATATGAGCACGTATGAACTAGTCGCATCTAATTAATAAACGACCGTAGTAAATTAATTATTAAACTGTGCATGCATGCATGTCATTGCATGTTGATTATTTTGTGTGCATTATGTTGAATTGTATATGTTTTCTTGTATGTAAGATCACGCGTAGTGGAACGTGCTCAAGAGGCCGCATACGAGGATTTCCAAAATCAAGACTTTGAAGCGCTTGAGCAACCCCATCCGCCGGAGCAAGGCAAGTGTCCTTGAAGCATATTGATCCTATTTTAAATTAAATGTTTTGTTTGCGAACTTGCATGCTTGTGTCAAATTGATGGGAATCCTATGGTAGGAAGTTTACTAGTTTTGTTTGACCACCCTTGTCACCTGGGATTTATGGTAGAGAGTCAGGAAGGGTTTTTACCTTTTTGCTTCGCTTAATTAATTGGGATGGCAAACAACACTACACAATTAATTATGCATCAATGATATTCTGGTCAATGTGAACTGGTCAATACGATGGGTGATCTAAGCAAGCATGGATATGTGGATGGGTTGGTTGATATGGTGGTTTGCTTGCTTTAGATCTAAGGACCGGTTCATGCGAGAATATGCTAGGTCAACAGTGCCACCACAAGGCCAAGTATGGGTGCGGCGTAGATGAATAATTAGGAGCGCTGCTAGTATTGTATGGACCATTGGATGGCGCGGGGAATGGGAGTCGAGGAGGACTGCCCTGGGATCCGCATGGCACACGAGGGGGCCCGTGGGTGGGAGAATGGAGATTCAAGCCTGCTGGTGAAACCTTAGTGGGCCCGTACATACTAGTAGTCCCTTTTGAAAGGCTATTTTGTGATCTCTTGGCCACACACCTACGGAAGTGTGAGATGGCACAATGGAGGTTTCTTAGTCATTGAAAGGTGATAAAATCACAAACATATGGGTAAAGTGGTACAACCTCTGCAGAGTGTTAAAAAACTATCATGATAGCCGTGCTCCCGGTTATGAGCGCCTGGATGACCTACATGATTAGAGTTGGAAATTAGGATTTGGGATGGTTATGGATGGTTATGGTTTGGTAATGGTTATGGTTGGTTTATGGATTATGGTCATGGATATGAATTTGAGTTATGGTAATTGGACATGGATAATGGTGATGTTGGCAATAATTGGATATGGTTTATATTATGTTAATATGATGGTTATGATGGGATTGTTCCACATAGACCTAGTGTAATGCTTTTCAAATGTTTTACTGTACTTTTCAGCACTTAGCTATTATTACATTCGTCATTTGAATCAGCCACATGTCATACTTTCCACACTTGCTGAGTACGACATGTACTCACTCTTGCAATCCCCCACCCAACAGTTGCAGGTCAGAATTGTGAGTTTAATGGCGATAATGTGGAGATCTAGGCCGTGTCTACCGTCAACTTTGCCTGTGGTGTTGCATGGAGTTGCGCTATCCCTTTTGCTTAGTTGCTTAGTTTGCTTAATTAGTTTATTTCCGCTGCATTAGTTGAACTTATCATTAATATTCATTAGAGCTTGTATTCGAGGATATAATGAATTATGTAATAAGAGTACTTATTTAATAATTTGAGCTGTGGTAATTTTCTGTATACCGTTTGTGAATTACTCGTGTATGTGTGTTGAACATCCTGGGCACACATATGCGTTAGCTTGGTTCCTTTTCGGAACCGGGCATCACAGATTGGTATCAGAGCCACAGGTTGACCGTAGGACGCAGCCTAGATAGAATGGACACTTTAGAGCACATAGGAGCACTCAGGAATCGATGTGTTTTTGTTGGTGTGCTGTTTGCTATATATATATTGTTTGCTTGTGTGCTTAATAGAGGATTTTGGGATGCTTTAGCATTGCCATGTCCACCTAGGCTAGTGTAGCTAGTTGGTTAGCTTCATATCCCTTGATGCATTCAGTTGGGGACGTTCTTAAATTCTTACCTATTGCTTTTCTCTAGATGGTGAGGACTCGCAACCAGAGGGATGCCAATGATGAGGAGGAGAACAATGGAGTACCCCAGAACAACAACGGACAAGGACCTGCTCATGGAGCTATCAACATTGAACAACTATTGGCTATGCAAAACCAGCTCATGCAGACCATGATACAGACCATGGGACAGCTGCAGGCTGGCAATATCAACAATCAGCCCCACATGCCTCCACCGCCACCCCCGCCTCCTCATAACCAATTGGGAGAGTTCATGAGGACTAGACCGCCAACCTTTGCTCAAGCTGCTGACCCTATGGATGCGGATGATTGGCTCAAGTCCGTGGAGAGGAAACTTGCTATTGTCCAATGTAGTGACCGGGAGAAGGTCCTATTTGCTTCTCATCAACTCGTTGGAGCAGCCGCCGATTGGTGGGATTCACTATGCAATGCTCATGAGAATCAAGAGAGGATCACTTGGGCGGAATTCAAAGAGAGTTTCCGTTCTCATTACGTGCCGGAAGGTGTTATGCTCTTGAAGAGGCAAGAATTTGGGAATTTAAGGCAAGGAAGATCAAGCGTGAGTGAATATCTCAATAAATTCACTCAACTCTCAAGGTATGCGCCCGAGGATGTTAGTCGAGACAGCCGGAAGCAATATTTGTTCATGAGAGGCCTCAACAATGAGATCCAAGTGCAACTACTCAACTGTGATTATGCCAATTTCCAGAAGCTTGTGGACAAAGCAATTGTGGTTGAGAACAAGATCCGTGAGATGGAGCAAGAAATCAAGCGGAAGGCGCCATACCAAGGACAACAACAAGGAAGTAATGTGCGCCCTCGCCTTGCGCCGCCCAACGCGCCTCATTACAATTCCTCTATTCCTGCTCAGCGCCCTGATTTTGCACCACGCCCAACTCAGTTTGTGCAGCAGCGACCAGTCATGCAAGCAATGCCTTATGCACCTAGTGCTGATTTTCCTGGAACCAATGCTCAAAACCAAGCTCGTCCCAATAATTCTGGTGGAGTCAAGAGGTGCTATACTTGTGGAGAAGCTAGACACTTTGCGAATCAATGTCCTAAGTCAGGCCTTGGTCAAAGAAGCAATGCACCGAGGCAAAACCCAAGACCTAATGGAGTACAGCCACAAGGAAGTCGTGGACAGCAGAATTTTGCTCGTGGCAACGTGAACCATGTCTCTACGGAGGATGCTCAACAAGCGGATGATGTGGTCAATGGTATGTTTCTCACCAACTCCAACCCCGCGACTATGTTATTTGATTCTGGAGCATCGCATTCATTCATTGCATCGAAGTATGTTGCCAAGTATAGTTTGCCTATCTCTCACATGAAGTTTACTCCATTGGTTAAGTCTCCTGGAGGAGAGATGAGAACAAATATAGTATGTCCAAAAGTAAGCCTTAGAATAAGGGTGGTAGACTTCTCCGCCAACCTCATTGTTTTGGATTCACGAGAAAAAAAAAGAGGATCCGTTGGTGCAAAGTGCAATGGAAAAACCATACGGAAACCGAAGCTACATGGGAACGTGAAGAAGACCTGAAGGCAGAATCCCCTCACCTTTTCTCCACGCTATCGAATCTCGAGGGCGAGATTCACTTTAAGGGGGGTAGAATTGTAACACCCTAAATTTTCGCATCCTGCATTGCATACATGATCATGTATTAAACATTAGTAGGATAAAAAAATAATAATAAAACATAAAAGATGGAGTATATATATACAAATATGGGTAGCAAAAGAAGAAAAAGAAAATAGCCTAAAACTCGTAATAGGGAATAAGTATAAAAATAATAATAATAAAATATATATAAATGTATATAAATAAAATATATAACATATATGAAAATAAATAAAATATTAATATTAATAATATACATTATAATAATAATAAATAATAAATATATAACATGAATAATATATATATAATAAATTATATAATAAAAAAAAGAGTATAAAAAATAAAATATAAATAATAAATATAAAATAATAATAATATATAAAAAGAAATATATAAATAAATTATATAATAATAAATATATATATAATAACTGTATAAAAAATAATAATAAATAATAATGAATAAACAAAAAAAATAAGTAAAAAAAATAGTGGTATATTGAAAAAAAAAGAAAAAAAAATTATATCTGCCGGCCATGCCGTACCGGCCCAGCCGGCCACGCGCGCCGACCGAGGCGCCTGGCCGAGCGCCTCCCACGGCCCCGCCTCGAGCGCGCCCGCCCCGGGGGACCCCAACCCCACCGCCGCCTGGGCGCCTCCCCCGCTCCCGCTCAGCCGCACGCGCCCGCCCTCCCGCTCCCACCTGGCCCGCGCGCTGCGCCTCCGTACGCGCCGACGCGACCCGCCAGCCGCCCGGGCCCCACCCCGCCAGCGCGCGCCCCTCCCCGCCTCCCACCAGCGCGCACGCGCGCGCGCCTCCCCAGTCCCGCCCCGAGTCGCGCCCGGCTTGGCCTCCCCGCTGGCCCCGACACCCCCGATCCCGTAACGCCCGCCCCCGATTTTCCCGACACCGTATCGAGTCCCGCCCCCGGTACGACTCGGTCCGATTTTCTTGCTCCCGCCGCCCCTATAAAAGGGACCGAAGCCCTAGGCTTTTTTCCACGATCCAACAGCCGCCAGCAGAGAAGAAAAACCCCGGAAGCCGTCGGAACAGAAGCAAAAAAAGGTCCAGAAGGTTGCGCTGCCAGGGAAAAAGAAGGGGAAGAAGAGGAAGAAAAAGAGGAGGGCCCCACCGTTCGCCGGAGATCGTCACCGACATCGCGCCGCCGTCGTCGTGCCACCGAAGGACTGCTGCACCATCTACTTCGTCTACGCGTCGCATTTGTTCCGCGACTGTCAAGCCGTCAGATCTACGGTAGGATTCGTTCCCGATGCGAGTTTTAGCGACCATATTGAATCTAATAGACGTGAATTGATTTTTATTGCGTCGTATTTTTATTTTCAGCAGCATTAATCCACTCTAAAACCCCCGTAAACTCATATGAACACGTATGAACTAGTCGCATCTAATTAATAAATGACCGTAGTAAATTAATTATTAAACTGTGCATGCATGCATGTCATTGCATGTTGATTATTTTGTGTGCATTATGTTGAATTGTATATGTTTTCTTGTATGTATGATCATGCGTAGAGGAACGTGCTCAAGAGGCCGCATACGAGGATTTCCAAAATCAAGACTTTGAAGCGCTTGAGCAACCCCATCCGCCGGAGCAAGGCAAGTGTCCTTGAAGCATATTGATCCTATTTTAAATTAAATGTTTTGTTTGCGAACTTGCATGCTTGTGTCAAATTGATGGGAATCCTATGGTAGGAAGTTTACTAGTTTTGTTTGACCACCCTTGTCACCTGGGATTTATGGTAGAGAGTCGGGAAGGGTTTTTACCTTTTTGCTTCGCTTAATTAATTGGGATGGCAAACAACACTACACAATTAATTATGCATCAATGATATTCTGGTCAATGTGAACTGGTCAATACGATGGGTGATCTAAGAAAGCATGGATATGTGGATGGGTTGGTTGATATGGTGGTTTGCTTGCTTTAGATCTAAGGACCGGTTCATGCGAGAATATGCCAGGTCAACAGTGCCACCACAAGGCCAAGTATGGGTGCGGCGTAGCTGAATAATTAGGAGCGCTGCTAGTATTGTATGGACCATTGGATGGCGCGGGGAATGGGAGTCGAGGAGGACTGCCCTGGGATCCGCATGGCACACGAGGGGGCCTGTGGGTGGGAGAATGGAGATTCAAGCCTGCCGGTGAAACCTTAGTGGGCCCGTACATACTAGTAGTCCCTTTTGAAAGGCTATTTTGTGATCTCTTGGCCACACACCTACGGAAGTGTGAGATGGCACAATGGAGGTTTCTTAGTCATCGAAAGGTGATAAAATCACAAACATGTGGGTAAAGTGGTACAACCTCTGCAGAGTGTTAAAAAACTATCATGATAGCCGTGCTCCCGGTTATGAGCGCCTGGATGACCTACATGATTAGAGTTGGAAATTAGGATTTGGGATGGTTATGGATGGTTATGGTTTGGTAATGGTTATGGTTGGTTTATGGATTATGGTCATGGATATGAATTTGAGTTATGGTAATTGGACATGGATAATGGTGATGTTGGCAATAATTGCATATGGTTTATATTATGTTAATATGATGGTTATGATGGGATTGTTTCACATAGACCTAGTGTAATGCTTTTCAAATGTTTTACTGTACTTTTCAGCACTTAGCCATTATTACATTCGTCATTTGAATCAGCCACATGTCATACTTTCCACACTTGCTGAGTATGACATGTACTCACTCTTGCAATCCCCCACCCAATAGTTGCAGGTCAAAATTGTGAGTTTAATGGCGATAATGTGGAGATCTAGGCCGTGTCTACCGTCAACTTTGCCTGTGGTGTTGCATGGAGCTGCGCTATCCCTTTTGCTTAGTTGCTTAGTTTGGTTAATTAGTTTATTTCCGCTGCATTAGTTGAACTTATCATTAATATTCATTAGAGCTTGTATTCGAGGATATAATGAATTATGTAATAAGAGTACTTATTTAATAATTTGAGATGTGGTAATTTTCTGTATACCGTTTGTGAATCACTCGTGTATGTGTGTTGAACATCCTGGGCACACATATGCGTTAGCTTTGTTCCTTTTCGGAACCGGGCGTCACACCTGGACGTGCTGATCTACTACCCGCGAGAGGAGGAGAAGACGAGGATCCGGCACTTGGCATCGCTTGCCGGAAAGCGGCGGGTGCTGAGCTGCGTGGTCAGAACAATCTGCTTCAACTTGGTGAAGTGTGTGGTCAAGCTGTTCCCAGACCCATCCAAGGCCACATACACCTACCTGCATGCCAAGAGGGACCTTGGGGGCGCAAGCCCTGACGCTGGCTGCCGTGTTGCAAATTGCGGCTTCATCTCCATGATGTTCTACTTCGCCAAGCTCTTCCTCTCCCATGACAAGCGCTGCGTCTGCGAGCACCAATCTCCACATGTGCTACCATGGCCACCTCCACCACTCGCTCACAGGATTTTTGACGAAATGCTAATACGGAACGTCATCTCCTGGAACATTGGAATACTCGTGAAGACTGGGTGCACGCAGCCGCTATGCTCCGAGCACAGAGGGCCACCTCCACCACCATGGCCGCCACCACCCAAGCTCGCGCGTAACCTGTTCGAGGAAATGACAGCAGAGTATGTCGAGCTCAATGCACTCACTGTCACCGTCGCCCGCCGGTTCTGCCACTTCTCCAAAGCCAGCTGGAACTTCTGCATGAAGTGCTACCACTGCTGGCCTAGGGTCGGCCGGCGCATTGGGCTGCGGTATTACCTGTTCTTCTCCACGTTCATCGCGACATCGACGTTCCTGAGCTTCTACATCTTTCACGCCATCAAGCGCAAGACTACGTTCTACGACATGGTCATACTGAGGAAGTATGTGGTATTCCAGTTGTTCGTCGTCCTCATCCTGTGGTGACACTTCGCGCCGGTGTTGTTCACCCTTGACCGTGGCCTCGTCACTTTCGGCGTCGTAGTTGTTCATCGCGGCGACCAAGATGATGATCTTCAAGTTTCTTAGGGTTCCTGCTTGAGGACAAGCAGGTTCTCAAGGAGTGGAATATGTCATGACATGTGGACCCAATACTATTGTAAAGAGAGATGCGAGTGGGAGAGAATAGAATAAATAGGAGAATGGACATGGAAAAGGACACGCAGAAAATAGAATTCGGTTATCTCATCTTCTACCTCTGCTTCTCTTCCCATTCTCCTCTGCATCTTCTCTCTATTCTCCATTGCTGCTCGATTTCTATCTGTTCATCGCGAGATCGTTACAGAGGAGTGAGCCGTACCTTTTTCTTGCCTTCCTTAGCCATAAGGCAAGTGTGGTTGTTCATGTCCCGTCCTCCCATGTTTGGAAAGAGTGTGGCCTTCATAGTAGGTTTCTTGATTGCAAAAGTGGCCATCTCTTCTTCTTCATCGGAGGAGGACTCGTCGTTTGAGTCCCACTCCTTGCCAATGTGAGCTTGATGGATTTGTCTTCTTTTTATGAAATTTTTCTTTTCTTGAGATCTTGTTTCCTTCTTCTTTTTGTTTTCTTCATAGGGGCAGTCCATCATGAAGTGACCATACTCTCCGCAGTTGTAGCAAGTGCGTCGAGCCTTGGATTTTCCTTTGTCCTTGCTTTTGCCTTCATTTGAGTTGTTGTCGTGTCTTCTTTTCATCATTCGCTTGAACTTCTTGATAAAGAGTACCATTTCCTCATCATCAAGATCGGTGCTCTCATCACTTGTATGTCCATCGTCTTGATCTTCACGAGCTTCTTTGAGTTTGGGTCGGCATGTAGCTTTGAGAGCGACCTCTTTCCTTTTGGGGGAAGTGAGTTCGGCCAAGTCTTTGACGTATTTTGCCTCTTTCTCCATCATCTCATGATTTATGATCTTCCCCAACAACTCATCGGGGGTCATTTTGTGAAAACCGGGGCTTTCTCTAATCATTGAGCAAAGAGTGACATTTCTTGGCATGAAGGCTCTAATCATTCTCTTGACTACCTCGTGAGCCGTCCATTTCTTACTTCCATAGGCACGTATCTTGTTGATGAGTGCCTTCATACGGTTGTACATGTCTTGAGGTGATTCGCCTTATTCAATAGCGAATCTCCCCAACTCTCCTTCAAGCATTTCGATTTTTGCTTCACGAACCGATCTATTTCCTTCGTGAGATGTCTTAAGTGTATCCCAGATTTCCTTTGCACTTTCTAAGCCATCAATCTTGGTTAATTCCTCTCTGCTTAATGATGACGTGATCACGGCGACGGCTTGTGCATTTCTGTGAATCTCTTGTTCTTGTTCTGGGGTGAGTTCTTCATCCGTGTTCGAGATATCTATGCCAGTGCAAACGATGTGCCATAGACTAGGATTTAGGGATATTAGATGCATCTTCATGTTGTACTTCCACATTGTATAGTCGCTTCTGTCAAACTGTGGAGGTTTTCCCATAGGAATGGAAAGATAATGGTTGTTTGAATTGAGACGGTTGTAGTTGTAAGGCTGTCGGGAGTAGTCGTGATGACCGCTCCCCGTCGTCTTCTCTTCTTCTTTTCCTTTTTGTCCTAGCAGTTTCTTTCTCAGAAGTGCCTTCAATTGTCGCACTTCTTCATCATCGTGTGGGCTCTCTTTCAGCACATCAAAAGCTTTAGTTTCTTGTTCCTCCTCATTAATGTTCATCTTCGAGATATCGTTGTTCTTCTCAGAGGCCATTGATCTCTCCGAGATGTGAGTCTCGTTGGTGGAGAACCTTGCTCTGATACCAATTGAATGTGGCCTAGAGGGGGGTGAATAGGCCTTTTGAATTTCCTGCACACTTAATAGAACCGTCAAAACTTGGTTGGTCGGACTAGTCCGGTTGTGTGGGCGGACTAGTCTGGTGTGCAAAAATTATGTGTGTTGATCAGGTGTGATTTGGGAAAATAAATTTCTTTAGCAGCGGAAATGAGAACAACTGATATTTGTACTTGAGATTAGTATAAGAATGCAGGTGTAACTTATAATTGCTTTAAGTTGATGTTTAGCACTCAAGTGATCTAATGAACAAAATTTAAAGAAAATGAGACGCAAGACACATGCATTTTTCCCGAGGTTCGATCTCACCACGAGATCTACGTCCTCGTTGAGGAAGCTCACACAGAGCCGGGTCTCCAACCCTTTCCCTCTTCAAGTCACCACGAAGGCCGACTTGATTCCACTATCACGGGTAATCACCAAGTTTGTGGGGCAACCTCACACGTTGAGGGCTCCCACGAGAATTACAATGAAAGAAGTGATCAAATACACTCAAAAGTATTACAATGCAGAGTATGAGTGTAGAAAGATCAAACCCCAAGAGCTCGCAATGAAAGAACTACGATGTCCCAATCCTGAATCCAAGTGTTCAATTGATTTCACTCTTTTTGAACTTTAGATGTGTGGGGAGATGTGTTTTGGGCTCTTGGGACGAAGTGGCGGCGCTAGGGTTTGCTCTTTGATCAGTATTCGACGTGTGTGTCTGTAGGAAAGCCGCGGACTCTCTATTTATAGGGTTTCCAAAAGCTAGCCATTGAAAAACCCTAACACCAGACTAG
This sequence comes from Tuctoria greenei, assembly GCA_036927565.1. Lineage (NCBI taxonomy): Eukaryota > Viridiplantae > Streptophyta > Magnoliopsida > Poales > Poaceae > Tuctoria > Tuctoria greenei. Next base: position 154,043,488 of record JAYESD010000009.1, on the reverse strand, counting down.
TCCGGTGCAAGTCCGGACTTGTCCGGTCTCAATGTGTTTTGAAGTCCAGAAAGTCTGCTGGACTAGTCCGGTCCAACCTTGGACTAGTCCGGTGCTGTGTGAAGGTGACTCCAGAAAGTTCATCGGACTAGTCCGCGGACTAGTCCGATCTCCACGAATGGGAGATTCTAGAAAGTTCAACGGACTAGTCCGGTCCATGATCGGACTAGTCCGGTCCCTCAATATGAGAGACTCCAGAAACATCAACGGACTAGTCCGGTGGATGCACGGACTGCTCCGGTCTCCTTGTAAGTGGGATTCCAGAAAGATGAACGGACTAGTCCAGTCCATGATTGGACTAGTCCGGTGCTTTGTGAAAGTTAGGTTAATTTTAATCCCTTACCCTCGCGCAAAGTTGTGAGCTCTTGGAGTGTGTCTTTCATACACTCCCTATACATTCAAAATCTAATATGGTCTTCCAAGCTTCATCAAAGTATCTCTCTTTGAACACCACTTCAATTTTCACCTTTTTGTGTGCATCAAGATGTTTCACTTGTTTGTCCTGCAATCATCTCAGTAGTTTCATTAGGATCTCATATGTTTGTCATCAATTGGCCAAAACCCACAAGGGATATCCTAGATGCACTTACAAGGTGGCCTTGGGACCGAAGTCACTTGGCCGGAGCTAGCACCCCAGGAAGATGCCGCAATTTGAGTAGACGCCGCCGTTGAAGACCTTCCACTTCGAGGAGAAGGGGACGCTGCGGAAGAAGAATGTCTGGCCCTCCTGTCAGCATGCTTCCTCTTACGGCTCGAGGGCTCGGCCAATTCCTTGCCCTTGCCGACGACTTCGGTTTTTGGCTTAGGGGCGGGGACAGAGCCACCCTCCGGAGCTTCGAATATTGCCAACCTGGTGGTTGAGCGCCTCTCAACGACACCAAGGTCGTCAAGCACCGGCATCGTCCGCTGGAGCTCCCTACTGAATGCTGCCTCCATGTTCAATGGGAGGAAAGATGGCACGCGGAGCCAAATTGTCGCCCTCAACATCGATGTCGTGCTGTAATTTCTTCAGGTGGAACTCCAAAGTTGCACCCTCCATGTTGGACTTGAAACCGGTCACGATCCGATCGTCGTCCAGCATACTGTTGAGGGCCCAAGCCAACCTCTCCCTCCTCTTCAACGAAGCCCACCTGTTGGTCAGGAAGTTGCAAAACACCGCCTGGGGAGTCACTCCTCCTTCCACACACAGGCGGATCCTAGTCAGAGCAGGATTGAAGGCATCCGACAGCATCGGAGCTTCACTCCAAACTGCAGTGTTGATGTTGGGGAGGCCTTCCAGCAGCTCCAGCTTCTCGTGCTCCTCCACCCTGATTACAATCCAATCCTTCTTTCAGTCGTCCCATTTCCCAGAAGGGAACGACCGCAAGTACTTGTACGGGCACTTCTTGCGCTTCATAAAATAGTAGAAGCCAAGGTACTTGTCGCTCCGACTTGTGGTTTGGACAGTGAAGAAGGTGCAGAAGAGCTCAATGTAGGGGGAATGCCCACCCACATCTCGCAAAAGTGGAAAAATATGGACACCAATAGAATGGAGTGGGGGTCAAGGTGGTAAAGCTGCAGACCATAGAAGTCTAGCAGCATCAAGAAGAAGGAGGAGAAAGGTGGGATCAGTCCCACCATGGCGTACGCGGAGAAGTACACCATGTCGCCGGTGTGCTCCTTCTCAAACGGAAGCTTGTCGGCGCGGACCAGGTGGTTGAAGAAGTCAGGGGACCATCCCATGAGGGCTCGTACCTTCTTCAAATCATCATCGGTCTTCAGTCGGCTTTGGCAGAGACCCAACTCTGTCGCGGCACAGCGAGGCAAGAGAGGAAAGGCAAGCAAAAGTTTGGAAGGTTTGAGCGCAAGATCAATTGAAAGGCGTAAAGAACCCCAAACGGTGCGTGCTTTCCTTCTTAAGTAAGCCCCCGCAACGCCTGGATGGAAACCACAGAGGAGCCGATGATACCAGCCAAAGATTTCACCCCGCCAATGACAAGGGGGCCCGGGGCCACCCCGACGATCAAGTAGAGGTTCTTACCCCAGGCGAACGGTTGTCATCATGAAAGGCGGGAAACCCGAAGTCAGCGGCCTGACAGGGCGCGCGAACCGATATGATTTTCGAATCGGGAACTGGTGACCTTCAATCGCATGAGATCCGCATGCTAAGATCTCACCTGCCACCTTCAAGATCACCACGCGACGGAAGTTTAACTGTGAACTACCGCCAACGGCATAACCAAAGACCCTTGAAGACACGGTTCAGAAACCGAAGAATGGACCCACCTCCGGCGAAATGACTTCATACAAAAGGTCTCTCCCGGAGGTGAGTCCAGGGGGCCACTGTCGGTACCCTCCATATCGGATACCCCTTGGGATTGCAAATATCACAAGGAAACTCCATATACCAGATTTGAAGACCTCTGAAGGCCCCACATGTCAGGTGTAACCGGACCTGCTCCCCCGACATGGTTAGTCCCAGGGCCGCCACGTGTATCACAAGACCGGAGCTATCACCCACACTTGGGAAGCTCTGGTCAGAATACCAATATGGCACCACCGGACCTAACTCCAGACAGAGGGAAGCTCTGGTACTGACACGTGTCCAACAGCACCGGACCTACCCGTCCACGACGATGAGCTTCATTGCTATCACGTGGCAACCGCCGGACCTTCAACTTCAACTATCAGGTCGGTGGACCCCCCCCCCAACAGCTCCAGACCTTCAAGGATCAATCAAAGACTTCAAGACCCGATTAAGTGTCATTAAAACCATATTAATGACACATGATCGGATGGCCCTTAATACTGGTAACGACACTATTAAGGCCCATTACCAGGCTATTACGGGTAATTAACCCCATTTATTGTGTATCAAGCGTGTGTAACCGACGGGGCCACCTGTCGGGAAAGGCTGACGTTGTAACGACTAGTCCTTGTACTATAAAAGGACTAGTCGACGATACACAAGGGACAACTCTAGACCACCGCTGAACACTCTGAGCTGGACAAGCTTCTTCTTCTGGAGCTTCTTCTAGACTCCCGAGCTTAATACATCACCAACACACCCCGTGGAGTAGGGTATTACGCTCAGGCGGCCCGAACCACGTAAATCCCTGTGTACACGTGTCTTTCACCATCTTGAATCTCTGCGCGCCCATTACCGAACTACAACTCCTCGATCTACCAAAAGTATTGTCGAGAGATCTGCCGGTTCCAAACGCCGACATGTGCCTAAAATCAATAATTGAATTCATGTGTGTAGGTGAACTACAAAGCCAGAGGAAAGCATTGGGTACTCGATAGCGGGTGCACTCAACACATGACCGGCAACGATGGTATGTTCACCTCCATAGAGAACCCCGTCAATCATGAACAAGTCACCTTTGGTGATAACTCTAAGGGGAAGGTAATTGGGTTGGGCAAGATTGCAATTTCACAATGGTGTCAACCTCCAAGCCACTTGAGTTGCTCCACATGTACCTCTTCGGACCGTCCACATATCAAAGTCTTGGCGGTAATCTCTATTGTCTTGTTATAGTTGATGACTACTATTGCTATGCTTGGACTTTGTTTCTAGGTGACAAGAGTGAAACTCCGAAAGTGTTTAAGACCTTCGCTAACCGTGCCCAAAGGGAATTTCAACTTCCCATCATCAAGATTCGGAGTGACAATGGCACCGAATTTAAGAACTACAACATTGGGGAGTGGTGTGATTGTGAAGGCGTGAAGCATGAATTTTCAGCCACATACACTCCTCAACAAAATGGTGTCGTTGAAAGGAAGAACAAGACTCTCATCACTCTTGCACGAGCAATGCTTGATGACTATGGCACGTCCGAGAAGTTTTGGGCCGAAGCAATCAACACGGCGTGCCATGTCGCAAATCGGGTCTATCTACATCGACTACTTCAAAAGACCCCGTACGAACTCCTCATTGGGAGAAAGCCCAACATCTCCTATTTTCGAGTCTTCAGGTGCAAGTGCTATATCTACCGCAAGAAAAGGCTCAGTAAGTTTGAAAGAAGATGTGATGTTGGTATCTTTCTTGGTTATGCATCAAACTCAAAAGCATATTGTGTATTCAACCAAACCTCTGGTTTAGTTGAGGAAAGTTGTGATGTTGAGTTTGATGAAACTAATGGCTCCCAAGAGGAGAGTTTTGGTCATGATGGAATAGATGATGAGCCTCTACGAGAATCTATGAAGAACATGACCATTGGAGACATCAAGCCTAAAGTTGAGGAGAGCCATGATCTAGGGGGAGCTTCAAGTTCCAACATCAACAAATCTATGGCACCTCAAGTTGACGATGAAGAAAAAGATGATACATTGCCGACACAAGATTAACAAGCCACACAACATCAAGAAGAAGAACAAGTTCATGATCAAGTCCAACCACAAGAAGAGCAACACGCATCACCACCGCCAAGTGCTTCACAACCACTTATGAGGCATGGACGCATCCCCAAGGCACATTGGATTGATCAAATTATCGGTAGTCCGTCAAGGGGAGTAAGTACACATTCTCACCATTTCGCTATGTTTTGTGAGCACTACTCGTTTGTTTCATGTGTAGAACCCACTCACATTGAGGAAGCACTCCAAGATCCAAATTGGGTAATGGCCATGCAAGAAGAACTCAACAACTTCATCCGCAATGAAGTTTGGGTGTTGGAGGAGCGACCCAAGGACAAGAACGTCATCGGGACAAAGTGGGTGTACTGCAACAAACAAGACGAGAACGGTGTTGTGATCTACAACAAGGCAAGACTTGTGGACAAGGGTTTCTCGCAAGTTGAAGGACTAGACTTTGGAGAAACATTTGCTCCAGTCACTGGACTAGAAGCCATCCTTATACTTCTTGCTTTTGCATCACATCATAATATAAAACTTTATCAAATGTATGTGAAAAGTGCCTTTCTCAATGGTTACATTAACGAGCTTGTTTATGTTGAACAACCTCCCGGGTTCGAAGATCCAAGGAATCCTAATCATGTGTTTAGATTGCACAAGGCGCTCTACGGGCTCAAGCAAGCACCTAGAGCGTGGTATGAAAGACTATGAGATTTCTTGTTAATGCAAGGATTCAAGATCGGGAGGGTGGACACTACACTCTTCACCAAAGACATCGATGGAGAACTATTTGTTTGTCAAATTTATGTCGATGATATTATTTTTGGTTCAACTAACGAAGCTCTTAGCCATGAGTTTGGCAAAATGATGTCTAGGGAATTCGAGATGTCGATGATTGGAGAGCTCAACTTCTTCCTTGGATTTCAAATCAAGCAACTTCGAGAGAGGACCTTCATCTATCAAGAAAAATATACTAAGGACCTCTTGAAGAAATTTGAGATGGGAGATTGTAGCTCAAGAAGTACTCCAATGGAAACAAATTGTCATCTCGCCGCAGATAAGGACGGTAAACTTGTTGACCAATCTAATTACCATTCCATGATTGGTTCATTGCTTTATCTTACTGCATCTAGGCCCAATATCATGTTTAGTGTATGCTTGTGTGCTCGCTTTCAAGCGGCACCTAAAGAATCGCATCGGAAGGCGGTCTTTAGGATACTTCGGTATCTCAAGCATACTCCAAGTGTAGGCCTATGGTACCCCAAAGGTGCTAAATTCCATCTCTTGGGTTACTCAGATTCGGACTTTGCCGGATGCCGTGTGGATCGCAAGAGTACCTCCGGAGGGTGCCACTTGCTTGGGCGTTCCCTAGTATCTTGGTCTAGCAAGAAGCAAAACTCCGTTGCTTTGTCCACTGCGGAAGAAGAATATATAGCGGCCGGTGCATGTTGTTCACAAATCCTTTATATGAAGCAAACCCTTTTGGACTTTGGTGTTAAATTTGGTTGTGTGCCTCTCCTTTGTGACAATGAAAGTGCGGTTAAGATTGCTAAAAACCCCGTTCAACACTCCCGCACTAAGTGCATTGATATTCGCCATCATTTCTTGCGGGACCATGAAGCTAAGGGAGACATCTTCTTGCAAGGTGTTAGGTTCGAAGAAGAATTGGCGGATATCTTCACTAAACCACTTGATGAAAAAACCTTTTCTAGACTAAGGAGTGAATTAAATGTGCTAGATGCATCGAACGTCATGTAAGTTGCGATGGTCATGTAAGAATGCATTACATATAGGTCTTGTCTAACTTTCAAATGATAGGGGCGAGCAAGGGTTAGCTTGGGATGGCGGTTCTTTTGGGTATCCCCAAGACTTGGAGAATGGATCTTCCTGAAGAAGCCTTCGAAAGGTTCAAATTTGGCAAGATAGATTTAGTTTATGTCTTGCATGATGCCTGCCATATAGACTTGCACACACGTTTAATATCTTGGATTAAAAAATTGTTTGGCATTGCATACGGTAGATTGTCACAAAGGGGAACCCACTTCATGAGAAAGAGACTTGTTTGAAATGCAATATCTCAACTCATATGATGTGGAAAGAACAAAGTGTTAGGTGCGTTAATGCCTAAAGGAACATGCTTTAAAGAGATAGAAGTCTTCATCCTCTAGCTCACAAAGCATGGGCCTTACATTTTATTTGGATTTTTTCCTTGATCTTTCCGGTGTTCTATTTGCTTTAGGGCTTAGCCAAGTTATTGGCAACTAGAGTTAAAGTCTTTTTGAGGGGTTAGGGGTTGCCCAAAAAGTCCTAAGACTTGTGTTTCTCTTTGTTTGTTTAAGTCAAAGGACATATATGGGATGTTGCTTATCTTTTGTAGTCATCGGATTATCCGATGCTTAGGGCAGAAGCATCATCAGATCAGTTTGTGCTTAAGTGCAAGGGTCAGCTTAGTCAGAAAGTCAAATCAACCGATGAGTTCATTCTGAGAAACATCGGAGCATCTGATGTTTACATTTCTGGAGTTGTGCCAAATTCAACTGATGCAAATCATTTCCACGTCAGATCATCCGATGTTGAAGGTGCCTCTGGAATACCCTTACTGTACCACTCGAAGGATGCACCTCTCATCTGACGTTGGATCATCCGATGTTAAAAATCAAGCTCGGGTTCGGGCCCCACCTATTTAGCGCCTCTCGTTTTCCTTCTCTTCACTGTCCCCTGCCGACTTCAACACTCTTTCAGCAGACTCCGGCTTCGGTTGTCAGTGCCCCGCTACCAGCAGTCCAGACTCAGCAGGCACCCTCAGCACCGACAGCAGCTCCCACAACACCGGTCTCCTCCACTCCAGCCTCAGCAGCAGCAGGCGGCAGCTCCGACGATAGCACCCCCGACGGCGACCAGTTCATCATCGCCCTGAGCGCTCAGGATCCTTAGGCACTCAGCTTCCCTTTTTGGTGTCTTGATGCCAAAGGGGGAGAAGAGTCAGAGTCAGGGGGAGGGATAGCATAGTCCTAGGGGGAGTCCTAGTTACAGGGGGGTATTTTGGGAGCTTTTTATAATTTGGGAGCTTTGCTATTCTTTTGCTATCTTTGAGTATACGTGTGCCACTAAATTCTCTTATGTTTTATTGATCGTTTTTGAGCCTTCGAGCTTCGTGTGCTGGATCTTGTACTTGTTGCATATCCTTTTGAGTATCGTATTCTTAATTTCATTACTATTATGTTTTACTCGTTGTGTTGTCATCAATCACCAAAAAGGGGGAGATTGAAAGCATCTAGGCCCCCATAAGGTATGGTTTCCGTGATTAATGACAACCGTTGGATATCACTAATAAGTTTGTGAATGCAAGGTCTCTCATATAATTCATCACACTTAATCGACTCTATATTTATATCATCTACTGCTCATTGGATAAAATTGGAGACCCCTCAACAAACTATTTTACGAGGTCAATCGATTTTCACGAAGAATAAAAGAAAAAGCACATATGTCAAAATTATTCCATCAAAAGTGACATCACTCGAGACTTGGTCGTCATCATAGGAACATTTCAAACCAATGTCTAAGAGATCACTCGAACAAATTCCAAAAGAATCACTTAGAACAACTCGAAGCAGACAAAATCAACTCACTGGATCATCCGATGTATCCAGAAAACATTACATCGGTCGAGTTGGCTCTGAGCAGAAGAAGACCTCAGTCTTGGGTATACACCGGATCATCCAATGATGAAGCAAGTGTTACATCGGTCGATCATTCCAGTAAGCAATTTACCTGGACCAAGTGTAACACCGGACCATCCGATGTACAATTATAACACATCGGTCAATCATTCCAGTAAGCATTATTTCTGGACCATTCTGGATCAAGTGTCACCAAATTATCCGATGTACATGTGTATACAACATCGGTTGATCAACGGTCATATCTAACACATTGACCTCAACTAATTTGTATTCGACCGATGACAACTGAAGGGAGAACACTGGAGCATCCGGCGTTTGCAGAACAGTGATGTCAGCCTACTTTTCCAACGGCTATCTCGTGGAAGCTGGCTATTTATATCCATTCAACCAGTCATTTCGACAAGTCTTGATGCCCAGAGCTACTCTACACATTACCAAGCATTCAAGACGTTGAGCAACCACTTCCACATCATTTACACCACTTGTGCACCAAGAGATAGGCTAGAACTTACTAGAGATGATGCTTGGGTGCTTCCATTCTTGGTGATTGGAGTCTCTAGTGTAGTGAGAGCTGTAAGAGAGTGTCTCTTGGTGATTGCATTCACCATGTATCAGTCGGTGATCGGAGAGATCCTTCCGAAGCTTGCCATGACGGTTGTGGAAGCCCGAAAGATCAAACTTGTACAAGGCTTGAGCTCCACCTTGCCGGAGATGGTGAACGGAGACTTTTAGTGAGATCCCTGGTCGTGGAGACTTGGGAGTGGCTACACCCTTTGGTAGGTGCCACAACGTGGATGTAGGAAGGTCTTGATTATCTTGCCGAACCACGGGACAAATCATTGTGTCCTCGTGTCTCCTCGGGAGTTTGCACACTTACTTTCCCGTTACACTTATGTATTTCATATACCACAAACTTATTATTCACTTGAATGCATAGGTTGTTTGCATAGGGAATTGGGCTTTTAGTAGTTAAGTTTTTATTGCTCTAGTTTTTAAAAAGAAGCCCAATTCACCTCACCCCCCTCTTGTGCATTCGATCCTTACACCAGGATAGATCAAATTGTAGAATCTACGTCAGGCTGTGATCTGCTGTGTTTCCTAGACGCGTATTCTGATTTCCACCAAATACCTATGTCTAGAGATGATGAGGAACATACTGCTTTTCTAACAGTAGATGACCTGTATTGTTATGTCTCCATGCCTTATGGTCTTAAGAATGTTGTCCCTACCTTTGTACGTGTGATGCATAAAAAATTTGAGGACCTCATTAGAGACCTGGTAGAGGTGTATGTCGATGACATCGTGATCAAAATCAAAGACCACACGTCCTTCCTGGACAACTTAGCACAAGTCTTCAGCAGGTTGTGCCTTACGCGCACGATGCTGAACTCCGAAAAGTGTGTCTTCAGGGTTGCTTCTGGGAAGCTGCTGGGATTCTTGGTTTCTCACCGGGAGATCAAAGCCAATCCAGAGAAGATCAAGGCAATAGATCTGATGCGGCCCCCGACACGTATCAAGGATGTACAGAAGCTCGCAGGTTGCCTAGCGGCCCTTAGCCGCTTTATCTCAAGGTTGGCAGAACGGGCACTTCCCTTCTTCAAGATTTTGCGGAAGGCAGGTCCCTTTGCCTGGATAGAAGAAGCGGAAGCAGCGTTTCAGGAGCTCAAGAGGCACCTGACGTCCCTCCCGGTTATGGTGGCGCCAGAGCCCGGAGAGCCCCTATTGCTATATGTTACTGCAACAACCGAAGTGGTTAGTATGGTCTTGGTCGCAGAGCGATCGGAACCACATCAGCAGCATGCACGAGAAGGAGTCTGTAGCGCAAGCACCGAGCCCCCGGTCCCAGACCTAGCCATGGACCTCTCTCAGTAGGGCTCTGGGAGCCAAGAAACCGCTGGACCCCAGGCCCTAGAGTATGATGCGAGTCCCGGGAGCCAGGAACCCCAGGACCTGGATCCAACACAAGGAACACCGGACCTCTCGGGCAGAGTCCGGACTACTCAAAGGCCGGTCTACTACATCAGCGAAGTCCTCCATGAGGCAAATACAAGGTATCAGGAGATACATAAGCTGTTGTATGATGTGTTTATAGCATCGAGAAGCTCCAACACTACTTTCAGGGCCATAAGGTCTCAGTGGTCACCTCCTTTCCACAGAGAAAGGTCCTCCACAGTCCTAATGCTACCGGCAACATCGCCAAGTGCAGCTGAGCTAGCAGAGTTCGAGATCGAGTTCCTTCCTCGGCATGCGGTCAAAAGCTAGGCCCTGGCAGATTTCTTGGCCGAGTGGATTCCATCGCCTGGCAACCCCGAATGCCCAGTCAGCGGAGACACAGTGTCTGAGGCACCGGTTTTCGCTGAAACCCCGTGGACACTTTACTTCGATGGTTCCACCCAGAAACATGGGGTCGGGGCCGGAGTGGTGCTCATAGCTCCGACGGAGGAGCAGTTCAAGTATATGGTGCATCTTGGCTTCAAGGCTACCAACAACATGGCAGAGTATGAGGCCCTCATCTACGGGCTGAAGACAACACTGACCCTCAACATCCGCCAGCTCCTTGCCAAAGGTGATTCCCAGCTAGTTGTCAAGCAGGTCAAAGGGGAGTGTAGCTGCAACGACCCCCAGCTGGCAGCATACATGCTGCACGCCAGGAAGCTGGAGAAAGATTTTGAGGTACTGGATCTGTGCCATGTACCCCGAGCTGACAACTCAATCGCAGACGACCTGTCAACAAAGGCCTCCACAGAGGCACCAGTGCCCGAAGGAGTCTTTTCAAGGACGTTATCGCGACCAACCGCCCGAGCTGCCGAACCGGGTGAAGGGGGTGAAGTTAGCACCTCGAAGCTAGCAACCTCGACGGCTCTACAGCCATGGGGCCTGCCAAGGTTCCTATGCGCCTCCAGCAGCACTGAGCATTTGTGCGCCCAAGAACTAGAAGCTCAAGGAGGTCCCGATGCATGGATCTAGGAGGTTCGGGACTACTTGAAAGACAAATACCTTCCCGTAGAACATGCCCTGGCAGAACGGATTGTGCGGATGGATAAAAGATACACGCTCGTAGAGGGGGATCTCCACCGGCGTGGCGCCAATGGCATCCTACTGCGCTACATTATGCGGGGGGAGGGCTGCGTCTTACTCGGAGAAATCCATAGAGGTGAGTGTGGGAACCACGCATTGGCCCGCACGCTGGTTGGTAAAGCCTTTCGGCACGGCTTCTACTGGCCCACAACACTCCAGGATGCTGCTGGCATGGTTAAGAGATGCAAGGCGTGCTAGTTCCATGCCAAGCAGATCCACACACCATCTCAAGCGCTGCAGATGATCCCTCCCTCGTGGCCATTCGCCGTGTGGGGACTGGACATCCTGGGACCTTTCCCAAGAGTCGTCGGAGGGTTCCAGCACCTCTACATCGCTGTAGATAAGTTCACCAAATGGCCAGAAGCCACCCCAGTCGTTACCATTAACAAGGAGTCCGCAGTGAAGTTCATTAAGTCGATCGTCTGTAGGTTCAGGGTCCCGAACATAATCATCACTGATAACGGGACCCAATTTATGAGTGCGGCGTTCCAAGAATATTGCGAGGACCTGGGATCCAAGTTTGTTATGCCCCTGTCGCCAATACCGAGAGCACTGGGCAGGTAGAGAGGGCGAATGCCGAGATTCTCAAGGACCTTCGGACTCGTACATACTCAAGCCTCGAGAAGCATGGTGCAAACTGGGTGGATGAGCTGCCATATGCGTTGTGGGCTAGCTGGACATCAACAAGCCAGGCTACGGGAGAAACGCCCTACTTCCTGGTGTACGGGGTAGAGGCCGTCCTTCCCCCAGAGATCACCATGGGCTCCCCCCGTGTCCGGATGTACAACGAAGCCGCGCAGGACCATTTCCGGCATTAAACTATGGACCTCGTTGACGAGGGACGCGTACGAGCCGCCCTCCAAAACGCACGATACAGGCAAGTGCTTTGACGCTACCATCAGCGGACCGTGCACAGTAGGGAGCTCAAGATGAACGACCTGGTCCTACGACGTATGCTTTCCCGTGAAGGGACAAACAAACTCTCCCCCAAGTGGGAGGGTCCCTTCCGGGTTACAGAGGTTTGTCGCCCAGGGTGTGTTCGCCTAGCTACGGTGGATGGGCAACCAGTACCCAACCCATGGAATATCGAACACCTCCATAAGTTCTATCCATAACCAGTGGAAGGGCATTCTATTTTTCTTTTTTGTTATAAAATCGGCATAGTGTCTAGAGACAACACTTGGGTTAACTAAGGACGGGGAAATGAGCTCCGACTGTCTGCCTTGCTCGGCATGATCCGGTGCTAGAGAAGGTACACTCAGCTCCTTGTCACCCGGGGCAGGTCGTTCCTCCTGTAAAGTTTGTTCTATCCTATGAGCATTATAATGAAAAAGTTGTTTACCCTACCCTAAAATGCCTTGTTCATTTGAAATTATCTTTAGTTCTTATGAATGATGTCACGCATTTGCCATTAGCTCTTCACCTAGCATGGGTGCGGCCAATCTTCCCTTCGTCTCTAGAATAGTGGGAGCGTAGTTCTCCGTTTGCCAGCGGGTCACTTTGGGTACCTGCTCAAAGCCCCCCACAATGGCAACGGATTGTAAGACAAGCGACACTAACAGAGCATAGGTAAAAGATTGACTGGAGAGCAGAATTACCTTTTGTCTGTCATGTGCGCAGGTTCCTAAGGTACAACACTAAATAAAGCCATGCCCGTGATTCCGATGGCGAACGGACCATCTGCCTAGAGAAGTCTTGGGGGCCCACCGTCGGCACCCTCTACATCAACAATGGGCGATGCCAGAGCTCCTGAGCCCAGCAACTACAGGAGACACAGCGTCGACGTCCCACCGAGATCATGGGTGTTGCCGGAGCTCCTAAAGCTCTGACAACCCCAGCGGGCCAGGCGGTGCGTGGCGTCTCCTGTGAAGGTCATGGGCGTTGTCGGAGCTCCTAAGCTCCGACAATCCCAGGGGGCCGGTGGTGACGTCCCCTGAGAAGACCATGGATATTGTCGGAGCTCCTAAGGTCCGACAACCCCAGGGGGACCGGCGGTGGCGACTCCTAGGGAGACCACGAGTGTTGCCGGAGCTCCTGAGCTCCGACAACCCTAGGGGGCCGATGTTCCCGAAGCAAGTGCTAGCTCCTTTTAGTACATGTACACAATCAGAATTGCGTACATGTACCAGGGAACAGGACACAAAAATAACAAAAACCAAAGATTAAGAGGACTCCATTCATTAAAAGATTATCTTACAAAATTAGAGGCATACAGGGGGGGCAAGGAAAGAAAGGCCTAAGTCCTATGGATAGCTAAGGCAACGGCTTCGGTGGCATTCTGAACACTCTCCCGGGCAGTGTCCAGCTCTGCCTTGATCGGCCCTTCGACTGCTGGATTCAGGGGGAAGCGGAGGTCCCGGCTCCGGTAGCACGTTAGCACGTATTCGGCGACAATCTTGGTCAAGGACCTCCCCTCCATCTCCAGATGGCCAGTGATGACTTCGACCACTGCGTCGAACTTGCTGCAAACGGAGCTAAGAGCCATCAGCGCGTCATGTAGCTCCGGCATCGGGTGGGCCAGACATACAGGGCTGAAGCCAAACTGTGCCAATACTCCGTCCGCCCGCCCCAGGAAGTCCCACACTCGTTGGGACTCGGCCGCTCTTGAGCCTTGCAACTCTTCCAGAGTCCTCCTGGTGGCCGCCAGTTCTACACCCTCCTTTGCGAGGTGCTCAACCTCCTTGCCATGCTGCTGGATGCTCTTGGCTAGCTCCCGCTCACAGTCAGTGAGCTCTGACTCCTTGACAAAGATACGGTTTCGGCGCTCTGCCAAGTCTTCTTCCCGGCCCCGGACAGTATTCTCCCTCGCAGAGATGTCGGTCTCCCGCTTGTTGAGGCTTTGCCCCCGTTTCCGGTGCCTGTCCGCCTCAAGCTTACACCAGGCTTCAAACTGCTCGCGACGGTCAGCCAAGCTCTGCTCACCCACCGACAACTTCCTGAAGAGCTCCTCCTCTCTCTGACTCAGGTCCTCCAGCTTCTCGGCGAGGGCGGACTCTTCCAAGTCGAGCTCCTGGCGGCGCTTCTGGAGGGTCTCGTGCCATGCAGTTAAACCACCTTGGCGCTGGTCCGCAGCTCGGTGGCATTCCACAACTTCTTCGTAGATCTTCCGCACCTTCTCGTCGAGAGCCTTGAGAGTAGCATCTCTCGCATTGAGAAGCTCACCTTGCTCGACCATCCTGGCCCATTCTTCATGTTGATGGAGCCTTCTATGCTCATCCTCCAGAGCCTTGAGGTTGTGCTCGAAGGACACGACAACCTGCTGCAAGCTGGAGCGAGCGTTGTCGATGGCCAGTTCTAAGGGAATGGGCGTCGGGCCGGATAGGAGCGCTTCTTCCCTCGTTGCCATCAAGACATCCACCGTCACCCGGGAGAGGCTACCCCCCCCCCCCCAAAGGCGATGGCACTTGCGGGCTCAAGACGCCTGGGGCCTCCGCTGGACCCTCTGGTGCAACCTCAGGCGCTCCCGGCTCAGCCTTCGATGCTAGAGAAGGGTGACGTGTGCCCGGAGCCTCCATGGCTTGAGGCGCGGACACGGGCACACTGGAAGCTGCTGACTGAGGCACTGGAGCTTCAACCACCATCGGAGCGGGAGCGTGTACTTCGACGACCGCCGGGTCGGCCACCCCAACCACCGCAGTAGCTGGCGTGGGGGCCGGCTCTTCGACCACTCTCGGCTCGCCAACCAGAGCCTCTTCCACGTCTCGCATGGGGGCCGACTCTTTAGCTACGTCCGGCTGGGGCACCGAAATCCCCTCGGAAGATGGCGCGGGAGCCGATCCCTCGGGAGCCCCCGGCACCAGGGGTGGAGCTCCCGCCGACTCCTTATCCGACTGGGGCGCCAGAATCTCCTTGGAAGATGGCGCGGGAGCCGATCCCTCAGTGGCCCTTGGCACCAGGGGTGGAGCTTCCGCCGACTCCTGAGCTGGGCCGACGCTTGACACCTCCATCGGGGCCTCGGGGGCCACTTGCTCCGGCACCGGAGCCCTAACTATCCCCACGTCAACAGCCGGAGCCCACGGTTCAGGCGCAGTCGCACTTGGTGTTGGAGCCGCCCTCGTGCCGGTCGAATCCTCCGCATTCGCCTGGGCAGGAGCAGGAGTTGAAGTTGAAGCGCCTACCTGCTCAACCTCTCGTGTCACCGGAGGTGTGGCAGTCTGTAAGGATCGAATGCCCAAGAGGGGGGAGGGTGAATTGGGCTTCTTTTCAAAAATTAAAGCAATAAAAACTTAACAATTAAAAGCCCAATTCCCTATGAAAACAACCTATGCATTCAAGTGAATAATAAGTTTGTGGTATATGAAATGCATAAGTGTAACAGGAAAGGAAGAGTGTGCAAACTCCCGAGGAGACACGAGGACACGGTGATTTTATCCCGTGGTTCGGCAAGATCATCAAGACCTTCCTACATCCACGTTGTGGCACCCACCAAAGGGTATAGCCACTTCCAAGTCACTGAGACCAGGGATCTTCACTAAAAGTCTCCGTTCACCATCTCTGGCAAGGTGGAGCTCAAGCCTTCTACAAGTTTGATCTTCTGGGCTTCCACAACCGACTTGGCAAGCTCCGGAAGGATCTCTCCAATCACCGACTGTTACACGGTGAATGCAATCACCAAGAGACACTCCCTTACAACTCTCACTAGACTAGAGACTCCAATCACCAAGAATGGAAGCACACAAGCATCATCTCTAGTAAGTTCTAGCCTATCTCTTGGTGTACAAGTGGTGTAAAATGATGTGGAAGTGGTTGCTCAACGTCTTGAATGCTTCGTAATGTGTAGAGTAGCTTTGGGCATCAAGACTTGTCGAAATGACTAGTTGAAGGGGTATAAATAGCCAGCTTCCACGAGATAGCTGTTGGAAAAGTAGGCTGACATCACTATTCTGCAAACACCGGATGATCTGTTGTTCTCCCTTCACTTGTCATCGGTCGAATACAAATTAGCTGATGTCACTGTGTCAGATATGATCGTTGATCGACCGATGTTGTATACACCTGTACATCGGATAGTCCGGTGACACTTGATCCAGAATGGTCCACAAATAATTCTTACTAGAATGATTGACCGATGTGTTATAATTGTACATCGGATGGTCCGGTGTTACACTTGGTCCAGGGAAATTGCTTACTGGAATGATCGACCGATGTAACACTTGCTTCATCATCGGATTATCCGGTGTATACCCAAGTTTGAGGTCTTCTTCTGCTGTTGAGCCAACTCGACCGATGTAGTGTTTTTTGGATACATCGGATGATTCGGTGAGTTGATTTTGTCTGCTTCGAGTTGTTCTAAGTGATTCTTTTGGAATTTGTTCGAGTGGCCTCTTAGATATTGGTTTGAAATGTTCTTCTGATGACGACCAAGTCTCAAGTGCTGTCAATTTTGATGGAATAATTTTGACATATGTGCTTTTCTTTTAGTCTTCATGAAAATCTATTGACCTCGTAAAATAGTTTGTTGAGGTGTCTCCAATTGTATCCAATGAGCAGTAGATAATATAAATATAGAGTCCATTAAGTGTGATGAATTATATGAGAGACCTTGCATCCACAAACTTATTAGTGATATCCAACGGTTGTCATTAATCACTGAAACCATACCTTATGGGGGCCTAGATGCTTTCAATCTCCCCCTTTTTGGTGATTGATGACAACACAATGAGTAAAGCATAACAGTAATGAAATTAAGAATACGATACTCAAAAGGGTATGCAACAAGTACAAGATCTAGCACACGAAATTCGAAGGCTCAAAAACGATCAATAAAACATGAGAGAATTAAGTAGCATACGGAAACTCAAGGATAGCAAAAGAGTAGCAAATCTCCCAAATTACAAAAGCTCCCAAAATAAATACTCCCCCTACAACTAGGACTCCCCCTAGGACTATGTTATCCCTCCCCCTGACTCTGACTCTTCTCCCCCTTTGGCATCAGGACACCAAAAAGAGAAGTCGAGTGACTAAGGATCTTGAGCGCTCGGGGCGATGACAAACTGGTCGTCGTCAGGGGTGCTGTCGTCGGAGCTGCTGCCTGCTGCTGCTGAGGCTGGAGTGAGGAGACCGGTGCTGTGGGAGCTGCTGTCAGTGCTAAGGGTGCCTGCTGAGTCTGGACTACTGGTAGCGGGGCACTGACAAATGAAGCCGGAGTCTGCTGAAAGAGTGTCGAAGCCGACGGGGGAGAGTGAATCGGTGCGCCTGGAGCAAGCAGTGATGACATGCTGATCATCGGTATCGGCGTGTTCGGCACTAGGGCTGAAACTGGTGCTAGAACAGGCGGACCTGGAGCTAGACCAGAGAGCTGTGAGAGCAGGGCAATCCCGGTCTGAGTGTAGAGATTGGTGATGAACCCCAAGATGCCCATCATGGCCTGCTGCGTCTGCTGCTGCTGGTCAAGAGAACGCTGATGCATCTGGTCAATCAGTCCAGTGAGCCTGTCAGTGTCCTCTCGCCTCTCGCAGGCTATCTAACGCTGCATCTCCTACTGCTGCTGCTGGAGCTCCATAAGACGTGCAGCCTGCTCAGCTCTGGCCTGCTCAGCTGCAAGCCGATCCTGTCCCTGCTGCTCAACCATCTCCTGAAGTAGAGAAGTGAGCTCGAATGGCTGAGAGACCTGTGCCTCAGACACCAGAGGTGGGGTAGGTGGTGGTACAGTCGAGCCTCCAGCCTCCGCGTCGTGCTGCCTGGGTGAGGGAGGAGGTGGGAAGTACTCCTCGACACTGTCACTAGTGTCACTCTCTGACCAGATATGCTGCAGATCTCCTCCCTGAGCCTCAGCCTATGCTAGGATCTCATCTTCCTTCTCTAGGTCTGACCAGTCTTCTTCTGATAGTCGAGCTCGGACCTGGCGCTCAACTGGGTGGCCAAGGCGGCGGTCTCCAGGAGCTGGAGCACGGTAGTCCGAACCGAGTGATGCTCTCGTCGGTGAGACTGTCACGCACGGTGGATCCCTCTGGAGCCAATAGGTAGAGCAGGTGACTGATCCAGTGGCCAAACACAAGCTGTCTCATCATCCCAACTCCATCAGTAATGGCATCCTCCATCTCACAAATGAGGATATCCACGATGTCAAACTGCATCCCGTTCATGACATAGAACAGGAGGGTCTGCTGCAGACTGGTGAAGCCCTCAAGATATCCGGACCTGGGTAGAAGTGTGCGGCGCAAGGCAAGGTGCATAGTACGCGCAGCCGGAGTGAGTAGAGCAGGTACCCTCGGCTGGTCAGGTGAGAAGGGCTGAGCAAACAGTGACCGAATCTCCTCAAAAGTTGGTGGCACACCTCCAGTGAGCGGCCATCTTGGTGGGTCAGCTTGTCCATATACTATCTCGTGTAGGCAGGTGTCATGGAGATCCACATTTAGTAGTTGTTCCAAGGTCTGTCGAGTCATATGGTGATGTTGGTCCATGAACATAAAGTCAATGGATCTATGACCCTCTGAAACATAGAGTGTGGCATCGGGGAGAGAGAAGAAACGAAACGAAGAGGCGCTAAATAGGTGGGGCCCGAACCCTAGTTTGATTTTTAACATCAGATGATCTGACGTCAGATGAGAGGTGCATCGGTCGAGTGGTACAGTAAGGTTATTCCAGAGGCACCTTCAGCATCGGATGATCTGACGTGGAAACGATTATCATCGGTTGAATTTGGCACAACTCCAGAAATGTGAACATCAGATGCTCCGATGTTTCTCAGAATGAACGCATCGGTTGATTTGACTTCCTGTCTGAGCTGACCCTTGCACTTAAGCACAAACTAATCTGATGATACTTCTGCCTAAGCATCGGATAATCTGATGACTACAAAAGATCAAAAACATCCCATATATGTCCTTTGACTTAAACAAACAAGGAGAAACACAAGTCTTAGGACTTTTTGGGCAACCCCTAACCCCTCAAAAAGACTTTAACGCTAGTTGCCAATAGCTTGGCTAAGCCCTAAAGCAAATAGAACACCAGAAAAAACCAACAAGGAAAAAAATCCAAGTAAAATGTAAGGCCCATGCTTTGTGAGCTAGAGGATGAATACTTCTATCTCTTTAAAGCATGTTCCTTTAGGCATTAACGCACCTAACACTTTGTTCTTTCCACATCATATGAGTTGAGATATTGCATTTCAAACAACTCTCTTTCTCATGAAGTGGGTTCCCCTTTGTGACAATCTACCGTATGCAATGCCAAACAATTCTTAATGCAGGATATTAAACGAGAGTGCAAGTCTATATGGCAGGCATCATGCAAGACATAAATTAAATCTATCTTGCCAAATTTGAACCTTTCAAAGACTTCTTCAGGGAGAGCCATTCTCCAAGTCTTGGGGATACCCAAAAGAACCGCCATCCCAAGCTAACCCTTGCTCGCCCCTATCCTTTGAAAGTTAGACAAGACCTATATGTGAAGCATTCTTACATGACCATGGCAACTTACATGACGTTCGATGCATCTAGCACATTTAATTCACTCCTTAGTCTAGAAAAAGTTTTCTAAACAAGTGGTTTAGTGAAGATATTCGCCAATTGTTCTTCGGACCTAACACCTCGCAAGTAGTTGTCTCCCTTAGCTTCATGGTCCCGCAAGAAATGATGGCGAATATCAATGTGCTTAGTGCGGGAGTGTTGAACGGGGTTTTTAGCAATCTTAACCGCACTTTCATTGTCACAAAGGAGAGGCACACAACCAAGTTTAACACCAAAGTCAAAAAGGGTTAGCTTCATATAAAGGATTTGGCCACAACATGCACCAGCCGCTATGTATTCCGCTTTTGCAGTGGACAAAGCAACGGAGTTTTGCTTCTTGCTAGACCAAGATACTAGGGAATGCCCAAGCAAGTGGCACCCTCCGGAGCTACTCTTGCGATCCACACGGCATCCGGCAAAGTCTGAATCCGAGTAACCCAAGAGATGGAATTTAGCACCTTTGGGGTACCACAGGCCTACACTTGGGGTATGCTTGAGATACCGAAGTATCCTAAAGACCGCCTTCCGATGCGATTCTTTAGGTGCCGCTTGGAAGCGAGCACACAAGCATACACTAAACATGATATCGGGCCTATATGCGGTAAGATAAAGCAATGAACCAATCATGGAACGGTAATTAGATTGGTAAATAGGTTTACCATCCTTATTCGCGTCGAGATGACAATTTGTTGCCATTGGAGTACTTCTTGAGCTACAATCTCCCATCTCAAATTTCTTCAAGAGGTCCGTGGTATATTTTTATTGATAGATGAAGGTCCCCTCTTGAAGTTGCTTGATTTGAAATCCAAGGAAGAAGTTGAGCTCTCCAATCATCGACATCTCGAATTCCCTAGACATCATTTTGCCAAACTCATGGCTAAGAGCTTCATTAGTTGAACCAAAAATAATATCATCGACATAGATTTGACAAACAAATAGTTCTCCATCGATGTATTTGGTGAAGAGTGTAGTGTCCACCCTCCCGATCTTGAATCCTTGCATGATCAAGAAATATCGTAGTCGTTCATACCACGCTCTAGGTGCTTGCTTGAGCCCATAGAGCGCCTTGTACAACCTATACACATGATTAGGATTCCTCAGATCTTCGAACCCGGGAGGTTGTTCAACATAAACAAGCTCGTTAATGTAACCATTAAGAAATGCACTTTTCACATCCATTTGATAAAGCTTTATATTATGATGTGATGCAAAAGCAAGAAGTATACGGATGGCTCCTAATCGAGCGACCGGAGCAAATGTTTCTCCAAAGTCTAGTCCTTCAACTTGCGAGAAACCCTTGGCCACAAGTCTTGCCTTGTTGCGGATCACAACACCATTCTCGTCTTGTTTGTTGCGGTACACACACTTTGTCCCGATGACGTTCTTGTCCTTGGATCGCTCCTCCAACACCCAAACTTCATTGCGGATGAAGTTGTTGAGTTCTTCTTGCATGGCCATTACCCAATTTGGATCTTGGAGTACTTCCTCAATGTGAGTGGGTTCTACACATGAAACAAACGAGTAGTGCTCACAAAATGTAGTGAAATGGCGATAACGTGTACTTACTCCCCTTGATGGACTTTCGATAGTTTGATCAATCAGATGCGCCTTGGAGATGCGTCCATGCCTCATAAGTGGTTGTGAAGCACTTGGCGGTGGTGATGCGTGTTGCTCTTCTTGTGGTTGGACTTGATCATGGACTTGTTCTTCTTCTTGATGTTGTGTGCCTTGTGAATCTTGTGTCGGTAATGGATCATCTTTTTCTTCTTCATCGACTTGAGGTGCCATAGATGTGTTGATGTTGGAACTTGAAGCTCCCCCTTGATCATGGCTCTCCTAAACTTTAGGCTTGATGTCTCCAATAGTCATGTTTTTCATAGCTTCTCGTAGAGGCTCATCATCTATTTCATCATGACCAAAACTCTCCTCTTGGGAACCATTAGTTTCATTCAACATCACAACTTTCCTCAACTAAACCGGAGGTTTGGTTGAATACTCGATATGCTTTTGAGTTTGATGCATAACCAAGAAAGATATCAACATCACATCTTCTTTCAAACTTATCGAGCCTTTTCTTGCAGTAGATATAGCACTTGCACCCGAAGACTCGGAAATAGGAGATGTTGGGCTTTCTCCCAACGAGGAGTCCGTACGGGGTCTTTTGAAGTAGTCGATGTAGATAGACCCGATTTGCGTCATGGCACGCCGTGTTGATTGCTTCGGCCCAAAACTTCTCGGACGTGCCATAGTCATCAAGCATTCCTCGTGCAAAAGTGATGAGAGTCTTGTTCTTCCTTTCAACAACACCATTTTGTTGAGGAGTGTATGTGGCTGAAAATTCATGTTTCACGCCTTCACGATCACACCACTCCCCAATGTTGTAGTTCTTGAACTCGGTGCAGTTGTCACTGCGGACCTTGACGATGGGAAGTTGAAATTCCCTTTGGGCACGTTTAGCGAAGGTCTTGAACACTTCCGGAGTTTCACTCTTGTCACCTAGAAACAAAGTCCAAGCATACCGAGAGTAGTCATCAACTATAACAAGACAATAGAGATTACCACCAAGACTTTGATATGTGGACGGTCCGAAGAGGTCCATGTGGAGCAACTCAAGTGGCTTGGAGGTTGACACCATTGTCTTCATCGGGTGGTGTGAAGCAACTTGTTTCCCAGCTTGACAAGCGCTACAGAGCTTGTTCTTCTCAAATGTGACATCCTTCACGCTGGTCACCATCCCGAGCTTGAATGACTTCTTGAGCTTGCTCATCCCAATGTGAGTGATGCGTTGATGCCATAGCCAACCCAAAGTCGTCTTGGTGAAAAGACAAGTGGTCAAGCTAGCATCCTTGTCGGAGAAGTCTACTAAGTAGAGATGTCCATGTCGAAACCCTTTAAAGATTAATTCTTTGCTTGTTTCACTAGTCACAACAACATCATTCTTGCCAAAGGTGCACATTAGTCCAAGATCACATAATTGTGCAATAGAAAGCAAATTGAAACTAAGTTACTTAACATACAACACATTGGAAATAGATAAATCATGTGAAATTGCAATCTTACCCAACCCAATTACCTTCCCCTTAGAGTTGTCACCAAAGGTGACTTGTTCATGATTGACGGGGTTCTCTATGGAGGTGAACATACCATCGTTGTCGGTCATGTGTTGAGTGCACCCGCTATCGAGTACCCAATGCTTTCCTCCGGCTTTGTAGTTCACCTTAGTGTTACCTTTTGCCATGAGGCACATGGGAGGTGGACGAAGAGATGAATCATCATTGTTTGCAATGGCAAGGCCGGCCAATCTCTCTTCGTCAACTTCACTCTCTTCATCACTAGATTCTTCGTCGGTGATCCATTCATTTGCCTCACACATGAACACCTTTTGTGGACCTTTTCTCTTCTTTGGAAAGAGTTTTGCCTTTTTGCCTTTGTCATACTTCTTCTTCCCAAAGAATCTTGGCTTGGTCTTGACCTCTTCTTCATCATCCTCACTATCCTCAAGCTTGCGATGCTTGACCTTGTGGTTCTCTCTTCTTTTGTCCAGTTTTGGACAATCATAGGAGATGTGGCCTTGTTCACCACAATTATAGCAAGTCTTGTTGTCATCTTTTCTTGGTAAAAATGCTTTCTTTTTGGGATCAAAGGTGTATCCCTTCTTGGCAATCTTGGAGTTCAAGCGAGAGAATTTTCTCATCATCAATGCAAGCTCATCATCGTCATCTTCACTTGATGCTTGCTCTTCTTCACTTGAGCTAGGCTCGACCACTTTCTTTTTCTTGAGATTTGTTCTCTTAGTGGAATCCTTTAGAGCAATTGTCTTTGAAGATGATTCTTCCATCATACCAAGCACACTCATCTCATGAGCGTGAATCTCTCCAATAAGTTCCGAAACTTCAATGTGATCAAGATTCTTTTTGGAGCATGGAGTTGATGATGTTGTACTTTGGCTTAGGAAGGAGCATAAGAATCTTGCGGTTGATGAGTCCCTTGCCAAGAGAAGCAATATAAAGAGCATCAATTTCCTCAATAAGCACATTCAAGCGAGAAAACATTTCATTGAAATTTTCATGAGGTAGCATTTTGAACTCATCATATTTGGCCTTAAGCATATGATACTTTAGTTCTTTAACACGAGAAGAACCCTCATGAATTTCGATCAAGCAAGCCCAAATTTCACAAACCTTTTCTTTGCTAGCAATCCTAGGAAACACATCTTGACTAATGCATTCGTAAATAGCATTTCTAGCCTTTGCATCCCACTTGACTTGATCACCTATAAAGTTGTGCTCACCAAACCCCGCATGGGTCGCTTCCCATACCTCGGGAGCAATAGCCTCTAGATAAGCACGCTCATCTACAGTGATTTATCTCGTGGTTCGGCAAGATCATCAAGACCTTCCTACATCCATGTTGTGGCACCCACCAAAGGGTATAGCCACTCCCAAGTCACCGAGACCAGGGATCTTCACTAAAAGTCTTCGTTCGCCATCTCCGGCAAGGTGGAGCTCAAGCCTTGTACAAGTTTGATCTTCCGGGCTTCCACAACCGACTTGGCAAGCTCTGGAAGGATCTCTCCAATCACTGACTGTTACACGGTGAATGCAATCACCAAGAGACACTCCCTTACAGCTCTCACTAGACTAGAGACTCCAATCACCAAGAATGAAAGCACACAAGCATAATCTCTAGTAACTTCTAGCCTATCTCTTGGTGTACAAGTGGTGTAAAATGATGTGGAAGTGGTTGCTCAATGTCTTGAATGTTTGGTAATGTGTAGAGTAGCTCTGAGCATCAAGACTTGTCGAAATGACTCGTTGAAGGGGTATAAATAGCCATCTTCCACGAGATAGCCTTTGGAATGTAGGATGACATCACTGTTCTGCAAACACTGGATGATCCGATGTTCTCCCTTCAGTTGTCATCGGTCGAATACAAATTAGCTGATGTCACTGTGTCAGATATGACCGTTGATCGACCGATGTTGTATACACATGTACATTGGATAGTCCGGTGACACTTGATCCAGAATGGTCCAGAAATAATGCTTACTGGAATGATTGACCGATGTGTTATAATTGTACCGGATGGTTCGGTGTTACACTTGGTCCAGGGAAATTGCTTACTTGAATGATCGATCGATGTAACACTTGCTTCATCATCGGATGATCCGGTGTATACCCAAGTCTCAAGTCTTCTTCTGCTGTTGAGCCAACTCGACCGATGTAGTGTTTTCTGGATACATCAGATGATCCGGTGAGTTGATTTTGTCTGCTTCGAGTTGTTCTAAGTGATTCTTTTGGAATTTTTTCGAGTGACCTCTTAGACATTGGTTTGAAATGTTCTTCTGATGACGACCAAGTCTCAAGTGCTGTCAATTTTGATGGAATAATTTTGACGTATGTCTTTTCTTTTAGTCTTCATGAAAATCAATTGACCTCGTAAAATAGTTTGTTGAGGGGTCTCAAATTGTATCCAATGAGCAGTAGATGATATAAATATAGAGTCCATTAAGTGTGATGAATTATATGAGAGACCTTGCATCCACAAACTTATTAGTGATATCCAACGGTTCTCATTAATCACCGAAACCATACCTTACGGGGGCCTAGATGCTTTCACGCTCGTCTCACCTTTCTTGGAAGCACTACACAACCAAGATAGAAACGTTTAAAGGGTGACCTCGACCTGAAGAGGAATCAAATCAAGAAGCATGGTTGCTTACCTTGGGAAGCCCCAAGTACCGCGGAGACAGAGCTGCTTCTGGGCAGGGCCGGAGCCGGAGCTTGAAGGACCCGATGTGGCCGGAGCCTCGGGCCTCGCAGGAGCTTGGACCGGAGCCGGAGCTGGAGCCTCCCTCGCCGGAGTGGCCCTTGTTTGAGGGGGACCTCCGGAGCTCGGTCTCGTACTTGGCGTCATGGCGGGAGGTGGCCCCCCGAAACCGGCGCCCACCAAAGGTTGCGGAGCTGGGTGAGGTGGCCCCCCAGAAGTACTGATGTGGCTTCCGTCACCCTACACGAGTTTCCTCTTGCGGCTGGAGGGTTCCGTCAGAGCCTCGCCCTTGTCGGAGCTAGCGACTTCATCTCCCTGGCTTGGGGGGGCTGGGGCTGATCCCCCGGAGGTCCCAGGAGCGATGGATGCTGGAGGAGCCTGCCTCGTCGCGACTCTGATGTCATCCAACCTTGGCATCAGCTTCGGGAGCTCCCGACAGAACTCAGGAGCCAGGTTCAGGGGTGGGAAGGACGCTGGAGGTGCCAGGGACTCAAGTGAGATACTGGGCTTGCTCTGGAACTTCTTCAGCGGCTCCTTCAGTGCTTCATCCTTCACTTGGGTGTCAACATCTCGCGACGTGAATGTCCACGCCATCTGTTACCTGAACTTCAGTGGCGCCCACCTATTCCTCAGGAAGTTCCCGAAGACCATTTGGGGCGTCACTCCACCATCTACGCAGCCTTCGATCCTTGCCACAACGGTCTTGTACGCCGACGGTAGCTCCGGGACCTCGTTCCAGAGGTCCATGTCCACGTTCGGGGGGCTCTCTGGCAGCTCCAACCTCTTGTGCTAGTCCACAGTGATGATCACCCACTCCTTCTTCCAATCGTCCCATTTGCTAGAGGAAAAGGTGTACAAATACTTGAAAGGGGACCGCTTCTGCTTCACAAAGTAGTACATCCCAATCAACTCGTTCACCTTCCCGGTGGTCTGCAGGGTGAAGACATTCTGAAAGAGTTCTAAACTGGGTCGTACCCCCACCCACATCTCGCAGAAGTGGACGAAGATAGCGACCAGCAGAACAAAGTGGGGCCCGAGGAAGTGTAGCTGGTTGCCGTAGAACTCCAGCAATGACATTAGGAAGGACGAGAAGGGGTAAGCAGGCTGACCATGGCATATCCTTGGAAGAAGACCATGTCACCGACGTTCTTCTTCTCGAAAGGAAGCTCGCCAATGCGGATCTTGTCGTTGAAGGACTCATGGGACCATCCCATGTAGGCTTGGACCTTCTTCAGCCCCTTCTCGATCTTGATCTTGCTGGCGGGGAGACCCAACTCCATGGCAACAAGATGGAAGAGGGAAAGGTTGGATGTGCGGAGAACTAGAGCTCAAAGTTGAAGGATGCGAGAAGGCAGTAAGTACTTGAGTGTGGGTGCAAGTGGAGGTGTGAAGAGTATGTGACTTGTGCTAGTCTCCTCGTTAACTATAGATTTGCGGTGTTTGGGAGGAAACCACAGGCACCAAGATATTGGGGCTACCTGCGCTATGATTGGTGGGTCAAGGGCCTGAAGCGGCGGAAATGCTGAGTAACCGCCTCAAGGTAGCCGTTTTCATGGAGAGTTCAAAGCTCAAGAGCTGTGACTTAATGGGTGCGCGGAACTGAAACAAATTTCGTATCGAGAACCGGCGCCAATTGATGGTGCAATATCCGCAGACAAAGATTTTGTCTGCCACATTAAAGGGAAGTCCTTAAAGCCGCGGCACGATGATTCAAAATGGTCCCACCTCGGGTGTAACCACCTTACCAAGGAAGTTCCTCCCCGAGATGGGCCCGGGGGCCACTGCCGGTGCCTGGCAAACCGGGTACCCCTGGGTACAGGAAAGAAAGCATGTTGTGCCCCACCGCCCAGCGTAGGTGAGGTCTGACATGGACCCGGGGTGCCACACGGCAAGCAGTAAAGCCACGCATCCCCATCAAGGGAGGGCCCAACGCTACCACGTGGCCTGCAGCACCAGGTGTGTCACCCTCCCTCAAAAGGAGATCCGGTGCTACACGTGTCCCGTAGCGCTGGGATCGCCCTCTTGCCAAGGGAAGGGCTGGCAAGTTCTCCAGGTCAGCAGCCCCGGACCTGTCCCCCCCCCTAGGGGAGAAGGTCCGGTGCAGTTGTGTGCCCGGTAGCTCCGGGACCGACCTCCCGGACCTGACCTCCCCGCTGAGGGGAAGACCGGAGCTGCCACGTGCCAGGCAACGCCAAACCCGTGACATCCCGCGGTAGAGGCAATAAAGGAAGACGTGCTCAATGCGTCTAAGCGAGAAGGACGCGCACATTCCCTAGGTAAGCGAGAGCTCACTCTCATAAGTCAAGAGGTCAGTGGCCGGTCTTGTCATGACTGGTCAGAGCCGAACTACTATGTACGGCGGACCAATGAGAAGCCGCGACAAGACATACAAGACGCGCCGACCATGATGAGGGACAATCTGTAGCCCAGTGTCAGGGTATGGCCAGACGGCACATTGAAGCCGTTGTCAGGGGATAGCATTTACTCACAAATCATAGGACGGATTTGGTACTCCCGGGGCCACCTATCGGGCCCTGGGCCCCGCTTGTAAGCCACTCCGCCTTGGACTATAAAAGGACCGAGCAGCCACGGATTCAGACAAGCTCTCTCAGACTTAAGCAATACAACACACAAACCACCGTGGAGTAGGGTATTTCGCTCAGGCGGCCCGAACCACGTAAATCCCTCGTGTTCATCATTCTCTGAGTTTGATCTTGTTAGGACTAGCCCCTCGAATATACATCAAACCTCCACGGACTACTCCCGAGTAGGTCCAGGGGAGGTGTCAGTTTAGACACCTCGACAATGACCACATAGACTTGGACAATGCTATGGTGGAATATAATTCGAACGATGTATTCGATGATCTTTTATAGATCTTCTATCATAGAAATTTACATATGTTTAAGTCTATATAAATATAAGTGTGTTGTAATATAAATATTAAGTATATTGTATTAGAGTTATTCAACACTCTAGTATTTTATGTACATATATGTACTACAATGCAACTAATTATGTCACTATAATTCCTATTTATTAGATTTCACGGGAAATTTCCGATGGAAGAAGAAATGTATCTTGTGGATAGTTGCATCACAAACTCTATACTTAGGGATACAAAATATTTTCAGACCCTAACTAGGAGGTCAAAAAATGTTTTGACCATCGCAGGACGTGATGCGTGACTCTGAAGAGACCACTATTACTCTCCCTAATGGGATACAAGTGACGATTGAGGATGCTTTATTGTATCTCGATTCTACACGTACTCTCATAAGTTTTAGAGATATTCAGAAAAATGGGTTACATATACATACCCATGAAGAAAATAAAGAAGAATTTCTTCTTATTTCAAAATTTTCCGAATATGGCCAAGAAGTTCTAGAACGAATTCATTCTACTCCATCTGGACTGTACTATACGTACATAAAACTCATACCATATGTTACATACAAGGTGATTTTCCAGAATGTTGATATATTTAAGACCTGACATTCACGCCTAGGCCACCCTGAAATAGGGATGATGCGGAAAATTATTAGAAATTGCACCGGCCATGATTTAAAGAACACTAAATTTCCAAAATCAAATGATTTTGTGTGTACTTCATGTGCTATGGGCAAATTGATCTTGCGGCCTTCCCCGCTTAAGATCCATGCTGAACCATTAAAGTTCCTTGAAAGAATTCAAGGTGATATTTGTGTACCCATACAACCAATGTGTGGTCTATTTAGATACTTTATGGTTTTAATTGACGCATCTACAAGATGGTCACACGTGTGTACACAAAATGGTTTGGTAGAATCTCTCATAAAGAGAGTTAAACTCATAGCTAGGCCATTGTTGCAAGGATGCAATTTACTAACATCTTGTTGGGGTCATGCAGTTTTACACGCTGTTGATCTTCTACAATTTAGATCAATTGCATATCATATCACCTCCCATTTACAACTTGTACGTGGAGATCAACCAATTATCTCCCATCTACGGAAATTTGGATGTGTTGTATACACATCAATTTCACCACCTAAGCGAACTTGGGTCCTCACGGGAAATTAGGAATATACGTGGGATATCAATCCCCGTCTATTATTAAATACCTGGAGCCTTTAACAGGAGATTTATTCACGGCACGGTTCACTGATTGTATTTTTGATGAGGATCATTTCTCGGCTTTAGGGGGAGATAATAAATTTATCAATGACCGCCGAGAAATAAATTGGGATGACAAGTCTATCCTAAATGTTGATCCACATACAAAGGAAACTAAACTTCAAGTTCAGAAAATTATAGAGTTACAGCAAATTGCTAGTAACCTGCAGATGCATTTACTGACTATAATAATATCACAAAGTCTTTGAATCCTGCTGTCAATGCACCTTGCCGAGTGGAGGTAATTAAAAACCACTCAACCTCCGAAAAGGGGGAGCGCAAGTAAGGAAATAGATGCTTAAGCAAGTGTTCGAAGACTACAGGGTTAAGATCTTCCTCGAAGAAAGTAAATGTCAATCAACAAAATGTTGACATACATCAAAGGGATATTTTAAATCATTTATCTAGCCCTCAAGTGCGCACTATAGAGCAGGTTGGACAATTGGAAAGCTCTGATTCTTCTATGTTGGGAAGTCAAAAGAATTTCAGGAGATAAAAGAAATTTCCATCAATTATACTAGTTCTGAAGAATTATTAGACCGTAATACAACGGTTGTCAACTTATGCTTTTCAACCATGATAGCTGATCTTCTCCAAGTTTCTGATCCTAAGACTATGACAGAGTGTAAACAACGCTCGGACTGGATCGAATGGAAAGAAGCAATCAAGGCAAAACTTGACTCACTAAAAAAGAGAGAGGTATTTAATAACGTAATACCTACTCCTCCTTGAACCTATCCTGTTGAGTTCAAATGGGTTTACGTCCGAAAACGGAATGAAAACAATGAGGTTGTGAGATACAAGGCAAGACTAGTTACACAAGGGTTTACGCGGAGACCCGACATTGAATTCAATGAAACAAATTCTTCTGTTATGAATAGAATTACTTTCCGATACTTGATATCTCTGGCAACACAAAAACATCTATCTTTGCAGTTGATGGATGTCGTGACTGCATATTTATATGGGTCACTAGATTCGGATATTTATATGAACGTTCCAGATGGGATACACATACCGAATGGAAAAGTAGATCGCAACATGTTTTGTGTAAAACTTAACAAGTCATTATATGACTTGAAATAATCTGGAAGGATGTGGTATAACCGACTGAAGGAGTTCCTTTTAAAGAAAGGTTACTCTACTAATGATGATTGCCCTTGTGTCTTCATTCGAAGATCCTCAATTGGTTTTTGTATCATATCGGTATATGATGATGATTTAAATATCATTAGCACTGAGAATGACATTAAAGAGGCACAAAATTATCTTAAAAGGGAGTTTGAGATGAATGATTTAGGTAAAACTAAATTTTGCTTGGGTTTACAACTAGAGCACCTTCATACGGACATTCTCGTACACCAATCAACTTATATTCAAAAAGTATTAGATAAATTCAATATGAACAAAGTTTATCTATCTAAAACTCCCATGATAGTAAGAGGCTTAGAAAGAGACACGGATCCATTTCGGCCATGCCAAGAAGGAGAATAAGTATTGGGCTCTGAATACCCATACCTTAGTGCTATAGGCGCACTTATGTATCTTGCAAATAACACAAGACCCGATATTGCTTTTGCAGTAAATTTATTAGCAAGATATAATAACGCTCCTACCATACGTCATTGGAATGGAGTGAAGAATATTTTAATATACCTTCAAGGTACACAAGATCTTGGACTATTCTTTCCAAAGAAACAAGATCTAAATCTCATTGGCTATGCCGATGCAGATTATTTAAGTGATCCCCATAATGGTAGGTCTCAAACAGGTTTCGTGTTTTTACACGGACATACGACAATTTCTTGGAAATCTTCTAAGCAGATTAATTGATACGTCTTCTAATCACTCTGAAATCATAACATTATATAAGGTCGCACGTGGATGTGCTCGGCTACGTAGAGTGATTAATCATATCCAAGTCTCAAGTGGCATTGGACCTATTGAGTCACCAACCATTATTTATGAAGATAATGCAGCTTGCATTGCTCAAATGCAGTCATGTTATGTTAAAACTAATGTTACTAAACACATAGCTCCTAAACTATTTTACCCACATGAACTTCAGGTAAATGGAGAAATTGATCTCCAACAAACTAAATCATGTGATAATTTAGCAGATTTATTCACTAAATCCCTACCATACTCCATATTTTCTAAATGTGTTGCAGGTATTGGTATTCATAGACTTAGAGATTTGCAAGGTTTAGGGGGAGTTTCATCAAAAGCCACCTGACAATTAAGCATCAAATTGTACTCTTTTTCTTATGTGAGTTTTACTTTCAAATATCTCTCACAATAAGTTTTAATGAGACAATGACAATGCAAGAAAATGTCCATTTTTCAAATTTTCCCCATATGTGTTTTTATTTGAAAACAATTATGACATTTTATGTTGTGCTTTCTCCTGTCTTATAAAATTTTAAGGAGTTTTTCACAACAGTTACTATGTATATATGAATATATATCTTCGATTTTTCCCACTGGGTTTTTTGAAGACTTACATCATCTACCGCGGAGTTCGATTGCTCAAGGGGGAGTGTTGAGAATCACGTGTTCAACCGAACGCCAGCGGTTGACGCTGCCGACGGTCGCGTCCCCTCCCAGCGGTCGCGACCGCTCCTTATCGTGTCCGGTCGCCACCGGACGCGTTCGGTACATGAAACATGTATAAAAGAAAATGAGATGAATGAATAAATATAAGTTAGAATCATTGTGTGCTCATCAATTTCTCTCTAAATTCTACTTGTAACAAATTCGGTTCGCTCACACCCAATCCACTCACAAGCGAGTGGAAATCTAGCGAATCATGTCAATTCCGGGAATCTCCGCCTCTCTCTGTTTCTCTCCACTCGACTCGCCCCCTCCCACGTCCAACCGCCTTGATGATGCTCGCCCCCCTCGCTCCTGGGCTCGATCTCCGTCCTCGAGCTATCGTTCGAGCCCGACTTCATTGCCCTCCTCTCCTCCACCCTCCCACCCTCCTCCAGCGGTGGCGCGGTGCGTACGAGATCTACTACCATTCAACAGCAGCCTCGCAACCGCCGTTGCAGCACTCACTGATGCAACCGTGTCCTCTACCACCAGTTCGTCCGCATCCCAGTCGCTGATGCAGGGCATCCTCCATGGATGCAACAGCGGTGGTGGCCCCTGACCTCACCAAATTCATCCGGTCTGGCTCTGACGAGCTGCCTCGAAGCATCACTCAGGTAGCCAAACTCGCCGCCGACTAATTTGGATTTCCCGACTGCTCTGTTACTCTTGCTTTCAGAGCACTTGGCAGCTCGAAGGCTTGGTGGTGTTTGAGTCAGCCATGCACACATGACCTGTTTGATGGAAGGCTTCAATGATAAAAAAAAATGTTTCAACAATTTTTCTTGATTTTCCATCACTCTTGTCATTTTTTCTCTAATGCTTAGACTCAATTCTCTTGAATTTCTATGTTTTGTCTCTTATCGATTTTTTTCCTACTCCATTTTCTTTTTGCATATCTCAAGTTCCCAAATGATTTGAAGGTTTAAGTTTAAACCCAACGTGGATTGGGTGACCAGACCTGGATCAACCCAATCCATGCCGGGGTGATGTCCCACGTGGACACATTGTTTTATTTGCCAAACGAGCCCTTACGGAATCCATTGTAATTCAAAAGGGAGCAAAGACGTTGCAATAGGTGGACGCAAGAGAGAAACTCAAATACGTAGTAGTGAGAAGCAGAAATTCTTTCCGTAACAGGAACATCATGCGAAGAGGTAGGATAAACATAGGCGCAATCACACAAAATATTCTTCACAACCTCGGACAAGTTCCAACAAAATCACAGATATCCCCAGTTCGGAAATATGCACATACTAAGTTATCAACTACTAGTTGCCTTTAGAATCACAAACTCGTCACTTATGTTGTTCGGTCAGCTCCCAAGAAAGTAATATAAACCATATACACATCGGTGCGTCACAGTTATAAGATCATTGGTACGCTAATTCAGTGATAAAGATAAAAGTCACAAAGATCTCAATCCTGATATCTAGGAACGGCAGTAGTCAGACTATAATGCGCTGGAAAACATACAACTAGTGTCATTCACCGAACTGGAAGTCTAACAGTATCCTAAAAAGTGAACCAGTGCCAACCAAAAGAGTCGGGGTCCAAAACTAAATTAGAGCATAGAAAGTGAGATATGAGGGATAGTGTCTCTAGTATTGCTGTAGTTCTAAAATCCAGCAAACCAATTCACCAATATCACAGGTAACTATAAACGGATTCATTAGCACATAATCATAAGGAACTCAGATATATAGGAGCAATAATACGATTTAATAAAGTATGACCAGCAGTTTCAGCTCGAAACGCACAACTACTCACTTGGTAATTCTCATTGTTCATTTGAAACAAAATCAAATCTTGGTCTCAGTCTAAATACCATGTAAAACAGAAAAACTCCTGCCGACAACATTCCATGAGATCCAGCACCAGTATAAGCTCCACTCAACGGTTGGCCTTGGCAACACGCTCAATCTCATCCTTCTTCTTGATGGCATAGCTGCAACAATTAGAAATGGATGAGGCTCTCGCTTCACAGGGTCCGTCAACTGATATAAGAAGCAACTAACATCCAAGTATTTGTACCTATTGGACGAGCCCTTGGCAGCATTGATCAACTCATCAGCAAGGCACTCAGCAATGGTCTTAATGTTCCTGAAGGCACTCTCCCTGGCTCCTGTGGTGAGGAGGTAAATGGCCTGGTTAACCCTTCTCAAGGGCGAGATATCAACAGCCTGCCTCCTCACAACACCAGCAGAACCAATACGAGTGGCGTCTTCTCGTGGACCACTGGAACATGATAAAAATGTCAATTACAAAATGGATTGACAATATGAACAAATTTAACCACTGCCAAAGCTGCAGTTCCCAAACAAAAATAATTTTACCAAGTGTCAAAATATAAATTAGAGCAGTGTCAGTCGAGTTCAAAGATAATGTGAAACAAGTTTTATCAACAGTGGCAATCAATCAAAATTCAAAATCATGGTCAGGAGCAATATACTGCACCCCGATCTCAAGAGCCAACATTGTCCTCCCTCCTAATAGGCAATAGCATGTAATAGTGCACATGTTTCAAAAGTAGAGCAACAAACGTATGGCTAAACTGGACTGAATTTTTTAGCACTTCAGCCGGGTTCATTCCTGACATCAGTATCTAGGTTGACTACACAAACAGCTAGGACAAACAAAAACATGCAATAAATCTACTTATTAGATCCAACAGCTACCAAGAAAACCTCTAAGTTATGCATGTAGCATTAGCATGTTTACTCAATGTCAATTAAACTCGGCACAATACTTTTTTTGGGGGGGGGGGGGGGGGGGGGGGGGATTTGTTTCATACCGAAGGATCATCAGTTCCAAAAAAAAAATACCACGGAAAGAACATACCTCCGGATGTTACCATTGAAAGTTACATCATGTTAACAGCACTGCTCCTGCTACACTGTGCTGCGCTAGTAGGGCCGCTAACGGTGTAGGCCTGATGGTAAACGGCGGCACCAAGCCACAATTTGTTTATTGGCTGGGGCGACCAAGGATCGGGCGGTGGTGATGGAGGGTTGTGCAGAGTTTTGGAAGATTGATTTGGAAGGGGTGCCAAGGATGGAATTGATTGGGCGGTGGTTTGGAACAGATTTAGGAAGAGGGCAGCAGTTTGCATATTTTGGTAATTTTCTTTGTGTCTCCCGTCAAGCAATTGCAGTCAGCATGATTCAGCACTGCAGCAGAAGCTTCTCTATTCTCTGCTCAGGTCCATGTATGAAGCAGTGAGTTTTTGAAACAACAGGCAAGGGTATTTTGGTCTCAGTTGACAGCGTTACATTCAAATCTGATAGAGTGCTAGATTCCAAAGCACTGGTAATGTATGGTAATTCAGTTCTTTTGGTGGTATTTTTTCAGAAGAGATGATATGTCAGTGTCAGTGAACAAATTTCCCCTTTTTATTGAACAAATGTTCTGCACATTACATGCTTACTTAATTCTTACTCTACTGCTTACCATATGCTTAGTTAGCCCAAGTCATCTAGCTTGTTTACTCCATTAAGCTCTGCACCGTACATTTAAAAGTTCTGCTTTAAACTCCAATGCCTAACTAAAGAAATTGCACGCAAAACGAATGGGCCAGAGTCCCGGCTGGCCTATGCATGGCTTCGGCACGTTCATGTAGGCATCACAGTTAAGCAAAATTTCACAAGGCGCAGTAAACAGAGGTAGGAGAGCAAACCTATTGATGATGGCATCAACAATGATCTGAATGGGGTTGGCATCGGTGAGCAGGTGGATAATCTCCATAGTGTGCTTGACGATGCGGACGGCCATGATCTTCTTGCCGTTGTTGCGGCCGTGCATCATGAGCGAGTTGGTGAGGCGCTCCACGATGGGGCACTGCGCCTTGCGGAAGCGCTTCTTCGAGTACCGCCCCGCCGTGTGCGGCAGGTACGTGGCGTGCTTCGTCGCCGACACCGCCAGGTAGTCGGCCAGCGAGATGTCGTTCACCTGCAGATCCACGGGTGGTTACATATTCCATCTTCAAATCCACCGCTAATAGCAGCCGAAAGAGTCGAAGCAGAGAGAGATGATCCATTTTCGCATACCTGGACATCGTCGAAGGTCCAGCGGTTGAAGAGCTTCACTTCCTGCTGCGGCTGCTCCACCACCTCCGCCATGGTCGGGGATCGAGGGAGCGATGCGCTGCGGCTGCTGTGTGCGCGGCGGGAGCAGCGGCGGCGGCGGAGAGCGAGGAAACCCTAGACTCGGCTCGCGGGTGCGCGAGAGGGTGGTTTTAATCCGGGAGTTGATTCCAGCTAGGGTTTTTTATCCGACGGCTGTTTGTTCATCTTCCTTATAGACGGTACTGATCAGCCGCAGGCATATCATCCACGGAGAGGCTCGAGAATTAAGTGGACGTTTAGGACCATCTGAAGTCGACTGTTGGGCTGAGTTAATTTTACTTGGACCAGGCTAGAGAATTATTGCTACTAGCACGGGTTTAAAAAAGGGACGGTCTAAGGAAAAAGTCTATTTATTCCTCCAAAGTATAATCTAGGTCTAATTTACCTTCCAAACTACAAAACCAGTTATTTAACACCTTAAAATATACAAAACCATCTACTTTACCTCTTAGGACGGTAGAGCTGTTTTGCCACCTCATACGCTTATGTGGCACTGGTTGCATGTCTTCGGTGTGGGACCCACCCGTCATTGAGGGAGTGCGTAAAAACAAATCGGAAACGATTCGTGATCGATCTCCCTAGCGGTTCCGTGGCGGGGCTCACGGCGCTCACGGCCTTCTCTGGCGGCGCACCAGGCCTTCCCCGACGCCGCACTAGGACTTCTTCCGGCAGCGCACCAGGCCTTCTCCCGCCGGCGTGCTAGGCCTTCCCCTACTGGCGTGCTCGGCCTTCCACTGCTGGCACGATCTTCCTGTTCTTGTTCTTGACTGTTGGTGCGATCTTCTTGTTCTTACAAAAATTATAGTAATAATTACAGTTGGCTAAATGTAAAATCATCAGAACAGATGTTACACCAAATGAAATATTAGATATTAGATAAAGAGGAAAAAGAAAGATACTAGATAGCAGATTTTAGCAGCTACAGAGTCTAGAATATTTACCACTTGCCAACACCTTCCTCAGCAAAATCAGTATCATTCACAAGTCAAGTTCCCACTAGAGCCCTGCTTTTTTTAACCTGGTCAGATCATTGGCGCTCCCAGTTTTAACCTGCTTTTTTACAGTCAAGTTCGCGAGGAGGATGTCCTGGGCGGCGGAAGGGAGCAGGAGGATGGTGGAGACAGAGAGGGTGGCGCCGATGCAGGAAATCAGAGGAGGAGGCGGACTCATCGTGGTGGAGGGAGAAGAGGAGGAGCTTTCCACCGCCGGTGCCGAGGTAGAGGAGGTGGCCGGAGTCTCGGAGAGGGCGACGGCGCGGATAGTGACAGGTGAGGATGGCAGTAGGCCGGCGAGCACAGATGGGATCAAGCGTGGCGACAGGTTGGAGAGTCGTCGTTCGCCGCTCACCGATTTGGGAGGAGAGCAGACACTCCGATGCTACTGACAGTGGGAGTGATTGTGTGCTGAAGAGCGAGCCTTATCCGGATACTTGCTGTTGTTTTTGTCTTTCTAAATGACGGGTGGGTCCCACACTGGAGACATGCAAGCAGTGCCACATAAGCGTCTGAGGTGGCAAAACAGCTCTGGAAAACCGTCCTAAGGAGTAAAGTAGATGATTTTGTATATTTAAGGTGTTAAATAACTGGTTTTGTAGTTTGAGGGGTGGTAAACTAGACCTAGGTTATACTTTGGGGAGGTAAATAGACTTTTTCCGACGGTCTAAAAATGTCCGGTTTCAGGCGCATTGAACCCGACCCGCATGGTCAATTATATCCTACTTACTATAGGAAAAAAATTTATGCAGCACGGCTGCATATGCACCCATTTACAACACATTTTAGATTGCACCACATGTCCCGAGCGATCTGACCTTGACCACCGATCGGGAGCTGGACGTTTCTACGGGCGAGTCGATCTATAGACCCGTTTGCGAGCCGTAGTCGAGAGCCGTGTCGGAGCAGGATTCCACGAGTCGAGCTAGGCGATGCAAGTGGGAGCCAAGAAAATCGATGGACTCTTTCGCGCGAGGTGGAGTCAAGCCAGATCAGGAGTGCGTGTGCGTTGTCTGCTTCAAGATCCTAATTTCGGGGAGCGTGGTACACATCTAAAAGGTGTTTGTAAATGGGTGCATATGCAGCAGTACCGCGTAGAATTTTTCTCCCTTCCTATATGGTATATGCAACGTTCTAGCATTTTTAAATTCTTTTTTCGAAAATCCAAATGCAATGTGCTTCTGCATTGGATTATATAAGATGCATTGGATTATATAAGACGAGATAATTGATTCAATTTACTTTATTTATTTCGAAATAAATTTGCAATTAATTTATTTTTTAAACTAACCGACATTATTTATTTTGAAACGGAAATGAATATAAAAGAAATCGGACACTAAAACTAAGAAACTATTTGTATAAAAGGACAAACTCCAAGTACAGATGCCTTCCTATTGGACACGTCAACATATTTTTTTCTTTGAAAAATTGTACTTCATCTGTTTCTTTTTATTTGTCATCGATTAGTTTAAAAATGAACTAGCCGGTGACAAATAAAATGAAACAAAGGAAGTATTATTTTAATCGAAATTTATAAGGTGTATACTGCTTTTAAAAAAACACAATATAGGCACATGTCGCCCCAGACCCAGTGGTCCGCCCACTGGCTGGACGATCATTTCGAATTTGAATGGTTCCATGCGGCCTGCAAAATTGTCAGACGATAATTTTACATGCGGCCTTTTAATCACTCGCTCCAAATGACTGTCTCCATCGAAGCCCATAAATTAAGCACAGCTAGGCCCATACAGCCCAACTACGCATCTCGCAGGCCCATCCACGGTTACATCGTCCTCTTCTCCAACAGCCGCCGTCTCTCTCATCTCTCTCGCCGACGGCTGACCTGGATCTCGATGCAGCGGCTGCATGCGCCGGCAGCAGCGGTCCCGGCGCTCCAGTGATTAGTCGATGAGAATAGCACGGAGCGTTGATGGGGAGTGCAGCAGACCGTGGTGCGCTCATCATTATCTTCGCCCATCGTCTCCACGGCGCGGCCAGCGGCCACTCCGTGTGCCTGCCTCCAGGCTTTCTTCCTACTTCCCAACTCGCATCCATCGTGTGTGTCTGGTATAAGTTAGATTTCACTGAATCGCAACTGTTGATTTTTCTATTTACAGTTTGCTGTAGCCATCTCCTTGTGTAGTTTAGTTTTCTGTAACTTTCGAAATTATCATCGGACCTGTTTGAATTCGTGAGAGCATCTTATTGGATCCCAACAACGATTCAGCTTAATATCGTGACATAGTACTCGCTCAGTTTTGTACTCCCTCTGTCGTTGAAAGTTGTCGATTTGAAGTTCATTTTTAAACTACAAAACGACAAATTTTTGAGGGACGGAGGGAGTAACATGTTTCTCCAGCCAAGTAAACATAAACTGAACGAATTTGCACTGTTGTCCACTTTCCATTTCATATTAAAGCATTTGCGTCAAAAAAATTCATACTAAAGCAGTTTATTTAGTGCGTCGTAACTGTATGAGAATTTTCTCAAGTTTCGGGTCAGGGGAATCTTTTAGGTAGCAGGTACCTGTTCTGATGTGGTTGGCAGCTAGTCTGTTCTTTGATAATGACTATATGAGACAGCGTACATCATATGCATAAAAAACTCTTACCTAAGAATACACTTCACAAGACTCCGACCGGCCGATGATCTGTAGCTCATAATAAGTCGCAAAGTCTAGTAATATTGTCAAAGAAAGCATTCCGAGAGAGCGCTCATGGCCGAAGAATCATGGAGGACTCCGAATTTGGTGCAAGAGCTGGCGATCAAGGTGCAGCAGCCACCAAGCAGGTACGTGCAGCCTGAGCAGTATCATCCCATCACCCTATTGGATGGGGCTGAGCCGCCAGAGCGCATCCCCATCATCGACCTCACTCAGATTTCGGCTGCTGATGGTGCCGATGAGGTCATCAAGCTCCGCTTGGCTCTGCAGAGCTGGGGAGTCTTCCTGGTGAGCCTGCCTGACATGCATGCTAGTTTTATGTTGCTTAATCGCTCCTGTGTGACATGCAACAGCCAATTTGTATTATCTGTACAGGTTGCTAACCATGAAATAGAAACCTCTTTGATCGATGATTTGATCAACATGTCTAGAGAATTTTTCCATCAGCCACTCCAGGAGAAACAAAAGTGCAGCAACATAATAGATGGGAAGCATCACCAGGTGGAAGGATATGGAAATGACCTGGTGACATTCGAGGATCAAACCTTGGATTGGTCTGATCGACTGCATCTCAGGGTAGAGCCAGAAGATGAGAGAAATATTAACCTCTGGCCCAAACATCCCACATCTTTCAGGTCTTGTTGTTCAAATTTGCAACAATAGACTGCATTTTTTTGTTTTCATCATGAGTAATGGTGTCGCTAAAATGGGGGAATTATAGAATTAGCAATCCGACAATGAACTAATCGAAAGCTATTTGCAGGTCTGTCTTACACGAGTACACAATAAACTGCAAGAGAATCAAAGATTGTATCCTTCAGGCAATGGCCAAGACTTTGGGACTTGATGAAAATTATTTTGTTTCCCATTTCACCGACAAGGCTCCCACTTTTGCCAGATTCAACTACTATCCTCCCTGCTCAAGACCAGATCTTGTCTTTGGCATCAAACCTCACTCTGACTCCGGTGTCCTTACCATTCTCCTCATAGACAAAGATGTAGGTGGATTACAAATTCTTAGAGACGGCAAGTGGCACAATGTTTCAACCAGTCCTCACAGATTGCTGGTCAACTTAGGAGACTACACGGAGGTACATAGGATTCAAATTACCTTGTACTGTTGTATTTGTCATGATGCGTTGTCCAGTTGTGACACTCAACTGATTTTTATGGACTCAGATAATGAGCAATGGGATCTTCAAGAGCCCAGTGCACAGGGCTGTCACAAACGCAGAGAAAGAGAGGATCTCATTAGCCATGTTCCATGGTCTGGATCCTGAGAAAGAGATTGAGCCAGCGACTGATCTGTTACATGAGAAGCAACCAGCACAGTACAGGAAACTGAAAGCCAAGGAGTATCTAGCAGAGTTTCGTGAACATTTTTCTAGAGGAACAAGATTCATCGACTCAGTGAAGATGTAAGTGTGGATGCTTAGTTTCAAACGGAGTAGACATGTTAAATAAAGAAAGAATACCATCTTTCTCATTGTGATGAACTCGATGTGTCGATGTACTCTTGCCGATGTAAAGGCCCTGCTACTGGCCTTTCTGAACAGGAATAATTCTGCAGTATCAGTTCTTATTTTTTCTTAGCGTTATGATTTATATGACCATTTGTTCGAATTACTCCCTCCGTCCCTAAAAGCTTGTCGCTTTGTAGTTCAAAAAATGAACTAAAAAGCGACAAATTTTTAGAGACGGAGGGAGTACCTTTTCCCAAAATAGCGAGCCAAAAATTGCAGATGGCATTTCCTCAGTTTTCAGGCACACGCCAAAGGAACAGAGAAATGAAAAGTTAGGGGTTATCCTCTACACTTTGTGGAATGTTTGCAAAGAACAGAATAGAAGAATTTTTTAGGGCAGGCAGATGGAACCTTTGCACATTGCAAGCCAAATCAAAGAAGATTGTCTCTAGTTCTCCCTTTCGAGTGCCTGGCATCAGGAGCCTCCTTTATACCTGATCTTGGAGACAGGTGACGGAGGAAATACCAACTAGGCTCTCTGTTTCAGTTCTGTGGTAGTGGCAACAGAAGTTGCTAGCTACTGTTTGTTTTCTTTTTTGTACTTCCTATTTTGTCACTTAGGATAAGAATTTTATTTCATTTTAAACTAAAATTCTTGTCCTAAATGACAAGTGTTTTGGATGAAGGGAGTATGTTTTTTCAAACCTTGCACCTGCTATTTTATTTATAAGAAAACTAGGAACTAAACAAAATTGTAGCGGCATCCTCCTCTGGGGCTTGATAACAGTGAACACTTTAAATTATATCTGTCTAGATGGGTCGGGCTAAACGGGTCGGCCTGAAACTTGGTGTTTTTGGCTCGGCACGAGCACGTCTCGACCCAGAAGGGACTGGGCCCAAGTTGGCCCGGATCCTAGTTTGGGTCATGCCTGGGCTTAGGACCAGGACTATAGGACCAGCCCGGCATGACCAGTTTAATAGTCGGCCTGACTAGACCGATGTGTGGCCCGCATGCTCACGATGGCGTGGCCCGACACGACCTTTTTAAACTCATATAATATGATTTTTTAAGTTCTTGCATATATATTTTTTATTACCGTGCTTCGGGCCGGAACGACATGACCTGTGTAAAATAACCTCGGCCGTGCCCGGGCAGAGGTGCAGGTATGTCGTGCTGACCTAGCCCGACCCGATTCATTTTCGAGTCGTGTCGGGTCTAACCTTTCAATGTCCAAGCTCGGTCAGGCTCGGGTCAAGCTGGCCCGCCTCGACCCATTGGACAACTATACTTAAAATGGTGCCATTTGTATATGACACTAATATTCCTTGAGCCAGGTATTTGTTTTTCCTTTTTGGTAAAGGTTTGTTTGCTTGAACCTTGGATGACCACCGCTTATGAACATAGTTTCTTTGATCCATGTTATCGAAGAAAC
The DNA here is from genome assembly GCA_036927565.1 of Tuctoria greenei. Taxonomy (NCBI): domain Eukaryota; kingdom Viridiplantae; phylum Streptophyta; class Magnoliopsida; order Poales; family Poaceae; genus Tuctoria; species Tuctoria greenei. The sequence goes on along the minus strand of JAYESD010000009.1, from coordinate 154,000,707 downwards.
AACCTTCCAAGTCGCACCATATATAAATAGAGAATGTAAACATATAAGTATAAAAATGGTTTAGTTGGTCTATTTTTCGGGTTGGCCAATGTAGTTCCAAGTCGTTTGATATCGACTCCGTTTCAATGTTTGAGTTGAAGTTGGATTCAAAGTTGGATCATGTTGACGAGGTTGCAAGAGTCGTTGACGAAATTGGTTGAGGGCATCGACTCCTTCGCGATAGAAGTTGATGCAGGGAGGTGGATGATGTCCGTGTCAGGCTGACATGGTGGTTGAAGGCTCCAATCTTCAGATTCATACCCCCGAGGAAGGCGAATGCCGAGTGAAGAACATGGTGGACAATAAACATCAAGCAAGCCGAAGTGGGTAGCTTACTCAAGAATTGGTGAGATAGAACTTGCTGAGATCAAATCTGTTAAAACTGTTATAACACGTGAATCCCTCCATGGAGCACCAAAGGTCACAATTATTTCACGACATTAGAATTTGTAGACAAGATCATGGGAGCTCGGTGAGTAGCTACACGTCGATGATCTCAGCGGCAACAAGAGACACGAGAAACTCATGTTCGGACCCTCCGTGATGGGGTAATATCATACTGCTACTTGATTGATTAATCTCATACTCCCTCCTTCCCAAAATAATTGTTATTTTGGACAAGATTTTTAGTTCAAAATGAACTAAAAGTTTTATCCAAAACGACAATTATTGTGTGAAGGAGGGAGTATGATGATTGTACGATGATGTACAATGAGATTTAATTGTGGGTGATCTGATGCTAATGTGTATAATGAAGGATATGTGCAATCTTTCCGGAGCTATGAGGTGTGATCTACATCGGAATCTATGATGTGTATGAGGATATAGTAAAAAATGTCTCAACTCAGTACCCCTTTTCCATTTTTAATAGGGGTTTAGAGGTCTTATGGTGTATCATGGTGGGTTACATGTTTGATGAGTTCCTATTGAATGTTATCTCTGCTAACTTGCTATATCTAATCTTGAGGTGGTTGTTTACTTCTAATCTGACAAGAGTCAAGATAGTAATCTTATTTTTAGCTTTACCTTTCATGCTAAGGTAGAGTATGAACACTGTTCTATAGACTTAACCCACCTCGGGGTCATCCATGCGTCATATCCTTAGGACAAGCTCGCGTCAACAAGTTGATGCGGGAATGATGACCCCAACACTTGCGCGTGAACCCTGGTACATTGTAGATGCGATTGCAGTCCATTGCTCCTCTTTAGCGAGAGCCAATGAATCTTGACTTTCATGTACCTAGAAATACAAAATAAAAGTTCATGTACTTCAATGACATAAGATAAGTTCATGAACCTAAAAATACAAAACAAAAACTCATACCTCGATGACACACAACAGGACAAGTACATATACCAGCCCATTGCTCCTCTTTAGCGAGGATCGAAGAACATTGACTTCGAATATAAGTTCATGTACCTAGAAATAATACAAAACAAAAGTTCATATACTCGATGACATAAGAAGATAAGTTCATGAACCTAAAAATACAAAACAAAACTCATATACTTCAATGACACACAACATGATAAGTACATATACTTTCAGTGTATTTTACTCTTAAAATGTTGCAAGTTATGCTTTTTGGAGCAAGAGGTCTTATATTTTTAAAATTACACAATATATGTACAAGAGACTGGATCATGCATCTCTCCCTCTAGGTACTCGCCACGCAACCCCGCTACACGCCCGGAGCCGCGATTCCTGCGGAACGACGACGACATTTAAACGGAGAACTGCGGTGTTTGTGGCACTGACGTGTTGCTACTTGGTCTTGCCGCGCGGCAGCTCAAAGAGAGCTTAAAGCCCACCCATGCAACTGCAACCTGTTCGGTCGAGGACGTCGCCCCTGGAGGCAAGGCCAAGCAGCGCACCGCTATTGTGTCACATCGCAACGCTCGACGTCGTCTGGATCAGTACCAACTAGCTGCGCCATATCTGATCTGATCCGAAACAAGACACCGCGGCCGACGCCAGCACATACGCATGGATGCATGCACGATGCAGGATCATTAGAGCTAAACACGAGGATAATATAATATACAGTACTGAGCACCATCAGAACAGATCACGGCACAAATCCCATTTCTGCGGAAGCAACGAAGAGCGCTCCCCAAAACAGATCTGACGGGACGGGCGATCACCATCAGCAAAATCACCCTCACGTGACGGACGATCTCATCGTCGTCCACTGTATTTTTCCGACATAATCTTGGAAGAATCATACAAGTGGCATCATAAACCAAGCTGTATATATATATATATATATATATATATATATATATATATATAATTTACAAATGACAACTACATGTGATAGATGTGGCATGTCCTTGCCTACCCATTAAACAGTCCCGGTGCATATCTGTCGGTATCCTATTAGGAGTGGTGTCAGTGGTTTTGATCCGGCAGATCTCCCGACACTACTGAAAGTGTTTGCGGAGTTTGAAGTTCGGTGTGGGCGCGCGGAGATTCAAGAAGGTGAAATATAAAATGACACAGGAGACACGAAAATTTACGTGGTTCGTCCGCCTGAGCGTAATACCCTACTCCACAGGGTGTGTTGGTGTTGTATTGGATGTATGAACTCAACTCGGGTGATGTGAGTTGAGAGAGCGTGTGAGCCGATCAGACCAGATCAGATCCAAGAGTTCAGGTCCCAACCCCGCTATGTATCGTCGGTCTGTCCTTTTATAGTGCAAGGACAGGTCGTTACAAGTTGGCCTGGCCCGACATGTGGCCCCGGCGGTTACTAATATTGATACACATTTGATGCGCTTAATTACCCTTAATGACCGAGTTACGGGCTTTGACAACACCGTTACTGGTAATTAAGGTCGTCCGATCGTGTGTCATTAACATAGTATTAATGACACTTAATCGGGTCTTGAAGTCCTTGATTCCCCTTTGAAGATCTGGAGCCGTTGTGGAGTCTACCGGAGGTTTGAGGCTGAAGATCCGACGGTAGGACACGTGGCAGCTCCGGAGCATGCTGTGAGGAACAGATAGGTCCGGTGCCACCAGACACGTGTCAGTTCCGGAGCTTCCCTCGGTGTGGGGTTAGGTCCGAGGGTGCCGTTATGGTACATAGCCCGGAGCTTCCCCCTTGTGGGCGGTAGCTCTGGTTTGATGGTACACGTGGCGACCCTAAGACTAACCATATTGGGAAAGTGGGTCCGGTTATGTCTGACATGTGGGCCTTCGATGGTCTTCAAATCAAGTAGATGACATTTCCTTGAGATCTTTGTAATCTCAAGGGGTATACGGTACCCAGGGTACCGACAAGTGGGCATTTGGTTAACCGACGAATTTCGGTTCGGTTTCTCGGTTTTTTTTTAATTTTGGTTTTTGAAAAATGGAAACCGAAATATTACATATAAAAATAAAAATGGTCCACCGGTTAATCGGAAAATTCAGTTCGATTTCCGGTTAATCGGACAAAAACCAACTTCAAGGCCAACCGCTAGATGCGGGCATTGGGGACGACCGGGCGGCCAAGGGGGGCGGCGGAGCGAGGCCGCTGGCGGGCTGCGGGGCATAGGTAGCAGGAGGCCGAGTGCCACTCGCCAGTCGGGATCTCGGGAAGCGCTGGAGGCAGAGGGGATCAACGACTAGCGGCTGGCGGGGCACCGAACTTAAGGTTACGTGGTGGAGGGGATCGAGGGAAGGAGAATGTGCGTGGCCTCGTGGGTAGCCGAGTGGGCACCGACGCACCCGGGAATGGGATGGCTAGATGGGCCTACTGGGCCATGGGCCTAAATGACTAATTTGCACTGGGATGTTGAATATTTTGGTTCACCGGTGAACCGAATAAAAAAACCGAAAACCGGAAAAAATTCGGTTTTTGCTGTTTGAGAACCGAAATAGAGCTTGGTTTTATCGGTTTCTGTTCCGGTTAATTCGGTTTCAAGTTTTTTTTGCCCACCTCTGCTTCAGACCGGGTACCCCCGCGTATAAGCAAGAAGAAACTCTGGTAAGGGTGGGCAAAAAAAATAAAAAACCGAACACCAAAACCGAATTAACCGGAATCAAAACTGGTAGAACTAGTACATATTTTGGTAAGTGTCCTGTGAAAACCGAAAAAAATTTGGTTTTGGTTTTTTAAATTCGATTAACTGGAAAACCGATCTAACCAAATAAATACATATCAGTCCAACAATTCGCATGCCCAAGCGCCCAGCCCACAGATAACAGGCCTAGCCAAAATAAATACGTATATATTGCATCCCCAACCGCTCCTAGGTACCCGCCGCATCGCCTCAAGCAGCGCCGCCGTCGCCCTCGCTCCGCTCCTCGCGATGGACGCCTCCCTCGCTCCCCACACTGCCGACGGCCTGACGCCACCCCATACCTTCGCGTGACAGTAACATGAGCACGATGGTTGCCTCCGCCCTAGGCCTCCACGTCCGATGGTTGCCTTCCCAAGCCCCCGACGACCCGAAGCCTGTCGCCCGCCGTGCGTTGTCACGTTACTGTCTGGCGAGCCGCGCCGCCCTGCCTTGCCTCCGATGACCCCTCGTGCGCTGTTGCGCACCGCCGCCACCGCAGTTCGCGCATGGCCGTCGTTGTCCAGCTTTGCCTCCCCCGATTTGTTTTTTTTGGTAAACTGGAAACCGAACCAAATTTCCCGGTTAACCGATGGACCGGTTTCTCCTTTTGCATCTTACATTTCAGATTCCATTTTTCAAAAAACGAATTTAAAAAAAAAAACTGAAAAATCGAACTGAATTAGGGCGGTTAACCTAATGCCCACCCGTAAGCTCCAGATCCTTGCTCCCACCGAGGAGGGCTCCGGAGCTGCCACACGTCCTCTGGCTCCGGACCCTTGCTCCTACCGAGGAAGGCGCCAGAGCTGCCACGCGTCCTCTGGCTCCGGACCCTTGCTCCCACCGAGGAGGGCACCGAAGTTGCCACGTATCCCATGAACTGCAAAGGGTTGTGGGCCCCAAAGAGTAAAGAGAACCATGACCAGTCCAATCGCGTATTGAGGGCACGCACCTTCTCCAGGAGCACGGTGCAGCGCACGCCCCTGAAGGTGTCATTGCGCCCAATCACATCATAGTAAAGGCGTCGCAAGCCTACCCTACGCTACTGATTGGGTAGCTTGCGGCGACAAGACATTCCCTGCCATCATCAACCACTACGCCTACCCACTGGCGACCGACGAGGCAAGACAACGAGTCTTCAAGACTCAATCAGGGGCAACATGCGTAATAAACCTTTAGATCTTGTATAAGCATAAGATTGCCTCAGGGCAACCTGTTAGGCTCCGGGCCCCACTTGGAAGGCGTCTGGCCTTGACTATAAAAAGATCGGGTAACCACCGTTACTAGACATCCACACTCAGATCGAAGACACACATACTCAACACTCATGAGCTTCCGTAGCTCACAAGTCACAACAATACAAATCTCACCTTGGAGTAGGGTGTTACGCTCTGGCGGGCCGATGTAAGGACCGAATGCCCAAGAGGGGGGGGGGGGTGAATTGGGCTTTCTTTGAAAAATTCTAAGCAATGAAATTTAATTTCTAAAGCCCAATTCCCTACGCGACTATCTATGCATTCTAGTAGATAGAAACTTTGCGGAATATAAAATGCATAAAAGTAAGGGAAGGAGAAGGATACAAACTCCCGAGGAGACAAGGATTTATCCCGTGGTTCGGCAAGATCGTCAAGATCTTCCTACATCCATGTTGTGGCACCCACCAAAGGGTTTTGCCACACCCAAGTCACCGAGACGAGGGATCTTCACTATTCCTCTCCGTTCGCCTCCTTGGCAAGGTGGAGCTCAAGCCTTGTACAACTTCGACCTTCCGGGCTTCCACACACGCCTTTGGCAAGCTCTGGAAGTCTTCTCACAGTTACAACACCAAGGGCACTCCCTTGAGGCTCTCACACTATCCTAGAGAGTCCACTCACCCTGAATGGTGGCACACAAGCTCTCTCTCTAGCTAGTTCTAGCCTAAACCTTGGTGTATGGATGATCGAAATGGTGTGGAAGTGATTGCTCTTGGTCTTGAATGCTTGTGGATGTGTTGATAGCTTCTGGTGATCAAGACTTGACGAAATGACAGGATTAGGGGGTATTTATAGCCAGCCTTCCCGAAAGAGCCATTGGAAAAGTAGGCTGACAGAACTTTACTGTGAACACCGGATGATCCGATGTCTCCCCTTTAGTTATCATCGGTCTGATTACTTTGGCTGACGTCATTGTGTCAGATATGACCGTTGTTAGACCAATGTTGCTCCTGTCTTCTCATCGGATGATCCGGTGGCTCTTCCTCCAGAATTTGCTTAATCTTGATGCTTTCTGGAGTGATTGACCGATGTGTGTAAGTCTGTACATCGGATGATCCGGTTCTACACTTGGTCGAATGGTATTGCAAACTGTACTGATGGACCGATGTCACTGAGCCATTCACATCGGATGATCCGGTGAGTACATTGTTCTAAGGTCTTCTTCTTCAGTTGAACCAACTCGACCGATGTGTACATTTCTAAAATCATCGGTTGATCCGGTGAGTTGATTTTGTTTGCTTCGAGTTGTTTTGAGTGAATCTTTTGTGTCTTGCTCAGATGACCTCTTAGACATTTGTTTCATAAGCTTCTCTGATGATCTTCAAGCATTGTATGTTGTCAACTTATGGTTGAGTGACTTAGACATAAGAGCTTTCACTTCTTGTCTTTATCTCATTGATTTGATCTCAAAAGTTGATTGTATATGGGTCTCCAATGACATATTCATTTCATTTTATTGAGTGATTATGGGGACCTTGCATTCACAATTTCATTAGTAAAGTTCAATGGTTGTCATTAATCACCGAAACCGTACTTCATGGGGGGGCCTAGATGCTTTCAATCTCCCCCTTTTTGGTGATTGATGACAACACAATAATCAAAGCGCAATAGTAATAAATTTGATAGAATGAAACTTAAAAGAATATGCAATGAATACAGGATGTCACACTTGAAGCTTAAGCATCAATTAATAGCTCAAGTGTGAATAATAAGTGATCATAAACATAGAAAAACACCAAATGAGCCCAATCGATTAATAACTCATGGAAATAAGTTCATTAGAGCTCAATAAGTAGCAAATGAGTAGCAAACACACCAAATGTAGCAAACACACTGAATTACAAGAATGATAAACGATAAATGATAAATGAGACTCCCCCTGACACTAAGACGCTCCCCCTGACTCCTCTAACTCTTCTCCCCCTTTGGCATCAAGACACCAAAAAGGGATCCGAGCACCTAAGGACCCTGAGTACTGGGCGCGATGACGAACTGATCACCGTCGCTGTCGTCGGAGCTGCTGGCTGGAGTAGCGGTGGAGGGAGCTGCCGGAGCCATAGGAGCCACCGTCAGTGCCTGCTATGGAGGAGCTGCTGGAGCAGGGGCACTGACGACGGAGGCCGGCGACTGCTGGAACAGGGTCGTGGCCGGCAGCGGGGAGTGGATCGGAGCACCAGGAGCCAGAAGTGGAGACATGCTGAAGGAGGGAATCGGCGTAGAAGGTACTGGGGCCACTGGAGCGGCAGCTGGAGCCAGGACTGGAGGTGGTGGAGCGACTCCTGACAGCTGCGATGGGAGGGCAATCCCGGTCTGGCTGTAGAGGTTGGTGATCAACCCCAGGATGCCCATCATCACCTGCTGCGTCTGCTGCTGCTGGTCGAGAGTGCGCTGGTGCATCTGGTCGATAAGCCCCGTCAGCCTGTCAGTGTCTTCACGCCTCTCACGGGCGATCTGACCCTACATCTCCTGCTGCTGCTGCTGGAGCTCAAGGAGACGGGCAGCTTGCTCCGCTCGGGCCTGCTCGGCTGCCAGCCTGTCCAGACGCTGCTACTCAACCATCTGCTGGAGGAGCGACGTCATCTCTGACGGCTGCGTGACCTACGCCTCAGTGACGGGAGGTGGAGTAGGTGGTGGCACTGTAGAGCCTCCAGCCTCCGTGTCGTGCTGCCTGGGTGAGGGCGGAGGAGGGAAGTACTCCTCGACACTGTCGTCGGTGTCGCTCTCTGACCAGATATGCTGCAAGTACTCCCCCTGTGCCTCAGCCTCGGCAAGCCTCTCATCCTCCTTATCTAAGTCAGACCAGTCCTCCTCAGAAAGGCGAGCCCTGACCTGACGCTCGACTGGACGGCCAAGGTAGCGGTCTCCAGGAGCTGGGGCACGGTAGTGACGGAACCGTGTCACACTCTCGTCAGTGAGATGGTCGTGCACGGCGAACCCCTCAGGAACCATCATAGTGAGCAGGTAGCCGATCCAGTGCCCCATATACGAGCTGCCTCATCATCCCCACTCCATCTATGATCACATCCTCCACCTCGCATATGAGGACGTCCACGATGTCGAACTCCATCCCGTTCATGATGTAGAACAAGAGAGTCTGCTGTAAGCTGGTGAACCCCTCCAAGTAACCAGACCTCAGCAGGAGCGTGCGGCGCAAGGCGAGGTGCACTGTGCGCGTAGCTGGAGTCAGCAAAGCTGGTACTCTCGGCTGGTCAGGAGAGAAGGTAGGACCAAACAGGGAACGAATCTCCTCCAGCGGTGGTGTCACTCCTCCAGTGAGCGGCCTCCTCGGTGGATCTGCCTGACCGTAGACCCTCTCATGCATGCAGGTGTCGTGCAAGTCCACTCCTAGCAACTGTGCCAGTGTCTGCCTCGTCAAGTGGTAGTGCTGACCCATGAACATGAAGTCAATTGATCTTCTGCCCTCAGAGACATAGAGGGTGGCGTAGAAGACGCGGACCCAATCTTCCACATAGGCACTCCGCTCATATGCCATTAGCTGCACCAAACCTTGGTACCTCTCAAAATAAGGACGGATATCCGTCTCTGCTGCCAAAGCTAGCTGACCCCAATCAAGATAGTTGTGTTGAAACAGCTTGTGACCTCGACGCCTGTAGGTCTCATAGAGTGATGCCTGGGTGACAGTCCAGAAGCGACTATCCACCAGAGCCTCTCTGGGCTGCGGGTACCACTCCTCAAGCAGCACATTCCACCTGAGCTTGCGAAGCTTCTTGGCCTTCATCTTCTGGTAGTCGGTTAACCGGACTCCTTCAGCGACATGGACAGTGGTGTCCATCTCGTAGATAACACGCTGGGCCTCCCTGTCCTCACGACGATCGACAGCCGTCAGTCTTGGACGTGGAGCAGCCGGGGGATGACCCCCACGGGTCCGGGCTGAGCGTCGGTGGACAAGAGGCTCTACCGGCTCTTCTTTGGCCTCGGAGTCGTCGATCACAGGAGGCTGCCTCGGACGAGCCTCGCGGATCCTCAGCGACCCTCCTCGGCCACGCTCACGCTCCTCGGCGGCGCGAGCGGCCATCAAGGCCTTCTTCTCCTCCTTCGACAATTTTTGCTTCTTCGCGGCCGGCTCCGCGATGGCCTTCCCTTTGTTCTTCTTGTCGCGAGCCATTGCGATCACGCGATTGAATGGAGTCGACGAAGGAGATGCGGAGATTGACGGGGTTGGGAAACCCTAGCGGCGATGGATGCACCGCGATGGCAAGGATGTGCACGTGGGGCGACTGGTGGCTGGTGATGCACGGGAGGAGGCGGCGGCGGCGCTTGGGTGGAGGCGCGGCGGCGGCTGGGTGAAGCGGCGACGACGGCGGCGGTGGAGCGGCGGCGATGGCTTGGTGGAGGCGAGCGGCGGCGCTGGTGAATGACGGCGGCGGCCGGAATGTGGTGGCGGCGGCCGGAAGGCAGCGGTGACCGGAGGCGGCGGCTCGTAAGGCGATGGAGGCGACGGGATCGGGAGAGAGAAGGGAGAACGGCGTACGGCCGATTTAAATAGTGGGTCCCAAACCCTAGCCGTATTTTTAACACCGGATGGACCGATGATGAATGACTGGAGCATCGGTCGAATGATACAGTAAGGTTTTTCAGAAAAGTGCAGTTGACACCGGATGGACCGACGTTGAGGGTTGGGATCATCGGTCGAATAGCACAGTAAGGGTATTCAAAAATGGAATGTTGACACCGGATGGTCCGACGTGGGATGAATTAGCATCGGGGAATTTGGCACAGTTCTAGAAGAGTGAACATCGGATCGACCGATGTTGTTAAGAATGAACTTGTCGGTTGAATTGAGATACTGACTGAACTGGCCCTTGGAGATTGAACACCTATTGATCCGATGAAGGATTGACCTAGGCATCGGATAATCCGATGACTACAGAACAATAACATCCCATATATGTCCTTTGACCAAACAAACAAGCAAAGAGAAACACATGTCTTAGGACTTTTTGGGCAACTCCTTACCCCTCAAAGATACTAATATGCCAATAACTTTGCTAGGCGTTAAGGCAAATGGAACATCGAGAAAAATAGGAGGAAATTATCCAAATAAAATGTAAGGCCCATGCTTTGTGAGGTAGAGTATGAAGACTTCTATCTCTTTTAAGCATGTTCCTCTAGGCATTAATGCACCTAACATTTTGTTCTTTCCACCTTATATGAGTTGAGATATTGCATTTCAAACAAGTCTCTTTCTCATGAGGTGGGTTCCCCTTTGTGACAATCTACCGTATGCAATGCCAAACATTTTATAATGCAAGAAATTGTAAGTCTATATGGCAGGCATCATGCAAGGCATAAAATAAATCTATCTTGCCAAGTTTGAACCTTTCAAAGGCTTCTTCAGGGAGAGCAACTCTCCAAACCTTGGGACAACCCAAAGGAACCTCCATCCCAAGCTAACCCTTGCTCACCCCTATCCTTTGAGAGTTAGGCAAGACCTATATGAAGTGCATTCTTACATGACGTTCGTTGCATCTATCACATTTAATTCACTTCTTAGCCTAGAAAAAGTTTTCTCATCAAGTGGTTTAGTGAAGATATCCGCCAATTGTTCTTCGGACCTAACACCTCTCAAAGAGATGTCTCCCTTAGCTTCATGGTCCCTTAAGAAATGATGGCGAATATCAATGTGCTTAGTGCGGGAGTGTTGAACGAGGTTTTTAGCTATCTTAACCGCACTTTCATTGTCACAAAGGAGAGGCACACAACCAAGGTTAATACCAAAATCCAAAAGGGTTTTCTTCATATAAAGAATTTGGGCACAACATGCATCGGCCGCAATATACTCCGCTTCCGCCGTGGACAAGGCGACGAAATTTTGCTTCTTGCTTGACCAAGATACTAGGGAACGCCCAAGCAAGTGGCACCTACCGGAGATACTCTTGCGATCCACGCGGCATCCGGTAAAGTCCGAATCCGAGTATCCCACAAGATGGAATTTTGCACCTTTAGGGTACCACAAGCCCACACTAGGGGTATGCTTAAGATACCTAAGTATCCTAAAGACCGCCTTCCTATGCGATTCTTTAGGTGCCGCTTGAAAGCGAGCACACAAGCATACACTAAACATGATATCGGGCCTAGATGCGGTAAGGTAAAGCAATGAACCAATCATAGAACAGTAGTTAGATTGATCAATAGGTTTACCGTACTTATCCGCGTCGAGATGACAATTGGTTGCCATTGGAGTGCTTCTTGAGCTACAATCTCCCATCTCAAATTTCTTCAAGAGTTCCTTGGTGTACTTCTCTTGATAGACGAAGGTCCCCTCTTGAAGTTGCTTGATTTGAAATCCAAGGAAGAAGTTGAGCTCTCCAATCATTGACATCTCGAATTCCCTAGACATCATTTTGCCAAACTCATGGCTAAGAACTTCGTTAGTTGAACCAAAAATAATATCATCAACATAAATTTGACAAATGAACAAATCTCCGTTGATGTCCTTGGTGAAGAGTGTAGTGTCCACCCTCCCGATCTTGAATCCTTGCATGATGAGAAATCTCGTAGTCGTTCGTACCACGCCCTAGGTGCTTGCTTGAGCCCGTAGAGCGCCTTGTGCAACCTATACACATGATAAGGATTCCTCAGATCTTCAAACCCGGGAGGTTGTTCAACATAAACAAGCTCGTTAATGTAACCATTAAGAAAGGCACTTTTCACATCCATTTGATAAAGTCTAATACTATGATGTGATGCAAAGGCAAGGAGTATACGGATGGCTTCTAGCCGGGCGACCGGGGAAAATGTCTCCCCAAAATCTAGTCCTTCAACTTGCGAGAACCCTTTGGCCACAAGTCTTGCCTTGTTGCGGACCACAATGCCATTCTCGTCTTGTTTGTTGCGGTACACCCACTTTGTTCCGATGACGTTCTTGTCCTTGGGTCGCTCCTCCAACTCCCAAACTTCATTGCAGATGAAGTTGTTGAGTTCTTCTTGCATGGCCATCACCCAATTTTGGTCTTGGAGTGCTTCCTCAATGTGAGTGGGTTCTACACACGAAACAAACGAGTAGTGCTCACAAAACGAAGCAAAGTGGCGAGAACGTGTACTTACACCCCTTGACGGACTTCCAATGATTTGGTCCATTGGATGCGCCTTGGAGATGCGTCCATGCCTCATAAGTGGTTGTGAAGCACTTGATAATGGTGATGCGTGTTGCTCCTCTTGTGGTTGGACTTGATCATGGACTTCTTCTTATTCTTGATGTTGTTGTGCTTGTGAGTCTTGAGTCGGCAATGGATCATCCTTCTCTTCTTCGTCAACTTGAGGTGCCATGGAGGTGTTGTTGTTGGAACTTGAATCTCCCCCTTGATCATGGCTCTCCTCAACTTCCGGCTTGATGTCTCCAATGGTCATGTTCTTCATGGCTTCTCGTAGAGGCTCATCATCTATTTCATCATGACCAAAACTCTCCTCTTGGGAGCCATTAGTCTCATCAAACTCAACATCACAACTTTCTTCAACTAAACAGGTGGTTTGGTTGAATACTCGATATGCTTTTGAGTTTGATGCATAGCCAAGAAATATACCAACATCACATCTTCTTTCGAACTTACAGAGCCTTTTCTTGCGGTAGATGTAGCACTTGCATCCAAAGACTCGAAAGTAGGAGATGTTGGGCTTTCTCCCAATGAGAAGCTCGTACGGGGTCTTTTGAAGTAGTCGATGGAGATAGACCCTATTTGCGGCATGGCACGCCGTGTTGATTGCTTCGGCCCAAAACTTCTCCGACGTGCCATAGTCATCAAGCATTGCTCTTGCAAGAGTGATGAGTGTCTTGTTCTCCCTTTCAACGACACCATTTTGTTGAGGAGTGTATGTGGCCGAAAACTCATGTTTCACGCCTTCGCGGTCACACCACTCCCCAATGTTGTAGTTCTTGAATTCGGTGCCGTTGTCACTCCATACCTTGATGATGGGAAGTTGAAATTCCCTTTGAGCGCAGTTGGCAAAGGTCTTGAACACTTCCGGAGTTTCACTCTTGTCACCTAGAAACAAAGTCCAAGCATAGCGAGAATAGTCATCAACAATAACGAGACAATAGAGGTTACCACCAAGGCTTTGATATGTGGACGGTCCGAAGAGGTCCATGTGGAGTAGCTCAAGTGGCTTGGAGGTTGACACCATTGTCTTCATTGGGTGGTGTGAAGCAACTTGCTTCCTGGCTTGACAAGCGCTACAAAGCTTGTTCTTCTCAAATGTGACATCCTTCACGCCGGTCACCATCCCAAGCTTGAATGACTTCTTGAGTTTGCTCATCCCTATGTGTGCTATGCGTCGGTGCCATAGCCAACCCAAGCTTGTCTTAGTGAAAAGACAAGTGGTCAAGCTAGCATTCTTGTTGGAGAAGTCCACTAGGTAGAGATGTCCATGCTGGAATCCTTTGAAGACTATGTCTTGGCTAGTTTCACTACTCACAACAACATCATTTTTGCTAAATGTGCACGTTAGTCCAAGATCACATAGTTGTGCAATAGAAAGTAAATTGAAACTAAGTGAACATACAAAACATTAGAAATAGACAAGTCATTTGAAATAGCAATTTTACCTAACCCAATTACCTTTCCCTTAGAGTTATCACCAAAGGTGACTTGTTCATGATTGCCGGGGTTTTCTATGGTGGTGAACATACCATCATTGCCGGTCATATGTTGAGTGCACCCGCTATCGAGTACCCAATGCTTTCCTCCAGCTTTGTAGTTCACCTACACACATGAATTCAATTTTTGACTTTAGGCACCCAAGCCAACTTAGGTCCTTGTATGTGTGATACAAGTGTTTTTGGGACCCAAAGTTGCTTGGGGAGCTTCCCCTTCATGCCCTTCATGTCTTTGCCAATGAACCTTGCCTTCACCTTGCCATGTACTTTACTCAAGAGATAATAATTATCATTGAAAGTAGATTTATAGTTAGTAGGCAATTTTGGAGAAGGTCGGTTAGGAAAAGAACACTCCCTTGTGTGGTGACCGGTGATCTCACAATGTTGGCAATAAGAACCAACTTCCTTGATGAAGCTTGTTCTTAGCTCCGGTGAGGGCACCTTTCCTTTGTTAGGCACCGGAAAGGATCCAAGTCCTCTATTGTTGAAGGCCTTTGCTTGTTGGAAGAGAATTTCCTTGTCTTGACTTCTCCTTTTGAAAGTCTAGCCACACTAGTGCGGAGACTCTCAATTTATTCCAACAAGTCCTTCTCCCTAGCATTAGCTTTCAAAGACAAATACTTGTGCAAAGCATTAGTAGCATGAGAAGTAATGGATATCTTATCATTAAGAGTTTGCTTCTTCATATTTTTCAACTCTTGATCAAGCATGTTATGAGCAAGGTTAAGTGTTTGATGCTCTTGTATTAATTTGTTGTGCTCTTCCAAGAGTGTTTGGTGTGCTAAGTTAAGTTCATGATTATCTATCTTAATTTTAGCCTTTTCTTCCTCAATTTGCTTGACATGGGATTTGAGCGTGTCATGCTCTTTGAGTATGCTTTCATACTTGTCAAGCAAATCAAGGTTAGCACTCTCAAGTCTAGCACGAGTTTCTTCAAGCACTTTAACCTTACTCTTTTCCCTCTTAATAATAACATGATATTCATTGATCAAAGAAGTTAAATCGTCGGGGGAAAGCTCATCATCGCTAGAGTCATCACATACCTTGGTGTTACCTTTCGCCATGAGGCACATGGGCGGTGGATGAAGAGGTGCATCATCATTGTTGGTGATGGCGAGGCCGGCCAAGCTTTCTTCTTCCTCTTCACTCTCTTCATCACTTGTTTCTTCGTCGGTGACCCATTCATTTGCCTCACACATGAACACCTTTTGTGGGCCATTTCTCTTCTTTGGGAAGAGTTTTGCCTTCTTGCCCTTGTCATGTTTCTTCTTCCCAAAGGCTCTTGGTTTGGGTTTGGCCTCTTCTTCATCATCATCACTCTCTTCAAGCTTGCGATGCTTGCCTTTGTAGTTCTCTCTTCTTTTGTCCGGTTTTGGACAATCATAGGAGATGTGGCCTTGATCACCACAATTGTAGCAAGTCTTGCGATCATCTCTCCTTGGTAGAAACGCTTTCTTCTTGGGATCAAAGGTGTACCCCTTCTTGGTAATCTTGGAGTTCAAGTGTGAGAACTTTCTCATCATCAACGCAAGCTCATCATCATCATCTTCACTTGATGCTTGTTCTTCTTCACTTGAGCTAGGCTCAACCACCTTCTTCTTCTTGTGGCTTGTTTTCTTGGTGGAGGCCTTTAGAGCAATTGTCTTTGATGATGATTGCTCCATCATCCTAAGTACACTCATCTCATGAGCGTGTATTTCTCCAATGAGCTCCGAAACTTCAATGTGGTCAAGTGACTCTTTTTGGAGCATGGAGTTGATGATGTTGTACTTTGGCTTGGGAAGGAGCATGAGGATCTTGCGGTTGATGAGTCCCTTGCCAAGAGAAGCAATGTCAAGAGCATTTATTTCTTCAATAAGCACATTTAAGCGAGAGAACATCTCATTGACATTTTCATGAGGAAGCATTTTAAATTCATCATACTTGGCTTTAAGCATATGATATTTTAGTTCTTTGACACGAGAAGAGCCCTCATGAATCTCTATTAAGCAAGCCCAAATTTCACAAGCTTTCTCTTTACTAGCAATTCTAGCAAATACATCTTGACTAATACATTCATAGATTGCATTCCTAGCTTTAGCATCCCACTTAATTTGATCACCAACATAATTGTGTTCTCCAAACCCCGCGTGGGTCGCTTCCCATACTTCGGGAGCAATAGCCTCAATGTAAGCGCGCATGCGTGCTTTCCAATAGGCAAAGTTCTTGCCCTCGAAGATGGGAACCGAACCCCCAACCTTGGCCATTTTAGCTCTCTAGCGGTGAAGCTAGAATGATCCTATGAGCAACCTTGCTCTGATACCAATTGTAAAGACCGAATGCCCAAGAGGGGGGGATGAATTGGGCTTTCTTCGAAAAATTCTAAGCAATGAAACTTAATTTCTAAAGCCCAATTCCCTACGCGACTATATATGCATTCTAGTAGATAGAAACTTTGCGGAATATAAAATGCATAAAAGTAAGGGAAGGAGAAGGATGCAAACTCCCAAGGAGACAAAGATTTATCCCGTGGTTCGGCAAGATCGTCAAGATCTTCCTACATCTACGTTGTGGCACCCACCAAAGGGTTTTGCCACACCCAAGTCACCGAGACGAGGGATCTTCACTATTCCTCTCTGTTCGCCTCCTTGGCAAGGTGGAGCTCAAGCCTTGTACAACTTCGACCTTCCGGGCTTCCACACACGCCTTGGCAAGCTCCGGAAGCCTTCTCACAGTTACAACACCAAGGGCACTCCCTTGAGGCTCTCACACTATCCTAGAGAGTCCACTCACCCAGAATGGTGGCACACAAGCTCTCTCTCTAGCTAGTTCTAGCCTAAACCTTGGTGTATGGATGATCGAAATGGTGTGGAAGTGATTGCTCTTGGTCTTGAATGCTTGTGGATGTGTTGATAGCTTCTGGTGATCAAGACTTGACGAAATGACAGGATTATGGGGTATTTATAGCCAGCCTTCCCGAAATAGCCGTTGGAAAAGTAGGCTGACAGAACTTTACTGTGAATACCGGATGATCCGATGTCTCCCCTTTAGTTATCATCGGTCTAATTACTTTGGCTGACGTCATTGTGTCAGATATGACCGTTGTTAGACCGATGTTGCTCCTGTCTTCTCATCGGATGATCCGGTGGCTCTTCCTCCAGAATTTGCTTAATCTTGATACTTTCTGGAGTGATTGACCGATGTGTGTAAGTCTGTACATCGGATGATCCGGTGCTACACTTGGTCGAATGGTATTGCAAACTGTACTGATGGACCGATGTCACTGAGCCATTCACATCGGATGATCCGTTGAGTACATTGTTTTGAGTTCTTCTTCTTCAGTTGAACCAACTCGACCGATGTGTACATTTCTGAAATCATCGGTTGATCCGGTGAGTTGATTTTGTTTGCTTCGAGTTGTTTTGAGTGAATCTTTTGTGTCTTGCTCAGATGACCTCTTAGACATTTGTTTCATAAGCCTCTCTGATAATCTTCAAGCATTGTATGTTGTCAACTTATGGTTCAGTGACTTAGACATAAGAGCTTTCACTTCTTGTCTTTATCTCATTGATTTGATCTCAAAAGTTGATTGTATATGGGTCTCCAATGACATATTCATTTCATTTTATTGAGTGATTATGGGGACCTTGCATTCACAAATTCATTAGTAAAGTTCAATGGTTGTCATTAATCACCGAAACTGTACTTCATGGGGGGGCCTAGATGCTTTCAGCCGAGCCACGTTAAATTATCGTCTCACCGTACCTCATACGCGCGACCTTGTCGGAGACTAGCACCTGCCTAAAAAAGAACCTCCACGGGCTGCTCTCAAAGCAGGTCCGGGGGAAGTGTCGTTCGCACACTTCGACATTTGGCATGCCAGGAAGCGGGGGTGTCTTTCCTGAAGGTTCAGCACATCCGTGCACGATGGTGAACATATAGCTCTGCTTCGCCTCCTTTTGTCTCTCCTGTCCTAGCTAGGGAGGGGAGGAGGGGACACTCCCCGCTTCAGAGCGGCCCGATCCAGCAAGGCGAGCGGCCGCGCGATTGTCACTCCTGTGGCAGTTACTGCTCCCACCACGCAACGGCTTCCTGCCACCACGGTAACAAGGCTAAGAGTGTGGACAACATGCGGGTCTGCTTAAGGTACCTCTAGCGTATCCTAGGTCTTTCGGTCATCCTCTTGTTTGGGGTCCTGTGATGCCAGACGGTCTCCCTTATGAAAGGCCTACACCAAGCGGGAGGTCCAGAGTGTGCATCCTGCTTAGACCGGTTCCGTACTCTAAGCGTGCGCACTCTGCTTCCCCAGCGCTACGGCTGAGTGCTGGAGGCCAGAAGGCATACACCCTGAACAAGGTAGGAGCCGGGAAATCCGGGGTCTTTTGGTTATTTTCTTTCTTAGGGCCTCGTGGTGTTGAATGACCCCTCTCCTAAAAGACTAACGCCAATGAGAGGTCCAGAGTGTAAAGACTGGTTAGTCTGGTCTTGCACCCTAAGCGTGTACACTTTGCCTCCCCAGTGCAGTGGCTGAGTACTAGGGGTCGGTCGGCTCATACTCCTGCTAATGCCAGCGGGAGGTCCAGAGTGTGGAGCCTGCTTAGCCTGGTCCAACACCCTAAGCATGTACACTCTACCTCCTCAGCGCTGCGACTGGGTACTAGGGGCCGAGCGGCCCATGCTCCTGAACAAGGCAATAACCATAACCCAAATATTGCCGCACTGTATTACCATGTTCATTACATTTTGCTTTAATTTTTCGCTTACTTTCGCATATTGTCCATCATATGTCCGGTTACATTTTTCATGTCTCGTCCCTAGTTAGAGTTATGCTATCCTGCTGCAAGCGGGTTTGCTTGAGGTTCCTGTGATGAATTTGAGTTCCTTGGTTGTTTTGCTGCTTAGGATCCCGTGGCGCCGAATGGTCACTCCCATGAAAAGCTAACGCCCGTAGGAGGTCCAGAGTGTACAACATGCTTAGCCTGGTCCTACACCCTAAGCGTGTATACTTTGCTTCTCCAGCGCTAACGGCTGAGTACAAAGGGTCGGACGGCACACGCTCCTGAACAGGGCAATAACCATAATCTAGGTACCATCACACTGAATTACCCATGCACCGTGAGCCCGGTTTAGGACTATAAGACATAAAGAAACTATGAGCAAGAGGAATGTGACTGGTAAGTGCAATTACTTTGTTTTCTATCATGCCTATGCAGGTTCCAACCAGATACAAGTTCAGAACAACCACATGGGACGATATGATGGTGGTCCCACCTGCAGTACGTCACCTCTCCTGATGTGGGTCGGGAGCAGACCGGGTGCGTACAAGCAAGAAGAAGCTGTAGACCCTTGCTTCCACTGAGTATGGCTCCGGAGCTGCCATGCATCCTCCAGCTCTGGACCCTTGCTCCCACCGAGGAGAGCTCCGGAGCTGCCACACGTCCTCCAGCTCCGGACCCTTGCTCCCATCGAGGAGGACTCCGGAGCTGCCACGCGTCCTCCGGCTTCGAACCCTTGCTCCCACCGAGGAGGGCACCAGAGTTGCCACATATCCCACGACCTGCAAAGGGTCGTGGGCCCCGGAGAGTAAAGAGAATCATGGCCAGTCCAGTCGCGCATTAAAGGCACACACCTCCTCAAGCGCACGGCCATGTCAGGTGCCATTGCGCCCAATCACATCATAGTAACGGTGCCGCAGGCCTACCCCACGTGCTGACTGGGTAGCTTGCGGACATTCTCTACCATCATCAACCACTACGCCTACCCACTGGTGACTGACGCGGTAAGACAACGATCTTCAAGTGGCGGTCAGAGGCAGCAGGCGTAGTAAACCTTTAGATCTTATACAAGCATAAGATCGCTCCGAGGCCACCTGTCGGGCCCCAAGCCCTACTTGTAAGGCGCCTGACCTTGACTATAAAAGAACCGGACAACCACCATTACTAGACATCCGCACTCAGATCAAAGACACACAGACTCAAACACTAACGAGCTTCCGTAGCTCACAAGTCACAACAGTACAACTCTCATCGAGTAGGGTGTTACGCTTCGGCGGCTCGAACCACGTTAAACCACCGTCTCACCGTACCTCATACGCGCGACGTCACCAGAGACTAGCCCCCGCCTAAAAAAAACCCTCCGCGGACTGCTCTCAAAGCAGGTCCAGGAAAAGTGTCGTTCGCACATTTCGACAATATCCATCCAGATTGATGCCACACCATCTATTACAAATCTCAAAGCACCTACTTCAATATTAAAAAAAATATGGGAGGCTCACCCTGCAATTTAGTCCGTTTATCACGTCACGTGGTAGAAATTCGGTACGGTATGCACAGTTGGGATATGCATACTCTATCCAGAAAATTTATTTTCCATTAATTCACAGATATCTTTGCAGGTCTGAGGTTATCTAGTACAAAAGATTTATAATTACATGCATGAATCTGTCTAACCGTGGTCCGAGGAAGACGACAATATGACCAGCTCGGTTCCATTTGGACTCATCACTCCTGTGTGCAGACACAAGTGCATGCCAGAGCTCGCTCCGTCGCTCGTCACTATAAAGAAGCCCCTACACCAAGTAGCGAGCGCACCAGTGAAACACAATGAGAAACTGCTAACTCGTGACATCAGTATGGTGCATCCGGATCAGAGGCAACTGGTGCAGGAGGTGGCGGCCGGGGCCAGCGGACTCCCGGTGCTGCCGATCCGGTACGTGTTGAGGGAGGAGGCCCGTCCGAAAGGCGGCGTCGCGTCGCCGATACCCAATGAGGTGGCCTTCCCCACCGTGGACCTGCAACGCCTTGCCGAGCCTGGCGACGTCGAGGAGCTCGCCAAGCTGCGCTCGGCTCTTGAGTCGTGGGGCCTCTTCGCGGTGACCGGCCACGGCGTACCGGAGGCGCTCCTCGACGACATCCTCGACGCGACGCGGGAGTTCTTCCACCTGCCGTCGGAGGAGAAGCTCAAGCACGCGAACTGCACCGACGCCGGCGAGTACCAGGCCGAGGGCTACGGCATCGACCGCGTCGACACCGACGAGCAGGTCCTCGACTGGTGCGACCGCCTGTACCTGACCGTGCAGCCGGAGGACGAGCGGCAGCTTCGCTTCTGGCCCAGCCGCCCGCCGTCCTTCGGCAAGCTCCTGCACGAGTACACCCTGGGCAGCGAGCAGGTGGCCAGGCGCGTGATCCGTGCCATGGCGAGGGTGCTCGGATTCGGTGAGGAGTTCTTCGTGGACAGGGTAGGCGAGCGCGGCGGCACGTACGCGCGGTTCACCTACTACCCGCCGTGCCCGCATCCGGACCTCGTGTACGGGCTGAAGCCCCACACGGACAACTCCGTGGTCACCATCCTCCTCCTCGACCGCGACGTCGGCGGCCTCCAGGTGCTCAAGCAGCAGGAAGGGTGGGTCGACGTGCCCGTGCTCCGCCGCCACGAGCTGCTGGTGGTCGTCGGCGACGAGATGGAGATCATGAGCAACGCGACGTTCAAGGCGCCAACGCACCGTGTTCTGACCAGCGAGAGGGAGCGGATGTCGCTGGTCATGTTCCACCAGCTGGAGCCGCACAGGGACCTGAAGCCGGCGGAGGAGCTGGTCGACGAGACGCGACCGGCGATGTACAAGGAGGTCAAGGCGAAGACCTTCGCCAACGGGTTCTGGGACGCCTTCGCGCTCGGCGAACGCACCGTCGACTTCCTCGAGATGAAGATCGCCGACAAGGACGCGGCTTCCAGTGTCTCTGATAACGAAGTCGCCGCGCCGGCCGGAGAGATGAACCAACCACCGCATCATCATGAAAATAAAAGTTGGATGGAGTATTTGTATCAGCTATTTCGTTCTGTTTAGCAACGTACGGTGCATGGGTACGTGATCACGGCAGGGAGAATCGGATCATGGACCCGCCAGCTCTCGTACGAGTCTGATGGCAGCTCTCGTGTGACTTTGTTAGTCAATGAAAATAAAAGACGACATGCAGTTGTGTGCGTCCAATATCTCAACCGTCCCTGAGCTCGCTCTCTCTGTGTGTACGTGGGTGTTCATCATATCATACCGCCGAAAAAGAGGTAAAATTCACTAAAATTCCACCGTGATCGCGTGTGTTTCTTGAAAGCTCGTATTGATGTGTGCAACCAAGCTTGCGTTCTTACTTTCCTTCTTTAGTACTCGTTTTATTCAAATTATTAGTCACTCTCTAATTCATTTTTGAACTAGAGAGTGGAGGTAATTTGGAATGGAGAAAGTACTAATTACTACTCTCTCCGGATCTTTTTATTTGTCATCGGTTAGTTCAAAAATGAACTAACGGATGACAAATAAAAAGATCCGGATGTATTATTATGGGACACATCAACATGTGATTATTCATCCCTGCATCATATACTAACAATGCATTACTAACATCTGTTGATGTTCTGAGACATTCAAATCTTTGTACACTCAATTATTATCAAGCATGGCGGTAACTTGTGTCCACATCTAGCCTCAAGAGATTTTGTTAAACAGTGACTTCAAGGTGAGGAAATTTTGTTTGAGTAAAATGCACATAGTACATGAACTTATTCAATAGTATCATTCAGATTCATGAATTTTATTTTGCATTGCTAGGTTAGTGAATTTATTCATCTGTGTTATTTAGGTTCATGAACCTTTTTGCAGTTATAGGTGCATGAACTTTAAAGTGGTTCATTGCAGGTCTATATCTCTTCATCAATGTAGTCTGAACCACTGTTACTACTATAATAAGCCTCATCGCAGGCAGCTGCAAACGTATTATTACACGCGGTTTCTAAAACCACCTAAAACGAGGAGCCTGTGATAATCTGCAATTTCACAGGCGGAGAAGTGAAACTGCCTATGATAATGGTATTATCACAGACGGTTCTTTACTTATGTTAGCCGCCTGTGAAGACATATTATCACAGGCGGGTCGTGCAACATATATAACCGCCTGTGACAATTGTGTTATCACAGGAGGATCTTTACCTATGACAAGCCGCATGTGGAGACAGTTTATCGCAACCAGTTTGTACTATGACAATAACCGCCTGTGATAATTAGGTTATCACAAATGGTTCTTTACCTATATCTAGCCGTCTGTGATAATGATATTTCAAAGGTAGGTCTAGCCGTATGTAAATAACCATCTGTGATAAGGTATACCCTATGCAGTACTACCTGATGTTATTTCTAATTTCCAGGTCAACTCAATATAATCACATAAGTCAACAATATAATCACAGAAATAAACAATATAATTACAGAAGTCATCTCACTAAAGTCAATTTTACTAAAACAATATACATATGTACAAGTTACATATACAAGTCATCTCATAGTTTACAAGTTTCACTAAAAACCATTTCTATTGGCATAGTCGCAAAGTTCTGGCACATCAGCTATTGCACCATTCTCATCAAAGAACTTCCCTCTTTTGTGCAAAATTTTGCGACGCACGAATTGACACAGTTCAGCAGCAATCTTGTTGGCTCCTCCACCAGGCATACTTCTACAAACCGGCCATTCTTCGTTCACATTCTTCGTGTGCTGCAATGAAACACATAACAAGGTTTAGAATGTGTTGGTTTGAATAATCTCAAAGTATAGATCAAAGTGAGAGTATATAAGAATTTATTTGGTATTTTTGGAACAGTTGTACTATGAGCAATTGAATTTTGAAGTTGGAATCAAAATATGAAAATAATGAAACTCAAAAGTAAGAAAATAAGATATCGACATTAAAGATAACTTACATCCTCACGATTCACTCTATATTCGCTGGCGGTCCGAAGATGCTCGCATACATAATACCCGCATAAGAAACTCCCACCAGGCTGCTTCAGACAAGGCTAATATGTTTAAATGTCCAATGCATTCATATTAGGAGGTCTCTGACTGCCAAGCCGTTCCGCGTAAAACCGCCAAGCGCTGTAATACAAGAAATGTCATATAAAACTTGTCAACACATTCTAAATGTGTGTAAATTAAAAGTATCAAATAAACGTACATTTTCAAAATGGAAAGGAAATCTTTGTGACGATCTGGTGGGTAATCGGCTGAATCCAAGACTGTTGCCAAACCCTGCGTTGGCTTGATAAAGATCATTATTAAGTGATTACTGCACACATACAAACACACGTGTTAACAATTAGCAATAATTGCTATTTCAATTTCATGTGTCAAACTCACTTGAAGTGGTACGGTGCCTTTACGAGGTCCTTGCCGTCTCTGACAAAGTTAAACATTGCATGTCATATGTATGCTGCAACTTCTGTCCTATCTTTCTTAAGTTTTGCGATTGATTTTTCAAATTCTTTTTTTTTCATGTGCTTGAACTGTACTGAGTCTCGATCCGCCTTGACGTCGAATAGCGTCTTTGCAATCCATGTAGGGTCAATGATACCTGTCTTGCATTTCATCTTTTCATTATCCATGTATTGCATCCTATTGAAGAAATCCAGAATTGTTATAATCTCATGAAATGTGTATGCGTGTAGTAAGAAAAGAAAATGCAAAATATTAGAGGCACTTACAAGCACCAGATGAGTAGCAGGTTGATTTCGAGCATGCCCCGATGGAAAAGGGTACGCAGCTCTTCAAGTAAAATGACTCGTTTATCTGCTCCAGTGCTACAGAATGCATCTTTTGGAACACAAAATATGACGCAAGACAAATCATATTTTGTGCTGGCAGTGATGTACCACTCGTGCATTCTTTTGAGTGGGGTAGGTTGTTTGCTAAATTGTACAGATGTCATGAACGGCTTCCCATTCTCAAATTCAGGAGGAACATCCTCAAGCTTGTATATTGGAACTCCTAGTTTAACTAAAGTTGTCCGCCGATTATGCATGACACCGTCTTCTTCCCATTCCTCGATATCTTCTAATGTTGGCTCATGAGAAGAACGGGATGCACTCGATTTTCTAATATTTTCCAAATACTTTGACACTTCTGATGAAGGTTTCTTAATTTCGTACGAGCTAACTTTGATAGGCACTGATGATCGAGGAGTAGTCGTCGGAAGTTGGACACTGGCTTGTTATTGAACCTGTTGTTCAACTGATTGCTCTTTACTCCCAGCAGCTGGCTCTAGTACTACTTCAAGCTGTTGCTCAACTGGTTGCTTTTTACTAGCAACAACTTGCTTTGGTACTGCTTGAAGCTGTTGTCTAACTTGTTGCTCCTGGTTATCTTTACTAGCAAGGTTACTATCATTCTTGCTGAGACATAGGGGGAGTGTATCTTCCTGGACTAGGAGTGGATCTTCCTGGACTTTCTCCTTAGAAGACGGGGTTGCAGTATTTTGAGATGCGACAGGGTTAGAAATCGGCTCATCGTCCAACACGATATCGCGTCGGTGCCAAAAGATTAATTGGTTGACAGCCTGCCCCAGAGTCGCGATCCCCTCATGTGTGATGTGGTCTATTTCATAATCTTCATAATCATTATCAATGATTTGAAGAACTTGCACCACAACATAATACAACAGAAGTGGATTGCCATTGAAGTCATGATCGGGCTTTACCATAGCAGTGACAACC
Organism: Tuctoria greenei; assembly: GCA_036927565.1. Taxonomy (NCBI): domain Eukaryota; kingdom Viridiplantae; phylum Streptophyta; class Magnoliopsida; order Poales; family Poaceae; genus Tuctoria; species Tuctoria greenei. The sequence goes on along the minus strand of JAYESD010000009.1, from coordinate 153,975,240 downwards.
TATTTGGTTTTGTTCCCTGCTCTGCCGATCGGGACAAGAAGACGACAAGATCTATCCTTAGCAATATCATCGACAGCGAACTTATGGGTTGACCCTGAGCCTCGCATAGAACCTACGCTTCTAGGGTAGGCAGTTGGAGATACCAATTGCTCCTTTGGCGCGGGAACCATCGCTGTACTCGGTGCCACTAATTGTCCTGATTGTCTAAGTTGTTCCATTATTTCTTGCATATTTTCCTTGACCCTTTGAGCAATCGTTTCGTCAAGTGTTTTCTTGAACTTCGCACGTCTTCTATATGTTTTTTTATCTTTCGGGAAACCATCTAGCCAAGACATTTGAGAAGATATTGCTCGAACCCGTCCACTGTGTTCAGGTTTTCCTAGGATAGCGGTAAGTTGGTCATTCTCCCTCTTCGGCTTGAAGAGACCCTTCTGTTGCTTTTCAATTACTTCTTTAATTTTTTCCTCTACTTCATTCATAGAGTTGGGTTTTTCAAGTTTGCCCTTGCTGGTCAGACCTGACTGAGCAAAGACCCACCGCTGAGTTCTCTCATCGCAACCTTCTAACGGGTGAGAATTGCCCTTACTGGTAATTTCATCTAATATCTTATTCCATTTCTGGACTTTGGGGGCATATCCGGCAGACCCCAAGCGATGATGGTATTTGTTCTTTTTGGCAAACTCTGACCCAGTTGCACTTAGGGCTTTAGTATCAGGTGTCGTCTTTTGATGAACAAATTCTTGCCACTGAGCTTGTGTGATTTTTCCCATCTTCCTTGGTCTACAAACCTTATCAGCCTTAACATAAGAATTCATTTCACTCTTCGAGTCACGAAACTTCTTGCCGCAAGAGGCCAATGTTGCTTTCTTTACAGCTTCTTCCGTGCCTTTCGGAAACTTGAATTGTTTCTTTATCCTTTCCCACAACTCACTCTTTGTCTTCTCAGGTAATTTTCTCCAATTCTCGGTTGTGATCGACACGAGCTCTCTAACAAGAAAACCGCATGCATTTCGGTACTTGGTAACTGAATCCAGTGGTTCTTGGGAAAGCCCACCTAGACCGACCCTTGTTGTGTACATGATGCGGTCCAATGGACCCTTATTGGGACAACGTTGCCCTCGTTTCCGCTTGAGTGAACCTGAGGATTCATCCGTCAGAGAACCTTCTGCGGTTTTAGGAGCCGAAGTCACCTCGTTGTCTTCGCGATTAATCTAGGTAGAAAAGAATTATAAGACTTCATATACTTGACAACCAGCATTAACTTGAACTACTGAAGTTAAGATTCGTGATCCATACCTCGTCGGCAGGATCATATTCCGGGTCGAGATCTTCTAAAGTCTTTTTATTTTTTATATTCCGAAAAGGATCCCATGGACCTTGAAAGGAGCCTAAACTGCTGGAGTCACTAAACTCCATATTGTCTTCTTTATTATTACTACCAACACCAGACTTCTTAGGGCTTTCCATGCTAGAACTAATAAGACAAAAAATATAATGAATGGCATATTAACTCTACATGAAGTGTTAAATTAAGAAAAAGACGGAAGCATTCTAGGGTTTGATAAGGCATTCTAGGGCTTAAGGCGACTGACCAAGGTGATTGACCAAGTTCCATTCTAGGGTTTGAGGCGACTGACCAAGGCATTAGCCAGGCATGTGTATTGCTTGTATCAAAAGTCGACAAGAACAATTATATCAACAATTAAACAATAACAATTCACAATTCACAATGTTTTCAAGTCGCCTAGTCGACCCTAGTCGCCTACCCACCGACTAGGTCGACTAGGATGACTAATCGTCGATTAGGGCAACTAATCGATCCTAGTCGGTCCTCTAATCGTCTAGACCATTTTTTCCTCTTAATCATCTCATGATCACAACATAGCAGTCGAAAACATTGCATATATCACAAGCACACAAATAAACCACAAATTTATAATTATAGGTTTAAATAGTGCATACAAGAATTGGTAAGTTTTTTTTAAATGTATACAAGTCTATTGAGCAATGATGCGGTTAAACTTGCAAGGAACACATCTTCCACTAAAGGTTCAAGTTCACATTAAACTAGCACTATGCAGCGAAAATCGACATTTGAAAACAACAAGATTCTAACAATGCCTACCCACAACACCATCGACACCGATAATGTCATGTGAAAATAACATCTTACAAACCCGTTCGCACGAGGGGCTATAATCTTCATCAAAAGGAGTACTATGGTCCCCCAGAACTATCAATCACTTGTGCGTGTCAATCAATTTATGAAGTCATGGCCAAAACACGAGTACAAGGTGAGATATTCGACTTGCTATACCATTACATCCAGCATGTGGTTAGAATGGATGGTGCTTAGGATAAAAAGAACAAGACACATTCCTTAATTGACCGAGAGGGACTACAATCCAAATTGCCTCTCATTACACAAGTTCATCTTCTTTCAGATTTTATCCCATATCTAAGTATATTATGCCCTAAGCTCATTAACAGTGGTGGCCTTGCCACACAATTCAACTTTTACCGGTATAAACATGGCTAAGCTTGACACTTCGCAAAATAAAAACTAACCCAGACCTTCGTGGGACGGCTAGGGTTCAAAACCTTGAGGAAATCTATGCACCTAGGGCGACACAGTTCATCTTCTTGAGGCGACTGACCAAGGCACCTAGGGTTCAAAAACTTTGATGAAGGAAATCTATGCAAGGCACCATTTGACTCCGTCGGCGGCGAGGGCAAGGAGGGAGGTGGCACGGGGACGGAGGAGGGAATGTCAAAGCTCGGCGACGACGGCGAGGGCGAAGTCGGCGTACCTGGAAGTGGCGAGGGCGAAGCACGGCGGCGACGACGAAGCTCGGTGTACCTTCAAGCGGCGATGGAAAAGCTCGGCGGCGACGGCGAAGCTTGGCGGCAAGAGCGGTGAAGACTTGGCGGCAAGCAAAATTTTGGCAGCCTGACGACGCCTAATTGATTTCGCACGGGTTAGGATTTTCCAACGCAGCCATGGGCTATATATAGACACCTATCTTCGCAGGCAGTTATTAAGAACCAACTGCCTGAGAAGATGATTATCTGAGGCGGTTCACTCTTAATAACCGCCTAAGAAGATTAACTTATTCCAGGCGGTTGGTAAGTAATACCCGCCTAAGATAAGCTTTTTCTCAGGTGGTTATTCTGTACCAACCGCCTGTGAAGAACTTTATATAAGCTTAATTAATATTCTTGATTAAATGTGGGGTCTTTCAAAAGCCCAAATTCCACTTTCTTGTAATATGATTGAGTATTAAAGGTTACCATTAAATTTCACTTAATAAAGCATTTGAAATTGGCCAGAACATAAAAACATATAACAATTGCTATTTTTTATTTTTCTATCTTGATGAATATAATGCTTTTTTTCATTTAGTTTTTCAATGGACCTTCTTAGTCATCATACTAACCTCTATGATTTTTTTTAGATTTTTTTTAAGTTTTTCTGAATCAATGTGTGTTCAAAATTTGATGAATGCCTCATATGTATATGAGCATTTGGTTAGAATGATGAATAATTTAAATTTTGACATGTTGGGACGCTTTAAAAAAATTATAAAAATTCATACATGTATAAATAATACAAATATGTTCATACAAACCAATTTCAGTGAAGGACCCCCTTTTTTTAGGAAATACACAAATGTGAATAATATGTGAGTATAAATTAATTTTATATTTACCAAAAACTTACAATGTTAGCTATACAAGTTTTAAAATATAGAAGAAAGAATCATCGAATTTGAACTTATTTTGCAGAATCTATACATGTTTGAGTATTTATATTGGAATCTAAATAAAAAAGAAGCAAGAGAAAAGAAAACTCAAGAACAAGCTCAGACAATTATCTCAGGCGATTGGTAAGTAATAACCGCATGAGATAAGCTTTTTCTCAGGCGGTTATTACTTACCAACCGCATGAGAAGAAATTTATGTAAGCTTAATTAATATTCTTGATTAAATGTGGGGCCTTTCAAAAGTCCAAATTTCACTTTCTTGTAATATGATTCAATATTAAAGGTTACCGTTAAATTTCACTTCATAAAGCCTTTTAAATTGGTCAGAACATAAAAAACATATAACAATTGCTATTTGTCATTTTTCTATCTTGATAAATATAATGATTTTTTCATTTAGTTTTTCAGTGGACCTTTTTAGTCATCATACCAACCTCTAAATTTTTTCAGATTTTTTTAAATTTCTTTGATTCAATGTGTGTTCAAAATTTGACGAATGCCTCATATGTATATGAGCATTTGGTTAGAATAACGGATAATTTGAATTTTGACATGTTGGAATGCTTTTAAAAAATTAAAAAAATTCATACATGTATGAATAATACAAATATGTTCATACAAACCAATTTCAGTGAAGGATCCATTTTTTTTACGAGATACACAAATGCAAATAATATGTGAGCATAAATTAATTTGAGATTTACCAAAACATTACAACGTTAGCTATACAAGTTTTAAAATATTTGGTCCAGGTGGTAGATGTTAATTTTTGAAAAATATAGAAGAAAGAATCATCAAATTTGGACTCAATTTGCAGAATCTATACATGTTTGAGTATTTATATTGGAATCTAAATAAAAAAACAAGGGAAAAGAAAACTGAAGAACAGACTCGGCCAATTATCCCAGGCGGTTGGTACGTAATAACCGCCTGAGATAAGCTTTTTCTCAGGCAGTTATTCAGTACCAACCGTCTGAGAGGAACTTTATGTAAGCTTAATTAATATTCTTAATTAAATGCAGGGCCTTTCAAAAGCCCAAATTCCACTTTCTTATAATATGATTGAGTATTAAAAGTTACCATTAAATTTCACTTCATAAAGCATTTGAAATTGGTCAGAACATAAAAAATATATAAAAATTGCTATTTGTCATTTTTCTATCTTGATTAATATAATGATTTTTTCATTTAGTTTTCAATGGACCTTTTTAGTCATCATACCAACCTCTATGAATTTTTTCAGTTTTTTTTAATTTTTTTTGAATCAATGTGTGTTCAAAATTTGATGAATGCCTCATATGTATATGAGCATTTGGTTAGAATGATGGATAATTTGAATTTTGACATGTTGGAATACTTTAAAAAAATTAACAAAATTCATACATGTATAAATAATACAAATATGTTCATACAAACCAATTTCAGTGAAGGATCCTTTTTTTAGGAGATACACAAATGTGAATAATATGTGAGTATAAATTGATTTGATATTTACCAAAACATTACAATGTTAGCTATATAAGTTTTAAAATATTTGGTCCAGCTGGTAGATGTTAATTTTTGAAAAATATAGAAGAAAGAATCATCAAATTTGGACTTAATTTGCAGAATCTAAATATGTTTGAGTATTTATATCGGAATATAAATAAAAAAGAAGCAGGAGAAAAGAAAACTGAAGAACAGACTCGGGCAATTATCTCAGGCGGTTGGTAAGTAATAACCGCCTCAGATAAGCTTTTTCTCAGTCGGTTATTCAGTATCAACCGTCTGAGAAGAACTTTATGTAAGCTTAATTAATATTCTTCATTAAATGTGGGGCCTTTTAAAAGCCCAAATTCCACTTTCTTGTAATATGATTGAGTATTAAAGGTTACCATTAAATTTCACTTCATAAAGCCTTTGAAATTGGTCAGAACATAAAAAACATATAACAATTGCTATTTGTATTTTTTCTATCTTGATGAATATAATGATTTTTTCATTTAGTTTTTCAATGGACCTTTTTAGTCATCATACCAACCTCTATGAAATTTTTTAAGATTTTTTTAAATTTTTTTTGAATCAATGTGTGTTTAAAATTTGATGAATGCCTCATATGTATCTGAGCATCTGGATAATTTGAATTTTGACATGTTGGAATGCTTTAAAAAAATTAACAAAATTCATACATGTATAAATAATACAAATACGTTCATACAAACCAATTTCAGTGAAGGATCCCTTTTTTAGGAGATACACAAATGTGAATAATGTGTGAGTATAAATTAATTTGATATTTACCAAAACATTACAATATTAACTATACAAGTTTTAAAATATTTGGTCGAGGTGGTAGATGTTATTTTTTGAAAAATACAGAAGAAAGAATCATCGAATTTGGACTCAATTTGCAGAATCTATACATGTTTGAGTATTTATATTGGAATATAAATACAAAAAAAGCAAGGGAAAAGAAAACTGAAGAACAGACTCGGGCAATTATCTCAGGCGGTTGGTAAGTAATACCTGCATGAGATAATCTTTTTCTTAGGCGGTTATTCAGTACCAACCGATTGTGAAGTAGTTAAAAACCGTCTGAACTTTATTAATTTTAATCACAGGTGGTTGTTTCGTTAAAAACCGCCTGTGAAAACCGACGCCTATATAAAGACCCCTCGGGCACCACAGGAAACCTGGAGATTGTCCATCGATGCCGCCAGGCTGCCAAAATTTTTCACCATGTGCCGGCCGATATTGCATTCATCAGTTGATCAAGCTTCGAACAGAGGAAAGGTTAGAAGAGACTTCTTCTTCACTATCATGTTTTTATTTTGTTCTGTTTTCAGTTTTGTTTTGTTGTGTTTGCATATGCCTTCAACACCCCCCCCATTGAAAGATGTAGTTGACTCTCCCCTTGAGCTCACCATGAATTTTACAGAACAAGAAGTAGATTTGAAGGATTAAAGGTTGAAGATGAATACAAGCACATCACGTGTTCGATGAAATGTTTCAATGAATAAGCCTAACTTCAAAAATCCATTATGGCCACTAGGAAGCTGAGAAAATTATGAAACAAATTTTCTTGGACCCTTATGAACAGACCTACATAATACCAATATTAACTCATATGATATAGGCCTGTTATGTATCTGTAAATTCATTTTATAGAAGATATTTAGGGAATATCTATGGCCAAATTTTATAAATCTTACAAAAAAATCTGTTATTGAAGCATGGACCGTCGAGCGTGGATGTATAACATGCCAAGACCCGATCCTATGTACATTCATAGTGTTGCAAATTTTATTGAAGCATCTAAGAGACATGCGAAGTTGCAAAAGATAGATGACATATTATGTCCATGTATCGACTGCGAAAATAAGATTGCTTGGATAAACTATAGTAATCCAATCTCATTTGGTGAAAAGAGGTTTAATAAAAAACTACACAATATGGACAGAGCATGGTGAGTTAGATACACATGAAGTGGATAAATATGATGAGAGAGGTTCAGATGATGATAATGTTCATAACGATGATTGTAGTGACCATCAAGATGGTGGGGATGATGATGAGTTCAATTGTGAGGAGATGTTGCATCACATTGAACCATATGTATTGACTTCTATAGCAGCAAGTAAAGGTTTAAGTAAAATGGAAACATTGTAGAATGCCTCGACGGAGCTTTTATATGATGAATAAAATGGTTGTGATAAAGAGTTTACTACATTGTGTGCAGTCCTAGAACTACTAAAGTTGAAAGCCACACACAGACGATCCGATTGTAGTTTCTCTGATCTTTTGAATCTTATGGCAGAAATTCTTCCAAATCCAAATAAAATGCCCAGAAGCACTTATAAAGCAAATAAACTTATTTGCCCGATGGCTAGGTGTGACAAAAATACACGATTGTGTGAACCATTGTATTATGTATCGCAAAGAGCATGAGCTCGCAACTAGATGCCCCATTTGTAGTGTCAGTAGATATAAGAGGGACTACAATCCCTAGTATGTTACCAATATGAAAAAGTCTTAGAAGAATAATATGTTTATTATTGGTCTTGAAGGTGACGATAACGATACTTCTTGCGATGTAGACGAGAAGAATAAGAGCAAAATTCCTGCCTTGGTGATGTGGTACCTTCCGGTAATTGATCGCTTGAAGCGTTTGCTCTCAAACCTAGGGAGGCTGAACTTATGCGTTGGCATTCCGAGCAGCGCAAGAAGAATGAAAAACATATTCAACACCCTGGTGATGCAACGCAGTGGAAAAATTTTGATATTCAATATCCATAATTTGCAAAGGAAATCATAAATGTAAGGTTTGCCTTGGGTACAGACGGAATTCATCCGTTTGGTGAAAAAGGAGCTTACACAACACATGGCCCGTGATCTTAACAATGTACAACCTACTAACGTGGTTGTGTAACAAAAGGAAATATATCTTGTTATCTGTTCTTATCCGAGGTCCAAAACAACCCGACATTGAAATTGATGTGTTCTTGGAACCTTTAATGGAAGATATGGCAAAATTGTGGAATGAAGGGGTACGTACATGGGATGAGTACAAGCGGGAGTATTTCACGCTAAGAGCAATGATATTCATTACTGTGCATGATTATCCTGGACTGTTTACGTTATCAGGACAAATGAAAGGGAAGAAAGGTTGTGTAAGGTGCGTGGATAGAACTGGATTTCTATACCTCACTTCATCTAGAAAGACGGTGTACATAAGACACCAGTGGTTCTTGACAGATACACACAAGTATAGGAAGATGAAAGAACAATTTGATAACAGAATCGAAAAAGATACTCAACCAAAACCTTACAGTGGAAAACTTGTGTTCAAAATGGTCAAGAACATTCATATTACTTTCGGTAAGCGCAAAAAATGTAAAGGAATAAAGAGAAAGAAAAGTACATCTTCGGGTGATACAACTGACATGGCTTTCAAGAAACAATCAATTTTTTTCAAGTATCTTCCGTATTGGAAGAATCTGGAATTTTGCCATAGTATTGATTTGATGCACATTACAAAGAATGTATTTGACAACATCATTGGGACCTTGATAGACATGCCGAGGAAAACAAAACACAGATTAAATTCACGTATGGACCTAGTAAATCTTGATTTGAGACCAGAGCTTCATCCAGTAGAAAAGGTGAACGGGAAGCATTACCTTCCCCCAGCCAGGTACAACTTGACACTAGAAGATAAAAAAGCAATTTGCGAATGCTTGCATGGGATCAAAGTGCCCACGAGTTTCTCATCCAATATCCGCAAACTAGTCTCGATGAAAGACTTGTCTTTATTCGGCTATAATTCTCACGACTGTCACATGATGATGACAGTGTTCCTTGCCATTGCAATAAGAGTCATCAAACCTAAGCATATAAAAGTTGTCATCACACGTTTGTGTTACTTCTTCAATGCAGTATTGCAAAAGGTGATAGCACGTGAAGATTTAGACTATCTGAAAACATACATCGTCGAGACTATGTGCAAGATTGAGATGTGTTTCCCACCATCCTTTTTTGATATGCAAGTACACCTAATCATACATCCTGTTGATCAGATAAAAGCATTTAGGCCACTATATTTACATCATATGTTTTCGTTGGAGAGATATTTAGGAGTATTAAAAGGTTATGTGTGGAACCATGCTCACCCAGAGGGTTCAATTATGGAAGGGTACACCACTGAAGAAGTGATTGAGGGTTGCACTGATTACATCAAAGATGGAAAACCGATAGGTGTGCCTATACCAGTACATGAGGATAGACTACGTGGGAGAGGAAAAGTGGGTAAGAAAACTTTTATCGTTCAAGATTACAAGAATGTACACTGTGCATATTTTGGTGTACTACAACAGCTCGCAATAGCTGAGTCGTACATCGAGGAACACCAAATTGAGCTTCGTGAAAAAAACCAAGACTGCACAGAGGACTGGATCATGAAAGAGCACAGAAGATGTTTCACTGAATAGTTAATGGACAAAAATATACCATACGAAAACTCTATAGAAGAGGCAACAATGAAGAAGTTAGCTTCTGGCCCATCTACTTTGGTGACATCATGGCAAGCATATGACATCAATGGTTACACATTTTACCCTAAAGAAAAATATGGTAAGAGTGTTGCACATAATAGTGGTGTTCGTATTGAGGCTTATGATTCACAAGGGCAGAAGACCACATACTTCGGGTTCATAGAGGAAATATGAGAACTCGATTATGGCGAAAGAATGGTAATGCCCGTATTTAAGTGCCAATGGGTCAAACATCCTGATGGTGTGAAAGTGGACAATTACGGGCTAGCACTGGTAGACTTGAATAAAGTGAGTTATAAAGATGACTTGTGGGTTCTTGCCGATAGTGTTGCACAAGTTTTTTATGTACAAGATCCAGAAACTGAGAAGATGTATGTAGTTGTTTCTGGAAAGCAAAATATTGTTGAGGTTGAGAATGTGGGAGATAATTAAGAGTAATATAATCATTATGAAGAGATGTACCTTTTCACCAAACCAGAAAACATCAAGCGCGTAGAGAGAAGCATTAAAATGGATTTGAAACCCTATATGCGAGAAGATGTCAATGCTGGAAAAAATGTATGATATATATTGTATATATTTGTATCCTCTGAAATAAACTTAGAACAAAGCTCTATTTCAGCTTTAGATAGCATGTTTCAAACATTATTAAATTCAGCTTCTATAAAGAAGACTAATTTGGACAAGTGATCCTTTTTGGCTTGTTGACTATCGTATTTATCACCTTCACCTGTTCCATAAGTTATCAAATTGTATGTGTTGTATAAATTTCTTCTGACCTATGATGATCAGGTTTGCCTTCCAACAGCTTGGTTCCAATCAACATCTAGAAGCACAACTCTTGGAGTTCATGTCAAGCTAATCCCTTCACAGCAAGATCTTGTCGATGCAAGTAACACCCGAGACTCATCATTTAGATTGTTAAAAGATTCAATTGAAGTCTGACGATACTTCCCATCCATTTTAGGGCTTGTTTGGATAGGAGTGGATCCACTTCAATATAAGTGGATTGAGGAGAAAATTAGTTCATTCTTCACTCAATCCACTTCAATCCAGTTAGATACACCCAAACAAGCTCTGAAAGATTTCTTTCTATTCTCTCCATTTTAAAACTTACAAATATGCTACTTTATCAGTTCTAATGGCTGAATATATTGACTACAAATCAATACCATATGTCTTAGTGCTTCACACAAGCGATGAAACGAACAACTTCAATCACAAATCTTGTTTTTACCATTTTCATAGGAATTTGACCTTAATCTTTCAAGCATAGATTTATCATAAGTGAATCTTCCTCATCAGACATGTTAATGGCACTTACAAGTGAAGGGTGTGTCGAAGCTAACGAAATCTTAACGGGACTAAAGACAAATAGATGTTGCATATGAGTGACAATGTCCAGGTTAGACAATATGAAGCTATGATGGCAGCCTTCAACAATATGAAAAGCGATGCCAAGGTTATGCTTGCATCAACCAAGGCATGTTGTGAGGGCATAAAACTTGTTGGAGCATCACGTTTATGCTTGTCCCAACAAGTGTTATACCCTCACAACATGCCTTGGTTGATGCAAGCATAACTTTAACATCACTTTTTATGTTGTTGAAGGTTGCCATCATAGTTTCACGTTGTCTAACCTGGACATTGCTACTCATATGCAGGATCTCTTTATCTTCAGTCCAATTCAGATTTTGTTTACTTTGGCACATCCTTCGCTTATAACTGCCATTAACATGTGTGATAAGAAAGTTTCAGTTATTGATAAATCTATACTTCAAAGATTAAGGTGAAATCCCTATGAAAGGGTAAAAACAAGATTTATGATTGAAGTTGTTCACTTCCTTGCTTGTGTGAAGCACTAAGATGGTAGGTACTGATTTTTAGTCAATATATTTAGGCATTAAAACTGAGAAAAGAGCATCTTCCTATGTTTTCAAATGAACAGGAGAGAAAGAAATCCTTCAAATGGATGGGAAAATCCTTCCAAGGATCGTCAGGCTTCAATTGATGCTTTCAACAGTCCAAATGATGAGCCACGGGTGCTACTTGCATCTACAAGAGCTTGCTGTGCAGGGATTAGCTTGGCAGGAGCTTATCAGCATCACAGACGGTTCTTAATTAACAAGCAGCCTGTGAAAACAATGACTTTCCCCAGGCGATTCTTCAATAAAAACCGCTTGTGATGATTGAACCGGTACATACGGTTCTTAAACAATGACCACCCGTGAAAATCATGTATTTACCCAGCGTTGGTCAATTAAGAACCGCTTGTGAAGTTTGTTACATTATAGGCGGTTCTTAATTAATAACCGCCTGAGAAAACTATGTATTTACCCAGACGGTTGTTTTTTAAAATCCGCTTGTGATGTTCTGTCATCACAGGCGGTTATTATATCATTTGTCATCACAGTCGCATTTTTTTACGGACCGCCTGTGTTTGAAAAATCGAGGCGCCTGTAAAAATGTTTTTTGTAGTAGTGTGTGATTGTCACCTTTTTCTCTTTCTCTTTCTCTAGCCGAGCAACGAATACTGAGAGAAAATCATTGAGATTGTTGTTTCCTTTTGAGACTGACATGTAGGCAACATCGTCCTGAATTCCTTCACCTCTTCACACAGTTTATTACCCTTCGTCAAGTCTCAATATGCCCCTTCCCTGGTAGTCTCATCATTTCTTGTATTATAGTGTGGTATTGTTGTCACCTTATTAGGTAAAGTCTTTTAAGGTTAATTGGTCTATGATCTTATTAAGTTAGTTCCATTTCCATCATGCTTTGTTGTACAAAGAAAACCATTTCCTCAAATTCTGTCACATTAGAAGAAACAAGGAAGTGTGTCATTGTTCTCAGTCAAAAGACAAAATTAAAACTAAGTCACAAAAGTATGAGTACACTGTGGGCATGTCACCACTGCCTGCCCACTACAGGAATCCCGACGATAGCCATCGCAAATAAGCAAACAACCGTCGCAAATAAGCAAACAACCATCGCAAATAAGCTATTTGCAACGGTTTCCCTTATTTGCGACGGCTTCCAGCCATCGCCCGTGTTTTGTCGCAATTTAGATTATTTGCGATGGCTTGCGACGGCCGTCACAAACAAGGACTCGGACCCTGCAAATGGGCCGGGCCCGACAATTTGCAATGGCTAGCATTGGCCATCGCAATTAAGGCCCTATTTGCAATGGCTTGCCGCAGCCGTCGCAAATAACACAGGTCCTATTTGCGACGGTCAGAAGCCTTATTTGCGACAGTACTGTATAAAAGCCGTTGCAAATAAGGTTTTTATTTAAAAAAACAGAACATTCTGCCCGACTCGATGGCCAGAATAACAATAACATCAGAAACAATAACAGAAACACAATATATAACAAATATCTTGATCCATAACAGAAACACAAAGTCTATCCATCACAACACAAAGTCCATCCATTACAACACAAACACAAACAAAGATAAATGCATCTTAATCTATCAATTCTAGCTACCTCCCGAGCCACCAACGTCCCCGCCACGCGTCAGTCCAACCACCGGTATAGACGGCAATAAAGTTTGAGCCTTCGTCGCCGATCCCTTGCAACATATAGAAGTTGTTTGACATATTGATTAGTTTGGAACTTTGTTTTTAACTAGAATTGATTAAACAAGCTAGAACTGATCATATTGAACTTGATCATATTGAACTTACTTTAGATAATTTGAGTTAGATTTGCTATGTTTGATTATTTAAGACTAAGTAAGACTACAATAGCTAAGTTAAATTAGATTTGCCTATATTTGATGAATTAAGACTAAGTAAAAACGTTTTTTATTACCTAAAAACCCGGAGAAGTGTGCACCGGTGGCGATACCTGCATTTCTGGCGGTGGCAGTGAAGGTAGCTCGAGGTGCAACCCCTCTACTGTGTGGCCTTGAAAGAAACTACGTCATTGCAAACGCTACAGGTTATTACATATTATTAAGAATGTGACAAATTTAAATTACTTTAATTTACCACCATCGGCTGCCTCTGCATCTCCATCGCTTGTCGCATCTGCTCTATGCAGGCTCGCTGGTAGGAGATGGTGGCCTCCATCTCCGCCCTCTGTGCCTCCATGTCCGCCTGGTACTGCTCGTGGTTCTCCTGGACCTGAAAGGCGGTTCTCCTGGACCTGACCGACGAAGCCTGCATGAAGTTGTCTCTTGCAGGTCTCATCACCCTGGAGTCGACAACACCGTCGAATATGGCGAGCCTATAAAAAAAAGAATCAGTAATATGGAAATGAAATATCTTGAATATTTTGAATTTAAAACAATAAAATGACTTAGGAACTCACCTTCCATGGACTTTTCCACCTCCGCTTGCATACACGGATTGAGGTTCGATTGGTTCATGTTCCCAATCGAAACATGTGTCGTGTATCCTCCGAGCCTCCTCCCCGTACCTAGCCTGAAAAACAAGAAAACCTCCATATAGTTATATTTAATATGAATAATTTCTAAACTTACCAATCGCTCGGCTGCGACCGTCTCGCGCTCCTATCAATATGTGTTAGTACGAATAGTAAATTATGAATATATAAACATAAGTTAGATACACTTACCATGTGTTTATCTCAATGCAAGTGGTTATTTTGGCCGTGGTTGTGCTTCCCCTCGACCCCTCTGCACCCTCGAGCCCTCTGGGACTTAGCCTTAAACTCATCGCTAGCCAGTACCGACAAAAGGCCCGGTATGCATCGGACCGACCCTGCGACCAGCTCACGTGGCCCTGCACATAGTTTTAGGTCGTTAAAAATACCATTGAGAAAATTATCAGAACAAAATATTTACTACACCCCACGTACCTGCGCGTACTCCTCCTCCGTCAGGTGCCTCTCGCTCTCGTGCCAGAAGTGTCGCACGTCGTGCTGGTTCGCCTTCAAGTGCTCATTGATAACTTGAATATGAGTGTTTGACAAAGCTTGTCGAACCGCCTTCGCAGTGTTGACGTGAAACACTTTCCTCGCATGCTCAAACATGCGAGGGTTGTCCGAATCCTCTAAAATATACCTTTCATGTGATAAAGAATATATTGAAGAAATGTTCATTAAAAGAGTTTAAGAGATAAAACTTAGAAACTTTATTTAACATACTTACCATAAAATTGGCCTATACGACCTCCAGAACGTTGTCGTGCTCCTGGTGAGGGACGCGTGCGTAGTCCTCCCACGAAGTAGCAGGCACCCCGTCGATGACCTCGGGACACAAATGTACTAAGGACCCGAGGACACTGTTCACCGGTCTGTGGTGTTTGTCACCGATGAAAGATGTGTTGTACCAAGAGCCACAAGACATTTATTGATTAATTACTTAAGTAACCAAAAGAAACCAGAATTGAACACTAAGATTTTATTAGCTGTCTCTAACCGGACGAATCACGATCCTCTGCGAAGGGACCACGAGAGGACTGAGAAAGTGAGTCCTCCTCGTCCTCGCGTCTGCTCAGGCACCACGTCTGGTGACCAGAAGGCTCGTCACCAGTAGAGCCAAAGGGCTCAGGAACAAAAGGCCCGCCAGCCAAGGGTTCGCTGGCTGAGGGCTGGCTCACCA
Source organism: Tuctoria greenei (assembly GCA_036927565.1). NCBI lineage: Eukaryota > Viridiplantae > Streptophyta > Magnoliopsida > Poales > Poaceae > Tuctoria > Tuctoria greenei. The sequence continues at coordinate 153,959,877 of JAYESD010000009.1, read as the reverse complement.
AAGGGTAGCCAAGCTTAACTGGCGCCATAGCCTCTGAGTCAGTCGGTGAGGACTACAACATCCAAATGATTCATAAGTAAGTTTAATTGGAAATTGAATATGAAGAATTTGTCAAATACTAGTGAAATTTACCTGTGTGGGCTGCTGTGACGAAGCCCTAGAGCTGGTCCGAACGTGCCCCAACAGCTGAGAGTGTATGCTCCCGGTCGATGAGGCACCAGCGAAAGTGTGGGGACCGGGGTCCACACATCCGAGGATCTCATTGGGTGGTACTGTGCGATGCAGCACCTAACAGCACACACAAAAAGGATACCAAAACATATAAAGTTTTCATTTCATAATAAGAAGAGTTTACAAAAAAGGTGTACAACAAGGGTACACACGCAGCGGAAAATACATACTCAAAATCTCACCTAACTAAGCAGGAGAGAAGACGTCCATGCCCTAAGACGATTCTCACTAGCAACACGAAGAACATACAGCAGCGGCGTGGCTCACATGAGATTTATCTCGACACCTCGAGTCTCATGTACAACCTGAACAGCAGAAATAAAACTAATACCTGCAAAAATCGTTAAAGCGCAAACGTGAGCATAAGGCTCAGCAAGACTTAACCGTCTCACTAGACATATGCAAGGGGACACTAAACATAGGTAAGGAATAGCATAAATGACTCGCCTACAAGTGGATCCTTATAATCAAGTTTTAAGTAGCAAATGACATTCTCTGAGCACGGCACATCATGGGCTCCACAATCAAACAAGAAACGCTTTACCGATGATATGACATGCCCAAAGCACATAGTGCTATTACAGCTAAAGTATGGGGAAACTGTAAACTTTTAATTGTACTATCTCTAAATCATACAAGGTTGCAAAGTAATTATAATTCAATACAATATGACTTTCTTGACTTCTTTAGTATTTACTACGTCACGACACAGTGAACAAGTGGTACTCTATTACTGCGAGGGACAGTGATTGCAATCAGGACACACCCGGACAACACGACACATACGTCGTTCGGAAGTGTCAGCGAGCACACCCGTACCTACATAACACTTCAGTACTAGGCGTATATGGCAACCTTTCGCAAGACACTCAAATGCCGAACCGGTCGATCCGTCACGGGCAGGAGGTCCCTGCGTGGGGCGTACTCTGACGTGCCCACCAGCGGATTTACACCTTGCTACCCTCAACCCACACCTATAAAACGGAACGGTATGCCTCGACACCCAAGTGACCAAGCTACGTCAGTTTATTGGATTCCATATGTCCATTATATTGCCGGTACAATTCAAGCTTGTCCAGCGGGGCCGCATACGGACGGCCTTAATCAACACAGGCAGGGCTATGCGACCGAGCCTCAATTCTCGCCGCTTCCTATCCATTCCCTACCCGGTCTCAGTTTCATTATATTAAGCCATTTTCTATTCAACCAATCCTGTGAGATACATCTCTCGCGAGTAGATTCCAACTACTCGACTTCTACCGGATTTCCTATGCATTAGCAAAGCAGTTACTACAGGTCAAACTGTAACTCGTGCCAAATAAACCCCTGGGATTTTTGGTCATGCAAGTGGAGTATCATTCACCCTAAACGTAATGCACAATTCATATACTATTCATCATAGTGATAAAGCAAAAGCTCATAAACGACTTAAATGCAAACCGGGGCTTGCCTTAGTTTGCGACTGAACAAATGTCAATTGTTAGGGCTTGATCTTCCTCCGGAGGACCTGCCATGGAACCTCAGTGGAAACACCTTGGCCTTCTCCTCCAAGCGAAGCTCCTCGTCGATCACCTACCATCACGTTCCTATTGACATGATATGCATATAAGTAATTAAGTAATTAAGTGATTTAAGAAAAGACTCCACGGGGTTGTGTAAACTCTAAGGATGAGGAGTTCAACCAGGAAGGACAAATATGCCTTTGTTGTGTGAATGAACAAAGGATGAAGTCAAGTGGTCATAGTAGTATCGAGATGTGAATTGAAAGGTGCAATGTAAGCACACATTGCAACTTGGCATTCAACACTCCACGCTATGCCACTCAAGGACGATACAGCTGAATGGTGTGGAAGTGTTGGACTGGTAGGGTAAGGATGACCTAAGAGTCAAGGTGGCATCGAAAGCTTGAGTATGAGTGGTGTACAAGACGAAGGTTGCGATTAGCAATCGACCAATGAACTTGACTTAACTCATACAGGAGTAAACCTAGTTAAGTGAGTAGTGCTGTCGTAGGGTCCTGATAAGGATGAACCAGGGTGAAACCCTAACGACACTTGGGAGTGAAGTGAGGTCAACATTCTTTGGACTTAAGACATCATAACGAGCCTTGTTAACCTAACATGAGTATTGAGACAATGTTCAAATGACCTTTAGATAAAGTAGTTTCTACGGCAAGCTTCTCGAGCATCGTTCAAGTGCTTACGTGACACTATTGCAGTGTCCTTTGCAAGATTGTCCAGATGAGCTCGGTGAACTCCTGGAACTCGAACATGATGCGAGACCTTGTCGTGACGGTCATGCTTTGCCATCACGGAAAGATCGGATTAGCCACGTCCACATCGACCCAGACTCGTCAAAGGGGGTGAGCGGAATCCCGAACACCACCTTGTGAGTCTTAAGGCTAGTGATGTCGACTCGGTTGTTGATAAGCGACTCGACGAACCTGCCGTCGAAGAAGGGGTACACCAAGTTAACCAATCCTGTGATCGGCTACGGAACATCCTCGACACAACCAAGGAACTCTTATCCAAGGTCCCCCTTGGTCTAGTTCTCCTTGTTGGTCGCAACGTTATTGCATACCTCTACCCTAGGTCATCGGTGATCACCGACACACCTGGTTTGACCTAGAAGGCATTTCATCGAGCACCCTGGCTACACCCAGGACTCGAAGAGTCTTGCCTCGACTAAACCCTAATTTGGCTAAACGACCATTGTACGGCGAGTCGTGCTTGTGTTCCAGCACCACACACATTACAAGAACCCTCCATCTCGATGCCAGGGCACGATAACGGCTCGGAGTGTCACGACGACGTCATATGGTCAACGACGTCGACGCGGCTCATGGTGGAGCATCACGAGCATGCACGGACATGGCAACGTGATACAAACGACAAAGGAGGTCGACTTAAGGACTTCTATAGAAATGATATCAATGCGACAACTGGACGTATGACTTGACGAGACATGAGTACCATTAGGGGTCACGATGAACGGACATCGATGACGTCAAAAAAGGTATTTCAGGGTAAGGCTCACCTTGTATGCATTTCGCCGAACATCTTGGTGTGTACTAGAGTTCCATCGCGTCATCATCATTCAAAGGGTATCTTGGCACATGTACTTGTCACTTGCCACCCCAGAATAGACCTGCATCCATAGACCAGCATTGAACGGCAACACACTTAGTTTCGCCTTGCAACCATTTTATCGAACACCTTGGCTGCAGTCACTGATCCAATCACTCTTGCAAAATAAGAGCTAACCTTGGACCAGTTATCGATGTCGGTGTGTCAACGACGTGTTCCTGCATATCCTCCATCACACCCATTACTTACTTTTCTGCTAGGACATGGCCTATGAGCAGAACGCCTTCTCACCCTTATAGATGAAGATGTCCCTGTTCTGAGGCAGCCTCCTCATGCAGCAGCCGCAGCGGCCGGAGGCGACGCCAGCCGGCGCCGGGGCAGCCGACGGCCGGTCGGTGAATGGCTCGACGGTGAACACCACCTTCCCGCACGCGCCTGCCGGACCACCGCGGACCTCCATCGTCTCGCCGCCGAGGATGTGCGTCGTCCTCGGGTTCGCGCCGCGCGCGATGACGCAGGTGTACTCCTCGGAGTCCTCCGCCTGCCCCGGGACGCCGCCCGAGGCAGTGGCGACGCTGATGACCGACGCGACATCCTTCTTGAACGCAGCCGCTGGCTTCGGCTTCGGCAGCCCCGGCTCGAGGAACGGCCTGATGGAGTCGAGGAACGAGGTCTTCCCGCCGAACAGCAGGGAGCCGGCGTCGGCGGTGAGGGCGTCGACGAGGCCGAGACCGACCCTCGGCGGGCTGGTCAACCTGAGGTGGTTCTTCAGGTCCAACGGCGAGGTCGGGCTCCAGACCGAGTCCGTGTCCGCGCCACTGTCGCTCAAGCCCTTGCCGCTCAGCCGCACGAAGAGGTCGGGCATCCTGAAGAACCCCGTGGAGGCAGTGCTCCTCGGTCCGCTCGATACCACCATGGCAAATGGCTTGGTCTCGCACTCGCAGTAGCTGAGCGCGATTAACTCTTGCTTGGTGCTGGTTCTTGGGGCTGCGGCGACGCTCTGCCTTGGACGAGGGGAGGAGCTGGCCGCTTAAGCAGAGGAGGGAGAAGAAGCTGGGTCGGGCGCTGATAAGGACAGAGAGAGAGAAGCAAATTTGGTTTTTGTGGCTAAGAATGACATGTGGGGCCCACTCCAATTCCCCCCTTATCCACTTCAGTCCAGATGTAAAATATTTCTTTCCATTGAGTTGGTTACCAGTGGGGTCCACCTTTTCCCTAGTACTGAGGATAAGTTTGACATGTGGGTCCCACTCTCTTCTTCCTTCTCTTTTCAAAATTCAAATGGAGCTAGCAAACAAGCTTCAAAAATAGTCAACTTTGGCCCAGTGACTAAATAAAATGTGGAGAATTTTAGGATGCGATCAGATTTCAAAACTGAGCAAGTTGAATTTGAACTCAGATTTGAATTTGAATTCAAGTGGTGATACTTGACTCAAGGAAATAAATAGTAGATTAGGTTCAAAAATCCTGAAACTTTGAAGTTAACCTTTTTGAACCATAAGGGACCTCAGGAAAAATTTGGAGTTGATTTGGACAAGGTTGAGCACGAAATTTAAATTTGAAGTCGACGTTGATTAAACTCTCAGTACGTGTCCAATAAATGGGAAATGGGCTTCAAAAATTTTGAAACTTTACCGAGAGTCTAATTGGAATATTAGAAGGTCATGGAAAAATTTACGGCATGAGATTTGAATATTTTTGAATGTCCCATTTTAGGGTTGAAATAATTCCTATTAAGATTTTAAGTTTTAACAAGTCCATATTTGTAGTGAACATGGGTTAACGCACGTGATACATGTGAGTTTGGATTTCTAAGTTCATTTTCAAAAATTTTTAAGTTCCCATTTTTTTTTACATTTTTGTTCTTCCGAAAAGCGGGCTTTTACAATCCTTCCCCCTTAAAGGAATCTCGTCCCGAGATTCTAAGGAAGAGAGAAAGTTAGGCCGAGTTGTTGATGAGACAACCATCTCCTGGCATGTGATTGGAAAAAGAGACTCTTCGTCTTCTTATTGCATCTAGGGTTTGGATGCTCGGCGTGACTGGGATCACACCGTAAAGTTTGTAGCTTAGAAAGCTATATTGATATATTGGGGTCTTCTTCTTTTCGTCAAAAGGAAGTAAGCTTATGCATTGGAGGCCTTTAGAACTCTAAGATAGTTAGGTGTTCTTAACTCTGGGTGTTTCTCTTACGAAGACTTTGCTGCCCTGGTCTTGTGGCTAAAGCAATGTCACCATCCATTACGAGTCAAGGAGTTCCAAGACCTGATAATTAACTGATAACCTCGCGAAAAGAAAGATGCAAAGTTTTAGCGAGGTCGAGAAGTCCATAGGAAGCTCCTCGCAACTAGAAACAATCAGTTTCCAGGACTCAAGTTGATTTGAGTTTCAACGGGTCAAGGACAAAGGCTCAACTTTGTTTTGGTCACAAGGTGTTAAGTGGTTTCCCTTGTGCCACTCAAGATAATGAAACAAGTCGAAGGCGTTGCGAATGAAAAAGTTGATCACAACTCAAAATTGTGAGACACAACGTAGGTATTTGAATGGGGTCATATATTCTTGCTCAAAACTCATTAGTAATTACGTTTCATGATGCATCACAAGTGGAATAATGTTATGCATTAATGATGCAACGCTGGCCAGCTAGAAATGTAGACGGTATGATGCATTCATTATTATGCTTTGAGCAAAAATAGGTAGGACAATCCAAACACAGTCAGAAGTATCCCAAATACAGGAGGATTGAATAAACTTGGTCATGAAAGGCGCTAGACAAGACTTGCTACTTTCATATCTCGACCAAGTTCGATGGTTTCAAGGTAAAAGTATTAGCAAGGAATGGTGAGGTTCATCTCAAGGCAACGGAGTGTACAAAATGGAACAAGGTGATTGAACTTCTTGTTGATCGGAAGTTCCCTAAAGCTTGTTAATCACAACTTATAGGTAATTGTGGTTCCTTAACAATGGGTCAGGTTTTTCATCTCGTAGTTTTCTTAAAGTACTATGTCTACCCCTTAAAAGGTGCGGTAGGGTTGCCTTCAGAAGTGGCAAAGAGAGTAACCTTTGAAGAGTAAGGTTCTCCTCACTTCCGTAGGTTGCACTAAGTGGTTGACAAGGTACTGTGCTAGGCACGACCTTGGTTAGTAATCCACGTTCTTGCTAAAGAATTTCCAGCTCATACTACTCACTTATGGCTTCTCGTCTCAAAGACTGAAGCAAAGGAGTGGTTTAGCGTGAAGAATCAACTGACTCCTTTAACTCGTTGATCGAGTTCCACAAGAAACGGGGTTCAAGGTAATCTGTTACTTAAGCTTCTCATTGACTCGATGAGTCAATGCTATACTCGGTCCTACTTACTTGAGCAGTGCTCCCAGCACGATGGTTCGGTGTCGATGTACCTTGGTATGACACCTAGGTGAACGTAACACTTTAATTACTAGATGAACTCCTTCCCCCTTAAGATTCAAGCTAGGTGAGCAAGAAACTTACTCCAAGCAATACTTATGGGGAGGGTCGTCCAACTAAGGGAAGTGTCATACATGCTCAATGCACAATTAAAGTGTGAGATGCAAGGTTGCATCGTCAAAACACTAGCATGCGCATCCGAGCAAAAGGGATTTGCCTTAGTGTAATACTCAACTCTAATGGCAAATATTGTTGGGCCGCAACACCTGGGATGTTATGAAACTCCTCGAGTTGAACTCGAGAACCAAATCCATAAACACCCTGAAGGGTCATCACCCGGTTAAATCCTGGTGGAGGATGAACAGCTTGGACGCAACTTCGATTTTGGCCAAGTAAATGGCAAAATCTGATCTTGAGGTGAACAACAAAGTTAAAGTACACTCCAAGACCTTTCCAAAAAGTATTGGTTTGTCTCTAGATCATCTCTAGTTTGCAAGTTATGCTATTTTAAAGTTAACAGAATTTTCTGCACTTTCAGCAGAACCTGCATAGAAAGTACCAGTTTTGATCTACAGTTTTCAGGCCGTTCTGATGGAAATCTGGAAACATTCTTATTTACAAAGTAGTAACCAAGGTAATAAGCTTTCCAGAATGTACATACTTGTCTTCATATCAGTTCTGGTTCAAAAGATATGAATTTTTGAAATTTGTTGAAATTTCAGTATTCAGATTTGTATATTCAGTTCAGATTGACCAGTCTGCATTCAAACATGATTTAGGATAGGTAAATGACCATTTCAGGTCTGGAGCCAAATTCAAAAATTGTAGATGACTCTCTAAGTTTTCCAACGGTTACTCGCGCGACACCATTGGATCAAGAGTCTGCGAGTTATGGATTAAATTCAGAGGTGTACAGATTGCTGTCCAGTTTGGGTATGCCTGGACAGTCTCTACAATTATCCAAATTTCACCCATTTAGAAAAGGCTTCTGATCTGGTGTTGAACAGAAAACATGTAGAGGACTTCCATATCTTTCTAAAGAGTATTTACTTGCCCTCGTAGCATTTCTGGTTGAGAAGATACGGCATTTGCAAGTTGACAGTTTTTCTGAAAATTTGGACAGCACCTCCTTTGTTTAAGGCTGATTTTGTCCACAATTTTCAAATATACAAACATCAATATTTGCAAAAGTAATACATAGAAAACATGTTGCATACATTCTCAAGATTCCAGAAATGAAAAATACGAATCCATTCGACAATTCTACTAGGAATTATAATCGAAACAGTAACTGAATAGGTAACGGTCCATATTCTGAACTGTTTCGACACCTTAAACGATACTTCAATTTAGACTTGGTTATTGCGAGTTTTAGCCTTCGTGTTGATTAGGAAGTTGGTAGAGGACTATTTAATCTTTCCAGGCATGTATAAACATGCATAGTTTGCATTTCTAGTTTAAGAGTTATGTCCGTTCAAAGTTCAGAATTTTTCCGACTGTTTCAGATAGCACCTATATACATGTATTATCTTCAACTCTGTTTTCTAATTAGTTATAAGCTGAATTTGAGGTATCACTGAATAACAAAGTTGTAGAATAGCTTTTCCACTTTCCAGAAATGTATCATAATGGAATAGAAGAGCTTTCTTCAAGGAAATATGACAAAAGTTCAGATGCTGGTCCGTGTAGTTTCAGAACAGCAGCTGCTGTGATAATGGTGCATTTTCATCACCATAAAAGCATCTTTTGGCTTGGGGGTCAATAGGAAACTATTAGAAGACTCCAAAAGCTTTTCAAAAAGTATTCACTTGCCTCCAAAGCCCTCCAGGTTGAAGAGATATGGAATTTCAAAGTCAGGTCAATTCTGTTCGAAAACAGAACTCACCGGCTTCGAAACACAAGAATTTGGAAACAAACTCAAATTTTGAAACTTAGCTCAAAACTCAAATCCGATGGCTAGAACTTGATTCACAACTAATCATTTCCTTTAGAACCAAATGGAATCTTAAAAGAGACTTGACGACCTTCTTATCCATAGCATATCACTATGGATCTTCAAACTTAACCAAAGTCTTACTCCGGCGAAGTCGAGCTAAACTCTCGCCAGGAGCAAAGAACTTTGGTTCACCTACTCTTGAAAAGAAACATTTTAATTTACCCACAAGATATCAGCAACTGATACTTGGACTCAATACGAATATGAAGTCATTTCTTTCGTGGGGGATGGTCAAAGTATCAAGTGTGATACTGACGGTACTACGTGCCCTACTAAAAGAAAAGTCTAATCCGGTATATCCGGATACGTCTAGAGGTGGTCCTACTATCGATCACTCGCAAACGTATTCTACACGGGTCGCTACCGGAGTTAGTGTACCTGCAGAAGACAAACAATCCCCTTTCACACCTTCACACCTCAAGGGCGGCACGGGGAAACACGACAGGCAATCACAATAATATATATGAAAGTAAATGCATACGACTCTGGTGTGAGTCGCCCTCGAGCGAGGTCATGTCTCGAGGTACATGGCTGTAAATACGTCTGTACAGCAAAGACTCCCGTACGAACCGGCTTATACACGCTCGGGCATACGTGTTTCGCATGATCCCATAGAACATGAATAGTTCTAGAGATACATACTATCGGGTTATACACCACCCGACGGGGGCTCCCACTAATTTTGTGTCACGCTGGGGTACCGCGTGTCATATGTTCTCAGAAACATGGAAAGTTTCAGAGACTCATATTGACTTTCCGTGCTAAGCCACGGAAATTTCACATACCATATCTCGTATGCAGAGTTTACCGAGATTGATCCGCTCTCGGCGGCGTACCTTACCTCTTACCTTGAAGACAGAGCGTCGTTATAGAATAATATAACAAGTTAGTTCACCACCTTTATAACTTATACTAGTAATAGTCCTTAATGGGCATATAGCTAAACCTCACTCGACTACTTCGGGGTTTTCGAAAATAGGCTCCTTTCGAGCGTGCTATTCCCAATGAAGCTCTGATACCATGTCTGTGGGGACCGGGGTCCACACATCCGAGGATCTCATTGGGTGGTACCGTGCGATGCGGCACCTAACAGCACACACAAAAAGGATACCAAAACATATAAAGTTTTCATTTCATAATAAGAAGAGTTTACAAAAAAGGTGTACAACAAGGGTACACACGCAGCGGAAAATACATACTCAAAATCTCACCTAACTAAGCAGGAGAGAAGACGTCCATGCCCTAAGACGATTCTCACTAGCAACACGAAGAACATACAGCAGCGGCGTGGCTCACATGAGATTTATCTCGACACCTCGAGTCTCATGTACAACCTGAACAGCAGAAATAAAACTAATACCTGCAAAAATCGTTAAAGCGCAAACGTGAGCATAAGGCTCAGCAAGACTTAACCGTCTCACTAGACATATGCAAGGGGACACTAAACATAGGTAAGGAATAGCATAAATGACTCGCCTACAAGTGGATCCTTATAATCAAGTTTTAAGTAGCAAATGACATTCTCTGAACACGGCACATCATGGGCTCCACAATCAAACAAGAAACGCTTTACCGATGATATGACATGCCCAAAGCACATAGTGCTATTACAGCTAAAGTATGGGGAAACTGTAAACTTTTAATTGTACTATCTCTAAATCATACAAGGTTTCAAAGTAATTATAATTCAATACAATATGACTTTCTTGACTTCTTTAGTATTTACTACGTCACGACACAGTGAACAAGTGGTACTCTATTACTGCGAGGGACAGTGATTGCAATCAGGACACACCCGGACAACACGACACATACGTCGTTCGGAAGTGTCAGCGAGCACACCCGTACCTACATAACACTTCAGTACTAGGCGTATATGGCAACCTTTCGCAAGACACTCAAATGCCGAACCGGTCGATCCGTCACGGGCAGGAGGTCCCTGCGTGGGGCGTACTCTGACGTGCCCACCAGCGGATTTACACCTTGCTACCCTCAACCCACACCTATAAAACGGAACGGTATGCCTCGACACCCAAGTGACCAAGCTACGTCAGTTTATTGGATTCCATATGTCCATTATATTGCCGGTACAATTCAAGCTTGTCCAGCGGGGCCGCATACGGACGGGCCTTAATCAACACAGGCAGGGCTATGCGACCGAGCCTCAATTCTCGCCGCTTCCTATCCATTCCCTACCCGGTCTCAGTTTCATTATATTAAGCCATTTTCTATTCAACCAATCCTGTGAGATACATCTCTCGCGAGTAGATTCCAACTACTCGACTTCTACCGGATTTCCTATGCATTAGCAAAGCAGTTACTACAGGTCAAACTGTAACTCGTGCCAAATAAACCCCTGGGATTTTTGGTCATGCAAGTGGAGTATCATTCACCCTAAACGTAATGCACAATTCATATACTATTCATCATAGTGATAAAGCAAAAGCTCATAAACGACTTAAATGCAAACCGGGGCTTGCCTTAGTTTGCGACTGAACAAATGTCAATTGTTAGGGCTTGATCTTCCTCCGGAGGACCTGCCATGGAACCTCAGTGGAAACACCTTGGCCTTCTCCTCCAAGCGAAGCTCCTCGTCGATCACCTACCATCACGTTCCTATTGACATGATATGCATATAAGTAATTAAGTAATTAAGTGATTTAAGAAAAGACTCCACGGGGTTGTGTAAACTCTAAGGATGAGGAGTTCAACCAGGAAGGACAAATATGCCTTTGTTGTGTGAATAAACAAAGGATGAAGTCAAGTGGTCATAGTAGTATCGAGATGTGAATTGAAAGGTGCAATGTAAGCACACATTGCAACTTGGCATTCAACACTCCACGCTATGCCACTCAAGGACGATACAGCTGAATGGTGTGGAAGTGTTGGACTGGTAGGGTAAGGATGACCTAAGAGTCAAGGTGGCATCGAAAGCTTGAGTATGAGTGGTGTACAAGACGAAGGTTGCGATTAGCAATCGACCAATGAACTTGACTTAACTCATACAGGAGTAAACCTAGTTAAGTGAGTAGTGTTGTCGTAGGGTCCTGATAAGGATGAACCAGGGTGAAACCCTAACGACACTTGGGAGTGAAGTGAGGTCAACATTCTTTGGACTTAAGACATCATAACGAGCCTTGTTAACCTAACATGAGTATTGAGACAATGTTCAAATGACCTTTAGATAAAGTAGTTTCTACGGCAAGCTTCTCGAGCATCGTTCAAGTGCTTACGTGACACTATTGCAGTGTCCTTTGCAAGATTGTCCAGATGAGCTCGGTGAACTCCTGGAACTCGAACATGATGCGAGACCTTGTCGTGACGGTCATGCTTTGCCATCACGGAAAGATCGGATTAGCCACGTCCACATCGACCCAGACTCGTCAAAGGGGGTGAGCGGAATCCCGAACACCACCTTGTGAGTCTTAAGGCTAGTGATGTCGACTCGGTTGTTGATAAGCGACTCGACGAACCTGCCGTCGAAGAAGGGGTACACCAAGTTAACCAATCCTGTGATCGGCTACGGAACATCCTCGACACAACCAAGGAACTCTTATCCAAGGTCCCCCTTGGTCTAGTTCTCCTTGTTGGTCGCAACGTTATTGCATACCTCTACCCTAGGTCATCGGTGATCACCGACACACCTGGTTTGACCTAGAAGGCATTTCATCGAGCACCCTGGCTACACCCAGGACTCGAAGAGTCTTGCCTCGACTAAACCCTAATTTGGCTAAACGACCATTGTACGGCGAGTCGTGCTTGTGTTCCAGCACCACACACATTACAAGAACCCTCCATCTCGATGCCAGGGCACGATAACGGCTCGGAGTGTCACGACGACGTCATATGGTCAACGACGTCGACGCGGCTCATGGTGGAGCATCACGAGCATGCACGGACATGGCAACGTGATACAAACGACAAAGGAGGTCGACTTAGGGACTTCTATAGAAATGATATCAATGCGAAAACTGGACGTATGACTTGACGAGACATGAGTACCATTAGGGGTCACGATGAACGGACATCGATGACGTCAAGCAAGGTATTTCAGGGTAAGGCTCACCTTGTATGCATTTCGCCGAACATCTTGGTGTGTACTAGAGTTCCATCGCGTCATCATCATTCAAAGGGTATCTTGGCACATGTACTTGTCACTTGCCACCCCAGAATAGACCTGCATCCATAGACCAGCATTGAACGGCAACACACTTAGTTTCGCCTTGCAACCATTTTATCGAACACCTTGGCTGCAGTCACTGATCCAATCACTCTTGCAAAATAAGAGCTAACCTTGGACCAGTTATCGATGTCGGTGTGTCAACGACGTGTTCCTGCATATCCTCCATCACACCCATTACTTACTTTTCTGCTAGGACATGGCCTATGAGCAGAACGCCTTCTCACCCTTATAGATGAAGATGTCCCTGTTCTGAGGCAGCCTCCTCATGCAGCAGCCGCAGCGGCCGGAGGCGACGCCAGCCGGCGCCGGGGCAGCCGACGGCCGGTCGGTGAATGGCTCGACGGTGAACACCACCTTCCCGCACGCGCCTGCCGGACCACCGCGGACCTCCAGCGTCTCGCCGCCGAGGATGTGCGTCGTCCTCGGGTTCGCGCCGCGCGCGATGACGCAGGTGTACTCCTCGGAGTCCTCCGCCTGCCCCGGGACGCCGCCCGAGGCGGTGGCGACGCTGATGACCGACGCGGCATCCTTCTTGAACGCAGCCGCTGGCTTCGGCTTCGGCAGCCCCGGCTCGAGGAACGGCCTGATGGAGTCGAGGAACGAGGTCTTCCCGCCGAACAGCAGGGAGCCGGCGTCGGCGGTGAGGGCGTCGACGAGGCCGAGACCGACCCTCGGCGGGCTGGTCAACCTGAGGTGGTTCTTCAGGTCCAGCGGCGAGGTCGGGCTCCAGACCGAGTCCGTGTCCGCGCCACTGTCGCTCAAGCCCTTGCCGCTCAGCCGCACGAAGAGGCCGGGCATCCTGAAGAACCCCGTGGAGGCAGTGCTCCTCGGTCCGCTCGATACCACCATGGCAAATGGCTTGGTCTCGCACTCGCAGTAGCTGAGCGCGATTAACTCTTGCTTGGTGCTGGTTCTTGGGGCTGCGGCGACGCTCTGCCTTGGACGAGGGGAGGAGCTGGCCGCTTAAGCAGAGGAGGGAGAAGAAGCTGGGTCGGGCGCTGATAAGGACAGAGAGAGAGAAGCAAATTTGGTTTTTGTGGCTAAGAATGACATGTGGGGCCCACTCCAATTCCCCCCTTATCCACTTCAGTCCAGATGTAAAATATTTCTTTCCATTGAGTTGGTTACCAGTGGGGTCCACCTTTTCCCTAGTACTGAGGATAAGTTTGACATGTGGGTCCCACTCTCTTCTTCCTTCTCTTTTCAAAATTCAAATGGAGCTAGCAAACAAGCTTCAAAAATAGTCAACTTTGGCCCAGTGACTAAATAAAATGTGGAGAATTTTAGGATGCGATCAGATTTCAAAACTGAGCAAGTTGAATTTGAACTCAGATTTGAATTTGAATTCAAGTGGTGATACTTGACTCAAGGAAATAAATAGTAGATTAGGTTCAAAAATCCTGAAACTTTGAAGTTAACCTTTTTGAACCATAAGGGACCTCAGGAAAAATTTGGAGTTGATTTGGACAAGGTTGAGCACGAAGTTTAAATTTGAAGTCGACGTTGATTAAACTCTCAGTACGTGTCCAATAAATGGGAAATGGGCTTCAAAAATTTTGAAACTTTACCGAGAGTCTAATTGGAATATGAGAAGGTCATGGAAAAATTTACGGCATGAGATTTGAATATTTTTGAATGTCCCATTTTAGGGTTGAAATAATTCCTATTAAGATTTTAAGTTTTAACAAGTCCATATTTGTAGTGAACATGGGTTAACGCACGTGATACATGTGAGTTTGGATTTCTAAGTTCATTTTCAAAAATTTTTAAGTTCCCATTTTTTTTTACATTTTTGTTCTTCCGAAAAGCGGGCTTTTACAGAAAGCATCCTCAACTATAGAGGGGAAGAACCCCCTCGTCGTCACCACCTTCTTATCCTTCTTTGGCACCATCCTGTTTTAATAGATAATAAGTAAATATGCAAATAAGATATACAAAATTCATGTTACTATCTTCAAGAAAACGCTACTTGTAATCACTTTTAAAATTCATCAAAATAATTATCATGTGCCCTACTCCTTAAACCAACCCAATGATCTTCTATCGTGACATGTTCTAATTTTTGTTTTCGCATATCATCTGTCTCTACATTTTCAACATTTCCAACTAATTGATCCTAGCTCAATGATAAAAGTGCCTAGCAACTCTTATTCTTAGTACACTTCTTCAAGGTCTTCACTATCATGGTAACCATCATCCCCAGGAGTATATAACCGCTCACGAGGATTCACCTTATACACCACCCACCAAGCACTGAGCTTTGTGCATGGATAAGGTAGATAATACACTTGCTTCACTTGGTGTGCAAGAACAAATATATCGTAACCTCGTAGTCGGTCCTTATGTTTGACTTCCACCATTCCAAATTGGTTTTTTGAAGTTCCATGAGTGCTATCAAACCAGTCACAGTCAAAGAAGACAACTCGAAGTGTCTTATTTCTGGTAAAAGTAAATTCAAGGATTTTTTTTTAATGATCGCATAATAGTTGGTTTCATTCCCTTGAGTGGCAATTGCTATTGTCACAACACCGGAATTTGATGTTGCCGCAAGAGGACGAAGAGCTTCAAAATGAGTTGTACGGAATCGAAAGCCATTTACATCATATCGACCATAGCTTCTAACATTCACCAATCCATAAGATAGCTTCCGCAAATCTTTATGGACATTGTGAATCATGTACTGTCAAAAATGAACGTAAGATAAAATACTACTTTTTTAATAATAGTAACTTATAATATATAGAAGACGAGAGAGTATTACATAATCTCGAAACCAGGATAGGAAACCCGACCCTCCATTTATTCCTTCTCGTCGCATCCCTTCTACTTATTTGGCCGTAGGTTGATGCCTATGTGGCCAACATTGTTTGTAGAACTCGCTGAACGTGAAAAAATATTTTCTAGAATACATGTGTAGCAAAATATGTCGATTAGCATAAATGTAGAACAAACACTTAATCGAAGTACTTCTTCATGCCTTCTATATTTGCGTACATGTAAAGTAAAGCAATAGTCCTGTCACGTTCGGGTAGGATGTAGGTCGTGTAGCTACAACGAGTGGTGCCTCTTGTTTGAAAAATGGAGATGTTGCTTAAAGGGGGTGCTTCGTCCACATTGTACCGCATCGTTGAAGTATTGACATTGTGTTCTTCTGCAAAGTAGACACTTGTAAAGTATCCTAACTTTCTTAAGAGCATATGCTTCAGCGATGCACCCTTCCACCCTTGCCCTGTTGCCAACCATTGGTTTCAGATATCGTAGTGCTATTTCAATATGATACATCCACCTGTATTGCACAGGACTGCCAACTTTATCTTCGAATGGAAGATGGACAAGCAGATGTTGCATTGGATTGAAGAACCCCTGTGGAAAAAAATTCCATCTTACATAAAAGTACATGTATCTCCTTCTCTAACTTATCCATCATCCCTATCTTGATTTCTTTAGCACAAAGCTATCTATAGAAATAGCTGAGCTCGGCTAAAACCTTCCACACCTCATCATCTAGGTAGCCTTGAAACATAACAGGTAAGAGTATTTTCATGATAATGTGATAATCATGACTCTTCAACCCAGTGAGGTTTCCTGTATTCACATTCATGGCTCGTATCAGGCTAGCTACATAACCATCTGAGAATTTCAAAGTTTTCAACCATTTCATGACTTATTTCTTTTCTTTAGATCGAAGACAGAAAGAAGCACGTGGCTCGCCACCAATTTCAGAGATTTCAAGAGTTGGACGGTTACAAATGTGTGTCAAATCTAGTCTAGCTTTTATATCGTCTTTCGTTTTGCCAGTCATATCCATGCATGTGCTTATGATACTTTCGCCCATGTTATGCTCCTGATACATGACATCAATGTTGTGCATTAGAATCAATGACTTCACATACGGTATCTCCCAAAGTCCACATATGTGAGTCCAATTGTGTTCCTCTCCATAACCTACGAAATATCCAGGATGACCTTCATCTGGCACCAGTTTGTCCAACATATCAGAAATTTCTGACCCGTTGAGAAGTTCCGCTGGTCCTTTAGTGATAACAGTGTTCTTTCTAAAGACATGCTTATGTTGCCTAAATATATGATTCAGAGGCAGCCAACGTCTATGACAATTGAAGTAAGATATATTGCCTTCATGAGTTAGTCGAAAGCAATCCGTGTCCGAAGCACATATCGGACACGTCAGACGACTGTGAGTGCTCCATCCGAAAAACATATCGTATGCTGGCAAATTATGAACAGACCACAAATAAGCAGCTCAAAGGTTGAATTTTTGCTTCTTGTAACTGTCGTATGCTTCTACTCCTGTCCACAACATTTTCAATTCTTCGATCAGCGGTTTCAACATCATGTTTAGACGTGAACCAGGATGATCAGGTCCAAGTACAATGAGCCTGAGGAACATGAACTCGTTCTTCATACAAAAAGTCAGTGATAGGTTGTATGAAATGACAAAGATGGACCAATGATATTATGGTGTGGCATTTGTACTAAACGGTGAAAATCCATCTTTCACCAACCCGATGCGAACATTTCTCGCATCACGAGAAAAATCTGGTTCGAAACGGTCTCGCGCCTTCCATGCATCACCGTCGGACGAATGCGTCAAGAATTCTATGTTCTCACGTTTACCTTCTTTGTGTCATCTCATGTTTCTTGCAGTTATTTTTGAAAGAAACAACCGCTTCAACCGAGGTGTCACAGTCAAGTAATGAAGCTGCTTATGTGCGACATCTGTCAACACATTATCACCATCATCATTAACAACTTTGACATACCTTGGTTTACCATATTTCAAGCACATGTTCTCGTTGGCGTGCTTTTTCCAGAATAGCATGCACTTGTTTGGGCACACATCGATTTTCTCATAGTTCATACCGAGACCAGATATCTGGATCTTTGACTGATACATATCTTTAGGCGCTTTGTGAGGATGTGGAAGGATATCGCAGATGTTGAAGTGTGGATCGACACTTCCCCGGGTACTACTAGATCGTAGTCCACGGAGGTTCGTAATTGGTTGGGACGCGCGTGAGATTATGAACGAGATAGTGACACGAGGAATTTTACGTGGTTCGGGCCGCCTGAGCGTAATACCCTAGTCCACGGGTGGTTGTTGTATGTATGAGTATGTGTGTGTGAGCGCTTGATTGGACTTGTCCTACCGTGCGGCACAACCCTTTTATAGTCCAAGGACTGGCCATTACATTGTCAGCCTGGCCCGACATGTGGCCCCAATGGTGTTTAATTACCTAATACACGATATGTATGTATTAAGCATGATTAATGGTGTGATAACACACCTTAATGGAGGCGTTACTGGTACTGAAGGTCCTCTGATCACGTGTCATTAATATGGCATTAATGACACATAATCAAATATTGTAACGGTTGCTTTAACTGCCCCTTGAATGTTCGCGCTGTTGGAGATCCGTCTATCTTCCTATTGCTGGCTTAGGTCTGGAGGCTCGACACGTGGCAGCTCTGGAGCTGCTATACATGTGGCAGCACCAGAGCTTCTCTCTACTAGGGGATAGGTCCAGGGCCACTGGACATGTGTCATGACCAGAGCTTCCCTATACAGGGAGTTAGGTCAGGCCTTGTGTTACATGTTTTGGTGCTGGAGCTACCCAGACGAGGGAGGCAGACCTAGTGCTGCAGGACACGTGGAGCCTTCGGAGGTCTTCAACTCGGACAGGTGGAACTCCGTAGCTTTTCTTGCGGAATCGTGAGGTACCCGATACGCAGCGTACCAAGAGTGGCCCCCGGGCCCACCTCTGGGAGAAACCCTTTGGGTTAAGTTATTTTACCAGAGGTGGGGCCATCTTCAATTCCCACGCTGCGACTTCAAAGGTCTTTTCATGGGTCGTTGGGGTGATGGTCCGCAGTTAAACCACCGCCACGTGGCTCTTCTTGATGCGGCAGGTGAGATCCTGGCGTGCGGATCTCACACAATTGAAGGTTGTCAGTTCCCAATACAAAAATTGTATCGGTTCAGAGCGCCCTGTCAGGCCGCCGCCCTCGGGCTTCCAACTTCCCATCATGACAATGGTTCGCATGGTGTGATAACTTCGACTCCTCCGCCGATGTGAACCCAGACCCATTTGTCATTAATAGGGTAATCTTTTGAAATGAAATCTTGATCCCGACGCTGTTTCCATCCAAGCGTTGCGGAGGCTTACTTAAGAAGGAAAGCCTGCACAGTTTGAGGGCTCCTTACGCTTTCATTTGAACTTGCGCTCAGAGCCTTTTCCACCTTTACATAGCCCTTCCAACTTTCGCTCCACTTTTCCATGATGGAGTTAGGTCTTCCCCGCAGTAAGATCACTAGCGATGAAGATCTGTCGAGGGTCCGAACCTACATGGGGTGGTCCAGTGACTCCTTCAACAACGATATCCGCTTCGGGCAACTTCCCTTTAAGAAGAAGCGCACCATAGAGATCGTCTATTTCTCGACGTACACCATGGTGGGTCTGATCCCGTCCTTCTCAAGCTTGTTGCTGATGTTACTGGATTTCTACGGCCTACAGCTTCATCACCTCGGGCCCCACTTCTTCTTGCTAGTGGCGACCTTCGTCTACTTCTGCGAGATGTGGGTGGGTGTGGCACCATGCATCGAGCTCTTCCGGACCTTCTTCACGGTCCACACTACCGGAAAGGGGACGAAGCTGATTGGCTTCTACTACTTTGTGAAGCGCAAGAACTTCCCCTTAAAGTACTTGAAGACCTTCCCCTCCGGAAAGTGGGACAACTAGAAGAAAGACTAGGTGATCATTAGAGTGGAGGAGCACGAGAGGTTGGAGTTGCTCAAGAGCCTCCCCAATGTGGACACTGATGCCTGGAATGCAGTTTTGGAGCTGTCTGAAGCATACAAGCCCATCCTGAGAAGGATTCAGGAGTGCATAGAGGGTGGAGTGACCCATCAGATGGTCTTCGACAACTTTGTGGTGAAGAAGTGGGCGCCGCTGAAGACGAGGGAGTGGCCCGCATGGGCTTTCAACAGTGAGATGGATCATAACCGGATTGAAGCCGATTTTAATACCAACTTGGATGATGAAGCTTTAAAGATCCATCTCCATAAGTTTCAGAACGGAGCTATCTCTCGTGATGCCTTGACCCCGTCGGCTACCTTCCTCCCTTTGAACATGGTTCCAGAGGTTAGTAGGGAGCTTCGGAGGAGAATGCCAAAGCTGGATGACCTCGGCGTGGTTGAGAGACGCAAGACCTCTGGGGTTGCAATCCCCGGAGCTTCAGAGAGGGTGGCCCCCACTGCTCCAAGCCAGAAGGTTGATGACGTCGGCAAGGGAAAGGGCAAGGGCAAGGAGCCGGCCAAATCTTCCAGCCGGAAGAGGAAGCTGAGACACGCTGATGGGATCTCACTCAGGTTGGCTCTGTCTCCAGCAGCTTCTTCCCCCCGACCAACCAGGACTTTGGCAGCCACGCCTCCTTCGGTGTAGGCGTCCTCAAGGGGCGCTAGCTCCGACAAATCAACTCTGACCACAGTGCCGGTCATGGGCTCTAGGTCTAGTTGTTTTTACCATCCAAGGGAAATCCCGGTTGAGGCGACGCCGACAACTACGACAAGTTCCGAGCAGCAGTACAGAGCCTCCACCACACCGGCGATGGTGGGTTCTGGCCGCCCGATGAAGAGGTTTTGCACTGACTGGAGCGATAGCATCCCAAGGTAAGCATTGTCATCTCACCTTGAGGTGCTAATTTTGTCTTTATCGTGTCTCGAATTTTCCCGATCTTTTGTTTCCAGAGTGTAGAAAAAGAAGACTGAGACTTCAGCACCTGCTGCAACAATTGAGGCTGTGCAGGCAGAAGCTCCGGCTTCCACCTGTGACACCCGGTTCTAAAAAACGAACCAAGTGCAGTGTATGTGTGCCCAGGATGTTCATCACACATACACATCACCATCACAACTGATATACAGATAATAAACATGTCACAAATAATAAATATACCTTGATTCTAGTGCTGCGGAAAATAAACTAGCGTAGGCGACTCCAACTCCATAGGCAGTCGATGGCGGTACACAACCTAGTGCTCCATATTGATCTCCAAAATATCTCTAGCAGCTGTTGGGGGGATTGCAAGGGTGAGTATATGTCGTACTCAGCAAGTGTGGGAAAATATGAGATGTAGCTAATACAAATGACAAATATAATAATGGCTAGGTGCTGAAAAGTACATTAAAACATTTGAAAAGCACTATACTATGTCTATGTGAAACAATCCCATTATAACCATCATATTAACATAATATAAACCATATCCAATTATTGCCAACATCATCATTATCGATGTCCATTTACCATAACTCAAATTCATATCCATAACCATAAGCCAAAAACCATTCTTAACCATTACCAACCCATAACCATAATCCAACCATCCCAACACCAAAATCCTCTAATCATGGAAGTTGTCCAGGTGCTCTTAACCGGGAGCACGACTATCATGATAGTTTTTAACACTCTGTAGAGGTTGTACCACTTTACCCACATGTTCATGATTTCATCACCTTTCGGTGACTAAGAACCTCTATTATGCCTTATCACACTTCCATAGGTGTGCGGCAAAGAGATCACAAAATAGACTTTCAAAAGGGACTACTAGTATGTATGGGCCCACTAAGGTTTCACCAGTAGGCTTGAATCTCCATTCTCCCACCCATGGGCCCCATCGTGTGCCATGCGGATCCCAGGGTAGCCCTCCTCGACTCCCATTCCCCGCGCCATCCAATGGTCCATACAATACTAGCAGCGCTCCTAATTATTCAGCTACGCCGCACCCATACTTGGCCTTGTGGTAGCACTGTAGTCCTAGCATATTCTCGCATGAACCGGTCCTTTGATCTAAAGCAAGCAAACCACCGTGACATCCAACCCATCCACTTACCAGGCTTGCTTAGATCACCCATTATCACATCATATCATTTTAACCAGTTCATATTAACCATAGTCTCATCAATGCATAATTAATTGTGTAGTTGTTTCCCATCCCAATTAATTAAGCGAAGCAAAAAGGTAAAAACCATTCCCGACTCGCTACCATGTATTCCAGGTGACAAGGGTGGTTTAACAAATCTAGTAAACTTCCTATCATAGGATTTCCCATCAAATTGACACAAGCATGCAGTTTGCAAACAAAACATTTATTTTAAAAACGGGATCAATATGCTTCAAGGACACTTGCCTTGTTCCGACGGATAGGGTTGCTTAAGCGCTTCGAAGTCTTGGTTCTGGAAATCCTCGTACACGACCACTTGAGCACTTCCCTCTACTCGTGATCACACATACAAGAAAAAACATACAAATCAACATGATGCACACACACTAATCAACATGCGATGACATGCATGCATGCAAAGTTAAATAATTAATTAACTACGGTTGTTTATTAATTAGATGCGACTAGTTCATACGTGTTCATACGAGTTCACGGGGTTTTAGCGGGGATTAATGTTGCTGAAAATAAAAAGATGGTGCGACTACGATCAATTTACGTCTATTAGATTCAATATGTTCGCTAAAATTCACATCAGAAAATGTGGCCTACCGTAGATGCGGTGGCTCCGAAGATTGCGGGATGGGGACGATGCGTAGACGAAGTGGATGGCACAGCGGTCCTCCGACGGCACGACGATGACGATCTCCGGCGGACGACGGCGCTCTCCTCTTTTTCTTCCTCTTCCTCCCTTTTTTCACTCTCTTTTTTTCTTCCTGGCGGCGCCTCTGTTCTTCTCCACTTTATTTTTTTTCTAGCGGCTGCTAGGTTTTCTGGGCTCTGGCGTCGAAGAAAATAGGAGGCGCTACGGGGCTTTTATAGCCGGCGCGGCTAGGGCACGCGGGCGGCAGGGTCAACGCGGGGCGCGCAACAGCGGGGCCATCGCGGCGCAATCGGTCGAGGGCGCTCGATGCACGGGAGTGCGGGCGCGGTCGGGCGAGGCCGAGGCGCGGGCGAGCGCGCGTTGGGGCGTCGCGCGGTGGGGCCAAGGCGCAAGCGCAGTCGTGGTCGGCGCGGGTGGCTCGGTCGGCCGGGCGCGCGGGGCGCGCAGGACGTCGGGCGCTGGCGCGTGCTGGCTGGGCCGTCGGCCTGGCCGGCGGTGCTGGTTCGTTTTTTTCTTTTTTTCTTTTTTATACTTTCTTTTCTTTTTTATTTGTTTATTTTATTATTATTATTATATATTTTATTATTTATATTTTTTATATTATTATTATATATATCTTATATATATGTTTATTTCTATCTTTTTATTATTTATTTATTTGTTATTTATTTATTTATTTCTTATATATTCCTTTCTTATTTATTATTTTTATTCTACATATATATGCATCTTTTATTATTATTATTTATCTTTCTTCTAAAGATTTTCTTTTCTAATTACTTTTCTATTGTATAAAATTTCTAATTTGATTTTAATATATCTAGTAACTTAGTCTATGCCTAAATGTGAACATATATGCATAGACATTTTTGTCTATTTTAGTATTCTTATTAATTATTATTTCTCCTTCTATATTAATTTTTTTCTTCCCTTCCATATTCGTTATGGCAAATTTTAATTGCTTTTAATGTATTTATTTTGGTAAATAAATTTCAATACTTAAGGATGAATGCAAATGCAACATGAGATGCATATATTTTATATTTTTCTTTGTAAAAACAAATTCCTTCCCATTATTAACTCTAAGTTTTCATTTAAGTTTTCAATTTGCCAAAACTTGAAAATCAGAGTGTTACAATTATACCCCCCATAACATGAATCTCGTCCTCAAGATTCGGATGGGTTGAAGAAGAGATTTTGAAATAAAATTGGAGTTCTTATTTAAATGTGAATTAGCGAAATTTTGAAAACTAGGATGTTACAATCTGCCCCCCTTAACAGGAACCTCGTCCTCGAGGTTCGGACGGATTGGAGAAAAGATGAGAAAAAAACTTTGATAACATCTTCATGCTCTCATGTAGCTTCATCCGGGATAGTGATTCCTCTTATTGTCTGTCTTCCATTGAAGTAGAGGTTGTACGAGAAAAGAGAGATAGATGGAATCCCATCCTATATGCATGCATCAAGGTATATGATCATAAATTAATGCATTATTATATAATAGATGAGAATGTGATAGCGATCAAAGCGTCCCACAAATCATATCCAAGCACACACACAAGCAAATAACATACAATCATCACACCAAACATAAGAAATCGCACTAACGAACTAAGCGTCTATTACAACTTATTCAAAGGGAGTCTTAAATCCTAATTACGAGACAAAATATTATTGTAACTACGGGATGGTAAAGTATCCTATTCTGGAAAACGGCTTGAGATGGGACCATATGAAGCTCCTCCACATGAAGCGCATCTCGAAAGTCTTCTCCCTGAGGTGTGTTCCTTTCGGTCCTTCTTCGTATGCTCCTACTTCTGGATGCTTAGGAGTGCTAGGGTGTTCGTCAATAATTTTTCGCAAAAGAAGTGTTGGATATGAAAGGGGGAATGAAAGAAGTTAAATAAGTTGGAGAATGAAAATTTTAAAAACAAATCATATGTTCTTAATGAAAAATCATTAGAGATGAGAGGTGAAATAGTCCAAAAATTACAGCAGCGAAGGAAGGGGGAAAAGAGATTGTGCGGCAGAAAAAAGAAGCAGGAAAATTATTTTAGAGCAACAACAACGCATGTGTAAATAAGAAAAATATTTAGAGGTGAGTGTGTTAAAATACAGCGTCAAGGATGGGGGGAAACAAAGGGTGTGCAACAGTAAGATGATGGTGAATAAGTAAGAAAACACAACAGCAAGCATTTTCAAACATAGCTGAAATTGCACTAAAAACGTAACAGTAAATAGCACTTTAAGGTGGTTGAATTGGCAAAGAGAAAATGCAGCAGCGATGCAATTTGGAAAATAGCATTTAGGAAATAGTTTCTATGTGTTTTACTGCGTCCATTCTACCTAGGCTTGCGTCCTACGGTCGACACGGCTCTGATACCAATTTGTGGCACCCGGTTCTGAAAAACGAACCAAGTGCAGTGTATGTGTGCCCATGATATTCATCACACATACACATCATCATCACAAATGATATACATAAAATAACCATGTCATGAATAATAAATATACCTTGATTCTAGTGCAGCGGAAAATAAACTAGCGTAGGCGACTCCAACTCCACAAGCAGTCGATGGCGGTACGAAACCTAGTGCTCCATGTTGATCTCTAAAATATCTCTAGCAGCTGTTGGGGGGATTGCAAGGGTCAGTACATGTCGTACTCAGCAAGTGTGGGAAAATATTACATGTAGCTGATACAAATGACGAATATAATAATGGCTAAGTGCTGAAAAGTACATTAAAACATTTGAAAAGCACTATACTATGTCTATGTGAAACAATCTCCTTATAACCATCATATTAACATAATATAAACCATATCCAATTATTGCCAACATCATCATTATCCATGTCTATTTACCATAACTCAAATTCATATCCATAACCATAAGCCAAAAACCATTCTTAACCATTACCAACCCATAACCATAATCCAACCATCCCAATACCAAAATCCTCTAATCATGGAAGTTGTTCAGGTGCTCTTAACCGGGAGCACGGCTATCATGATAGTTTTTAACACTCTGCAGAGGTTGTACCACTTTACCCACATGTTCGTGATTTCATCACCTTTCGATGACTAAGAATATCTATTATCCTTATCACACTTCCATAGGTGTGCGGCCAAGAGATCACAAAATAGCCTTTCAAAAGGGACTACTAGTATGTATGGTCCCACTAAGGTTTCACCGGCAGGCTTGAATCTCCATTCTCCCACCCACAGGCTCCCTCGTGTGCCATGTGGATCCCAGGGTAGCCCTCCTCGACTCCCATTCCCCGCGCCATCCAATGGTCCATACAATACTAGCAGCGCTCCTAATTATTCAGCTACGCCGCACCCATACTTGGCCTTATGGTGGCACTGTAGTCCTGGCATATTCTCGCATGAACCGGTCCTTAAATCTAAAGCAAGCAAACCACCATGACATCCAACCCATCCACTTACCAGGCTTGCTTAGATCACCCATTACCACATAATATCATTTTAACCAGTTCATATTAACCATAATCTCATCAATGCATAATTAATTGTGTAGTTGTTTCCCATCCTAATTAATTAAGCAAAGCAAAAAGGTAAAAACCATTCCCGACTCGCTACCATGTATTCCAGGTGACAAGGGTGGTTTAACAAAGCTAGTAAACTTCCTATCATAGGATTTCCCATCAAATTGACACAAGCATGCAGTTTGCAAACAAAACATTTATTTTAAAAACAAGATCAATATGCTTCAAGGACACTTGTCTTGTTCCGACGGATAGGGTTTCTTAAGCGCTTCGAAGTCTTGGTTCTGGAAATCCTCGTACATGACCTCTTGAGCACTTCCCTCTACTCGTGATCACACATACAAGAAAATACATACAAATAACCATGATGCACACACACTAATCAACATGCGATGACATGCATGCATGCAAATTTAAATAATTAATTAACTACGGTTGTTTATTAATTAGATGCGACTAGTTCATACGTGTTCATACGAGTTCACGGGGGTTTTAGCGGGGATTAATGTTGCTAAAAATAAAAAGATGGTGCGACTACGATCAATTTACGTCTATTAGATTCAATATGTTCGTTAAAATTCTCATCAGAAAATGTGGCCTACCGTTGATGCAGTGGCTCCGAAGATCGCGGGATGGGGACGACGCGTAGACGAAGTGGATGGCACAGTGGTCCTCCGGCGGCACGACGACGATCTCCGGCGGATGACGGCACTCTCCTCTTTTTCTTCCTCTTCCTCCCTTTTCCCCTCTCTTTTTTTCTTCCTAGCGGCGCCTCTGTTCTTCTCCACTTTTTTATCTCTAGCGATGGCTAGGTTTTCTAGGCTCTGGTGTCAAAGAAAATAGGAGGCGCTGCGGGGCTTTTATAGCCGGCGCGGCTAGGGCACGCGGGCGGCGGGGTCAACACGGGGCACGCTGCAGCGGGGCCATCGCGGCGCGGTCGGTCGGGGGCGCTCGGCGCGCGGGAGTGCGGGCACGGTCGGGCGAGGACAGGGCGCGGGCGAGCGCGCGGTGGGGCGTCGCGCGGTGGGGCCAAGGCGCGGGTGGCTCGGTCGGCCGGGCGCGCAGGGCGCGTGGCGCGCGGGACGTCGGGCGCTGGCGCGTGCTGGCTGGGCCGTCGGCCTGGCCGGCGGTGCTGGTTCGTTTTTTTTTCTTTTTTATTTTTTATACTTTCTTTTCTTTTATATTTTTTATTATTTTATTGTTACCAATATTATTATATATTTTATTATTTATATTTTTATATTATTATTATATATATATATATCTTATATATATGTTTATTTCTATCTTTTTTTATTTATTTATTTCTTATATATTCCTTTCTTATTTATTATTTTTATTCTACATATATATATATATATATATATATATATATATGCATCTTTTATTATTATTATTTATCTTTCTTCTAAAGATTTTCTTTTCTAATTACTTTTCTATTGTATAAAATTTCTAATTTGATTTTAATATATCTAGTAACTTAGTCTATGCCTAAATGTGAACATATATGCATAGACATTTTTGTCTATTTTAGTATTCTTATTAATTATTATTTCTCCTTCTATATTAATTTTTTTCTTCCCTTCCATATTCGTTATGGCAAATTTTAATTGCTTTTAATGTATTTATTTTGGTAAATAAATTTCAATACTTAAGGATGAATGCAAATGCAACATGAGATGCATATATTTCTTTATAAAAACAAATTACTTCCCATTATTAACTCTAAGTTTTCATTTAAGTTTTTAATTTGCCAAAACTTGAAAATCAGGGTGTTACACCACCCCTGTGCCTCCTCCAGTGGTGGCTGAGGACACGACAGCTCTGGTGCCAGCTGTCATGGATATGAATCCAGAGATGACGCATGAAGCTCCTGTGGTAGCGTCGGACCACGAGGGAGATGTTCGATATGAAACGTCGTCGATCTCTGAGCCGGCGGCTGAGGTTCCTGCTTCATAGACGGATATGGAAGAAGCTTCAGCGCCTCAGCCAGAAGTAACTGAAGCTCCGACCCTGAACCGGAAATAGTGGAAGCTCCAACCATGGAGCCAGTGATTGCAAAAGTTCTGGCACCTGAACCGGAGGTAACCGAAGCTCCGGCACCTGGGCCGAAAGAAGTTGAAGTCCCCGCAATTGAGCTGGAGGTAGAGGGAGCTCCAGAAGAAGCTGTAGCATCCACCCCAGAGGTGATTACTCTAGAGGTGTCTATGTCGTAGCCAGAGCACCCACAAGAGTCAACTGCAGGTCCTCCACCCACAGAGCTGATGATTGAAGATTCAGCGGGCGGACCTTCTTCATCAACTTCGGAAGTCGGCCCTAGTGCCATTGAGACACATGGGACCACGCTTGTACTGTGAGACCCAATCGATATTTTTAAAGATCCGCTCGAGTCAGCGGGTTAGATCCCGGCTGGCCCAAAGCCAATTCCCTTGGCGTTGTCTATCGACAACGCCTGCTCCAATCTGTGCCAAGTTCAGCTGGCCTTTGGTTATGAAAGCAAGACTCTCGAAGAAGAGCGCAACACCTTGAGGTGTTGGCGCAACTGGCTTTACTTCAAGACAAAGTTGACGCAGTCAAGGCTTGCTGACCAGTGAGAATGGGTGGCCAAGGAGAAGGCCCGGCTAGCACTGATGGACCACCTGCTGAACGAGCGGGAGGCTGCTACTAAGGCTCGAGAGATTTTACAGCATGCTAGGGAGACCAATGACGCTGCTGACGATCGTCAGGAAACCTCAATGAATTAAATGAAAATCTCCTCAAGCATCGGGTGAACCTCAACGAGAGGGTGGAGAAGCTCCTAAAGAAGAATGAGGATATTTTGAAGAGAGATAGGGAGCTCGCCCAGAGGCTGTCTCTGACGGAGCAAAGCTTGGCTGACCGCACTAAAAAATTTGAGCAGCGATGCAAGCAGGAGGAGGAGAAGAACTGGAAGATGGGGCATGGGCTCTCCAAAAGAGAAGCTATGTTGCCACCAGGGAGGACAAGGTGAAAGGTAGAGAGAAGGACCTGGCGAACCGCCGGAACTGCATCCACCTCCGAGAGTCGGAGCTTGCTGACCGCGAAAAGAAGGTGGCTGAGAGTATTCAGCAACATGCCAAGGAGGTCGAGTGCGTCGCCCGGGAAGGTTCGGAGCTTGCGGGCGCTAGGAGGTCACTGGAGGACTTGAGGAATATGAGGGCAACTGAGTCCTAAGAGTTTGGGATTTCCTGGGGCCGCTAAAAAAGCTTTGGTGTCACTTGGATTCAGTCCGGTGCATCCGGGTGACCTGGAACCAGAGCTGGACAAGGCACTGGTGGCATTGAGATCCACCAGCAACAAGCTAGACACAATGGGTGACGTCATCGTCGAGCAATTGGGGACGGAGGGGAAGTCTCTGGACAAGAACGTCGCTGAATATGTGCTGACGTGCTTCAAAAATTGGGACCCCCAACTATCTCTAGATCCGATGGTCGAAGGACCCATCCTTGAAGAAGAAGATGCCGCCAGGGCCAGCGTCCATGAAGCTGCCGAGAAAGTTGCCTCATTTTTCCATAGGACCTAGGACATTTTTCTTCTAACTTTCTCTTGTAATCCTCATTTTGTAATCCAATCCTTTGAATGATTGAAACTCAATATTCCTGAATGAATGAATTCCATTTTGTATTTGTCTTCAATACATTTTCATTTATCTTGTGGGCCCCTAGTAGACGTACACAATTTGATTGTGAACATGTACCAAAAGGATCTAACAATGTCTTGATGACTTGAACACTTCGAACTTGTAGCTATAACACTTAGCTCTTAGGTCCAAAGTTTACTTCTGACATCTGTAGGGACCCTTTGTGACGTCGATGGCGGGCCCCATGGGAGTTGTTGGAGCTTGGTAGGTCCGACCTCGCCCACTACCAACACATAGAAACATCAACGGCAGGCCCCCTAAGGGTTGTCGGAGCTTGGTAGGTCCAATAGCACCCACCACCAACGCTTAGAACCTCGACGACGGGCCTCCTTGGGGTTGTAGGAGTTTGGTAGGTCCAGCAGCACCCACTGTCAACGTTTAGAACATTGATGGCGGGCCCCCTAGGATCAACGGAGCTTCCTGGCATTGACGGTGTCCCCTTGTCAACGTATAATACGTCGACAGTGGACCCTCTCTGGGTGATTTCTTCACCATCCTCGTTTAGATCACTGTTAATTCTTCACGTCGATGACTAGCCTTCATGGGAGTTGTCGGAGCTTGTTAGCTCTGAGGACACCCACTTTCAACGTATAAAACGTCAACAGCGGGCCCCCTGGGGGTTGTCGGAGCTTAGTAGCTCCGGCAACATCCTCCATCGCCATGAACTTTCCATTTTTCCTGCGCATTAAAGACAAGAAAAACAGTAAAATTCGTCCTCTCATCTATAAGTTGTTTGCGGCTTACTGTTCTTATTTGAAATTTAGGTCCAAAAGAATTCAACATGATAACAAGTAAATTGATGTAATCTATTTAAATCCGAATGCCTTCTGGACCCTCCCTACTAAGGTCTGCTGGAATATAGGTAGAGTGGCATACTTAGGGTGTTGGACCAGTCTAAGTTGATAGCGCACTCTGGACCTGTCATTGGCTTTGGCGTTCAGGTGAGTAGACCATCTAGCAATGCTAAGATCCAGAAAAGATCAATAATATAACTCGTATATCATATGAATAACTTGGACTAAATCTCAAAAAGAGTTGCACAACTTTGTTATAGACAAGAAGGAAAAGATAATAAAAGAAAAATGAGCCTATACAAAATTAATGCACGTGGAGTCTGCTTTCACACAACAATATCTTTCATTGTAGGTCCGAATTACAGGTGAGACAAGGACACACTTAGGGTATGGAACCAGGCAGAGTGTGTTATTCATCTTGTTCTAACCCAGGGTAGGTAAGCTGCACTTTCAGTGTAGGGACCAAGTTAGGTGGGCTTGAACTGCCCGAACCCTCCCAGAGGGGCCCGGATGTTCTCCTTTAGGACCTACCCGGCTCTGTGTATAGACTTTACAACTTACATTGTGTGTAATTACAGACTCACCTTTGTGAAACTAAGCATAAAACTTACGAAGGTGCTCAATGTTCCAAGGATTGGGAAGCGGAGTCCCATCCTCTATTGCTAAGCGAACGCATCCGGGACGGGATACTTTGATCACTCGGAAGGGAACTTCCCAACTGGGGGACAATTTATTCATCCCTTCACGAGTTAGTATTCTCCACAGCACCAGATCGCCTTCTTCAAGTTGTCGGTTGCGCACATGTCTTTGGTGATAGCGTCAGAGCGCCTGGCGATATCATGCATTCGGAATAGCTGTTTGGCACCTTCCCTCATCGACAAAATCAAGGTCATAACATCTGAGCTTGTCCTGTGTGGCTTCGTCGAAGGTCCGGACCCGGAGTGACCCCATGGTGATCTCCGGAGGAAGGACCGCTTCAGCTCCGTACACCAGGAAGAAGGGTGTCTCTCCAGTTGACTGGCTAGGTATTGTCCTGCTCGCCCACAGTGCGGACGGAACCTACTCTACCCAGTTGGCTTCATGTTTCTTCAGGCGCTCGTAAGTGCGCGTCTTGATTCCTTTCAGTATTTCGGCATTTGCTCTCTCGGCCTGGCCATTACTTGTCGGGTGAGCTACTAATGCGTAGCTGACTTGAATGATGAGGTCTTCGCAATATTCTTGGAATGCTACACTTATGAATTGGGTTCCATTGTCAGTTATGACTCTGTTCGGAACTCCAAATCTGCAGACTATGGACTTCAAGAACTTGATAGATGATTTCTTGTTGATAGTCACAACTGGGGTAGCTTCCGACCACTTGGTGAACTTGTCGATGGCAACGTACAGGAACCTGTAACCTCCGACGGCTGGGAAAGGTCTCAAAATGTCCATCCTCCACACAACGTATGGCCATGTAGGCGGTATCATTTGCAACGACTGAGCCGGTGCGTGAATTTGTTTTGCGTGGAATTGGCATGCTTCACACTTATTTACCAGCTCAACTTCATCCTGGAGAGTTGTAGGCTAGTAAAAGCCATGCCGGAAGGCTTTACCGACCAACGTGCGAGAAGACATGTGGTTCACACACTCACCTCCATGGATTTCCGCGAGGAGCTCGCGGCCTTCCTACCGGGCAATGCACCGCATTAGGACGCCGTTGGCACCACGCTGGTAGAGATCCCCATCTACCAACTTGTATCTTTTAGCCAATCTGATGATCCGGTCAGCATATGCACTATCTTCAGGAAGGATGTTGTCTTTCAAGTAGCTCCAGATCTCTGAGATCCATACATCAGAGCTAACTTGAGCCTCCGGATCTTGCACGCTAAGTTGCTCGGAGCTTCCTGCAGCGCCTAAGATCTTTGGTGGATGCCATGGTAACAGGTCCACCGGGACTGCCACCTTCGAGGTGTTGGTTTCAACCCCTTTGCTCAGTTCGGCAGGCTGAGCGGTGGGTCTTGATAATCTCCTGACAAAAACACCGTCAGGAGCTTGAGCTCCAGTTGAAGCCTTCGTCGAGAGTTCATCAGCTTTAGTGTTGTCGAGATGCTAGACATGCCAGAGACCCAGGACGTCGAAGTCTTTCTAGAGCTTCTGGACTTCAAGGAGGTAAGCGACGAGTTGTGGATTGTTGCAGCTGCATTCGCCTTTGACTTGCTTTATAATGAGCTGCGAATCGCCCTTCACCAGCATCTGCTTGACGCCATATGATAGCGCCACCTTGAGCTCGTAGATAAGAGCTTCATACTCTGTCATGTTGTTGGTTGCCTTGAAGTCAAGGTGTACCATATACTTGACCTTCTCCCCGGGCGGAGCAAGGAGAAGAATTCCAACTCCGGTCCCCTGCTTCTACATAGAGTCATCGAAGTAGAGAGTCCATTGAGGCTCAGTGAAGACTGGGAACTTAGGTTCCGACTTTTGCTCACTGGGCCCCCTAGATTTGATGAAGAAGGAGTCCACTCCGCCACGAAGTCAGCCAATGCCTGACTCTTGATAGCATGTCGAGGCAAGAATTCGAGATCAAACTCTGCTAGCTCTGCTACCCACTTTGTGATATTCCCAGTAGAATTGGGGTTATGCAGTATAGCATGCAGTGGATAAGAGGTTACCACTGATATCTTGTGGGCTTAAAAGCAATGATGAAGCTTCCTTGAGGCAATAAGAATTGCATAGAGCAGCTTATGCACCTCAATATATTGAGTCTTGGCATCATGGAGTACTTCACTAGTGAAGTGCACTGGCCGCTAGACAGTCTGGACCTTCCCTGAAGGTCCCGGAGCTTCTTCATCCACCCGGACCCTCCCGAAAGTGTCCGAACCTTCTTCTTGAGCTTCCCAAACCCTCCCAGAGGGGTCCAGAACTTCCTCTTCATCCATGTGAACTCCCTCACATAAGAGGTTGATCCTCGGGCAGCTTTCCTTGAAAAATATGTGCCTGGGGGCTGCGACCCAGACTCGCCTTCAGGAAGCTCCAGACCCTCCCGGAGGGGTCTGGGCTCCTGAACTGTAGGTGGTTCTGGTCTTTTCGTGACCAGGACCATGCTGATAACCTCCATAGTTTCCGAAATGTAAAGCAAAAGAGGCTCACCAGGGTTCAAAGCTACCAAGATTGGTAGTGTGGTGAGGAGCTGCTTGAGCTCTTGAAAAGGCTTCTCTGCTTCTTCGGACCAATGGAATGACCCGAACTTCCTAAATAGCTTGAAGAAGGGAAGCGTCCATTCTGCCAGTCTTGAGATGAATCGGCTGGGTGCATCTAGATATCAAGTTAGCTTCTGGACATCCTTGATGCGGGCTGGGGGCCGCATGTCTTCAATGGCCTTGATCTTCGTCGGATTTGCCTCAATTCCTCAGTGAGTCACCAAGAATTCGAGGAGCTTCCCGGAGCTAACCCCGAAGACACATTTGTCCGGGTTTAGCTTGGTGCGTGTAATGTGCAGCTTGTCGAAGACGGTTTGCAAGTTGTCAAGGAGTTATTCCTTTTTCTTGACCTTCACGTTGATGTCATCAACGTATACTTCCACCAAGTCCCTGATGAGCTCTTCAAATGTTTTGTGCATGGCTCGCACAAAAGTTGAAGCAGCGTTTTTGAGACCAAAAGGCATGGCAGTATAACAATACAACCCATCTACTGTTATGAAGGTAATATGCTCTTCATCTTCCCTAGACATTTGAATCTGATGATATCCAGAATATGCATCTAGAAAACACAATAGCTCACACCCAGAGGTGGAGTCGACTATCCGGTCTATCCTAGGTAATGGAAATGGGTCTTTTGGACATGCCTTATTCAAGGTTGTGTAGTCTATACACTCCGAAGTTTCCCGTCGGCCGTGGGTACAACGACTCGGTTTGCCAGCCATCGTGGATGATGAACCTCCCGAATGAAACCAGCTTCGAGTATGTCGGTGTTTGGATCTGGCGGATCTCCCGACACTACCTTTGGTAGATCGAGTAGTTGTAGTTCGGTAATGGGCGCGCAGAGATTCAAGAAGGTGAAAGACACGTGTACACAGAGATTTACGTGGTTTGGGCCACCTGAGCGTAATACCCTACTCCACGGGGTGTGATGGTGTTGTATTGAGCGTGTGAGTCTAGAAGAAGCTCCAGAAGAAGAAGTTCGTCTAGCTCACAGAGTTCAGTGGTGGTCTGGAACTGTCCCTTGTGTATCGTTGACCAGTCCTTTTATAGTACAAGGACTGGTCGTCACACCGTTAGCCTGGCCCGACATGTGGCCCCAGCGATTACACATGCTTGATACACAACTAATTAGGTTAATTACCCTTAATAGCCTGGTAACGGGCCTTAACAGTGTTTTTACCAGTATTAAGGGCCATCCGATCGTGTGTCATTAATAGGGTATTAATGACACTTAATCGGGTCTTGAAGTCTTTGATTACTCCTTGAAGGTCCGAAGTCGTTGGGGGGTCCACCAGCCTAATTGTTAAAGTTGAAGGTCTGGCGGTCGCCATGTGGCAGCTCCGGAGCTTACTGTCGTGGACGGGTAGGTCTGGTGCTGTTGGACACGTGTCAGTATCGGAACTTCCCTCTGTCTGGGGTTAGGTCTGGGGGTGCCATACTGGTATTCCGTCCGGAGCTTTCCCATGTGTGGGTGATAGCTCCGGTCTTATGATACACGTGGCGGCCCTGGGACTAACCATGTCGGGGAAGCAGGTCCGGTTACGCCTAACATGTGGGGCCTTCGGAGGTCTTCAAATCTGGTAGATGGAGTTTCCTTGTGATCTTTGCAATCCCAAGGGGTATCCGGTACGTAGGGTACCGACAGTGGCCCCCTGGGCTCACCTCCGGGAGAGATCTTTTGGGTGAAGTCATTCCGCCGGAGGTGGGTCCATTCTTCGGTTTTTGAACTGTGTCTTAAATGGTCTTCGAACGTGCCGTTGGCGATAGTTCACAGTTAAACCTCCACCACGTGGCCTATCCAGGAGGCGGCAGGTGAGATCTCAGCGTGCGGATCTCACGCAATTGAAGGTCGTCGGTTCCCGATACGAAAATCGTATCGGTTCCGAGCGCCCTTTCAGGCCGCCGCCTTCGGGTTTCCCGCCTTTCATGATGACAACTGTTCGCCTAGGGTAATAACCTCGACTTGATCATCGAGGTGGCCCCGGGCCCCCTTGTCATTGGCGGGGTGAAATTTTTGACTGGTATCATCGGCTCCTCTACGGTTTCCATCCAGGCGTTGCGGGGGCTTACTTAAGAAGGAAAGCACGCACCGTTTGGGGTTCTTTACGCCTTTCATTCGAACTTGCGCTCAAACCTTCCAAACTTTCGCTTGCTTTTCCTCTCTTGGCTCGCTGTGCCGCGATGGAGTTGGGTCTCCGCCAGAGCCAACTGAAGTCCGATGATGATTTGAAGAAGGTCCGGGCCCTCATGGGATAGTCCCCTAACTTCTTCAACCACTTGGTCCGTGCCAGCAAGCTTCCGTTTGATAAGAAACACGCCGGTGACATGGTGTACTTCTCCGCGTACGCCATGGTGGGGCTGATCCCACCTTTCTCCTCTTTCTTCTTGATGCTGCTAGACTTCTATGGTATGCAGCTGTACCACCTTGGCCCCCACTCCATTCTGCTGGTGTCAATCTTTGTCCACTTATGCAAGATGTGGGTGGGCATTCCCCCTGCATTGAGCTCTTCTGCACCTTCTTCACTGTCCAAACTATGGGTAGGAGTGATGAGTACCTTGGCTTCTACTATTTTGTGAAGCGCAAGAAGTGCCCGTACAAGTACTTGCGGTCGTTCCCCTTTGGGAAGTGGGACGACTGGAAGAAGGAATGGATTGTCATCAGGGTGGAGGAGCATGAGAAGCTAGAGCTGCCAGAACGCCTCCCCAACATCGACACTGCAGTTTGGAGTGAAGCTCCGGTGTTGTCGGATGCCTTCAACCCTGCTCTGACCAGGATCCGCCTGTGCGTGGAAGGAGGGGTGACTCCTCAGGTGGTGTTTTGCAACTTCCTGACCAATAGGTGGGCTCCACTGAAGAGGAGGAAGAAGCTTGCTTGGGCCCTCAATAGTATGCTGGACGATGACCGGATCGAGACCGGTTTGAAGTCTAACATGGAGGGTGCAGCTTTGGAGTTCCACCTCAAGAAGTTCCAGCACGGCATCGACGTCGAGGGTGATGACTTGGCTCCGCCGGTAGCTTTCCTCCCTTTGAACATGGAGGCTAAGTTCAGCAGGGAGCTTTGACGGACGATGTCGGTGCTTGACGACCTTGGTGTCGTTGAGAGGCGTTCGACCACCGGGTTGGCGATCTCCGAAGCTCCTGAAGGAGGCTCCGTTCCCGCCCCTAAGCCAAGAACCGAAGTCGTCGGCAGGGGCAAGGAATTGGTTGAGCCCTCGAGCCGTAAGAGGAAGCATGCCGACAGAGGGTCTGTCAGGCCTACTTCTTCCGTGGCGGCTCCTTCTCCCCGGAGGGGGAGGTCTACAACGGCGACATCTACTCCAGCAGTGACATCTTCCCGGGGTGTTGGCTCCGGCCATGTGACTCCAGTACTAGGGCTAGCTGAGGGCTTTGGGTCCGGAGGTCCTTCCCGGTCGAGGGGGGCCTCGACCAGGGCAACGCCGATAGCAGCAACAAGCTCCGGGGGACCCTCCGGGACTACCACACTAGTGGCGGCTGGGGCCAGTCCAGAGCGTCCAGAGAAGAGGTTTTGTGCTAACTGGTGCGGAAGCCTTCCAAGGTAATTTTTGAATTTTTACCTCAGTCAGTTGTTTTATTGTTAACTGTATTTTGAGTTTCTTCGTCCTTCATACACAACGTGCCTAAGAAGAGGGCTGAAGCTCCGATCCCTGCAGTAGCGGTTGAGGCTGTGCAGGCTGAAGCTCTGGCTCCGATTCCAGCGCCGCCCCAAGAGGTGGCTGAGGCTGCAGCAGCCCCGGCGCTGGCTGTCGTGGTTTTGGACCTAGACTCATCTATAGAAGCTCCCGTGGTAGCGCCGGACCACGGGAATGAAGATGTACTAGTGGTGCCAGCCCAGGAGGTTGAAGCTCCGAGCTTGGATGCTGAGATGTTGGACGCTCCGGCCACAGAGCCGGAGGTAGCTGCGATTCTGGCCCTAGAGCCGGATGTTGTTGAAGCCCCGACAGTCGAGCCGGTGGTTGGTGAGGTCCCAACAGTGGAGCTGGGTGTTGAAGAAGCTCCGACACTTGAGTCGATTGTCGAGGAAGCTCCGGCGGTAGTGCCGGTTGCTGCAGAAGTTCTGACTGTGGATCCAGCCGTTGAAGAGGTTCTGGTGTCCGAGCCAGTTGCTGCGGAGGTGTCAGCACCTGAGCCTATGGTGGTCGAAGCGCCAGTGCCCGAGCCCATGATGGTCGAAGCACCAACACCTGAGCCAACGACGGATGAGGCGCCTGCGCCGGAGTCAGAAGTAGCTTCTGCTCCGACCGAACCTTCAACACCCACTCCAGAAGCTGTGATCCCGGAGGTGCCAGCTGCTGAGCCAGGGTGCCAAGATGAAGCTGTTGGCCCCCCGCCTGAGGGACCAGTTTTTGATGACCCGGCGGCTGGGCCTTCGGAGTCAATTCCGGAGGTCGGAACTTCTGCTGCAAGTACCTCCTGGGCGGCGGCCGAGGCTATCCCGGAGGACGGCCCTAGTGCCGTGGAAGCTCAGGGGACCACTCTTGTAGAGTGGTACCCAATTTTTGTCACTAAAGATCCATTGGAGCCAACGGAGAGGACCCCGGTAGGTCTGTACCCGATCCCCCTATCGTTGTCTATTGACACGCCTGCTCCAGCCTTCACCAGGTCCAACTGGCTTTCTACTATGACAGCAAGTCCCTCGAGGAGGAGCGAAAAACCCTTAGGAGGTGGCGCAACCGACTCCATTTTGAGACCAAGCTGGTGCAGTCGAGGCTGGCTGACGACAAGGAGTGGGTGCAGAGGGAAAAGGTCCGCCTAGAGTACTGGGGTAAGCTGTTGGATGAGAGGGAAAGCATGACGCGATCCCTCGACAACCAGTCCTGGGCCATCTATGAGCAGGCCAAGGCTGCAAATAGCGCAGCGGATGATCGCCAGGAAAGGCTTGCCGCCATCCACGATAGTCTCGTCAAGCACCGGGAGGCTCTTGAAGCGCGGGAGAGACGACTCGAAGATGAAGAGTAGAAATTCCTGGAGCTGCAGGACGACCTCGTGAAGAGGGAGGAAGAGCTTGTCCAAAAGACAACTCTGGCTGACAAGAGCCTCGAAGAATGCACCAAGAAATTGGAGGAGTGTTGCGAGGAGGAGGAGGAGGAGAAGAAGGCCTGGGAGCGAGGGCAAGATCTCTACAAGCAGGAGAATGCCATCGCCGCCAGGGAGAAGAATGTGCGGGGCCGAGAGAAAGATCTGGTCAACCGCCAGAATGAGATCCACCTCCGTGAGGAAGAGCTCAGAAAACTCGAAAGGCAGGTTGCTGAAAAGATTCAGCAGAATGCCAAAGAGGTGGAGCGTCTTGCTCGAGAGAGCTCGGAGCTTGCGGCGACCAAAAGATCCTTGGCGGAGATGCGTG
Organism: Tuctoria greenei; assembly: GCA_036927565.1. Classification (NCBI taxonomy): domain Eukaryota; kingdom Viridiplantae; phylum Streptophyta; class Magnoliopsida; order Poales; family Poaceae; genus Tuctoria; species Tuctoria greenei. The sequence goes on along the minus strand of JAYESD010000009.1, from coordinate 153,920,860 downwards.
GTGCAAGGGTTACAGAGTCCCAACAAATTTGGTACTTCCTGGGCAAGGCCAACGACTCGCTGATGCCAATGGGCGTTAGTCCCGTGCGTCTGGATGATCCGGAGCCGGAGCTCGACCAGGCGTTGGAGGCGCTGAGTTCGGCAGGCAACAAGCTCACCAAGATGGGTGATGTCATCGCGGACCAGCTGGAAACAGAGGGTCAGTCCCTGGCAAAGAACGTCGCAGAGTTTGTGCTGATGTGCTACACCAGCCGGGACCCTCAATTCCCTCTGGACCCGGTGCTTGAAGGTCCCATCGAAGGAGAGGGTGAAGCCGCCCGAGCCAGCGTGTCAGAGGTGGCCCAGAAGGTCGCCCAGTTCTTTCATAGGGTCTAGGGCCATCTCTCTGTAGCTCCCGCTTGTATTCTCTCTTTTTCTTCTCCAATTCTGTAATATCTTGTCTCCAGATGAATGAAATCCAAATTTTTGTGAATTCGAATTTCATTTTTTGTCTTCAACACCACCTTTGTCTCACTTGGCCCCCTGGTAGATGTACAAAATTTGATTGTGAACATGTACCAAGAGGATGTAACAGTTGTTGAAGACTTGCATGCTTTGAACTTTGTAGAATGTAGGTCTGAAGTCTTCGATAGTGTAGGCCCCCTGAGGTTGTCGGAGCTTAGTGGCTCCGGCATTGACCATCGTCAGAGCTTAGTAGCTCCGGCAGTAGTCTCCATCAACGCGTAAAGCATCGATGGTTATGTGACACCCGGTTCCGAAAAATGAACCAAGCTAACGCATATGTGTGCCCAGGATGTTCAACACACATACACGAGTGCATTCACAAAAGAGTATACAGAAAATTACCACAAGACAAGATTAATTAACCAAGTTTTATTACACAAACCATATTATCCTCGAATACAACCTATAATGAATATTAATGACAAGTTCAACTAATGCAGTAGAAATAAACTAATTAGGCAACTAAGCAAACTAAGCATAAGGGATAGCGTAGCTCAAATCAACACCACAAGCAAAGCTAACGGCAGACACGGCCTAGAACTCCGCATTCTCACCATTAAACTCCCAATCCTGACCTGCAACTATTGGGGGGATTGCAAGAGTGAGTACATGTCGTACTCAGCAAGTGTTGAAAGTATGACATGTGGCTGATTCAAATGACGAATATAATAATGTATAAGTGCTGAAAAGTACATAAAAACATTTGAAAAACAATATATTACATGTATGTGAAGTAAACCCATCATAATCATAAGTAATATCACAATACCAATCCATAGTTCACCATCCTCATCAATAATTCCAGATTTCACCATTTACCAATAACCATATTCAATACCAGAAATTAATCCATAACCATAATACCAACTATAATCATCCCAAATACCATCCCAATACCGAGTACCCTCTAATCATGGAAGTTGTCCAGGTGCTCATAACCGGGAGCACGACTATCATGATAGTTTTAGACACACTCTGCAGAGGTTGTACCACTTTACCCACGTGTTTGTGATTTCATCACCCGTCGGCAACTAAAGAACCTCCCTTATGCCAATTCACTTCCTTTGGTGTATGGCCAAGAGATCACAAAATAGCCTTTACAAAGGGATTACTAGCCTATTTAGACCCCACTGAGGTTTCGCCGGTGGCGATGTCTCCTACAGAGCACATCTTCAACCAAGGGCCCCCTCTTGAGCCATTCGGATCCCAGGGTAGTCCCACCAATCATCAACACACCCAATCTGACAACCCCTTCCCCGAGCATCCACAATGGTCCAAATAGCACTAGCAAAGCCCTAATTAATCAGCTACGCCGCACCCATACTTGGCCTCGTGGTGGCACTATAGTCCTGGCTTATTCTCGCATGAACCGGTCCTTAGATCTAAAGCAAGCAAACCACCATGACATCCAACCCATCCACATACCAGGCTTGCTTAGATCACCCATTACCATATCACATTGACCCGTTCATGTTAATCACAAGCTCATAAATACATCATTAATGTGTAGTATTGTTTTCCCATCCCAATTGATTAAGCGAAACAAAAAGGTAAAAGCCCTTCCTGACTCTCTACCATAAATTCTAGGTGACAAGGGTGGTCAAACAACGCTAGTAAACTTCCTATCATAGGATTCCCATCAAATTGACACAAGCATGCAGTTTTGCAAACAAAACATTTATTTTAAAACAGGATCAATATGCTTCAAGGACACTTGGCTTGCTCTTGCTGTTGATTAGGGTCAAAGCCTTCAAACTCTTGGTGTTGTAGATCCTCCGCGGCACTCTCTAGCGCAAATCCGTCTAATCCACACAATAGACATACAAACAAGAAACACAATCAAATAGTGCACAAACATTACTCAATATGACATGACATGCATGATTAATGCAAATGCATGGTAGAACTTGTCAATAGATTGCTTTTAATGATCAATAACTAGTTCTAATAGATTTTAACAAGTTTATACAGGTTTGGAGTTGATTAGGTCAGTTTTTGGAATTAATTCAACACAATTTATCCAGGGAAATCGGACTAGTCCGCTAGGGACCGGGCAAGTCCGCACTCTGCGAGATCAGCAAATTAGGGTTTTCTAGATTGACATAAATTTGGAGATTAGGGGTTGAATTCTCGTAAGGAAAAGAGAATAGAAGGTATATCAGGTGTTTAGGACTCCAATGAATCAAGAAACTTGGAGGTAGCACTTGGATCTTTGTGATCTAGGGTTGGTGATGAACTTGGAGATGAATTGGTGATGAGAAACGAAACTTGGTGGAGATCTTGATCCTCTTTCGTTTCCTCCTCTTCTTCTTCTTGCTTGGGATCTTCTCCTCCCTCCTTGGTTGTGGCTCTCCACGAACTAGGGTTTGGGTGGGGTGGAAAAGTGGCAAATAGATGTCAATCCAAGGGGTGGGGTTGTTTATATAGAGGTGGAGGCTAGGGTTAGATGGATTTCGAGTTTGAGAGGAGTAGAGGCCGGTTTAGAGTCCCACATGGGCTCTAAAAGAGTTAGACATGACGTCCCTAGGCCCATTTAACGTGAAACCCAAGAAATGAGTCGTAAAACAAAAGATCAACTCGGAGTCGTGAAATATCGGACAAGTCCGGAAAGGACCGGACTAGTCCGAAGTCATCCAGAGAGAAAATCGGACAAATCTGGCAAAAAATCGGACAAGTCCGACTTTAAACAGAGAGGAAATCGGACAAGTCTGCTGGAACACCGGACTAGTCCAGAAAAGTCCATGGACTTAGCAAAATTTCAAGGATTCTTGGAATATCGAACTAGTCCGCACAAAATCGGACAAGTCCAAAAGTTTCCAGAGCTAAAATCGGACTAGTTCGTAGCACAAACAGACAAGTCCATTTTTAGTCAGAGAGAAATCGGACTAGTCCTCAGTAAAATCGGACTAGTCCGCACTTTCCTCTGTTTTAAGTGCGGTTTTGCTCCAAATCAATTTAAAACTCGTTCCTCTTGTTGTGGGTTAATGTTAAACATGTATATGAGTGTATGTAGGGCATGATGCATGAAAATGAGGGTGTTACAAACCTACCCCCCTTAAAATGAATCCCGCCCTCGAAATCTTGCCCTTAAAATCAATTTAAAGTCCTTCTTGATATCATCCTCCAATTCCCACGTCACTTCTTTTTCTGCGTGGTGCTTCCATTGAACTTTACACCATCGAATCACCTTGTTCCTTGTGACTCTCTCCTTGGTTTCTAAGATTTTGATCGGTTGTTCGGCATAAGTCAAATCTTCCTCTAGTTCCAATTCCTCCATTGGCACTTGTTCTTCCGGTACTCTCAAACACTTCTTGAGTTGGGAAACATGAAAGACATCATGGGCGTCCAAAAGATGAGCTGGCATCTCCAACTTATACGCTACTTCTCCTCTTTTGTCCAAAATCTTGAATGGCCCACTATAACGAGGTGCAAGGTTGCCTCTTATGTTAAACCTCTTATGACCTCTCATTGGTGACACCTTGAGGTAAACAAAATCTCCTATTTCAAAGGCTAATTTCCTTCTCCTATTGTCCGCATAGCCTTTTTGCCTTGATTGGGCAGCCCTCAAGTTTTCACAAATTATTTGGACTTGCTTTTCGGCCTCTTGAACTCCGCCTATGTTGTAATGACATAGCCGGTCCCAAGCCCGGGTAAAGGAGGAGGGAGTTGTGATAGGCTTGGCGAGCCAGCAACTAAACTTAGCCATTCTCATGGAAATGAAACTCATTGGAAATTAGTTGGGGCGTAACCCTCTTAGCGACGCGCCATACCGGAACCCGGGTATGGTGTTAAGTGGGCGAGGGCCGGGTCGCTACCGCCTTAGTGGTGCGCCATATCGGAACCCGGATGTGGTGTTAAATGAGCGAGGGCCGGATCGCCATCACCTTAGTGGCGCGCTACATCATCGCCCGAATGTAGTGTTAAGTGAGCAAGGGTCTTTGCATCTTCCTCGACGGATGCGAAGGGTAACGAAGCTAGCCGAGGAAACTAGGTTTCGGGTGGGTAGTTGGAATGTAGAATCCTTGACGGGAAAGCTACGAGAGTTAGTGGACGTTGCGATTAGGAGGCGTGTAAACATTCTTTGTGTACAAGAGACTAGATGGTCAGGTCAAAAAGCGAGAGAGGTTGAGAATACCGGTTTCAAGCTTTGGTATTCTGGCTCGACGGGAACTAGGAATGGCGTAGGCATCCTAATAGAGCCTCAAGGATGGAGTAGTGGATGTCTGTAGACGAGGGGATAGGATCATCCTAGTCAAGGTAGTTGTGGGGGACCTTATCTTGAATGTCATTAGTGCTTATGCCCCACAAGTTGGGCTTGACATGAGCACTAAGAGACAATTTTGGGAGGACTTGGAGGATATGGTTAGTAGTGTACCGGTAAGCGAGAAGCTCTTCATAGGAGGAGATCTCAATGGTCATGTAGGTACAACTAACGTAGGTTTTGAGGGGGTACACGGAGGTTTTGGGTGTGGCGATAGAAACCAGGAGGGTAAGGATATCCTAGACTTTGCCGTAGCCTATGACCTATTGGTAGCTAACACCCTATTTAAAAAGAGGCTATCTCACATAGTGACCTTTACTAGTGCCCAACATTCTAGTCAAATCGACTATATCCTCACCAGGAGAAGGGAGAGAGGGGCATGTTTAGATTGTAAGGTGATTCCTGGAGAATGTGTTGTTCGACAACATAAACTTGTGGTAGCCGACTTTCGTTTCCATGTGCGTGTGTCACGAGACAAAGGTGTTAAAACCACGAGAACAAAGTGGTCGAAGTTGAAGGATAAAGCGCAACAATCATTCAAAAGGAGGATGATCGCAGAAGGACCTTGGAACGAAGAGGAAGATGCAGATAGTATGTGGGAGAAGATGGTGACTTACATTAGGAAGACGGCTAGGGAGGTGCTTGGGTGGACAAAAGGTAAGAAACTTGTAGATAAAGACACTTGGTGGTGGAATGAAGATGTACAAAAAGCTATTAAGGAGAAGAAGGAATCTTATAAGGGCTGGCATCATGAGAGAAAAGCAAGTAACATGGCGAAGTATAAAGAGGCTAAGAAAAATGCTAGGCGTGTTGTGAGTAAAGCAAGGGGACAGGCCTATGATGCGCTATATGAGAGGCTAGGGACAAAAGAAGGCGAAAAGCATGTATACAAGATGGTGAAACTTCGCGAGAGAAAGGTGAGAGATCTCAACCAAGTCAAATGCATTAAGGATGAGGCAGGCCAAATTCTATTGAAGGAGGAAGAAATTAGGGACAGATGGCGGGACTACTTCAATGGACTATTCAATGACGGGAATGAGAGTATTAGGTTCGAGTTGGATGACTCATTTGATGACATCAACAGACGATTCGTGCAGAGGATACAAGAGTCCGAGGTTAGAGAGGCCCTGAAAAGGATGAAAGGAGGAAAGGCCCACGGCCCCGATGATGTCCCCATTGAGGTGTGGAGATGTCTAGGGGATGTAGCAATAGTATGGCTCACTAAACTATTCAACCGCATTTTTCAGTCAAACAAAATGCCTGAAGAGTGACAGAAAAGTATTTTAGTACCCATCTTCAAAAATAAAGGAGATGTTCAAAGTTGTATTAATTACCGAGGAATTAAGCTCATGAGTCATACTATGAAGCTCTGGGAGAGAGTGATTGAACACCGCTTGAGGAAAGTGACCAATGTCACTAAAAACCAGTTTGGTTTTATGCCTGGGAGGTCCACTATGGAGGCGATTTTCTTACTCCGTCAGCTTATGGAGAGGTATAGGGAGCAAAAGAAGGATCTACATTTAGTGTTCATTGACTTGGAAAAGGCATACGATAAGGTACCAAGACCGATCATGTGGTGGGCACTAGAGAAACACAAAGTCCCAACAAAATACATTAACCTTATCAAGGATATGTACGATAATGTGGTGACAAGTGTGGGCGTAAGAGATAGTGAGACTGACACTTTTCCTATCACAATAGGGTTACACCAAGGATCAGCCTTAAGTCCTTACATCTTTTCCTTAGTGATGGATGAGGTGTCGAAGGATATACAAGGGGATATCCCTTGGTGTATGCTCTTTGCTGATGATGTAGTGTTGGTAGATGAAACTAGGAATGGTGTTGATAGAAAATTGGAGCTATGGAGGCAGACCTTAGAGTCTAAGGGGTTTAGACTTAGTAGAACCAAGACCGAGTATATGAGATGCGACTTTAGTGATGTTGGGTGCGAGGATGGTAATGTTAGTTTACAAGGACAAATAGTACCTAGGAGGGACACATTTCGATATTTAGGATCAATGTTACAAAGCAATGGTGATATTGACGAAGATGTTTGCCATAGGATCAAGATCGGGTGGATGAAGTGGCGACAAGCATCTGGAATCTTATGTGATAAGAAAGTTCCACAAAAATTGAAAGGAAAATTCTATAGGACGGTGATCAGACCTGCGATGCTGTATGGAGCAGAATGTTGGCCAACTAAAAGGCAACATGTCCAACAAATGAGTGTTGCGGAGATGCGCGTGCTACGGTGGATGTGCGGTCACACAAGAAGAGACAAAATTAGGAACGAAGTAATACGTGATAGGGTAGGGGTGGCACCGATTGAGGAGAAGCTAGTCCAACATCGCCTACGGTGGTTTGGGCATATCCAGCGGAGACCTCCAGACACACCGGTTAATAGTGGGATTATAAAGATTGGAGAAAATTTTAGGAGGGGTGGAGGTCGACCAAGGTTGACATGGCAGGAGGCGGTGAAACGAGATTTAAAGGAGTGGGACATACCTAGAGATTTGGCTCATGATAGGACTGCATGGAAATTAGCAATTCATGTGCCAAAATCTTAGTTTATTCGTAATTTGTTACTCTTATCTTCTTTCTTATTAACCCATTTCTAGAATAAATAAAATGTAGATTTTTTTTACTTTCATCTTATTTTCTATTACTTTTCTTCAAAATTGTTGGGTTTCATTTCTAGCCGACCCCAACTTGTTTGGGACAAAGGCTTGGTTGTTGTTGTTGTTGTTGCTTTTCGGCCTCTTGCAACACATCCAGACCAAATACTTGAGTTTCTCCTGCCTCATTCCAGAATAAAGGTGTCCTACACTTCCTCTCATAAAGTGCTTCATACGATGACATCTTCAAACTTGCTTGGTAACTATTGTTGTATGAAAATTCTACGTATGGCAAGCTTTTGTCCCAACTTTTCCCATGCTTCAAAGCACAAGCTCTTAATATATCCTCCAAATCTGATTGGTCCTCTCGGTTTGACCATCTGTTTGAGGATGATATGCTGAACTAAAATTCAACCTCGTTCCCAAAGCTTCATGCAATTTTTGCCAAAATCTGGAGGTAAATTGAGAACCTCTATCCGAGACTATCTTCTTAGGTACTCCGTATCGACACACAATATGCTCCATGTATATTGCGGCCAATTGTGCAGCTGTATATTTGATCTTCACAGGGACAAAATGAGCTGACTTGGTTAAACGATCCACAATTACCCAAATTGAGTCATACCCGGACTGAGTATGTGGTAACCCAACTATGAAGTCCATACCGATTTCTTCCCACTTCCATTCCGGGATCTTCAATGGTTGCAATAATCCAGCTGGCCTTTGATGCTCCGCGTTGACTCATTGATACAAATCACACAATGCCACATATTCAGCTATGTCCTTCTTCATGCTATCCCACCAATAGCTAGTCTTCAAGTCTTTGTACATCTTTGTACAACCAGGATGAATTAAGTAAGGTGAGTCATGTGCCTCTTTTAATATCGTCTCCCGAATATGCTTCACATTAGGCACAACGATTCTCTTTCCAAGCCATAAGGTACCATGTTCGTCTTCATCAAATCTGAATTCTTTCCCTTCTCCGGTCCTGTCCTTGATTTCCTTGATCTCTTCATCTGCGGTTTGTGCCTCTCGAATTTCTTGCTCCAAGGTTGGGTTTAACTCCATCATCTCCATCTCATTTACAAATCCGAGGTTCAACCTTTCAAACTCTTTACATAACTCGAATGGTAACTCTCGAACTGTGAGTTGATGACTTACTCCCTTTCTACTCAAAGCATCGACCACTACATTGGCTTTTCCGGGATGATAGTTGATCCCCAAACAATAATCTTTGATGAGCTCCAACCATCTCCGTTGCCTCAAGTTCAGATCCGTTTGTGTGAAATATACTTCAAACTCTTATGATCTGTATAAATTTCACACCTATGTCCAAGGATATAGTGCCTTCAAATCTTCAATGCATGTACCACGACCGCGAGTTCCAAATCGTGTGTGGGGTAATTCTGCTCATGTTTCTTCAATTGTCTTGACGCATAGGCGACCACTTGACCTCCTTGCATCAATACACATCCAAGTCCTTGTCTCGATGCGTCGCAATAAATGTCAAAACTCTTGCTCACATCTGGCAGTACCAAAACTGGGGCTGTTGTCAACCTCTTCTTCAACTCCTCAACACTCTCTTGACAAGCTTGAGTCCATTGGAAAGCCTTCCCTTTCATTAGCAATTCCGTCATGGGCTTGACTATCTTGGAAAAGTCTTTGATGAATCTACGGTAATATCCAGCCATCCCAAGAAAACTCCTTATTTCCTTGACATTTTGCGGCGATTCCCACTTTAACACGTCTCTCACTTTCCCGGGGTCAACCGATACTCCTCCTCCTGAGATGATATGACCCAAAAATGGCACCTCTCTCAACCAAAACTAACACTTGTTGATCTTGGCATACAATTGATGCTCTCTTAATTTCTGCAGCGTAAGCCTCAAGTGTTCCTCATGTTCCTTCTCATCCTTCGAGTAGATCATAATGTCATCAATGAACACCACGACGAACTTATCCAAGTACTCCATGAAGACCTTATTCATGAGGTACATAAAGTAGGCAGGTGCATTTGTCAATCCAAATTACATCACGGTGTACTCATAAGATCCATATCGTGTTCTAAAAGTTGTCTTGGGTATGTCCAATGGTCTAATCTTCATTTGAAAATATCCCGACCTCAAATCAATCTTAGAGAAGACACAAGCACCCTTCATCTGATAAAACAAGTCTTCTATGCGTGGCAAGGTGTACTTGTTCTTGATTGTTACCTCGTTGAGAGCTCCGTAATCCACGCACATCCTTTGGGATCCATCCTTCTTGTCCACAAATAGAACGGGCGCTCCCCAAGGTGAAGAGCTAGGGTGAATAAAACCCTTCTATAGTTGCTCTTGAATTTGTTTCTTGAGCTCCGCTAATTCCAAAGGAGGCATCCTATACGACCTCTTAGCTATAGGTGCAATTCTGGGTATTAAATCAATAATGAACTCAATGTCTCGATCGGGTGGCATACCTGGCAACTCGTCCGGAAAAACATCCAAAAATTCACACACACCACCGGAATCTCCTCAATTGCAGCACCGTCCATATGATTCAGCTCCAATTGCTTCGGTGCGGTTTGAGATGCTTCAAATTCTATGATGATCCCTTCTTCGTTGGTTAACTTCACCATCTTCGTGGCACACTCAATAACTCCATTGTGCTTCCTCAACCAGTCCATACCAAGTATAATGTCCAATCCTTGAGAATCCAAAACAATGAGGTTGGCGGAGAAGTCTACCCCCCTTATTCTAAGGCTTACTTTTGGACATACTATATTTGTCCTCACCTCTCCTCCAGGAGAATTAACCAATAGAGTAAACTTCATATGAGAGATAGGCAAATTATACTTGGCAACATACTTCGATGCAATGAATGAATGTGATGCTCCAGAATCAAATAACATAGTCGCGGGGTTAGAGGTTGCGAGAAACGTACCAATGACCACGTCATCCGCTTGTTGAGCATCCTCCGTAGAGACATGGTTCACGTTGCCACGAGCAAAATTTTGCTGTCCACGGTTCCCTTGTGGCTGTCCTCCATTGGGTCTTGGGTTTTGCCTCAGCGCATTGCTTCCTTGACCAAGGCCTGAACTAGGACATTGATGCGCAAAGTTTCCAGCTTCTCCACAAGTATAACACTTCTTAACTCCACCAGAATTATTGGGACAAGCTTGGTCTTGAACACTTGCAGCAGGAAAATTAGCACGAGGCGCATAAGGCATTGGAGGCCTAGGTGCTTGCATAACAGGGCGCTGCTACACAAACTGAGTTGGGCGCGGTGCAAATCTAGGGCGTTGAGCAGGAATAGAGGAGTTGTAATAGGGCGCATTGGGTGGTGCAAGGCGAGGGCGCACATTACTTACTTGTTGTTGTCCTTGATATGGCGCCTTCCTCTTGTTGTCTTGCTCAATCTCACGGATCTTGTTCTCAACCACAATCGCTTTGTCCACAAGCTTCTAGAAATTTGCATAGTCACAATTGAGCAATTGCACTTGAATTTCATTGTTGAGGCCTCTCATGAACAAGTATTGCTTCCGACTGTCCCGACTAACATCCTCAGGCGCATACCTTGAGAGTTGAGTGAACTTGTTGAGATATTCACTCACGCTTGATTTTCCTTGCCTTAAATTCTCAAATTCTTGCCTCTTCAAGATCATAACACCCTCAGGCACATAATAAGAATGGAAGCTCTCTTTGAAGTCAGCCCAGGTAATCCTCTCTTGATTCTCGTGAACATTACAATAAGCATCCCACCAATCTGCAGCTGCTCCAACGAGTTGATGAGAAGCAAATAGCACCTTCTCCCGGTCATTGCATTGGACAATAGCTAACTTCTTCTCCACGGACTTGAGCCAATCGTCCGCATCCATAGGGTCGGCAGCTTGAGCAAAGGTCAGTGGACTAGTCCTCATAAACTCTCCTAACCGGTTATGAGGAGGCGGGGGTGGCGGTGGAGGCATGTGGGGCTGATTGTTGATGTTACCAGCCTGCAACTGTCCTATAGTCTGTATCATGGTCTGCATGAGTTGGTTTTGCATAGCCAATAGCTGCTCAATGTTGACAGCTCCCTAAGTAGATCCTTGTCCAATGTTGTCCTGAGGCACTCCATTGTTCTCCTCCTCACCATTGCCATCCCTCTGGTTGCGAGTCCTCACCATCTGAAGAAAAGCAATAGGTAAGAATTAGAAACATCCCCAACTATATGCATCAAGGGATATGAAACTAAACAGCTAGCTACACTAGCCTGGGTGGACATGGCAATGCTAAGGCATCCCAAAATCCTCTATTAAGCACACAAGCAAACAATATATATAGCAAACAGCACACCAAGCAAAAATACATCGATTCCTGAGTGCTCCTATGTGCTCTTAAGTGTCCATTCTATCTAGGCTGCATCCTACGATCAACCTGTGGCTCTGATACCAATCTGTGACGTCCGGTTCCGAAAAATGAACCAAGCTAACGCATATGTGTGCCCAGGATGTTCAACACACATACACGAGTGCATTCACAAAAGAGTATACAGAAAATTACCACAAGACAAGATTAATTAACCAAGTTTTATTACACAAACCATATTATCCTCGAATACAACCTATAATGAATATTAATGACAAGTTCAACTAATGCAGCGGAAATAAACTAATTAGGCAACTAAGCAAACTAAGCATAAGGGATAGCGTAGCTCAAATCAACACCACAGGCAAAGCTGACGGTAGACACGGCCTAGAACTCCGTATTCTCACCATTAAACTCTCAATCCTGACCTACAACTGTTGGGGGGATTGCAAGAGTGAGTACATGTCGTACTCAGCAAGTGTGGAAAGTATGACATGTGGCTGATTCAAATGACTAATATAATAATGTATAAGTGTTGAAAAGTACATAAAAACATTTGAAAAACAATATGTTACATGTATGTGAAGTAAACCCATCATAAGTAATATCACAATACCAATCCATAGTTCACCATCCTCATCAATAATTCCAGATTTCACCATTTACCAATAACCATATTCAATACCAGAAATTAATCCATAACCATAATACAAACCATAACCATCCCAAATACCATCCCAATACCGAGTACCCTCTAATCATGGAAGTTGTCCATGTGCTCATAACCGGGAGCACGGCTATCATGATAGTTTTAGACACACTCTGTAGAGGTTGTACCACTTTACCCACGTGTTTGTGATTTCATCACCCGTCGGCGACTACAGAACCTCCCTTATGCCAATTACACTTCCTTTGATGTATGGCCAAGAGATCAAAAAATGGCCTTTACAAAGGGAATACTAGCCTATTTAGACCCCCACTGAGGTTTCACCGGTGGCGATGTCTCCTACAGAGCACGTCTTCAACCAAGGGCCCCCTCTTGAGCCATTCGGATCCCAGGGTAGTCCCACCAATCATCAACACACCCAATCCAACTACCCCTTCCCCGAGCATCCACAATGGTCCAAACAGCACTAGCAAAGCCCTAATTAATCAGCTACTCCGCACCCATACTTGGCCTCGTGGTGGCACTGTAGTCCTGGCTTATTCCCGCATGAACCGGTCCTTAGATCTAAAGCAAGCAAACCACCATGACATCCAACCCATCCACATACCAGGCTTGCTTAGATCACCCATTACCATATCATATTGACCCGTTCATGTTAATCACAAGCTCATAAATACATCATTAATGCGTAGTATTGTTTTCCCATCCCAATTGATTAAGCGAAGCAAAAAGGTAAAAGCCCTTCCCGACTCTCTACCATAAATTCTAGGTGACAAGGGTGGTCAAACAACGCTAGTAAACTTCCTATCATAGGATTCCCATCAAATTGACACAAGCATGCAGTTTTGCAAACAAAACATTTATTTTAAAACAGGATCAATATGCTTCAAGGACACTTGCCTTGCTCTTGCTGCTGATTAGGGTCAAAGCCTTCAAACTCTTGGTGTTGTAGATCCTCCGCGGCACTCTCTAGTGCAAATCCGTCTAATCCACACAATAGACATACAAACAAGAAACACAATCAAAGAGTGCACAAACATTACTCAATATGACATGACATGCATGATTAATGCAAATGCATGGTAGAACTTGTCAATACATTACTTTTAATGATCAATAACTAGTTCTAATAGATTTTAACAAGTTTATACAGGTTTGGAGTTGATTAGGTCAGTTTTTGGAATTAAATTAACACAATTTATCCAGGGAAATCGGACTAGTCTGCATGGGACTGGACAAGTCCGCACTCTGTGAGATCAGCAGATTAGGGTTTTCTAGATCAACGTAAATTTGGAGATTAGGGGTTGAATTCTCGTAAGGAAAATAGAATAGAAGGTATACCGGGTGTTTAGGACTCCAAATGAATCAAGAAACTTGGAGGTAGCACTTGGATCTTGGTGATCTAGGGTTGGTGACGAACTTGGAGATGAATTGGTGATGAGAAACGAAACTTGGTGGAGATCTTGATCCTCTTTCATTTCCTCCTCTTCTTCTTCTTGCTTGGGATCTTCTCCTCCCTCCTTGGTGGTGGCTTTCCACGAACTAGGGTTTGGGTGGGGTGGAAAAGTGGCAAATAGATGTCAATCCAAGGGGTGGGGTTGTTTATATAGAGGTGGAGGCTAGGGTTAGATGTATTTCGAGTTTGAGAGGAGTAGAGGCTGGTTTAGAGTCCCACATGGGCTCTAAAGGAGTTAGGCATGACGTCCCTAGGCCCACTTAACGTGAAACCCAAGAAACGAGTCGTAAAACAAAAGATCAACTCGGAGTCGCGAAATATCGGACAAGTCCGGAAAGGACCGGACTAGTCCGAAGTCGTCCAGAGAGAAAATCAGACAAGTCTGGCAAAAAATCGGACAAGTCCGACTTTAAACAGAGAGGAAATCGGACAAGTCCGCTGGAACACCGAACTAGTCCGGAAAAGTCTAGGGACTTAGCAAAATTTCAAGGATTCTTGGAATATCGGACTAGTCCGCACAAAATCGGACAAGTCCGAAAGTTTCCAGAGCCAAAATTGGACTAGTCCGCAGCATAAACGGACAAGTCTGTTTTTAGTCAGAGAGAAATCGGACTAGTCCTTAGTAAAACCGGACTAGTCCGCACTTTCCTGCATTTTAAGTGCGGTTTTGCTCTAAATCAATTTAAAACTCGTTCCTCTTGTTGTGGGTCAATGTTAAACATGTATATGAGTGTATGTAGGGCATGATGCATGAAAATGAGGGTGTTACAGGTTAGCCCTCTGGGGTGTCAGAGCTTGGTAGCTCCGGCAGTGACCTCTAACAACACATGGTGTGTCAACGGTAGACTCCACTTTAGAGTCTTTCCACCATCTTCACGTTGACGGCATGCCCCCTAGCTTTACCGGAGCTGAGTAGCTCCAGTGATGCTCGATGTCAATGTTTGAACATCGACCACAAGCTGCCTAGAGGATGTCGGAGCTTTGGTAGCTCCGGCTTCATTCACCATCATCATGAAATATTTATTTTTCCTGCACACTGAAGTCAAGAAAAACAGTAAAATCCGTTTCCTATCTATAACTTCATTGTGGCTTACTGTTCCCATGAAAGTTTTAGGTCGAACACAATTCTAAATATAATCAAGAGCGCCGCCTTGTTTCCTTCAGGTCCGATCGTTTCTGGACTCGCCTTACTTCGGCCTGTCGGGGTGTAGGTAGAGTGGCGTACTTAGGGTGCATGACCAGGCTAAGTCGATAGCACACTCCGGCCCTAGATTGGCTTGGCGACATTCAGACGAGTAGACCATCAACAATGTTTGAACCCGGAAGGATAGACAATGCAACTCGAATTGTACATGAACTGGTCGAGCCAAAGTTTCTTAAGAATTGCACAACTTTGTTATAGACAAAAAAGAGAAAAATAAAAAATATTGAGTCTGTACAAAGTAAATGCACGTGGAGTCTGTTTTCACATGATGATGTCTTTCATTATAGGTTTGGGGTACAGGGGAAACAAGTACACTCTTAGGGTACGGAACTAGGCTAAGTGTGTTTCTTTTCTCGTTTGACCCAAGGTAGCTAGCTAAACTTTTAGTTCTGAGACTGTGACAAGTGTTGCATGGACGTTGCGGACCTAACGGGGTAGGTCCGGCTGCCCTCCCAGAGGAGCTACCCGACTTTGTACAATGACTCTATAACATACATCACATGTAATTACAGACTCACCTCCATGATATTAAGCGTAGAACTTATGGAGGTGCTCAATGTTCCAAGGATTTGGGAGAGGTGTCCCATCCTCGGTTGCCAAGCGAACGCATCAGGGACGGGATACTTTGATCACTCAGAAGGGTCCCTCCCAGCTGGGGGAGAGTTTGTTTAACCATTCTCTGGATTGTATTCTCTGTAGCATCAGATCGCCTTCCTCGAGCTGTCGGTTGTGAACATGTGTAGGATCGAAGATCACGTGAAAAGCTACCAGAGGGGGGTGAATGGTAGATTTAAAAATCTTACGCAGCGGAAACAATTAAAACCCCAAACCCTTTCGGCAGAAAAACGATCTGTTAAAGAAATCGTGTATGAGACTAATCTAAACGTGTTTCACCGTGAAAAGTGATAGATATCAGAGAGAATCAAGTCACGAAAACAACACAAAAAGAATTACTCAAATCCGTCGAGAAAAACTCAAGTTATGATCGAAAGATCAGACTATGGTCAATCTGACCTACCCGAGAAAAACAGTTTCTGGAATGCTGCAAAGAAACTCGTGTAGCTCAGAAACTACAAATCCAATGACCGTGAAATTTTTACAGATGATAGACAATCAAGTTGTGAGGACAACTCAAAAAGAATCACGTCAATTGGATCTATAAAACTCGAGTTATGATAAAACCACCAACGAAAGGTAGTGCTGTCCAGAAACTCGACGAGTAAAACTTGTCTGGAACAAGTCGGACGAACAAGGCACAAAAGTTCCTTCAAACTATGAACTTTATTCAATAGAACACAAGAGGAACAGCCCCCAAAGTCGTCTTCCACGAGCTTTGTCCTTCCCTTGCTTATATAACCAGCCCTTAGGCCATCCCAATCTCAACTAGGACTCCAATCCTAATCCGATCACAATCGGAACTTTCCATAACTGCTTAGGACCCTTCTATACACAGATAGAAGCAATCTTAAGACTTCCAAACACTTTAGAAACGTATCCCACATTCCTAAACAACTCAAATTCGTGACACACACGAAATCCTAACATTACCAACTCGATACTTTCCATATCGAGCCATAACCGACTCAGCTAGCAGCCTAAGTCTTCAACCGATACGATCCGATCCTTCCGATCAGATCTTCCTTCCATAATCCGTCTCTAGAAGCATATTGCCACGTCATGCACCTCATGCATACGTACGAACACCTTCCTTTGACCTTCATATGCACTGCCCTTGATTCAATCATCCTGCGCGACCTCCTGACCCGCTCAACCACAGTTCCTCCCGAACTTGGTTGTTGGAACCTCATCTCCTCCTGAGACTAGTCCAATGGATCCTGTCACCAGCCATGACTTGAACTCAAGCAACACCTGCACATGAACAAACAAACAATCCATACGAGCCCAAGTCCTCGACTTGACTCAAGTTAGTTCCAAACACAACACCTTACGTGAGAACCTCACATAAGCATGTTGCAAAAACACAGTAGAAATGATATCAACCATATTATCCAAAACGCACCAGAAACTTAGCAAATGAATACTAAGCAATCTTTCCAACAATGTAAAGCAAGTACGAAACATTGCAAATGAAAAGTAGAAGCACTTAGGTCAAGTTCCGGACCTTGCCAGAGCAACCCGAAGCTTGATCCGGAGCTAACAAAAGCTAGTAGAACCTAGCGTCGGAGATTTCCAAAACTAGTAGATCCTAGCACCGGAGCTTACCAAAAACTAGTCAAAACTAGTCAACCCAAAACCGGAGCTAGACAAAGTACGTCGGAGCTTAGCAAAAGCATGCCGGAGCTATCAAATATATGTCGGAGCTAACAAAGTCATGCCGGAGCTATCAAAGACATGCCGGAGCTAACAAAGACATGCCGGAGCTAAAGATAAAGCTCACCGAAGCTAACCAAAGCTAGTCGGATCTTACCAAGATGTCGGACCTAGCATCTAACGTAGCCGGATCTACCCAAAACAAGTCGGGCCTTGATAAAAAGGTGTTTTGGTGATATTTAAAACTTTTATCATCAAAGCCAAGTGTATTCACTACAAGCCAATGTATTCAGCACACATAGGTCTTACAATCTCCCCCTTGATGAATGCATTGGCAACACCATTTAAAATCCGAACATTGGCTTATTCACATAAAAGTTTTGAAAGCAATTTCTCCCCCTTTGTAAATCAAAAGTAAAATGAGAAGAAAAATTATCCCATATTATCTGTCATTATCTCTCCCCCTTTATTATCTCTCCTTATTCTCTTTCTTTTCATGCTTATCTCTCCCCCTTTGACAATGTATCCAGCAAGTCATGAGCATATAAACAAATTATCTCTCCCTCTTTAGTTGTTATGAGCATATTATAACATATACATATAAACAAAGCTCATCCAAGTCATACTATCAAGTACCTTACATTATCACATCAATGAAATACATAAGGTAGTGTAAGCCATGCTAGAGATCAAATGTAATTTTTCAATTTAAGCAAGTCATGAACTCACAAACTTAACTATTTAAAAACCTGAAAGCATGACACTAGTTGCTGCATTTTTTTAAAAAAAAGCATAAATTTAAATCATATGATATTTGCAAGAGATTATATGCACATCTGCCTTATTCTAACCAACCAAGCCAAGCCTATGTCATTTGACAATCAGAAGCTTAAGGACATGGTTTTAGTCATACACAACTTCTTCCAAGTTCATATCTAAGTGCAATGACAAGCCATCTCAAAAGAAGAAGTGTGATGTATGCATATTCTCTTGATCTTTTCTCAATTTATATTTGTTCATAAAAACTCAACATGTGAGTTGATTACTTGATTAATTCTTAATGATTAAAAGCATTTGTGAGCATGCAACAAGTTCAAAATAGCAAGAAAGTTCGACCATGACCAGATTTAGTGTAAGTAATTATTCCAATTACTAGACATGGCAAAAACTACAAAATGTATAATACGAGTAATGTAGTAAGAACTTTCAGCATGTAAAAGGAATCACAAAGTCATATATGTATGAAATACTATGCTCATATTATTTTAATTTCAGATTCACACATAGACTTCCCAAGTTTCAAAAAAAAAACTCCCCCTCAATTTAAGCCATGAGGATGCATAACCCCTATTTCACTACGAATGTAACAAAAACGAGTGAAATCCAAAGGTTTTGTAAAAATATCAGCCAATTGATGTTCGGTATCTACATGGTGAAGCACAATGTTTCCTTTTTCAACATTATCTCGGAGAAAGTGATACCTAATGTCAATGTGCTTAGTTCTAGAATGTTGCACGGGATTTTTAGCAATGCAAATGGCACTAGTGTTATCACAGAACAATGGAACACTATCTAGATCAACCCCATAGTCCTTAAGTGTTTGAACAATCCAAAGAATTTGTGAGCAAGCACTAGCAGCAGCTACATATTCAGATTCGGCTGTGGATTGTGCAACTGAATTTTGTTTTCTAGAGGACCGGGCAACAAGAGAATTACTAAGAAAATGACAAGCACCGGAAGTACTTTTCCTATCAATCCTACAACCCCCAAAATCAGCATCCGAAAAAGCTTTCAAAGTAATGGTTGAGGAAGAAGGAAGAAAAATGCCAAATTCTTGAGTTCCATGTAAGTACCTCAGAATCCTTTTGACAGCTTGACGATGTGAAACACGTGGGGAAGCTTGAAACCGTGCATAAAGACATACGCTGAATTGTATGTCCGGTCTTGATGTTGTGAGGTACAAAAGTGATCCGATCATTCTTCTATATTCTTTTTGATCCACAGATTCACCATCTTCATCAAGTTCAAGTGTTGTTGCTATTCCCATTGGTATCCGAAGAGGCTTGCTTTTGTCCATGTTGAAGCGCCTTAGGAGGTCTCTGGTATACTTGGTTTGATGCACAAAGGTACCCTCCTTGGTTTGCTTGATTTGCAGCCCCAAAAAGTAAGTGAGTTCACCCATCATACTCATTTCAAATTCGGAACTCATCATTGCTGAAAACTTGGACACAAGATCATGAGAAGCACAACCAAAGATAATATCATCCACATATATTTGAACAAATAATGAGTCATTGCCATGTTTAAGCACAAAAAGAGTTTTATCAACCTTGCCCATTGTAAACCCCTTTTCAAGTAAGAATGTTTTTAACCTATCATACCATGCTCTAGGGGCTTGTTTGAGACCATATAAGGCTTTGGACAGTTTGTAAACATGATTAGAAAAATCTGGATTTTCAAAACCCAGTGGTTGTTTGACATAAACCTCCTCATCTATGTAGCCATTAAGAAAAGAACTTTTAACATCCATTTGATATAGCTTAAAACCTTTAGATGCTGCAAAAGCTAACAAAATTCTTATGGCTTCTAATCTAGCAACGGGAGCAAAAGTTTCATCAAAATCTAGACCTTCAACTTGAGTGAAACCTTGAGCAACCAACCTAGCCTTATTCCTAACCACAACCCCATCCTCACTTTGTTTATTTTTATATACCCATTTAGTTCCAATTAAAGTGTGACCTTGAGGTGGAGGTACAAGTTTCCAAACATTATTTCTTTCAAAATTTTCTAACTCTTCTTGAATGGCAATAATCCAAGATTCATTAGTGAGTGTGTGTGATATATCTTTGGGTTCAAAAGAAGCAACAAAAGCAGAATGAGCATGAGAGTTTGGATCGCAAAACCTGGACCGTGTGACTCGTTCGTGCAAGCTTCCAATCATCTGATGTGGGGGATGGTCTTTGTAAAAACGTAGGGGAACAGATGTCTCACAAGATTCTTCTTCATTAGGTTCATCGTAGATTGATGAGCTTGTGACTTGTGGACGATCAGGACCAGCATGGGTGATAGCCGGAGCTTGTTCAATGTCCGGAGCTGGACACGTGTCAACTTCGGAACTACCAGGCGGTATCACCGGCTCTTCTTCATCTTCGAAAATACTCTCCCCCTGAGGATACGGATCTGGTCCTACAACACCGGAGCTAGTACCTGGGCTAGCTTCATCAAAAGACACTTCACAAGTCTCCACAATTTTGTTAGTGTCAAATAAAAGCACACGGTAGCCTCTAGTATGAGATGGATAACCAAGAAACATGCCATCAATGGATCTAGGTTCAAATTTATCAAGATTACCATGTTTCTTAACAAAGCATTTGCAACCAAAGACCCAAAGTGTGTAACACTAGGCCTATGTCCAAACCGGGGCTCATATGGTGTTTTACCTAGCTTAGCACGCAAGAAAACACGATTTGAGACATAACAAGCGGTTGCTAATGCATCAGCCCAAAATTTCCTAGGGGTTTGATATTCATCAAGCATAGTCCTAGCCATCTCAACTAAGGTTCTGTTCTTTCTTTCTACAACACCATTTTGTTGGGGTACATATGGTGAAGAAAGTTGATGATCTATTCCATTTTCAACACAAAAGTGATCAAAAGATTGATTTTTAAATTCAGTTCCGTTATCACTTCTAATTGCCTTTAAAGATCCTGGGTGATCAATTGATAATCTAAGAAATAAAGTCCTAAAGTGACTAAAAGTTTCATTCTTAGATGCCATCAAGTAAACCCAAGAGTATCTAGAATAATCATCAACAATAACCAGAACATACCATTTACCTCCGAAGGATTGAACACGTGAAGGTCCTACGGTGTCAAGATGCAAAAGTTGACATGGTTCAGTTGTCATGATCATTGTGAGAGGAGTATGTGAACCTGCAACCATCTTAGCATGTCTACAAGAAGAGCACACAATTTATTTGTCCCCTTTAAGCTTAGGCAACCCACGTATGCGATCAAGAGCACTAACACGCGTTAGGTGATCAAAGCCTACGTGACCAAGTCTACGATGCCAAAAATATAAGTCATTTGAATCATTAGCAACTAGACACCTATGCTTAGAGGAAGACATATCAAAATCAGCTTTAAAAACTCTTCCAAACCGAGACATGTTAAAGATAAGCTCATTGTTTGAACCTACAACTTTGCAGCAGTTTTTATTGAAAATAATTTCTAGATTTTCATCTAGCAATTGTGCAACAGAAAGCAAGTTGTATTTCAAATTTTTGACAAGTGCCACATACTTCAAAGTGTAGTGATCATTTACTCTAACCGAACCCTTAGCAATTATAGGAGTTGAAGAATTATCGGCAAAAGTAACATTCTCTACACGTGACACAAAAGAGAGGGAGGAGAACCAATCTTTGTTACCGGTCATGTGGCGTGAGCAACCTGAATCCACAATCCAAATGTTCTCCTTCCTCAAAAGTGTAACCTCATCATCGTCACTGTTGTGTTCTGCTTCCTCGTGACTTGATCTTGATCTTGCTTTGCCCGCCATGAAGCATATGTTGGCCAGGTCATCATTCTCTTCATCACTTTCAAAGTCAATGTCACTTGAACTGAGCTCTTGAAGCGTGGTGATGAAGATGTTGATCATCTTGCGTCCTATGGTACCTTTCTTCTTCTTGTTGGAATTTCCAGAGGAGGTCCGGACCTTGCTTTGTTTTTCTTCCCGGGTGGTCGGACCTGAAAGGTTAGGGCATTCTGTACGAAAGTGTCCTATTTTACCACATTCAAAACAGCGTTGAGGTCCGGAGCTTCCTCTCCTTCTAGTTCTCACATTTTGCAATGCTTTTGAGAATCTAGTAGAGATGAGTGCCAACTCCTCTTCTGGTAATTCTTCGATCTATTCCAGGGTTAGCGAGGACAACAAAGCAAGAGTATTGCAGGATGATGATTGGCCGGAGCTAGACATATCACGTTGTGAAACAAATGCAATAGACTTATTTGGGTTCTTACGTGCTAGGATGTCAATTTCATGAGTTTTTAGTTTAGAATACAACACATCTAATGTAAGAGAACTCATGACAGTTGATTCACGTATAGACGTTACTTTCATCTCCCAAATTGACATGTCTAATGCACTAAGGAGTTGTCTAGCATTTTCAGCATCTGAAAATTTAACATTCACGCTACGCAAGTTGCTGAGAATTTTATTGAAACGAGCAAAGAGGTCATCGATAGACTCACCGGGTTGCATCTCAAAACGCATATATTCCTCTTTGAACATATCTTGTTTTACCTCTTTGATTGTGTTGGAGCCTTCATGGTAATCACAGAGAGCACTCCAAACATCGTATGCTGATCGGAGGTGTGCGACACGATCAAAGTCGCTTTGAGTGAGTCCTTGGATGATCAAGTTTCGTGCTTTGTTGTTGTTGTCGATGTCCCGGAGGTTCGTAGCCGTAACTTGATCGTTAGGTGGGACTTCATAAGGTTTGTACACCTTTTCCCATATTGCGAAGCCTTGCGCCTGGATGAAGGCTTCCATGCGTGCCTTCCAAACCTGGAAATCAATACCAGCAAACACACAAGGTTTGGCGGAGTACTTTTCCATGATGATTAGTCAAAAACACGTGCAAATCACAAATATTAGAGCACCGTGGCTCTGATACCAATTGTAGGATCGAAGAGCACGTGAAAAGCTACCAGAGGGGGGGTGAATGGTAGATTTAAAAATCTTACGCGGCAGAAACAATTAAAACCCCAAACCCTTTCGGCAGAAAAACGATCTGTTAAAGAAATCGTGTATGAGACTAATCTAAACGTGTTTCACCGTGACAAAAGTGATAGATATCAGAGAGAATCAAGTCACGAAATCAACACAAAAAGAATTACTCAAATCCATCGAGAAAAACTCAAGTTATGATCGAAAGATCAGACTATGGTCAATCTGACCTACCCGAGAAAAACAGTTTCTGGAATGCTGCAAAGAAACTCGTGTAGCTCAGAAACTACAAATCCAATGACCGTGAAATTTTGACAGATGATATACAATCAAGTTGTGAAGACAACTCAAAAATAATCACGTCAATTGGATCTATAAAACTCGAGTTATGATAAAACCACCGACGAAAGGTAGTGCTGTCCAGAAACTCGACGAGTAAAACGTGTCTGGAACAAGTCGGATGAACAAGGCACAAAAGTTCCTTCAAACTATGAATTTTATTCAATAGAACACAAGAGGAACAGCCCCCAAAGTCGTCTTCCATGAGATTTGGCCTTCTCTTGCTTATATAACCAGCCCTTAGGCCATCCCAATCTCAACTAGGACTCCAATCCTAATCCGATCACAATCGGAACTTTCCATAACTGCTTAGGACCCTTCTATACGCAGATAGAAGCAATCTTAAGACTTCCAAACACTTTAGGAACGTATCCCACATTACTAAACAACTCAAATTCGTGACACACACGAAATCCTAACATAACCAACTCGATACTTTGCATACCGAGCCATAACCGACTCAGCTAGCAGCCTAAGTCTTCAACCGATACGATCCGATCCTTCCGATCAGATCTTCCTTCCATAATCCGTCTCTAGAAGCATATTTCCATGTCATGCACCTCATGCATACATACGAACACCTTCCTTTGACCTTCATATGCACTGCCCTTGATTCAATCATCCTGCGCGACCTCCTGACCCGCTCAACCACAGTTCCTCCCGAACTTGGTTGTTGGAACCTCATCTCCTCCTGAGACTAGTCCAATGGATCCTGTCACCAGCCATGACTTGAACTCAAGCAACACCTGCACATGAACAAATAACCAATCCATACGATCCCAAGTCCTCGACTTGACTCAAGTTAGTTCCGAACACAACATCTTACGTGAGAACCTCACATAAGCATGTTGCAAAAACACAGTAGAAATGATATCAACCATATTATCCAAAACACACCAGAAACTTAGCAAATGAATACTAAGCAATCTTTCCAATAATGTAAAGCAAGTACGAAACATTGCAAATGAAAAGTAGAAGCACTTAGGTCAAGTTCCGGACCTTGCCAGAGCAACCCGGAGCTTGAGCCGGAGCTAACAAAAGCTAGTAGAACCTAGCGTCGGAGATTTCCAAAACTAGTAGATCCTAGCACCGGAGCTTACCAAAAACTAGTCAAAACTAGTCAACCCAAAATCGGAGCTAGACAAAGTACGTCGAAGCTTAGCAAAAGCATGCCGGATCTATCAAATATATGTCGGAGCTAACAAAGTCATGCCGGAGCTATCAAAGACATGCCGGAGCTAACAAAGACATGCCGGAGCTAAAGATAAAGCTCACCAGAGCTAACCAAAGCTAGTCGGATCTTACCAAGATGCCGGACCTAGCATCTAACGTAGCCGGAGCTACCCAAAACAAGTCGGACCTACCGTCGGGCCTTGATAAAAAGGTGTTTTGGTGATATTTAAAACTTTTATCATCAAAGCCAAGTGTATTCACTACAAGCCAATGTATTCAGCACACATAGGTCTTACAACATGCCTTTGGTGATAGCGCCGAAGAGCTTGGCAGTATCGGGCATTCCGAACAGCTGCTCGACACCTTCCCTCTTCAAGGAGGTCAAGGTCTTCACGCCGGAGCTGGTCCTGCGTGGCTTCGTCGAAGGTCTGGACCCGGAGCGACCCCAAGGTGATTTCTGGAGGAAGGATTGCTTCAGCTCCGTACACCAGGAAGAAGGGTGTCTCTCCAGTTGATCGGTTTGGAGTTGTCCTGTTGGCCCATAGAGTGGGCGGAAGCTCTTCGATCCAGTTGGCTCCATGTTTTTTCAGGCGCTCATATGTGCGCGTCTTTAGTCCTTTCAGGATTTCTGCATTTTCTCTCTCGGCTTGGCCATTGCTTGTCGGGTGAGCTACGGAGGCGTAGCTGACTTGGATACCGAGATCTTCGCAGTATCCTTGGAAAGCAGAGCTTGTGAATTGGGTCCCATTATCTGTTATGATTTTGTTCGGAACTCCAAATCTGCATACGATGGACTGCAAGAAGTTGATAGTTGATTGCTTGTTTATTGTCACAACTAGAGTTGCTTCCGACCATTTGGTGAACTTGTCAATGGCAACATACAGGAACTTGTAACCTCCGATGGCTCTTGGGAAAGGTCCCAAGATGTCCATCCCCCACACAACGAAAGGCCATGTAGGAGGTATCATTTGTAGAGGATGAGCCGGTGTGTGAATTTGCTTTGCATGGAACTGGCATGCTTCACATTTTTTCACCAGCTCAGTTGCATCATGGAGCGTTGTAGGCCAGTAAAAGCCATGTCAGAAGGCTTTACCGACCAGTGTGCGGGAAGACGCGTGGTTCCCACACTCGCCTCCATGGATTTCTACAAGGAGCTCGCAGCCTTCTTCCCTTGTGATGCACCGCATTAGGACGCCGTTGGCACCACGCCGGTAGAGATCCCCTTCTACCAGCGTGTATCTTTTAGCCAATCTGACTATCTGGTCAGCGAATATATCATCGTCAGGAAGGATATTGTCTTTCAAGTAGCTCCGGATCTCCGAGATCCATGCATTGGAGCTTGCTTAAGCATTTGAGTTTTGCGTGTTGGGTTGCTCGGAGCTTCCGGCAGCACCTACAACCCTTGATGGCTGACATGGTAACAGGGCCATCGGGACCGCCAGCTTCGAGATGCTGGTCTCGCCCCCTTCGCTCAGTTCGGCAGGCTGAGCTGTGGGTTTTGACAACCTTCGGACGAAGGTTCTGTCAGGAGCCGGAGCTCCGGTTGACACTTTCGTCGAGAGTTCGTCAGCTTCGGCGTTATGGACACACTGGACATGGTGGAGATCCAGGACTTCGAAGTCCTTCTGAAGCCTCTGGACTTCAAGGAGATAAGCAGCTAGTTGAGGATTGTTACAGGAGCATTCACCCTTCACCCGTTTAATGATGAGCTGTGAAACTCCCTTCACCAACAGCTGCTTGACACCATATGATAGTGCCACCTTTAGTCCGTAAATGAGTGCTTCATACTCCGCTATGTTGTTGGTCGCCTTGAAGTCAAGGTGGACCATGTATTTTACCTTCTCCCCGGTTGGAGCGAGGAGAAGGACTCTAGCTCCGGCCCCCTGCTTTTGCATGGAGCTGTCAAAGTAGAGGGTCCAGTGAGGTTCGGTGAAGATCGGTGCCTTGAGTTATGGCTTCTGCTCACTAGGGCCCCCAGGGTTTGATGGAGAGGGGGTCCATTCCGCCACTAAGTCTGCCAATGCTTGACTCTTGATCGCTTGTCTTGGGATGAATTCAAGATTGAATTCGGCCAATTCCGCTGCCCACTTTGCAATGTTCCCAGTAGAGTTGGGATTATGCAAGATCGCACGTAGTGGATAAGAGGTCACCACTGAGATCTTGTGAGCTTGGAAGTAATGGCGAAGCTTCCTGGAGGCGATGAGAACTGCGTAGAGCAGCTTGTGTACCTCTAGGTATCGAGTCTTGGCATCATGTAGTACTTTGCTGATGAAGTACACTGGGCGCTGGACTGTCCGGACCCTCCCGGAGGGGCTCGAAGCTTCCTCCACATCGACCCAGACCCTTCCGTAGGGGTCCGGACTTGCTTCAGGGACCTCCGGGTCCTTCCTGGAGGAACCCGGAGCTTCTACTGGAGCGACCCGGACCCTCCCGGAGGGTTCCAGATCTTCTAGAATAACTCCCTGTAGATCCAAGTCTGGGGGCTGGGACCCAGACTCACCTTCAGGAACCTCTGGACCCTCCCGAAGGGGTCTAGATTCCTGAGCTTGGGATGGTTCTGGTCTCTCCGCAACCAAGACCATGCTAACAACCTCGTCGGTTGCTGAAATGTAAAGCAGTAAGGGCTCATCAGGGTTCGGAGCTACCAAGATTGGTAGAGTGGTGAGGAGCTGCTTTAGCTCCTGGAACGCCTTTTCTGCTTCTTCAGACCATTGAAATGGTTTGGACTTCCTCAATAGCTTGAAGAAGGATAGCGCATGTTCCGCCAGTATTGAGATGAATCGGGTGACGGCGGCTAGACATCCAGTCAGTTTTTGGACGTCCTTGATGTGGGCTGGTGGCCGCATCTCCTCAATGGCTTTAATCTTCGCAGGATTTGCCTCTATGCCCCGGTGGTTTACCAGGAAACCAAGAAGCTTTCCGGAGCTAACCCTGAAGATGCACTTGTGTGGGTTCAGCTTTGTGCGGGTGACCCGCAGCTTGTCGAAGACAGCTTGCAAGGTGTTAAGGAGTGACTCCTTGTCCTTGATCTTGACGACGATGTCATCAACATACACTTCCACTACGTCTCCGATGAGTTCTCCAAAGGTTTTGTACATAGCTCGTACAAATGTTGAAGCTGCATTCTTGAGACCAAATGGCATGGCAGTATAGCAGTACAATTCATCTACTGTGATAAAAGAAGTATGTTCTTCATCTTCCCTAGACATTCTGATTTGATGGTACCTAGAATATGCGTCTAGGAAACACAGTAATTCACACCCGGAGGTGGAATCCACTATCTGATCTATTCTAGTTAGTGGGAATGGATATTTTGGGCATGCCTTATTCACTGTTGTGTAGTCGATACACATCCGAAGCTTCCCGCCGGCCTTGGGTACAACGACTGGGTTTGCCAGCCATTTTGGATGGAAGACTTCTCGGATGAATCCAGCTTCGAGCAACTTCTTCACTTCTTGCCGTATGAAGTTATGTCACTCTACTGATTGCTTCCGAGGCTTCTGGTGTACAGGCGGAGTGTCAGGATAGATCTTCAGATTATGCTCGATCACTTCCCTAGGGATCCCAGGAATTTGCAACGGTTGCCAGGCAACCACGTCGACATTAGCCCGGAGGAAAGTGATGAGCGCGAGTTCCTATTTGTCATTCAGACCTCTCGATATACGGGTGGTCTGAGCGGCATCGGAACTGATTTGGATGACTTTGACGGGGATGTCGGTGTCGCCGCTTGGTTGCACGTGAGGTGCGGAGGTTGAGCCTTGTTGACGAATGCTCGGGGGTTTCAGAGCTTGTTCCTGCTTGGATTCTTCCTCCTGCACTGTAGTGTGACGCCCGGTTCCGAAAATGAACCAAGCTAACGCATATGTGTGCCCAGGATGTTCATCACACATACACGAGTGAAATCACAAAAGGATATACAGAAAATTACCACAGCTCAAATTATTAAATAAGTACTCTTATTACACAATTCATTAAATCCTCGAATACAAGCTCTAATGAATATTAATGACAAGTTCAACTAATGCAGCGGAAATAAACTAATTAAACAACTAAGCAAACTAAGCAACTATGCAGCATAAGCGACAGGGTATGTATGCGCAGCTCCAATCAACACCACAGGCAAAGTTGATGGTAGACACGGCCTAGAACTCCGCATTATCGCCATTAAACTCCCAATCCTGACCTGCAACTGTTGGGGTGGGGATTGCAAATCTAGTAAACTTCCTACCATAGGATTCCCATCAAATTGACACAAGCATGCAGTTTTGCAAACAAAACATTTATTTTAAAACAGGATCAATATGCTTCAAGGACACTTGCCTTGCTCTTGCTGTTGATTAGGGTCAAAGCCTTCAAACTCTTGATGTTGTAGATCCTCCGCGGCACTCTCTAGCGCAAATCCGTCTAATCCACACAATAAACATACAAACAAGAAACACAATCAAAGAGTGCACAAATATTACTCAATATGACATGACATGCATGATTAATGCAAATGCAAGGTGGAACTTGTTACTAGATTGCT
This sequence comes from Tuctoria greenei, assembly GCA_036927565.1. NCBI lineage: Eukaryota > Viridiplantae > Streptophyta > Magnoliopsida > Poales > Poaceae > Tuctoria > Tuctoria greenei. The sequence continues at coordinate 153,891,797 of JAYESD010000009.1, read as the reverse complement.
TTTAAAGATCACTAACTAGTTCTAATAGCTTTTAACAAGTTTATACAGGTTTGGATTCGATTAGATCAAATTTTAGAATCAATATAACACAATTTAATCAGAAAGATCGGACTAGTCCGCTAGGGACCGGACAAGTCCGCACTTGACGAGATCAGCAGATTAGGGTTCTCTAGATCGACGTGAATTTGGAGATTAGGGGTTGAATTCACATAAGGAAAAGAGAATAGAAGGTATACCAGGTGTTTAGAACTCCAATGAACCAAGAAACTTGGAGGTAACACTTGGATCTTGATGATCTAGGGTTGGTGATGAACTTGAAGATGAATTGGTGGTGAAGGACGAAACTTGGTGGAGATCTTGATCCTCCTTCGTTTCCTCCTCTTCTTCCTCTTGCTTGGGATCTTCTCCTCCCTCCTTGATGGTGGCTCCCCACGAACTAGGGTTTGGGTGGGTGGAAAAGTGGCAAATAGATGTCAAACCAAGGGGTGGGGCTGTTTATATAGAGGTGGAGGCTAGGGTTAGATGGATTTCGAGTTTTGGGATGAGTAGAGTCCGGTTTAGAGTCCCACATGGGCTCTAAAAGAGTTGGGCATGACGTCCCTAGGCCCACTTGACGTGAAACCCAAGAAACAAGTCGTAAAACAAAAGGTCAATCTCGGAGTCACGAAATATCGGACAAGTCCGGAAAGGACCGGACTAGACCGAAGTCGTCCAGAGAGAAAATCGGACAAGTCTGGCCAAAAATCGGACAAGTCCGATCTTAGTCAGAAAGGGAAACGGACAAGTCTGCTGGAACACCGGACTAGTCCGGAAAAGTCCGGGGACTTAGCAAATTTTCAAGGATTCATGGAATATCGGACTAGTCCGCACAAAATCGGACAAGTCCGAAAGTTTCCAGAGCCAAAATCGGACTAGTCCGCAGCAAAAACGGACAAGTCCGTTTTTAGTCAGAGAGAAATCGGACTAGTCCTCAGTAAAATCGGACTAGTCCGCACTTTCCTGCGTTTTAAGTGCGGTTTTGCTCCAAATCAATTTTAAATGCTCCGAATCAATTTTAAACTTGTTCCTCTTGTTGTGGGCTAATGTTAAACATGTATATGAGTGCATGTAGGGCATGATGCATGAAATTGAGGGTGTTACAAACCTACCCCCCTTAAAATGAATCTCGCCCTCGAGATTCGACGCGGAAAAGAAGAGATAGGGAAATTCCTTCTTGAGATCATCTTCTAGCTCCCAAGTTGCTTCTTTTTCGGTATGGTGCTTCCATTGGACTTTACACCATCGAATCACCTTGTTCCTTGTGACTCTCTCCTTGGTTTCCAAGATTTTGACCGGTTGCTCGGCGTACGTCAAATCTTCCTCTAGTTCCAATTCTTCCATTGACACTTGATCTTCCGGTACTCTCAAACACTTCTTGAGCTGGGAAACATGAAACACATCATGTACGTCTGAAAGATGAGCTGGCATCTCCAACTTATATGCTACTTCTCCTCTTTTGTCCAAAATCTTGAATGGTCCAATATAACGAGGTGCGAGCTTGCCTCTTATGTTAAACCTCTTATGACCTCTCATTGGTGACACCTTGAGGTAAACAAAATCTCCTATTTCAAAGGCTAATTTCCTTCTCCTATTATCCGCATAGCCTTTTTGCCTTGATTGGGCAGCCCTCAAGTTTCCACGAATTATTTGGACTTGCTTTTCGGCTTCTTGCAACACATCCGGACCAAATACTTGAGTTTCTCCTGCCTCATTCCAGAATAAAGGTGTCCTACACTTCCTCCCATAAAGCGCTTCATATGGTGACATTTTCAGGCTTGCTTGGTAACTATTGTTGTATGAAAATTCTGCGTATGTCAAGCTTTTGTCCCAACTTTTCCCATGCTTTAAAGCACAAGCTCTTAACATTTCCTCCAAAATCTGATTGGTCCTCTCGGTTTGTCCATCCGTTTGAGGATGATATGCTGAACTAAAATTCAACCTCGTTCCCAAAGCTTCATGCAATTTTTGCCAGAATCTGGAGGTAAATTGAGAACCTCTATCCGAGACTATCTTCTTAGGGACTCCATGTCGACACACAATATGCTCCATGTATATTTCGGCCAATCGTGCAGCTGTATATTTGGTCTTCACAGGGACAAAATGAGCTGACTTGGTTAAGCGATCCACAATTACCCAAATTGAGTCATACCCGCACTGAGTACGTGGTAACCCAACTATGAAGTCCATACCAATTTCTTCCCACTTCCATTCCGGAATCTTCAACGGTTGCAATAATCCAGCTGGCCTTTGATGTTCTGCCTTGACTCGTTGGCACACATCACATAATGCTACATATTCAGCTATGTCCTTTTTCATGCTATTCCACCAATAGCAAGTCTTCAAGTCTTTGTACATCTTCGTACAACCAGGGTGAATTGAGTATGGCGAGTCATGTGCCTCCTTTAATATTGTTTCTCGAATATGCTTTACATTAGGCACAACAATTCTCTTTCCAAGCCATAAGGTACCATGTTCGTCTTCATCAAACCTGAATTCTCTCCCTTCTTCGATTCTTTCCTTGATTTCCTTGATCTCCTCATCCGTGGTTTGTGCTTCTCGAATTTCTTGCTCCAAGGTTGGGTTTAACTCCATCATCTCCATCTCATTTACAAACCCGAGGTTCAACCGTTCAAACTCCTTACATAACTCGAATGGTAACTCTCGAACCGTGAGTTGATGACTTACTCCCTTTCTACTCAAAGCATCGGCCACTACATTGGCTTTTCCCGGATGATAGTTGATCCCCAAATCATAATCTTTGATGAGCTCCAACCATCTTCGTTGCCTCAAGTTCAGATCCGTTTGTGTGAAAATATACTTCAAACTCTTATGATCCGTATAAATTTCACACCTATGTCCAAGAATATAGTGTCTCCAAATCTTCAATGCATGTACCACGGCTGCAAGTTCTAAATCATGTGTTGGGTAATTCTGCTCATGTTTCTTCAATTGTCTCGACGCATAGGCGACCACTTGACCTCCTTGCATCAATACACATCCAAGCCCTTGTCTTGATGCATCACAATAAATGTCAAAACTCTTGCTTACATCCGGCAATACCAAAACCGGGGCTGTTGTCAACCTCTTCTTCAACTCCTCAAAACTATTCTGACAAGCTTCAGTTCATTGGAACGCCCTTCCCTTCATTAGCAACCCCGTCATAGGCTTGGCTATCTTGGAAAAATCCTTGATAAACCGACGTTAATATCCAGCCATCCCAAGAAAACTCCTTATTTCCTTGACGTTTTGCGGTGGTTCCCACTTCAACACGTCTCTCACTTTTCCGGGGTCAACCGATACTCCTCCTCCTGAGATTATATGACCCAAAAATGGCACCTCTTTCAACCAAAACTGGCACTTGTTGAACTTGGCATACAATTGATGCTCCCTCAATTTCTGCAACGTAAGCCTCAAGTCTTCCTCATGTTCTTTCTCATCCTTCGAGTAGATCATAATATCATCAATAAACACCACAACGAACTTATCTAAGTACTCCATGAAGACCTTATTCATGAGGTACATAAAGTACGCAGGCGCGTTCGTCAATCCAAAAGACATCACAGTATACTCATAAGATCCATATCGTGTCCTAAAAGCTGTCTTGGGTATGTCCGATGGTCTAATCTTCATTTGAAAGTATCCCGACCTCAAGTCAATCTTAGAGAAGACACAAGCACCCTTCATTTGATCAAACAAGTCTTCTATGCGTGGCAAGGTGTACTTGTTCTTGATTGTTACCTCGTTGAGAGCTCGGTAATCCACGCACATCCTTTGGGATCCGTCCTTCTTGTCCACGAATAGAACGGGCGCTCCCCAAGGTGAAGAGCTAGGGCGAATAAAACCCTTCTCTAATTGTTCTTGAATTTGTTTCTTGAGCTCCGCTAAATCCATAGGAGGCATCCTATACGGCCTCTTAGCTATAGGTGCAGTTACAGGTATTAAATCAATAACAAACTCAATGTCTCGATCAGGTGGCATACCTGGCAACTCGTCCGGAAAAACATCCAAAAATTCACACACCACCGGAATCCCCTCAATTGCGACACCGTCCATATGATTCAGCTCTAATTGCTTCAGTGCATGTTGGGTTGCTTCAAATTCTACGGTGATCCCTTCTTCATTAGTCAACTTCACCGTCTTTGTGGCACATTCAATAACTCCATTGTGCTTCCTCAACCAGTCCATACCAAGTATAATATCCAACCCTTGAGAATCTAAAACAATGAGGTTGGCGGAGAAGTCTACCCCCCTTATTCTAAGGCTTACTTTTGGACATACTATATTTGTCCTCATCTCTCCTCCAGGAGACTTAACCAACAGAGTAAACTTCATATGAGAGATAGGCAAACTATACTTGGCAACATACTTCAATGCAATGAATGAATGCGATGCTCCAGAATCAAATAACATAGTCGCGGGGTTGGAGTTGGCGAGAAACATACCAATGACCACGTCATCCGCTTGTTGAGCATCCTCCGTAGAAACATGGTTCACGTTGCCACGAGCAAAGTTCTGCTGTCCACGACTTCCTTGTGGCTGTCCTCCATTAGGTCTTGGGTTTTGCCTCGATGCATTGCTTCCTTGACCAAGGCCCGACTTAGGACATTGATTCGCAAAGTGTCCAGCTTCTCCACAAGTATAGCACCTCTTAACTCCACCAGAATTATTGGGACGAGCTTGGTTTTGAACATTTGCAGCAGGAAAATTTGCACGAGGCTCATAAGGCATTGGAGGCTTAGGTGCTTGCATAACAGGGCGCTGCTGCACAAACTGAGTTGGGCGTGGTGCATAACCAGGGCGCTGAGCAGGAATAGAGGAGCTGTAATGAGGCGCATTGGGCGGCGCAAAGCGAGGGCGCACATTACTTCCTTGTTGCTGTCCTTGATATGGTGCCTTCCTCTTGATTTCTTGTTCCATCTCACGGATCTTGTTCTCAACCACAATTGCTTTGTCCACAAGCTTCTGAAAATTGACATAATCACAGTTGAGCAATTGCACTTGGATCGTATTGTTAAGGCCTCTCATGAACAAATATTGCTTCCGGCTGTCTCGACTAACATCCTCGGGCGCATGCCTTGAGAGTTGAGTGAACTTGTTGAGATATTCACTCACGCTTGATTTCCCTTGTCTCAAGTTCTCAAATTATTGCCTCTTCAAGATCATAACACCTTCTGGCACATAATGAGAACGAAAATTCTCCTTGAATTCCGCCCAGGTAATTCTCTCTTGGTTCTCATGAGCATTGCAATAAGAATCCCACCAATTTGTAGCTGCTCCAATGAGTTGATGAGAAGCAAATAGCACCTTCTCCCGGTCACTGCATTGGACAATGGCTAGCTTCTTCTCCACGGACTTGAGCCAATCATCCGCATCCATAGGGTCTGCGGCTTGAGCAAAGGTTGGCAGCCTAGTCCTCATAAACTCTCCCAATCGGTTATGAGGAGGTGGGGGTGGCGGTGGAGGCATGTGGGGCTGATTGTTGATATTGCCAGCCTACAGCTGTCCCATAGTCTGTATCATGGTCTGCATGAGCTGGTTTTGCATGGCCAAAAGCTGCTCGATGTTGATAGCTCCCTGAGCAGGTCCTTGCCCATTGTTGTTCTGAGGCACTCCATTGTTCTCCCCCTCATCATTGCCATCCCTCTGGTTGCGAGTCCTCACCATCTGAAGAAAAGAAATAGGTAAGAATTAGAAAACGTCCCCAACTATATGCATCAAGGGATATGAAACTAAACAACTAGCTACACTAACCTAGGTGGACATGGCAATGCTAAAGCATCCCAAAATCCTCTATTAAGCACACAAGCAACCAATATATATAGCAAACAGCACACCAAGCAAGAACACATCGATTCCTGAGTGCTCCTATGTGCTCTAAAGTGTCCATTCTATCTAGGCTGCATCCTACGGTCAACCTGTGGCTCTGATACCAATCTGTGACGCCCGGTTCCGAAAATGAACCAAGCTAACGCATATGTGTGCCCAGGATGTTCATCACACATACACGAGTGAAATCCCAAAAGGATATACAGAAAATTACCACAGCTCAAATTATTAAATAAGTACTCTTATTACACAATTCAATAAATCCTCGAATACAAGCTCTAATGAATATTAATGACAAGTTCAACTAATGCAGCGGAAATAAACTAATTAAACAACTAAGCAAACTAAGCAACTATGCAGCATAAGCGACAGGGTATGTATGCGCAGCTCCAATCAACACCACATGCAAAGCTGACGGTAGACACGGCCTAGAACTCCGCATTATCGCCATTAAACTCCCAATCCTGACCTGCAACTGTTGGGGTGGGGATTGCAAATCTAGTAAACTTCCTACCATAGGATTCCCATCAAATTGACACAAGCATGCAGTTTTGCAAACAAAACATTTATTTTAAAACAGGATCAATATGCTTCAAGGACACTTGCCTTGCTCTTGCTGTTGATTAGGGTCAAAGCCTTCAAACTCTTGATGTTGTAGATCCTCCGCGGCACTCTCTAGCGCAAATCCGTCTAATCCACACAATAAACATACAAACAAGAAACACAATCAAAGAGTGCACAAATATTACTCAATATGACATGACATGCATGATTAATGCAAATGCAAGGTAGAACTTGTTACTAGATTGCTTTTAAAGATCACTAACTAGTTCTAATAGCTTTTAACAAGTTTATACAGGTTTGGATTCGATTAGATCAAATTTTAGAATCAATATAACACAATTTAATCAGAAAGATCGGACTAGTCCGCTAGGGACCGGACAAGTCCGCACTTGACGAGATCAGCAGATTAGGGTTCTCTAGATCGACGTGAATTTGGAGATTAGGGGTTGAATTCACATAAGGAAAAGAGAATAGAAGGTATACCAGGTGTTTAGAACTCCAATGAACCAAGAAACTTGGAGGTAACACTTGGATCTTGATGATCTAGGGTTGGTGATGAACTTGAAGATGAATTGGTGGTGAAGGACGAAACTTGGTGGAGATCTTGATCCTCCTTCGTTTCCTCCTCTTCTTCCTCTTGCTTGGGATCTTCTCCTCCCTCCTTGATGGTGGCTCCCCACGAACTAGGGTTTGGGTGGGTGGAAAAGTGGCAAATAGATGTCAAACCAAGGGGTGGGGCTGTTTATATAGAGGTGGAGGCTAGGGTTAGATGGATTTCGAGTTTTGGGATGAGTAGAGTCCGGTTTAGAGTCCCACATGGGCTCTAAAAGAGTTGGGCATGACGTCCCTAGGCCCACTTGACGTGAAACCCAAGAAACAAGTCGTAAAACAAAAGGTCAATCTCGGATTCACGAAATATCGGACAAGTCCGGAAAGGACCGGACTAGACCGAAGTCGTCCAGAGAGAAAATCGGACAAGTCTGGCCAAAAATCGGACAAGTCCGATCTTAGTCAGAAAGGGAAATGGACAAGTCTGCTCGAACACCGGACTAGTCCGGAAAAGTCCGGGGACTTAGCAAATTTTCAAGGATTCATGGAATATCGGACTAGTCCGCACAAAATCGGACAAGTCCGAAAGTTTCCAGAGCCAAAATCGGACTAGTCCGCAGCAAAAACGGACAAGTCCGTTTTTAGTCAGAGAGAAATCGGACTAGTCCTCAGTAAAATCGGACTAGTCCGCACTTTCCTGCGTTTTAAGTGCGGTTTTGCTCCAAATCAATTTTAAATGCTCCGAATCAATTTTAAACTTGTTCCTCTTGTTGTGGGCTAATGTTAAACATGTATATGAGTGCATGTAGGGCATGATGCATGAAAATGATGCAGCGGTAGATGTGTCGGCCGACGACTTCTTCTTGCCATTGGACTTTTTCGTGTTTTTGCCACTCCCGGGGGTAGTGGCTTCGCCTTTGGAGGATTTTTACCATCCTCCGGAGGTGGTTTGGAGTGCATTTCACGGCCCTCCACAGCTTTGGCACACTTGTCTGCCAAGCTAAAGAGCTCTGTGACGCTAGTGATCTCCTTGATCGCCAGCTTCTCCAGCATCTTCTTATCTCGTACGCCCTGTCTAAATGCCACGATAACAGAGGCGCTAGAGATAGAAGGAATGGTGTTTCGTACCTGGGAGAACCTCTGGATGAATGAGCGCAGGGATTCTCCCCCCTTCTACATGACTGCAAAAAGGTCCAGTTCGGTGCCTGGTCGGGTGTATGAACTCCTGAAATTGGCGGTAAACTGTTGGCACAATTCCTCCCAACTATTGATGGAGTTGTGAGGAAGGCTCATGAACCAGGACCTGGTGGTCCCAGTCAGGGCCACTGGGAAGTAGTTGGCCATTACGGCCTCGTTACCTCCAGCCGCAAGGATTGCGGTGGAGTAAATCTGGAGAAACTCAGCGGGATTAACAGTCCCGTCGAATTTCTCCGGCAGATGAGGCCGGAAATTTTGTGGCCATCTGACCATGCGTAGGTGTATGGCCAGAGTCGAATAGCCTCCTCCTACTCCCTCGGGAGCAGGACTATCTTGAGCCTCTCGCCTCTCGTGAGCACGCTCGATATGGACGCGGTCGTCCTGTTGACGGTAACGGCGATCAAGCTCCGCCCGGAGGTCATGAGTTGAAAGCCTGGCTACTGTATGAGTACGTCGCGCCCCAGAAGGTAGCAAAGTAACTTGCTGTGATGCAGCACTCCTCCTATTTTGGGAAGCATGTGGACCAAGTCTGCTAGACACGGTCCGGCACTGCGATGGGGCCCGCCCTGAAGGAGGAGGACCTTGGTTGTTGATGCAGTCGGCTGCTGCTGCAACCAGATGTTCCACATCAGCCCTCCACTGCTCCATTGCACCCTGGGATGCACCTGGAGGCGGTGGACGTTGTAGGAGAGCACGCGCTGCATGAAGCGCGTGTTCAGGGTTGTTGTTATTCACCAATGCGGTGACCAACGCCGATGCACCGTCACGCTGCTCAGTTTGACGTCCTGGTGCAGGCGGTGGCGGTGGAGGCATGACTCCTGCTGGATCCACAGCACCTGCTGGTTGTTGCATGTTGGAGGGATTGCCCCAGCGGGTTGAACAGCAGGGTTGCCGTTGGATGATCGAGCAGCTGAGTTCACCATACTTGAAATCTCAGGCGCCCCTACCTGGCGCGCTAACGGTCGGTGTTTGGATCCGGCAGATCTCCCGACACTACCTTTGGTAGATCGAGGAGTTCTAGTTTGGTAATGGGCGCGCATAGATTCAAGAAGGTGAAAGACACGTGTACATAGAGATTTACGTGGTTCGGGCCACCTGAGCGTAATATCCTACTCCACGGGGTGTGATGGTGTTGTATTGAGCGTGTGAGTCTAGAAGAAGCTCCAGAAGAAGAAGCTCGTCTAGCTCAGGGAGTTCAGTGGTGGTCTGGAACTGTCCCTTGTGTATCGTCGACCATTCCTTTTATAGACAAAGACTGGTCGTCACACCGTTAGCCTGACCTGACATGTGGCCTCGACGATTACACATGCTTGATACACAATTAATGAGGTTAATTACCCTTAATAGCCTGGTAACGGGCCTTAACAGTGCCGTTACCAGTATTAAGGGTCATCCGATCGTGTGTCATTAATATGGTATTAATGACACTTAATCGGGTCTTGAAGTCTTTGATTGCTCCTTGAAGGTCCGGAGTCGTTGGGGGGTCCACCAGCCTGATTGTTGAAGGTCCAGTGGTCGCCACGTGGCAGCTTCGGAGCTTACCTTCCTGGACGGGTAGGTCCGGTGCTGTTGGACACGTGTCAGCATCGGAGCTTCACTCTGTCTGGGGTTACGTCCGGGGGTGCCATACTGGTATTCCGTCTGGAGTTTTCCCGTGTGTGGGTGATAGCTCCGGTCTTATGATACACGTGGCGGCCCTGGGACTAACCATGTCGAGAAGCAGGTCCGGTTACACCTGACATGTGGGGCCTTCGGAGGTCTTCAAATCTGGTAGATGGAGTTTCCTTGTGATCTTTGCAATCCCAAGGGGTATTCGGTACGTAGGGTACCGACAGAGTAGATTCTTGATTTCTTGTCGAATGAAGTTCTGCCGCTCGACTGATTGCTTTCGGGGCTTGTGGTGTCTTGGACGTGCGTCGGAGTATATCTTCAGGCTGTGCTCAATCACCTCTCTTGGGATCCCAGGCATCTGTGACAGTTGCCATGAAAACACGTCGACATTCGCCCGGAGGAAAGTGATGAGCGCGAGTTCCTATTTGTTGTCCAGACCTCCCGATATACGGGTGGTCTGGGCAACACCAGAACCAATTTGCATGACTTTTACGGGAATGCCAGTGTCGCTGCTTGGCTACACGTGTGGTGCAGAGGTTGAGCCTCGATGACGAGTGATCAAAGGTTGAGCAGCTAGCTCCTTGTCGGATGCTTCCTCCTGCGCTGTTGTAAGCGTGTGGAGTTCTTACAATGCAGTGACTCCTGCAGTACGATCTTTGCGGATCCGGAGAACGCCTGAAGGTCTCGACATCTTCAACACCAAGTAGCCATAGTGGATTGCAGCCATGAACCTATACAGGGTTGGCTTGCCTAGGATGGCATTGAAGGGTAAGCTGATATGCGCTAGGTCGAAGACCGGCTTTTTGGTCTTGTAATTCTCCCGAGTCCTGAAGGTCACCGAGAGTGTGATTGAGTCGAGAGGACTGATGGCCCCCGGACCTACCCTGGAAAAAGGACGTGAGGGGCGAAGGTCAGAGAGTTTCAGCTGGATCTTGATGAACACTTCATAGCTGAGGAGGTTAAGTGTCGACCCTCCATCCACCAAGACATGGTAGAGCTGGACATTATTGATGGTAGGAGACACCATCAACGGCAGTTGTCCAGCTCCGATCATGTTTCTTGGGCAGTCTAAAGCATCAAAAATGATGGGAGTGTCCATTCACTTCCGATGGGGTTCTGCCTTGGCGGTAGGAGCTGTGGCAGCCATGTCCCGACGCATAGTCTTGAGGACACGGAGGGAGGTGATATCCCAGCACCCTCCATATATGGTATTGAGGGTCTTCTGATGCTAGTTATCGAAGAAGTCAGAATTGTCGTCGACGGTGTTGTACACAGCCTTCTGGACCTTCTTAGGGTCCTGGAAGCCTAGCTCCAGATCAGCCAGAGCTTCGTTGACTTTCTGCTTTCCTTCCCGCTGGCGGAAAGGAGCTTCTTCTCGGTGCTTGTTAAAGCGCTCGACAAGTTTTTGGACCTCGCGACAATCTTCAAGATTGGGGGTGTCTGTTTTGTGGATCAGACACCACATCTTTTGAGCGTCTTCATCTTCAGATGATGGTCGAGGACATTTCTTGGGGCATGGCCCCCGGTCACCTAGAGCTGCAGCAGCTGCAGCAGCAGGCGTGCCGGCCGACAGTTTCATCTTGCCGTTGGACTTTTTCTTCTTATTTCCACTACTGGAGGTAGTGACTTCAGCCTTGGAGGACTTTTTAACAGCCTCCGAAGCTGGCTTGGAATGCATTTCATGACCCTCCGCGGCCCTAGCACACTTGTCAGCTAGGCTGAAGAGTTCTGTGACGCTGGTGACTTCTTTTGTCGCTAGCTTTTCCATCATCTTCTTGTCTCTGACACCCTATCAAAATGCAACGACGACAGATGCGTTGGAGATAGAAGGAATCGTGTTTCGTACCTGGGAAAACCGCTGGATGAACGATCCCAACGACTCTCCCAACTTCTGTTGTACGACGAAGAGATCAAGCTCTGTGCCAAGTCGGGTGTAGGAGCTCCCGAAGTTGGCGGTGAACTGGTGGCATAGATCCGCCCAACTGTTGATAGAGTCAGGCAAAAGACTCATGAACCAGGACCTGGTTGTCCCAGTCAGAGCCACAGGGAATTAGTTGGTCATCACAGAGCCTCATTGCCCCCCCCCCCCCCCCGGTCGTGAGAATGGAAGCGGAGTATAGTTGGAGGAACTCGACGGGATTGACAGTCCCGCCGTACTTCTCCAGCAAATGAGGCCGGAAATTCTACGGCCCTCGGACCATGCAAAGGTGCATGGCCAGGGCCAAACAGCCGCCCCCTACTCCCAAAAGAGAAGGTTTTCCCAAGCCTCTCGCGAGCACACTTGATGTGGACGCGTCCGTCCTGCTTCCTGTATCTTCGGTCGAGCTCCAACCGGAGATCATGCGTTGAGAGTCTTGACGCAGTGTGAGTACGACGTTCCCTGGAGGGAAGCAACATCACTTGTTGGGAAACATCACGTCTTCTGTGCTGTGAAACTTGAAGACCATGTGACGCCCGGTTCCGAAAATGAACCAAGCTAACGCATATGTGTGCCTAGGATGTTCATCACACATATACGAGTGCAATCACAAACGATATACAGATAATTACCACAGAACAAGATTAATTATCAAATTTTATTACACAAACCATATTATCATCGAATACAAGCTCTAATGAATACTAATGACAAGTTCAACTAATGCAGCGGAAATAAACTAATTAAGCAACTAAGCAAACTAAGAAAAAGGGATAGCGCAGCTCCATGCAACACCACAGGCAAAGCTGACGGTAGACACGGCCTAGAACTCCGCATTATCGCCATTAAACTCACAATCCTGACCTGCAACTGTTGGGGGAGGGGGATTGCAAGAGTGAGTACATGTCGTACTCAGCAAGTGTGGAAAGTATGACATGTGGCTGATTCAAAAGACGACAATAATAATGGCTAAGTGCTAAAAAGTACAGTAAAACATTTGGAAAGCAATGTATCATATTTATGTGAAGTAAACCCATCATAAACCATGTAACCATAATAATACCAGTCCATAAATCACCATTACCAATAACCATAATCAATGTCATAAACCATGATTCCATCCCATAACCATAACCATAATCATAATATCAACCATAACTATTACCAAACCATAACCATTACCAAACCATAACCATTACCAAACCATAACCATCCCAAATCCCAATTTCCCTCTAATCATGTAGGTTATCCAGGCGCTCATAACCGGGAGCACGGCTATCATGATAGTTTTTAATTAACTCTGCAGAGTTTGTACCACTTTACCCATGTGTTTGTGATTTCATCACCCGTCGGCGACTAAAGAACCTCCCTTATGCCAATTACACTTCCTTTGGTGTATGGCCAAGAGATCATAAAATAGCCTTTACAAAGGGATTACTAGCCTATTTAGACCCCACTGAGGTTTCACCGGTGGCGATGCCTCCAACTGAGCACATCTTCAACCAAGGGCCCCCTCTTGAGCCATTCGGATCCCAGGGTAGTCCCGCCAATCATCAACAAACCCAATCCGACTACCCCTTCCCCGAGCATCCACAATGGTCCAAACAGCACTAGCAAAGCCCTAATTAATCAGCTACGCTGCACCCATACTTGGCCTCGTGGTGGCACTGTAGTCCTGGCCTATTCTCGCATGAACCGGTCCTTAGATCTAAAGCAAGCAAACCACCATAACATTCAACCCATCCACATACCAGTCTTGCTTAGATCACTCATCGTATTGACCAGTTCACATTAACCAGAATATCATTGATGCATAATTAAATGTGTAGTGTTGTTTGTCATCCCAATTAATTAAGCGAAGCAAAAAGGTAAAAATCCTTCCCGACTCTCTACCATAAATTCCAGGTGACAAGGGTGGTTAAACAAATCTAGTAAACTTCCTACCATAGGATTCCCATCAAATTGACACAAGCATGCAGTTTTGCAAACAAAACATTTATTTTAAAAACAGGATCAATATGTTTCAAGGACATTTGCCTTGCTCCGGCGGATAGGGTTGCTCAAGCGCTTCGACGTCTTGATTTTGGAAATCCTCGTACACGACCTCTTGAGCACTTCCCTCTACTCGTGATCACACATACAAGAAACATATACAAATCAACATGATGCACACACATTAATCAACATGTGATGATATGCATGCAAAGTACCATAATTAATTAACTACGGTTGTTTATTAATTAGATGCGAGTAGTTCATACGTGTTCATACGAGGTTATGGGGGTTTTAGCGAGAATTATTGCTGCTGAAAATAAAAAGACAATGCAACTAAAATCAATTTATGTCTATTATATCTAATGCGTCGCTAAAATTCGCATCGGGAACGAATCCTACAGTAGATGTGACGGCTTGACGATCGCGGGATGGGGACGACGCGTAGACGAAGTAGATGCGCAAGGTCCTCCGGCGGCACGACGACGGCGACAACGATCTTCGGCGGACGGTGGCGCCCTCCTCTTTATCTTCCTGTTCCTCCTCTTCTCTTCTCTTTTTTCTTCCCTGGTGCAGTTCTCTGGTGCCTTTTTTTCTACCGGCGGCTGGCTTCTCCCCCTTTTTTTTCTGGCGGCGTGGCTTTCTGGGCGCTGGGGATTACGATGCCTCAGGCCTTTTTTATACCGGGCGGCTAGGGCACCGTGGCCGACTGGCGGCGCAGGACGGGGCTAGGGCGAGCGGGATCGCGGCCACGCGGTGCGGGGCCCAGCGGCGGGGAAGGTCACGCGCGGGCTGCGCGCGCGGGATTGTGCGACGCGCGCGGGGCTCGGGGCGCGTCGGGGCGAGAGGGCGGCGGGGCGGGAGCGGGAGCGCGGGAGCCGGTGCGGGTGAGGCCCGGCGCGGTTCGGCGGGGCGCGCGGGATTCACGCCGGCGCGTCGGGCGGCGCAGTGGCGTGCGGTACGGGCGTCAGGCGGCGGGTGCTATCGCTGGCTGGGCCGGTCGGCGGCCTGGCTGGCGGTTGTTTTTGTTTTTTTTTCTTTTTTTTTCACTATATTATGTATTTATTTATATATTTTATTCTTTATATTATATATATATATTATTATTTATGTTTTATTATTTTTATTTATCTTATTTATTTTATTTATTTACTTTTTATGTATATTTCTTATTATATATATTATTTATTTATATCTTTTATATTTTTTATTATTATAATTTTATACTTATTCCCTATTACAAGTTTTAGGCTAAAATTATTATTTTCTTTTTCTTCTTTTTGCTACACCATATATGTATGTTTTATCCTTTTATTATCTTCCTTTTTTTAGCCTACTAATGTTTAATGCATGATCATGTATGCAATGCATGATGCGAAAATTTAGGGTGTTACAGACCAAGTCTGCCAGACAAGGTCCTTCGCTGTGAAGTTGCCTGCCCAACAGGAGGCGGGCCTTGGTTATTGATGGCATCAGCTGCGGCTGCAACCAAATGTTCGACATCAGTACGCCATTGTTCCATGGCTGCCGGAGGAGCTCCAGCCGCTGGAGGACGCTAGAGAGAGTACGCGTAGCGATTAGTGCATTCTCCTGGTTGTTTGTCGATGCAGTCACCAACACAAGGGCACTATTCTGTTATCTGGCATTGACAGACAGATCAGGTGGTGGTGGTGGTGCAACAACACCCGCCAGGGCAACAGCGCCAGCTGGTTGTTTGGCATTGGAGGGATTTCCTCCGTCAGGCTATCCGGCGTTGCCGTTGGACGATGCTGCCGCAGAGTTCACCATCTCAAAATCTCAAACCCCCCTACCTGGCGCGCCAAATGTCGAAGTGTGCGATCGACACTTCCCCCGGTACTGCTAGATCATAACCCGCAGAAGTTCGTAATTGGTTGGGGCACGCGTGAGATTATGAATGAGACAGTGACACGAGGAATTTTATGTGGTTCGGACCGCCTAAGCATAATACCCTACTCCACGGGTGGTTGTTGTATATATGAGTATGTGTGTGTGAGCGCTTGATTGGACTTGTCCTTTCTACCGTGCGGCACAACCCTTTTATAGTCCAAGGATTGGCCGTTACATTGTTAGCTTGGTCCAACATGTGGCCCCAGCGGTGTTTAATTACCTAATACACGATCTGTATGTATTAAGCATGATTAATAGTGTGATAATGCGCCTTAATGGTGGCATTACCGGTACTAAAGGTCCTCTGGTCGTGTGTCATTAACATGGCATTAATGACACATAATCAAATCTTGTAATAGTTGCTTTAATTGCCCCTTGAATGTTTGCGCCGTTGGAGATCCGTTTATCTTCCTGTTGCTGGCTTAGATCCGCAGGCTCGACACGTGGCAGCTTGAGAGCTTCCCTCTGTGGGGAGGCAGGTCCGGAGCTGCTATACATGTGGCAGCATTGGAGCTTCCGTCTACTGGAGGTTAGGTCCATGGCCACTGGACACGTGTCATGACCGGAGCTTCCCTATATAGGGAGTTAGGTCCGGCCTTGTGTTACACGTGGTGGCACCAGAGCTATCCAAACTAGGGAGGCGGGCCCAGTGCTACAGGACACGTGGAGCCTTCAGAGGTCTTCAACTCGGACAGGTGGAACTCCGTAGCTTTTCTTGCGGTACCGTGAGGTACCCAGTACGCAAGGTACCCACAACAGATCAGTTTCATGACATCATTGTAGCAGTTGATGGAGAAAAGTACTTAGACTTAAGTACCATAAATCTGGACAAGAAAGCATGGACGGTCACATCTGTGTATTCATACAACGGTTGTTGTGATTTCTTGAGCTCCTCGAAGAACTCGTCTGCCTCCTTTGTAAGAGGATCCTCCGCTTCCAGAGATTCTAGCATCTCATCCATCCTACAACCCCCATTATATCACATCCTCATCCACTTCTACTATGACTCGAGATTTAGTCTCGTCGTGGAAGGTTCACACCTCATAATATGGCGTGAAACCGTTTCGACATAAGTGAAACAGAAGATCCAATCTACTCAAAAAATTTGGTGTTCCAGCATTTCGTACATGGGCACCACACCTTATCATCTGTTGATAACGAAAATCCTCGATCCAAAAATTTATCTAACTTGATGTACCACTCATTTGATTGACCACTAGTTCTGCTCTTCCAGTTAGTATACATCCAAATACAGTCTTCACCCATGTTTGACTTTGAAGTTTAAAGCCGAAAAAAATATCGTTAATGTATGCAAGATTTATCCTGCTTCTGACGCGACATAAAACCTGAATCCGATCAAAATTTCGGCAGCATAACCTCGCTTGTTTTACACTGCACCCCAAAAATGGTGCAGTTCTTCAAGCTTTGGGGCCAACTATCAAAATTTAACTTACAGCGACTTTAGAGTTAGCCGTCGTAAGTAGGTAAACCAAGTTAACATACGACGGCTTTACGGTTAGCCGCGTAAGGTGAAAGATGAGTCATTTATGAGAGAGGAGAAAGAACGAGAGGCAAGGAAAGAACAGGAGAGGAGGAAAAAATGGGGCGTAGTGCGGTGAAGCATTAAAGAGTATGCGCTGCTAGTCGCGCTTCTGGATTTAATCCTATCGATGTTGCAGTTGAGATGCTGCTGCACGGCATGAGCATGGCTCGACACGAGGAGGTCCAAGTAGCGATTGAGAGATTAGTGCTCGATTTATTTAGATTTTTGTTAGTATGAACATTCTAACTAAACAACATAATAAACAATATAATATAAAAAATCATTAAAGAAGGCAATTGCATGTAAGTATTAACATGTAATTATATTAACAATTAAAAATTGAGATCTAATTCCATAATCAACAATTTAAAAACATGTAATTAACATAATCCACAATTGTATTGCATAATCAACAATTCAATTGGATTTCTAAATTCAATTGTATTTCAAAATTGAATTGCATAATCAACAATTCTATTGCATTCGAGATTCAGTTGCATTTCAATCATAATTCAATTGCATTCAAAATTCAAATGCATTTTTAATAAAATTGCATTCAATCACAATTCGTAGTCCATGGAGGGAGGGGGGCTCGGCCATGGGAGGGGGGTGGCTCGACCATGGAGGGAGGGGGAGGGGGGAGCTCGGCCATGGAGGGAGGGGAGGGGGGCTCGGCCATGGGAGGGTGGGGGGGGGGGGGGAGAGCTCGGCCATGGAGGGAGGGGAGGGAGGGAGCTCAGCCATGGAGGGAGGGGGGGCTCAGCCATGGGGGAGGGGAGGAGGGAGCTCGACCATGAAGGAAGAGGAAGGGGAGGGGGGCTCGACCATGGAGGGAGAGGAGGAGGCCACTCGGCCATGGGAGGTGGAGGGGCGCTCGGCCATCGAGGAGGGGGAGAGGAGGAGGAGGAGCTTACACGAGAGGCGGCGACGGGAGGGGCGCGGCGTCGGGGAGGCGAGGCGACAGTGTGCGCGGCACCGGGGGGTCAGTTGCAGCTACGGCGGGCGCGTTGGTTCGAAGCGGCAGTGGACGCACTGGATCGAAGAGTGAGTGACGTGAGTCGGGTCGAGGGTAGGCCGGGATATATCCCTTTAATTTGTGACGGCTTCGTAATTTGAGACGGTCCTAGGGTTGGCCGTCACAATTAAATGAATTTGTGACGGGTTTTTTTCTGACCATCGCAAACAAACCTCTATTTGCAACGGCTTTTGGGAGTCTCAAACTAATAACCTATTTGTGACAGCTCGAAGCATTTGCGACGGCACGGTGCTGGCCGTCGCAAATTACGTTATTTTGCGACAGCCGCCGTCGTAAATATTTTTGTCTGTCGTAAATGATCGTGTTTCCTGTAGTGGACGCAGCTGCGGCGCGCCACACTACTGCTGCGGTTTTCACATTTATTTTTCCACCACACCGCACCTAAACGGTGGCGGCAAATATCGATGTGGTAAGTGCGGCGGCACCACAAGTATGGCGTGGCAAAAGCTGACCGTGAAGCAAACACATTTTATATCCCATGTTTCAGAATATTGTAATTTTTGGAGACTGGTTTTAAAGAATCGCATGTATTTGCACCGTCCGACGTAATGTCACAACTTTTTCACTGGCTTCACATATCAATTAGGACTAATAGTGGCTGATATGTGGGACAAACATCAAAGGTTGTGTGTTCTATATACTTTATCCGTTTCTTTTTATTTGTCATAGGCTAGTTCATTTTTGAACTAATCGATGACCAATAAAAAGAAATGAGAGGAGTAGTATATATTTTCTGAAATATTGGGATACAATTATATTTTGCGATGTTGGGTTTGTGACAATGTACCTAGCTCACGCAGGTGCGTGTGTATATATAGATGAACTGAGACAGAGTTCGCCTCTTTGAGACCGCACCTTTTTCTTCATAGCTTTGTGTAATTGCCGATAATGATTTCTCTACTACTATGATAGTATAATTCAATGTTCTTTTTATTTCAAAGAAAAATATTACAGATTCAATGTTTAAATGGCGGGTGCAAATCCAAAGGAAGCGAATGGTGAATGGCCCGCTTTTATACATCAAATAAAAAAGAAAGTCTAATTAAAAATGGGCCCATATCCCAATCTTCATCGTAGGCCATAAGTTAATCACAGCTAAGAAGGTACGTCATCCAGCCCAATTACGCATCTCGCAGGCCCATCCACGGTTACATCGTCTTCTTCTCCAACCGCCGTCGTCTCTCTCATCTCTCTCGCCGACGGCTGACCAGCTCCAGCTGGATCCCGATGTAGCGGTTGCATGCGCCGGCAGCGGCAGCGGCAGTGGACAGCGAGCCTGGCGCTCGGGTGACTGTATCCTGTAGTGGTTACCCGATGAGAATCATCGCCCGGAGCGTTTACCGGGGAGCAGCAGAACGTGGTGCGCTCGTCGCTTCACCGGCGCGGCCAGCGGCCATTCCGTGCTTATCGCCTGCCTCCATACTTTCTGTCTACTTCTCCCATGCCTCCATTGATTATCTCTGACACCCTAACAGAGAGCTCAAACTTTTTTATGTTATCCAACACAGAGTCCCTCCACGAAGCGCTCGCTCTACTTCAGGGCCGGAGGACCGACGACGGGAGCCATCTCAACTACCGCGCGGGGAAAAACATCGCGGAAGCAGTAGAACCCTCGGTGCGGCGGCGGCGGCGAAGACGGGGGAGGCCGGAGCCCATAACCGACGGGAGTCCACATCAGCGACGATTTTTCGTTCTCGGTTTGGTCTCATAATTTCACTGTACCGTAACTGTCGATTTTTCAGTTCACGATCTGCTGTAGTCATCTCCTCGTCTAGTTCATTTTTCAGTAATATCAGAATTATCACTGGGTCTGTTTGAATAGGTGAGGGCATTGCTACCGGATCCCAACGCAATGCTCCAACATAGCATAATGATTCTTTTCATCGTGATCGGATCTCCTTTTTACTTGCACCTATCAGTCTTAATATTACCTGCTCTTCTACCTCCGGACTCCGGTTCCAGTAAGATCGTGACACAGTACTAGCTTACTTCTCAGTTTTGTAACATGCTTTTCTCCAGCCAAGTAAACATGAACTGAATGAACTTGCACTGGCATCCACTTTCCATGTCATACGAAAGCCATTGGTTTAGTGCACGGTAATTGTATAAGAATTTTCTCAAGTTTTGGGTCAGAGAAATCTTTTAGGTAGCAGATACTTGGTCTGGTGTGGTTGGTAGCTGGTCTGTTCCTTGATAATGACTATATGTGACATTGTACATTATATGAACAAAAAACTCATCTAAGAATTTACTTCACAGAACTCTGACCCGGTTAATGATCTGTAGCTCATAATAAGTCAACAAAGACCAGTAATATTCTCAAAGAAAGCATTCCTAAGGAGCGCTCATGGCCGAAGAATCATGGAGGATTCCGCATTTGGTGCAAGAGCTGGCAGCCAAAGTGCAGCAGCCACCAAGCAGGTATGTGCAACTGGAGCAGTATCGTCCCATCAGCCTAGTGGATGGGGCTGAGCCACCAGAGTGCATCCCCGTCATCAACCTCACTCGGCTTTCGGCTGCTGATGGTGCTGATGAGGCCATCAAGCTCCACTTGGCCCTGCAAAGCTGGGGACTCTTCCTGGTGAGCCTGCCTAGCATGCTAGTTTTATTTTGCTTAATTGATCCTGCGTGACATGCAACAGCCAATTTGGATTGTATGTACAGGTCGTTAACCATGAGATAGAAACCTCTTTGATCGATGATTTGATCAACATGGCGAGAGAATTTTTCCACCAGCCACTCCAGGAGAAACAGAAGTGCAGCAACGTAATAGACGGGAAGCATCCCCAGGTGGAAGGATATGGAAATGACCTGGTGAGATTTGAGGATCAAACCCTGGATTGGTGTGATCGACTGCATCTCAGGGTAGAGCCAGAAGATGAGAGAAATATTAGCCTCTGGCCCAAATATCCCACATCTTTCAGGTCTCATTGTTCAAATTTGTAACAATAGACTGCATGTTTTTATCATGAGTGATGATGCCGTTAAAGTGACTTAGTGAGAAATGATAGAATTAGCAATCCGACAATGAACTAATCTAAAGTTATATGCAGGTCTGTTTTACATGAGTACACGTTGAACTGCAAGAGAATCAAAGATTGTATCCTTCGGGCAATGGCCAAGACGTTGGGACTTGATGAAAATTATTTTGTTTCCCATTTCACTGACAAGGCTCCCACTTTTGCCAGATTCAACTACTATCCTCCCTGCCCAAGACCAGATCTTGTCTTTGGCATGAAACCTCACACTGACTCCGGTGTCCTTACTGTTCTTCTCATAGACAAAGATGTAGGTGGACTACAGATTCTTAGAGATGGGAAGTGGCACAATGTTCCAACCAGTCCTGACGGATTGCTGATTATATTAGGAGACTACACGGAGGTACGTAGGATTCAAGTTATCTTGCACTGTATCTGTCATGATGCATTGTCCAGTTGTGACACTCTAACTGATCATTATGGACTCAGATAATGAGCAACGGGATCTTCAAGAGCCCCGTGCACAGGACTGTCGCAAACATAGAGAAAGAGAGGATCTCATTAGCCATGTTCCATGGTCTGGATCCTGAGAAAGAGATTGAGCCAGCGGCTGATCTCTTACATGAGCAGCAACCAGCTCGGTACAGGAAACTGAAAGGCAAGGACTATCCAGCCGCTGAACATTTTTCTACGGGAACGAGGCCTATCGACTCAGTGAAGATGTAAGTGTGGATGCTTAGTTTCAAAAGGAGTAGGCATGTTAAATAAAGAAAGAATATCGTCTTTCTCATTGTGATTAACTTGATGTGCCACTGTACTCTTGCCGATGTAAAGGCCCTGCTACTGGCCTTTCTGAACAGGAATAATTCTGCAGTATCAGTTCTTATTTTTCTTAGTGTTATGCTTTCTGAACAGGAATAATTCTGCAGTATAAATTCTTCATTTTCTTAGCGTTATAGTTTATTGGTTTATACGACCATTTGGTTGAGCTCCCTTTTGCCAAAATGACCCAAAATAATGCCCTTTCAATCATGTTGAAACAAAAACAAAATTGCATCGGCATCCACTCCTGGGGCTTGATAAAATTCATTGGTTCGCCCAGCAATTTAAATGCTTCCATTTGTATCTGACACTAATATTTCTTGAGCCGGATATTTGTTTTTCCTCTTTTGGGAAAGGTTTGATTGTTTGAACCTATGTGCTTGTTGATAACGGTTCATCACAGGAGCACACAGTGAGAATATGAAACCGTATACTCCCTCAGGTCCCATATATAAATATTTTTTTCCAATTGCACCAAAAATAAGTCCATTCGAACTGCAATGCACGTTTATTTCTTAAAAAAAAAATCATGTCTGACCCTGGTTAGACGCACCATGTCAACGTACTAAACTTGCAACTCAACTTAAATTCCAATGTCAAGTCCAAACGGACTTGTATTTTAGACTGGATGGAGTAACAAAGATAATACTAATAGGTTAAAATATCCCGTCAATTATTAATTTTGTAAGATGAACGGGGATGTACTATCACCAGACTTTCAATTCACGCTGATCACATCTACAAATCAAACCTTGACAAAATAAATAGCACGAACTCAGAACAGAAATATATTATAACACTGAAAATAATAAAAGCCCAATAAAGTTTCCGATACAATTCACAGGAACAACATTTTGGACAGACAACACGAATACATCACATACTAGACAGGCACATAATCATCCACCTTATCTGATGCAATTGATTGATCCCATGCGTAACTGCAGCATCGTCACTCGTCAGTCAGCACATTTGACATCTGAGAGATACACCCGGGACTGTATGACAGTGGTTCCAATAAAAAAGCCAGGCATCACCATCAGGCCAACTTTAGGCCTCTCTGCACCTTCATCTAGGATTATGTTCTTGACAACACTTTCCATGTGAATGTCCGAGAATTCACTTCCCTTTTTCACTTGAAAGACCTTGACCTTTGGATCAAAGGAGTACGCCAGCCTGTGCAACAACCATATGGACTTGGCTAACTTCAGAAATGCCTGATAGAAAGGTGTTCTTGGATGGCCACCACTAATGACATAGTTTCTTTGATCCATGTTACCGAAGAAAGAACCTTCCATTTTTGGGTGCACAAGTAATAGGTATTTGCTTCGGCAGAACTTTCCAAAGATTGAGTCAGGGTTTTGACTGAGGACATCTAATGGATCCATGGCTCGTATTGCAAGGAACTGATGAAAGAAAGCTTCATTGGAAACAGAGATGTTAGAACCCTTGACAGAAAAGCTCTCTTCTTGGAACCCACTGAACATTCTTTGGCAAATGTAGGACTCAAATGCATACTTCTTGTGAGCTCTTCTTGTGTACACCACAGCAGGCTCGATTGTATTAGCAGCAGCATCAAGATCCCACCCTGCAGCCTTCATCATGTTGATTAAAGGCTTTGAAAAGTCGTGTATTGACTGGTATGCATTATCAACAGCAGATGTGAACAAACTTGGTGTCAGCTCAATGGAAAAGTAGTTCTCTTCTTCATCAGATTCCTCAGATTCCTTGTTTAGCAGACCCCTCTGTTTCAACTTCTTCTCAAGCTTTGATTTTCGAAGTTTAGCCTCATCAATTTGCTTCTGTAAATGGTTAGTCTCAGTATCCCTAGTCTGGATTTGGGACTGGAACTTCTTTACCATGACCTCATATGTCTTTAACAAGTTCTGCTGCTCTTGTATCTCAGTAAGCAAGCGTGCATCCTGAGGTGATGCTGCTACAGGCTTAGGGTGTTTTTCTCTGTAAGAGTGCTTGAGTTCTGAAAGTTTTGTCAGCTCCTCTATGACGAGCTTATCAGCAGCTTGGATCTTGTCTGGTTCATATGGAGTGTGGGCTTCCTGCAGCTGAATGTATGCAGATTTTAAAGATGATATGTTGCTGAATATCCTTCCAATCATAGTGTCCATTGGGTACCCGTTCTGATTCATATTTTCATCAATTGGTTGAGGATGAACTTTCTGGTTGTTGTTATCATTATTTTGCGACTCCTTAGAGCCTGGGCAGATCATTACTTCTTCCCTCCACGATCAAAGTTAGTTCTCTTCAACAAAGCAACAAAAAGACATCCACCTGCAAAGCCACTTTAGATGTAACTGTTTCATCTAGCTGTAATCAGTGTGTTGACCAAGATATGGACAGCTCAAAGCTATTTAATGCATTTGGAACTTCATGCGCTCACACAAGAAGGGAAGGGTATCTAATAAAATTAAAGCTTAGCAAGCTTTGAATTATTCTCCAGAAACATACTTTCAAATTTCAATAACAGATGCTCCGAATCCCAGATCTTCCAAATTTTGACGAGAAAAATAACTAGATCTTCCAAATTTCAGCAACAAGAGAAAATTAACTAGAAATAACTAGATCCTACAGAATACTATGCTACAAGTGGCCTACGCATGAGAAACCAATGCTACAAACTAACATGGCACATCCATCACAATCTGAACCACACCTTTCATTTACTCCCCTCTAAACAGGTAGGAGGCTTTGATTAACAAGTTATCTTTTCTGTCTGACCCATATCAACAAGCTTCACCATCACATATCCTAAGGCGCGTGGTGTTGATTGCTCCCAAAGCAAGAACCACGTGAAGCATAAATCATACCTTGCTTCCATCCCAAGTGTTGGCTGCATCATGCTCATACGCAGGCCTAGTCCTAGCAAATGTAGCTTGACTAGTTAAAAGTGTACGCCGCTAAAATACACAATTTCCCCCTAAGTAATGGCGATCTACCACTTGTAAACAGTAACTATCAAACAGAGGAGTGAAACACACCGAGAGCAAACAAGTTGTTTAAAAAGTAATTGAAATTGCAATTGCTGCGTCTTCCCAATCCCCTCCGCGAACCTAGCCGCTGGGCACCTGCGGTGGGACCCTCGCAAAGCGGGCAGGCGGATCTGAGGAGATCGAACCGAATTCGAGTAGATGATCGCGGTGTGGATGGGATGGAGTTCGTGCGGCCTGCCGGTAGCTCAGGCTTTCTTGTATGTGGCAGTTATTACAGGTTACGAGGTAGCTACCGGTGGTGGGAATTACGCCTAGGGCAAATTCGACGACTAAGGTAGGGCATTCTTACCGGCCGGACGGATGAAGATGTCAATCGAAGCTCCGACGGATCTTCACCCCGCAACAGTCGAGTACCGGGAGGGGAGGGGGCGCAGAAGGAGAACGACGACGGTGTGTACAGGAGAAAGATTCGTTCGAGCAGAGTCGCGCGGTGGGGGACGGCCGCATGCGGGTTCGCCGGCCGGGAGGGGGATGGAGAAACCGAGAAAGAAGAGAAAGATGATTAGCTCGGGGGCTGTGTGGGCCCGTGGACACCGGGACACGGGGGAGGAGGGATGCAAACATGGTGTGGCGTATATACGCTTCACAAATGAATGCATAGAGGCTTTAGAAATACAAATACGGTCCACACGCAAAGCAGAAACGCGGCCGGGCCGACCGCACCGGCCTCAACCCAGCAGCGTCCACCGGGCCAGCGTCTTAAACAAGAAGCGGCGGAGGCCCATCTGTGCGTCGGCTTTGCGAGTGCCGAGCCAGGCTCTCACACCTTGGGCCCGAGCGGGCCGCAGTTCACCACGAACCAAGGCTCGCACGCGGCCGCGCCGGTACCGCTCGCACACAAATCCGCCGCCGCCGCCGCCGCCGCCTCTGCCGCTGCACCCGAGCGCCCGCTTTGCCGTTTTCCAGCCACTCGTGGGTGCAGCCGCGCGCGGGGGCAGTGGCAGCTGTCGTCGTCTGTCTTGGTTGGCGCGTCCTTCGGCCCGGCCGCGACAAGGCTAGCTACTCCCGGGCCGCTGTCAACAGCTGGTCAGTGCGCGCTCGCGCCAGCTGAATGAAAATGATCTCCCAGCCGCGGAATATACCCTGCTGCGAAGCATATACCGGAGAGTATCCTCCGATCCATTCCGCGACTCCCAGCACCGGCTCTCAGATCAGATCCGAGGCCGCTACTACTGAGCTTGAATCACCTCTGACCTCTCTGCCGCCAACCACCGGAGTGCACTACACTACCAGCTCTCGGTTCGACTCCATGTGCCCAATTACCGGCACGTCTGAAGAGAATGGCCGGTCGCGAAGTGCCATTTTCTTCTCGCGTGCCCTGTTACGTACGTTGTGCGTGGATCTCGCAGTCGCATTGCGTCGCGGCCTTGTCGGTGGTTTACATCGTCGGACAGATGACGCCGCCACCGGAATAGCAAAGAGCGAGGCATAGGCAGTACACCGTCCCCGCTGTCACCTGCCCACCGCCGGCTTGTTTAATCAGCGTCTAGTACGTGTACGCTTGCAGCTTTATGATCTAAGAAGAGAAGAGGCTCGTTAATTAATTAGTAGTCCGGAGTAATTAATCGCGTGACAGTACCGACACTCGGCACGTGCCGCGGACGTCGACGGTACTAGTTGAGACTCGATCCAGAGTTGTTCGGGGACGATGATTCGTGTGGTGCTACGTTTTAATTACACTAATTTAATTCGTTATTAGTATGGGAAAGTGAAACGATTAGCCTAGCCGCCCGGTTCGTAGGAAGACGAGATCTATCCGTAGCATAGCACACTGCTGCTGCCGGTACAGCTCCTCATCGATCAACATGGGCAGCAGCTGGCGTTTTAAGTACTCCCTCCGGTTCCAAATAATTGTCGTCCAGACATGTGCAACTAGTTCATTTTTAGTTCATTTCCTTGTCTGAAACGACAATCTTTACGAAACGGAGGGAGTACTAGCGTCCAAACTAAGGACACATGCATATGCATAAAGCAGCGCGCGCGGCAAGTGGACGTACGCGCGACAAGAGCACTGCATGCACCGACGAACCAACGGTGGCGTCGTCGTGCGTTGCGCTCACGCGCGGTCCTCGCGGCAAGTGGTGGACTGCCACACGATAGCGTGCGCTTGCACCTCGACACATATAAAATTCTCTTGGTCTGTCTCGCAGTGCTGAGACCGAGGTGATAAGAGCCTATCACTGGGGGTCTAGCTAGGGCGCACACCACATCGGGTACTGCGTACTGGTAAGACGAACCAATTACGTCCACACCTCGCCAAATTGCACAAACCTCCTTGTGCCTAGCAGTCCAGAAACTTGTAGTAACAACAGAAAATTTACCAGAAGTGATTGGCCTCATCTAAAGACGTACGCCCGTGAAACCGAACCCGCCGGACCCGGACTGTCGCCGTGGAAAAAGGCGAAGCAGCAGGCGCATTTGCGTCGTCGCTAGCTTGCGGCGGATCGGATCGGCATCACCGCCACCACCACCAGGCACCCCGAGTTATTATTATGGCCGCATCCCGTGTCCGCACCAACCAAACCTCCCTCCAATCATGCCGGCACCCACGGCTTGGCCGATTTAGGAGTTGGCGTTCAGTTCAGGTATTTCAGTCTTTTTCGAAATTCGTTTTAATAAATTATTATTCGAATAGTTGTAATAATATTAGGTACTCGAACATTTTGGATACTAAAATGTCGGTTCAGTCTTCGGTCATACTCGATATATCCGAATTATACATTATATTCATGTCATGTTTGCAAAAATTAATTATGATTCATAGATTTAATCCCATGAGATAATTTATTATAAATTAACAGATGATAAATCAGAAATAAACATTTAAATCCAACGACTCCACACTTCACCACATGAAAATAAAATATCAAAATTTAAATTGTTCATAGTTTATCGCGCATAATTTAACTTATTATTTGATGGACCGACTATTCGGTCATTTCGGTTACCCGAGTGTGATACCTGAACCCAAAATTTATTTTTCGGTTATTTATATTTGCTACCCAAAAAATACTCAATATCCGATATTTCGTTCTTTTCGGTTCTGGTCTCATTTTTTTCGGTTTTTCCGTCCCCATTTTTTTTCCCACACCTAGGCCGATTGCTACTCCCGCGCCACCACCAAGCACCTCGATAGTTGGTCGCGCGTCGCGTCGCCACTCCCGTGCCGCGCCAGCTGCCGAGTGCCGAGTGCTGAGCTGCCGCGACGTCGCCGGTATCGTCCAATCCTTCCCAAGCCGCCGGCCGGCCGGTGGCTCATCGGGCGAGTGTCGGTCGTCGGCCTTTGTCGACCACCTGCTCGCTCTTCGCCGTTCGACGAGATCCTGCACATGGCGCGCGTGACAGCGAGCGATGGGAGTACTGGATCTGACGGGGATTACGGAATTGATTCTGCCGGATTAACAAGTGGTTTTCTTAGCCGGAACACCCAACTGATTGTTTATTGTTTAGTGAAGGGGCCGGCGATGGAAGTATGGAACACGCTAGTACTACTACTTACGCTACTACAACTGAACTTTGTTTAGAAAAATAAGGTAGTCATCGTCAGCATAATACTACTGACCATTTGGTGGCGATACATATAAAATCTCTCCTCAACTGTTGATTCATCAATGGTTCGAACGTGGCGATATTATATAACCTCGTAGATCTACTGGTTTATATATATGCAACCACCAAATTATAAAACTGAATAATAATCGAACTCGATCGGTAGGATAGATAGAAGATCCCTATCAAGCATTAGAGAGTGTATCAAACAGCCCAGCTAACGGGCGAAAGCTCTCCTTAAACCAACGGCTGATCAGTCCACTGACGATGTGCACTTCACAACTTCCAGACCTTTTGCAATTCTGATCGAGATGAGGTTTATTTTAGGTGGCTTTAATTAGGCGAGATTAATGATGGGAACTGAAACGGTTCAAGTTTTTTTTTGTTATATAAAAAATGTTATGCGTGTAAAAACTTGCACTTTACCAATGGGATCACATATTCTCTTCACATATCGAAGCATTAATTTTCCGATACTTTGGTAACGTCATTTGATTTCCAAAAGGATTAATTTTATTCTTGTAAATCGGATAACTTTCTCCATGATTCAATAGCACGTTCAATGTTCACACATAAACGGCACATTAGTGCGGGGTAATCCACTCTTACTGGATCTGGATCTTTTTTCCTGCCCATGAAAAGAAAGAAAAGGTACTTATCCTCTGGCCCCCCCCCCCCCCCCCCCCCCCCCCACGCCGTCACGAGGCAGAGCAGCAGCGCAAATTTTCCGGCCCACCACACCGGCAAGAATACAACAAAGTGACCACACGGCCTTTTTTCATATACCCCCTCGCGTCCTTCAACAATCACGAACCACTCCAACTCCTCTGTCCCCGGCACACCACTGACCACGCCTAGCTCCTAGCGCACACACGCCTCATCCGCTATATAAACAGCACGCGCCCCGAGCGCAGGGGAAGAGCGTGCAGTGCAGTGCGAGACGCGTCGGCCCCTCCTCATCCAACCCCGCCGCCGCCGCTGCTGTTATTAGGGTTTTGGCCGCCGCCGCCCGCCATGGCGATCCTCTCGGAGCTCGCGACCGAGCTGATCATCCCCATCGCCGGCGCTATCGGCATCATCTTCGCCGTCGTCCAGTGGGTGGTCGTGTCGCGGGTCAAGCTCTCGCCTGCCGCCGCGGCCGCGTCCGGCGGCAGCAAGAACGACGGGTACGGCGACTCCCTCATCGAGGAGGAGGAGGGCCTCAACGACCACAACGTCGTCGTCAAGTGCGCCGAGATCCAGAACGCCATCGCCGAAGGTGAGGGCGCGGGCTCATTTGACTCAGATCTGGGCAGTGTCGCGTGGTTAGTTTAGATCTGCGCATTTCGTGGCCGTTTTTACCGGGGGATGGCAGGCGTCGGTGCGTTTCTATTTTAACACGGACACAACGTTATAACTTCCGTGTTTAGGATAGGATGAGATCTGTAGATGGTAAAAAGATTTCTACACTTTTGCTGCCCTTCCGTTTCTCTACTACAAAAATTAACACCGGTAAAATTCAGAACTTAGGCCGAAGTTTCAGAGTGGAGAATGGATATTCTTACGCAGTGGAAGAGGAAGCTTATCTTTCTGTGAGTTGATGCTGTTACCTTTGTGGGGACTGCCAAACAGAGTTCCCTTTCTCGCCAAACTTTGTACTTTTGTGATATTTTTAGACCATCCCGGCCTGCCTGTGTCCCAAATCGGTAGTATTTTCAAAAGTGGGTGACTCGTGTACTTCTGTTGTTTTCTAGAATTCTGTTGGCAGGTCCCAGGTGGGTCTCGCAAATAATTTTCCTCATCCCCTGCGACGTGTAAATCTGGACATTAGCATGCATAGCAGGTGATGAATTTATAGTAGCTTTCAGGTGGACTGTGTAGATCGAAACGTGGTAGTGGAAGATGCGTGATGGATCTGTTACCAACTATATGCGCACACGTCAGAAGAAAGACTCTGGAGATCCATTTTGCTGACTTAAGCTTACATCACTTAGAACCTGCACTCCAATGTCCCTAGTACTAGGTAGATCTGGACCTCTAAGATCTGGTTCATGGATGAGGATTTGAGACATCTGCACCGACGTGTCCATTATTCCTTGACTTCTGAGTGTCTCATCTATATCAGCATGGCCTAATGCTCATCAGATAAGTGCCCCATCTGTGGGGTACTAGGGTTTTGTTTTATCTGTCACCTATCCCGAACAGAAGTTTTTTTTATTTCTTTGGTTGAGATGGGGACACAGCTAGAGCAACTTTTGGAAGTATCTGATTGGGGTCTTGGGGTGAAAAC